>OY728120.1:2045418501-2046668501 GCA_963277665.1 Viscum album | reverse complement strand
ATCAGTTACAAGGTAGTAATGAATATCCAATATAATTTATCCAAATCAGTCATGTATTATTCCAAAATCACTACCTTGGTATCCGAACCCTATTATGGATTATATTTCTCTAAACAATCTATTTTCCAAAAATATAACCTGCTATTAAGTCACTTTTCATGGTTCCACACAATCTCAAGTCCTTAATGAAATAGTACTACAGTATAATCCTTATATATTCCATAATTATTATAACCAGTACATTGTTGATACAACACTCAAATAACATAAGAACTCTTATCATTCCTCCTCATCCGTGGTGGTATCATATCTTAAATATTTTCCAATAGAATCATTTGGGGAAACTCTGATTATTTGGGAATTGGTTCGTGTAGTGTCCCAAATCCTTGCAGATGAAGCATTATACATTTAAAACCTTTTACTTACCCTTGTTGTCACGTACATGGTGTCATTTTTCTCTACACTTATAACAAACTCCCATTCCCTTCAGGAAAGTTCCAGGGTGTTTCTTAGCACAGTTACCACATATGGGAAAATTATTATGTTCACTCTTCCCTCTATCCACATTTCTCTCTTGGATCATTTTCTTCTCTTTCTTCCCTTCAAAGCCATAGGACTCAGAGAATTTTTTACTTATCTTATTAACACATGATACTATTTCTTCATATGTTGAGAATACATGGGAGACTATTTCCCAAATAAATGTTGGATTAATATCGTGAAAGATATGATCCTTCTTACTCTTTGGATCATACATATTGATGGAGTTCAAATTCCTTCTACTGGGCGCCATTTCTATACAATGGAATAAACTAGGCTAGTTTATGAATTACAATGAATAATTAAAAACATGTAAAATACCTGACATAAGTTGAATGGATTGTGGATAGAATCCATAATAATAAAGATGATTTTATTTAGGAATACTCATAAACCCTTCATAATTATTTGTAATGTATATGAGAATTATCCTAAGCATATCCCCTGGGAGTGTCATTACCAAGAGTGTAGCAAGGCTCGTTTTCGTGCACCAGTTCCCATTCTAGTCTAGCTCAAAGAATTGTTTTTGGGTTTTACCTCTACGTACATCTATTCCAGAGCCGTCTCTACATGTTCCTAGCCAGACAAGGATGTATTTTCTTGAAAAACTCACAAAATCTCTACAATACCAAAATTCTAGAAATTTCTTCTATACAAATTCTCAAAGTCTATCTTAAGATTATTAGCTATAACCAAATTTTATTTAAATCTTGATTCCAAGGTTATTTATAAACTTCCTATGATGCCAACTATAACGCCTCAACCCAATTTATCCAATGTCGGTGCATTATTTTAATACATTGGCATGATTACAAGGAATCAAGTCCCAAAGGACCGATCAGTTTTGCAGTCTTGGAAAATTGATTACATACATAAATGTTACATTACACATTATCACATAGAAAAAAATAAATAATCCTTTATGAACTCCATTATTCCCTTGGCTTAACCCTGTATGTCAATCAAAAGACACTTCACCGAATCCTGGGAAAAATAAAACATAGAAAGAGGTGATCTCAGAAGCTCAGTAAGGATAACAATATAGAGGAAACTTTAATAAATAATCATAAACCATTAAGAAAATGTATAACTAAAATAAAATCCTTTTAGAATTGAACTTCAAAATAATATGGAAAAACTAAAATAAAATGATGCCATTTACTTATTCACATGGATATTCTACTACTCGAATAAAAAAATGCAATAAAATTAACCACTTTCATAATGATGGAATGCATAATGCCAGACTATCATAACCACATAGTCAAGGACTCATGCCAAGACTGCAAATAAGATTTTGTGAAGTCCTTATGCCAAAACACTAGTTAGTCTCATGAGACCTACAGATGCATCAAGAAGCAATAGCAGGCTCCAAGAGTCACTTACTTAGTCCATTGCATTCATCATATGAACAGGTTTAAACATAACATAATAATTTGTATTAAAACTATCATACAAAATGTCAACACTTTCTCCATAATCCATGAATGGTATAGAAATAACACATCCATAGTCAAACATATCCCAAAACCTTCAATACAAAATGGAGGTTTTTTATCATAATAAATCAACTTAAAATAAGCTTAAAATCTATCAAAGTATGTTGACATAGATGAAATCAAAACTGTTTGAGAGAAATATCTCATTTTTTAAATCATTTAAAAGTCACACAATTATTAAAGAAGAAATTTAAAATAAATTTTTGATTCAAAGTGTCCCATACAACTTTGAAACATTTGAAAAGAAATAACATTTCAAAAGATTCATGTCCATATAAAAAAATCCTTAAAATGATTTTGAATACATGGACATTAATTAAAAATATTTAGAAAGATAAATCTTTAAAACATTTTAAATTCTGATCTTGATAACGAGAACCTTTCACAAATTCTTAAATTATTCATTTTGAAATCATTTAAAAGTCACATAATTATAAAATAAACATTTACTTTCAAAATATTTATATAAGATTATAAGGGAAGCTTTGACGATTTTATAAAGGTGGAAAATATCATCACCCGCCGTATAAGTTAAAATAAAGACATTCTTATCTTAACTCTGTCTAAAAGGATAAAAGGACCTTATTTGGAAAACCATGGAAATATTCCATTATAAAATTCTTATAAAAAGTCAAACAAGCGTATAAATGACTTTAATCCATATTCAATAAAATAGTAAAAATGTTTTGAAATACATTTTTATGAAACATGGATGGGGATGATAAAGATTACCCAGTAGATAGTTACATTTAAACAACCTCGGATAATGAAGTGATTGTGAAATAAACACTTACCTTGTACTTTTCCTTGGTTGAGGGTAGGAGAACCTCCTGTATAATGTTTAAATAATTGTTATTAAATTATAAAATAATCATATACATTAATATGATATCATATATGATCATTTAACATTGCTTTGTTAATAATATCTTAGTATTATCATTGTTTCAAATGTTATCTTACTTGTTTTATTTTATATGTTTTGTACATATGACGTGTCTGTTATGGATAGTTTGTATCTTATTCAGGTACAGAATGATATATAGTCTTTAAACACTATTTTTAATCATCAAATGAGAGTTATACTTTCATAGATACGATGGGGAATGAATATCATTGCGTTCGTGGAGAAGGTAGTCCGTACGTATGCACGAGCGACAATATCATTCTTCTGATATAAAAATAATATATAATTTTATGGTATATCATATATATAAAGAATAATTATCATGTTATATTTATTATTTACATCAATTACACATAATTTTCATTATCATCCAAATAATAATGTTTTAAATGACAATTACACCATGATGTGGAGATGGTAAGTTGTACATTTGCACGTATGGTGACATGTCATTCAAAGGATGGATAGAATATAGAATATGGTTGTACCATATTTATAATAACATCAAAGTATATAGAAGATATTAGATTTATGATTTTATAATGGAAATAACAAAAAGAAGAAGAAGTTGAAGATGAAAGGAATCATGAAAGAGGTTGGTGAAAATATTAACTCTTCTTCAGGTTCTTCAGAATTATTTGATCAACAAGGCTACTTATGTTGGATTTATGATCAAACTAACACCTCAAGGTTAAAGTGAGGGAAGTTGAATGAATATTTGGGCAGAGTTTGAATGAGCCAAAAGGCTTTAATGGTGTTAATTAGAGGTAAGGGGTAGTGCTCTTTTATAAGAGCGGTGAGGGGCACCTTAGGAAAAGATGTAAATATTATTTTATAATAAATTAATATTCAGTTTCAAATGTCTAGAAAGTAGATTATTTAAATCTTAAGGTGGGGATAGGTCAAAAAACACTCATCCAATATGTTTTAGACAGGTTTGGTTCACATTACTAACCTTATCTTTTAGTATTAACTCTTAGTTCATTAGTTTGACATTAACCATGTCTCTTTGTATTTTAATATTATATAGTTAATAAACATACTATATACATACAAGAGACCCTCCAAGTGGTCAATTAATGATACACCTATCATGAAATTAGTAATTTGGCCGGACCTTATATTTCTACAAATATAATATCAATTAATAATATAATATTTGTTTTAAAAACACATTTATGTCAATTCTGACAATATTTACTAATTCTTTTTAATTAAAGTCAAAACAACTTTATTAATTCGAAACAAATTAAATTACGAAATAATAACATGTGATATTGACCATTAAAATTATATTATGGCATCAAAACATCCAAATTATATTTATTTTATCATTTATAATACTAATTATTCAATTGTTTAATTTATAAGTAAAATACTACATCATTATTGTGTCATAAATAAATATAAGTATTCAAGGCCTAAAAATTATAAATAAAATATAATTATATAGGAAATCAAATTATACTTCTAATTAATATATGTAGTCCAAAATATATCATATATAACCCTATGTAAACATTGTTTTTCTAAAAGATATATTCTTATGTCATTTTTGTATTTACTTTATCTTAATTAATATAATGTGTCACTATGACCTACAAGTTGATCCATGGGGTCCCAAAATCGACCCAATGATGCCCATCGTCGGGAATGTATCAACCAATAGGTTTTGGACACGTTTTAGGGTAATTTATTATTATTATAATATTATTTTGTACCCTTATTTACCAGATTTACCCTTTAACCATGGTAAATAAAATATTTACTGAAGTAATTACTCAAAATGACTAAAAATAAAAGATTCCTATTTACACATTTTGGACCTCATGATTCTAAATATGGAATCCATTTTTATAAATTCAAAACACAGAAGAGGTAGAAATTAATTTAAAATTACATCCCGCTTTCAAAACATAAAACGTGTTTTTAAGAAATAATAACTATCAAACGATTGACACTTATTTATGTTCGGTTTAAATGCGAAATTATGTCCAATGACCAAAAATGTATTAAATGGTAAAAATATATTCTAAATATACTTCACAATCACTCAAATTCATAATTTATCACTAATAATTATTTCGAATAAAAAAGTTGTTTTTAATTAAAATTTAGTAATTTTCATTATTCATCAAAATATGATAGTTATGAGAAATGTATCATAAATTCACCCTAATCTAATTTCGATATTCCGAATCCAAAAAATATGTCCATTTAGAAAGATAAAATCTATAAAATTTCAAAAATTTGGTATTACTCTTTATAATGTCCTATTTGATTGGTTTTGTGTATATTAGAACTCGATGTTGCGTGCAACACACATCACTGTATTATTCAAAGAGAAGTGTACCGTGGAAACATGGGGTGTTACACCATATCATCTTGGGACATATCATTGGTACCAGGCGTCCTTTTGAAGAACCATCAGCGACACCATTATTCTTGGAGAGAATCCATCCCTTGAGAATACACCACTGGAGTTGGGGGTATAGTTGAGATACAGTCAAGTTGGATCATACACGAATCCAACCGGGCCCCTGAGACAAAAATGTTAATAACTAACACAATGTGGATCCGATTGACGCACCATCTATTGCGTTGAGACCCCAATGACACGACGGACCTCTGAGATACTTCTTCATGGAACTTCATGATAGTTGGAGTATTGACCAGTAGCTCGTGGGGTGGATCCTTCTAGTGGCGAGAAAACAAAATATAGTGACCTAGTAGCTGGTTGAGACCTGATAACTGCTTGACCGATTCAACATGGAGTGACTAAACTATCCTAGTGGGGAACGCCTCTGTGTGACACGACACACCCACTGTGGGGAGCACCTCTGTGTGAGCGCGGCAGACCTGTATTACTCGATAGGAGGAGAACCTCTGCAGGCTATGAGGGGGAGCACCTCTATGTGAGCATGAAAGACCCATGGTGGGGAGCACCTATGTTTGATGTGGTAGACCCATGATTCTCGACATGACGAGTACCTCAAAATACCATGGATAGTGAGAAGTGCCTCTTTGTAATGTGGTAGGACAATTATACTTGATAGAGGAGAAGTATGCCACCATCCATGGTTACGAAAATAAAAATCTTGGTTTGAGCTGATTCAATCACTTTTTTGTTTTCCTCACGATTGAGATGGTTTACTAGATAACATAGGTATATGTATGGTCATATACTTAAGTAACAGTTATCAGTTGATTTCATACATTGTGGTTTATCCTTTTTGGATTTTGTGAGACCTTGAGGGTCTCGGGGTCCCTACTGATTATCATTATACTCACCCATGCATGGGTTATGCCAGCACTACATTGTGTTTTCTGTAGATGATGGACAGCGCTGACTGAGGCAGAAAGTGGCAGGACTGGACGACACCCGTAGGTGGACCCCTCGGTGTGATAGTACGCGGAGGAGACAGACAGATGTGGATTGATGAGTAGGACATATATACATACCCTTCAAGTAGGTACCCCGGAGGACGACCCTGTAGCTGCATTACTTTTCTTCAGTTGTATTTTCTTTTTAGTTTTACATGTACTTTCCTGTTGGACTTGTATTTATGGCCCCTTTTTACATTCCATCACTTCTTTTGTATAAAATTTTACTTAGTGTTATGCTACAAGTTGTGTACTATGATGTGGTTATTTACAGTTATAAAGGTAATGGCTTCCCAGTTTAGGGAATTACGACTTTGGTGTTAGTCGCCAGCACCTGTCATATGGATGTCGGGCTTGGGGAAGTCATGATACGGGCCCCAGGAGACGGTTCATGACAAATTGGTATTAGAGGAGTCGGTTATACAGAAGATTATAGAACGATGGTCTTTCTTTTCTGTGAAACAATAGTGTTAAGGGTACTAAGTGTTGTTTTCAGTTCAGGGAGTCTAATGTTGGAGTGGGTGGCCGATGTATCCATACACCAAGATCCTAACTTTTTTTGGACTCATTGCACGAAAACACTGATTGCGTGCATGTTTCCAATAGTTTTCTTAAGTTAGCTCAACCAGGTCAGCTCACCAGGTATAATCTTTTGATTGTGTCACATCCGTTTTTTCCAGGATGCCTCCCCGTGGATGACCAGTTAGTGCCCTGAGAGTCGTACGTAATGACATCCCACCGAGGGACAAGGCCTCAGTGTCGGGCCATTTACCAGTGGAGGCCTCGACGATACAACATCCCATTGGGCCACCGATGCCATCATCCCAAGATGTAGATGATGCACACTGCTTGGGTGTATTCCACGAGTTCCAGCGTTAGAGCCCACCCAGGTTCGGGGGAGAGACTGACCCAAAGGTAGCGGAGGATTGGCTGGAGGCTGTGGTGAGAGTATTCAGGCTAGTAGAAACACCAAAATACTTCATGGTGATCCTTTTGGAGAGTCTGCCTTAGGATGCTTCAGGCAGATGGTGGAGCCTAATGCTCAAGGTGCATGACGAGGAAACTCTAATCTGGGAGGGCTTTGAGAGCCTGTTTTGGGCATAGTTTGTCCCAGACACTCTCCGTGGAGTGTGGATAAAGGAGCATCGGCATCTATAAAAGGGTATCATGACGGTGGTGCAATATTCAACGAGGTTCACCAACCACTCATGCTACTCCATAGATATGGTGTGAGACCCATTCTTCAGGGACCAAACCATCGTGCAGGGGCTCAGGTGAGAGATCAGAGCATTGATGATCTCCATCAGCATCCCAACACAGGAGGGGGTGTTAGTGAGAGCCCTCCTATGGGAGAGTTTACCTGTTGATTAGTCACTAGTAGCGAGACCCACTACTAGCTATCATGTAGAGGAGTCTTCTGAAGCTGCCAGTAGAGAGATGAGGTAGTGGTATAAGAGGACAAGACCTACAGGTGGTCGACCGCATGACATAGGATCGGTTGGGTGGGGAACACAATGCAGAGAAACACATGCCAGAAGTAGGCAGTGTCACTCATGCGGCGGGTAGGGTCACATGGATCGTCACTATCCGACCCACCGTTCAGATGATCAACAGATAGTTAAAGGACATCTGAGGAAGATGAAGAGGTTTGAATGAGGTGGTCCATAAGGAGGAGGAAGACATGGAAGAGGAGATGGACGTGCATCTGGTGGTGGACAATGTTATGAGGTGTCAACACCACCACCAATAGGATGTCCACCTCCACCATAGTGAGCGGGTGGACAGGGGAGAGATCAGCTTCAAGATGGTGAGGCCAACGACAACAGTGCTCTAGAGATGATTTGAGGTGTGATCAATGTCTTATCTACCTTAGCTGCAATTATTATAGACACAGGTTCTAGTCACTCTTTCATTTCCAACACCCATGTTCGGAGCTCCGAGATTCCGATTGAGGCATTGGCTTTATCCTTATGGCTAGAGTCTCCTACAAGAGCGGATTTGACGATTACGCACTAGTGCTGAAAGTGTGAGCATACTCTAGGGGGCGATAGCTTCGGCTGGGATCACCTAGTAGTGGTGTCGAGTCCTTATGACGTCATATTGGGTATGGACTAGTTATCTAATGTCCATGCTCAGATTTACTGTATTTGGAGAAATGTGTGGTGTGTCTGCATGGAAGGGACCAGGTTTACATTCATTGTTAAGAAGAGAACCTTTTCAGCACATGACGGACTTACTCGGTGGAGGGTGCATCCAATCACTAATCAGTTGGCCTGCCTTACCCTTGGAGAAGTCGGTGTGGAGAGTCTGAGCTATCCAGTAGTGGTGGACTAGTACGCTGATGTTTTCCCTAAAAATTTTCTAGGACTTCCTCCCCGAATATAGGTGGACTTCTACATTGACCTGAATCCTGGGACGGCACCAATATCTACTCCAGCATATAGGATAGCTTCAGTTGAGCTTCGTGAGCTACAGGTACAGTTGGAGGACTTGTTAGGGGAAGGGATTCATCTGCCCCCAATGATTCCCTCTGGGCAGCCCCGATTCTGATCGCCAAGAATGAGGATGTGAACTTGAGGCTTTGTGTTGGCTATTGTCACCTGAACCAGGTGTCCATGAAGAATAATTACCCACTCTCGAGGATTTATGACCACTTTGATCAACTGAAGGGATCATGGTGTTTTCGAAGATAGAACTCAGAGCCGTCTGTCACCAGCTAAGAATTTGGGACGAGGATGTGCAGAAGACGACCTTCAGGCGTCGTTAGGTCCAGATAGAGTTCTTGGTTATTCCATTCGGCATAACCAACACCCCATCAGTGTTTATGGGATTCATGAATAGGATCTACTAGCCATACCTCGATCTCTATGCCGTAGTCTTCATCAATGACATTGTGATCTACTCAACTATTTAGGAGAAACATGCCTACCATTTGCGGGTAGTACGAGACATAATCAGAGCGAACCAGATTTATGGTAGGCTCTTGAAGTGCCATATTTGGATTTGAGAGGGTAACTTCTTGGGAAAAGTCATCTCGGAGGCCGGTGTTATAGTGGTTCTATTAAAGATTGAAGCGATTCTTTCCTGGGAGCCACCCAGGAGTGTGACGCTGGTACGATGTTTCCTTGGTTTGGTAGGATACTATTAGAGGTTCGTTCCAGCAATTTCAAGATTTGCAGCACCACTATCTGTCACGACCCATCCTCGGGGCTTGTACCGTTACTACCCCAATCCCGCCTTCCATAGGCCAGGGGCTGGCGACTAGCACCAAGGCGTAATTCCCGGTAAAAAGGTAAGGGAATTCCTTTGTAAAATAAACAAAAACCACAGAGCAAGCAAGAAGTAGAAGTAAACACTAAGTAAAACTGAGTACAACAGTATGTCCGGAAAAGTAAGTGGGCCAGTATACAAACCCAAACTGAATGTAAGGTACAACTGGAAGGGAAAACATCAACTAAAAAGTAAAGTCGCAACGTCGAGCTATCCACTGAAAATACCACTTGAAGGGTGGGTATAGATAGCTTCTACGGCCCCTCAGGTCTAGCCAACGACTCCGAGTACATCCATCCCAGTGGTCCACCTCCTGGTACCATCCTACTCCGCAAGCCTCAACCACGATCAGCGATGTCCGTCGTCTGCAACCAAAAAAACGTAGTGCGGGCATAGCCCGTGCAGGGGTGAGTATAAGCTACTCAATAGGGACCCCGATACCCCCAAAGGTCTCCCAAAATCCACAAAGGATAAACCACAAAGGAAAGATGCAATCACGAAGTATCATCCGACACTGCTTAGGTATATTCTTATACATATACCTAAGTCATCAATTCTCGTTCGGTTCCAACATCAGATCCCATGTACAACCCAGTCCACACAGGAATGCAAAACGTAAATCCACACAGGATAGCGCAACACAATCCACAAAGGAAAGAAAAATGTAAATCCACACAGGATAGCACAACACAATCCACAAAGGAAAGGAAAACATGATTCAACTCACACAGGTATACTTCTTCGTATGACGACAGAGATTATCAGATATATCCACTGATTCATCTAAGTCGTATGACCCACAACGGATTGATAGGTACTAACCCCCACAAAGACCGACAGAGGATCAGACCCACACAAGATCGATAGGTAACTAACCCCCGCAAAGACCCACACAGGATCTGTAGGCGCTGGCTCACACATAACCGCTGAGCATTTACCCACACAGGATCAGACCCACACATGATCGGTACCACTGATCCACGTAGGATCGCTGAGTGTTGTAGTCGCCGCCGCCGAATCTACTGAGGATCTCTGTACAGACGTCGTCGTCACAGTAGCAAACGCAGCCAGCTCTAGGGTTCTCGCACACAGCAATATCGCTCGGTAGGGCCGGCTCCACGAGCCAAGAGGCTAATAAATCAACTAACACATAGTCTAGAGTTGATGTATCCAAATGTTTTGTATCGTCAAAAGGAACTCAACGTCGCAGACATCACGTCAATCAGACGCCCGGTCTGAGAGTTATTGGCTTTTTCGTTCCAGGGGCCCGGTTGGTTTTAAAGGAAAAACCAACCCGACCATACTCCACATGCATCCAAACCTTGGGCAGAGTAAGCCAAACGATCCGTCTCACTTATAGGAAACCAAAAAAGTCGATGACACGTCAATCGGACGTCCGGAACTTAAGATATGAGTGTTTCCGCTCCGAGGGCCCAGTTGGTTTCGTATATGAACCAACCCAGCTGAACCAAAAGTATTCCAAAACCTTGAGTGCAATATACCAAAACGACCGTCTCGATCCAAATATAGAATCTCCGCTGACGGTGAATCGATCGGAGGTCCGTAGCCTGAGATATGGGAAAAAGAACCAAAAGGGTCTGAAAACGGGGGTTTCGGGCCCGATCCCCCTGGGTCGGTCTGAACCGGGTTGACCCGACCCGGGTCTGGGTTGGCCCGGCTAGGCGCGGCCCGACGGCCCGACACGCGACGCCAGCTGGCTCGGCCGAATGGCCGAGCCGTTCGATTATGCGGGGGGGCGCGCTGCCCCCCGCCGTTCGGAAACCGCGACCCCAATTATGGGGCCGCTCAGCTGGCCATCCAGGGGTTTTGACCCCCAGCTCTTCCCCTTTCTATCCGGCCCGCACTGTTTGGCCGGCTCTTGGTCCATAGGACTGGCGACGGCCAGTCCCCTCCTTACTCGGACGCCGGCGTCCCGTCTTCGACCGCCGGTCGCCCTGCTTCGCCATGGCCCGGAACCGGCCGCGACCTTGGTCGTCCGGTGCGGCCCGACGACGTCGTGCTCTTCCACCGCTTCCCCGCTCTATCTGCGGTGTCCTCGGGCTTCTCCTATGTGGCTCGACGGAGTCATGTCCTTGTTTGTTTCCACGGCGCGGCGTGACGGCGCCGCACATTCCTTGTCGCACGATCACACGCGGTGTGACGACACCGCACCATACTTGTTTCAAACCACAAAGAAACAAACACACGGATAAGGGAGGAGGGTCGGCCGTGTTTGTGCGGTCCGGCCCCCTCTCGTTAATCGATAACATTTGGTCATATTTTCAAAAAGAACGACAAAGTGGTAAACACGAACAAAATAATTAAATAACCCCTACTTGAGCGTAGCTAGAACGGGGGTTCACCACGGAAAACGATGTCACGAGGTGAAGTTCCGTATGTTGACAGAGAACGCCAAAGGAGGAAGTGGCATCTCCTTTTCATTTACACGGGAATAAGATCGAAAGAGGGTTCATCGTAGATCTTCGGAAAAAGGGGTCACACACCGGCTGTGGAGAGGAGAAGAGACGACACGTCGATCTATTCTTACGGTGACAGCGTTCTTCGTCGAAGTCTTGGTGTTCTTCGTGATGATTTTGAAAACACCCAAGTGCTCACTCCTCAATTTTCCACACACAACATCCAACCAAAATAAAAAAGGCTTTCCTTATTTTATTTACTCATGCCACAATTCAAAAAAATCACAACTTAAAATAATAAATTGAATTGGTGTGTTGGCATAATAAAATAGAGGAGAGGAAAAGTCACCCAAATAAAGGGATGTTTAAAAGTAAGAAGAGTTACACAACTTAAGTGGGGGGGGGGGGGTTTAGGGGAGTTAGATAGTTAAGGAAATTGAAAAGGTGGGGGCTTGTGTGGGTCCCAACTCACATTTAATCCACTCAAGAGAGACTTACAATCATTAGGTCCCACCCTAACTTCTACACTTATGTTCTAACTCATGGAGAAGAGAAATAAAACTCTTAATGAAATTTTATTTCACTCACACTTAATCCAAAAAATTAAACAACTCATATCGAGAAAACACAACTCCAGAAAAGTTGTTCCTAAGCAATTACCGGCGCTGCGGTTCCATCGGTGACCTCGAAATTCGATTCCGAGGATCGGTTCAAAATATAGGAATTCCCGCTCGTTCTTTCACTGAACGTACCCGAGCTAAACTTCGGATAGAAATTCCAGGAACATCGGGCCTCAGAATAAAGTGCCGTCAGAAACAGCGTTCTTGTAAAATCCCAAAGAAAATTAAAAAAAAATTCCCTTGAATTTTATGGGCCTTTACATTACTCCTACCTCAGGGCTTTACGTCTCCGTAAAGATACATCATAAGATAGGGAAACAAAAGTGGGTACTGAGCACGCATCTGATCATCCCGCTGCCAAGTGCTCTCCTGGAGGTTCCCATTCTTCCATCTGATGCGTACCAGAGGTATCGACTATCCACGTACGACCTGCCCCTGTCGATCCTCGATTTCCACCGGGACCTCCGCGAAAGTCACCCCATCATCAACATCAAGCTCACCATGGTCAATGATATGCGTCAGGTCGTGCACGTATCTCCCCAGATGAGATACGTGGAAGACGTCGTGCACCCGGTGCAACTGAGGTGGTAGATCCAAGCGATAAGCCACCTCGCCAATCCTGCTGAGGACCTGGAAGGGTCTGATGAAGTTCGGAGACAACTTGCCTCCTCGGACAAATCTCTGTAATCCACGTCGAGGTGTGACACGCAAGAAGACGTGGTCGCCATCCTCGAAATCTAGTGGACTCCACCTCCTGTCAGCATAAGACTTTTGCCGGCTCTGTGCTATCCTCGTCTGCTCTTGGATGACCTGGACCTTCTCTGTCATGGCCTGGACCATCTCCGGTCCCACAAGTGCTGACACCCTAGGGTCTGTCCAGCATAAATGAGATCTGCAAGGTCGGCCGTACAACGCCTTGTATGGTTCCAGCCCGATGGAGGAGTGGTAACTATTGTTGTACACAAACTCCACCAAGGTTAGGTGTTCCTCCCAACTGCGAACAAAGTCTAGGACAAATCCGTGGAGCATTTTCTCGAGTTTCTGAATGGTCCTCTCCGCCTGACCATCCGTCTGAGGGTAAAAGGCGGTTCTCAGACGTAGCTGTGTCCCGAACGCCTCCTGCAACCCCTTCCAATGCCGAGAAGTAAAGCGAGAATCTCGATCGAAGATTATAGATGATGGAACACCATGAAGCCTCACAATCTCCTGAACGTAAAGTTGTCCCAAGCTCTCCACTGATCCCTACTCTCTGATGGGTAAGAAGTGTGCCGAATTGGTGAGTCGGTCGACAATCACCCATATGGAGTCATGACCTTTGGAAGTGCATGGAATTCTAGTCACGAAGTCCATAGATATGTCGTCCCACTTCCACTCTGGGACCTCCAAGGTCTGTACCAAGCCTATCGGTACCTGGTGCTCTGCCTTCACCTACTGGCAGGTGAGGCATCGAGAAATGATCTCTGCCAAAACCTTCTTCATGCCCGGCCACCAGTGCTATCATCTAAGATCCTGGTACATCTTCACCACTCCAGGATGTACCGACAAAGGAGAAGTTTGAAACTCCCTCAGCACCTCCTCCCGTAATGAAACTAGTTCCATGGTATGTCCTCTGAAAAGGACATCGTTCTCTTCTCCAAAGGAGAAACCATCAGGTGCCTGTCCTGAGGATATCTGTGCATGCCGCGTCTCACAGTTAGCATCCCCACGCTGTGCCTCTCTGACCCACTGCAGTAGTGGAGGGGTGACTGTGAGAGACTTAAGGAAAGCTGCTCAATCTCTATCCACGAAGGATATCCGCAAAGAGTCTAGCTGCTCTGTCGCCTCTTCGAGTAGTTGAATGCATGTCCTCCTGCTGAGATCATCGGCTACCACATTCCCCTTCACAGGAGTATAGACTATCTCAAAGTCATAGTCCTGGATGAACTCAAGCCATCGCCGTTGTCTCAGGTTTAGGTCCTTCTGAGAAAAGATGTACCTGAGACTCTGATGGTCAGAAAAGACTGTAAAGCGCTCTCCCATTAGATAGTGTCGCCATGTCCTCAGAGCAAAGATCACCACTGCTAATTCCAGGTCATGGGTAGCGTAGTTCTGCTCATGCGGCCTCAACTGACGTGATCCATAGGTGATCACGGCCTGCTCCTACATCAGGACACATTTGAGTCCGGTCTCTGATGCATCGCAGTAGACTACATACCCTACTCCCTCCTTAGGCAACCTCAAGATAGGTGCGCTGGCTAATCTCTGTCTCAGCTCCTGGATGCTCTGCTAACATTTGTCTAACCACACAAAGGGTTTCCCATTCCTCCTTAACGTTCTATAAAGCTTCAAAGATTTCTCCTTTGCCGAAAAGGGAATTCCGGTCTCATCCCCTTGATAAACCACCTTCTTTTCCTAATACAGTCAATCCCGTCATGATTAGTTAATTCATGGCATGGATGACGTTGTAAGGCTTCGACGCTGTTACCAATAGATCCAACCGTTACTCTCACCTCCAAGGGTTGAGTCACACTGTCGGCAATAGTGTGTGGTCACTGGTTCTCCTCCAGTAAGAATCTCGCAAGTGAGGGTCAAGTCAACAGTTTTAACCGGCACCTCTTAGTAATAAAAAACAAAAGACACGAAAGAAAACGTCACCAATGCAAGTGTCTATTATTACTTCAACTCAAAGTACAAGAACACAAGGAAACACAAATTACGAAGCTAGAGGAACCATGGTCAAAAGCCTCTATTCCTGGAGCTAGTCCCGAACTAGTCCATTCGCTTCTGGAGATCCATGATCGTAAACTTCAGCTGCCTGAAGCTGTTCTCTCCCCTGAGGTCGGGGTGGACCTCCTAGTGGTGGTGCTGGTAGATCCTCAAAACGTCGCCCACCACCTACCGCTCGACCTTCTCCTCAGACTCATCCACCTGCTCCCTGCGGACCGCCATGGTCAAACCTCTGCCTCTGCCTAGGTGGTTCCGCAACCGTCTGCTGCTCCTCTGCATGGCGGGTCGGGCAGTCACGTGCCATGTGGCCATGCCCGCCGCAAGCATAGCACTGTCCTCCACTCGTAAGACTGGTTCTGCTGTGTGTTCCCCACACCTCTGAGCCAATATCATGTGGTTGTCCACTCGTTGGCCTGGACTACATAGACCTCTGCGACATCTGTCTACTACCGGCTGTAGAAGACTCCGCCACGTGTCGCCATGCGGTAGGTCTCACCGCTGGTGTAGACTCACCAAGAATGCTCTCGATGAGAAGAGATCGCTGCAGTACTCCTACCTGAGTCGGAATGTTGAGGGAGATCAGTGATGCCCTGATCTCATGCCTCAATCCTTGCTCAATGGTCTGGGCCCGGAAGAATGGGTCTCGTACCATGTCGGTCGAGTAGCGCGAGAGATCGGTAAATCTCACCGAGTACTGGGTGACGGTCAAGCTTCCCTTCGGCATCTGAAAAAGCTCCTAGATGTGCACCGCACAGAGGGTGGCTGGGACAAACTCCGAGCGAAAGAGGCTCTCAATGTCCATCCAGAGAATAGATGCCTCAATGTGCACCTAGAGCATCAAGCACCACCACCGTCCCGCTTCCGCGTGCAGTAGGCTCGCTACGAGGATCACTATGAGGTCTGCTGGTGTCCTCACTAACCGAAAAACTCGTACCACTACCTCCATCCAATCCTCGGCTGCCTGGGGGTCCGTCTCCCCGCGGAACCTGGGAAGTCGCTAGCACTGGAACTCCTGAAGTGCACTAAGGCGACGTGCATCGTCAGTGGCTGGGGCTGGATGCATCGGTGGCTCGGCAGGTAAAGGTACCATCGGTGCATCAGCTGTTAAAGGGCCCTGCACCGAGGCCTCATCGCTCGGTGGGCTGTCGTCACACTCAACTCTCGGAACACTAGCTGGCTGCTGTCGTGGGGCCATCCTGAAAAGAAACAGGTGCGCCACGTTCAAACAGTATACCTCGTGAGCTGACACAAGTAATCACATAGAAAACATGAAACACACATGCCATCAAAGTTTTCATGCATTAAGTCGGATATCAGAAGTCAGGGTCCTGGTGTACGGATAAGTTGGTTGCCGCACCAACACCGGACTCCCTGGACTGATAACCACACCCAATACGCTTAACACTATTGCTTCACATAGAAAAAGATCAGAGTCCCATGTTTTGTGGTAGAACTGAACTCCTCTAATACCAATTTGTCAAGACACATCCTCGGGGCACGTGCCGTGACTACCCCAAGCCCGCCTTCCATAGGCCTGGGGCTGGCGACTAGCACCAAGGCGTAATTCCCGGTAAAAGGAGAAGGCATTGCCTTTGTAAAATAAACAAACACCACAGAGCAAGAAAGATGTAGAAGCAACCACAATGTAAAACTGAGTACAATAGTATGTGCGGAAAAGTAAGTGGGCCAGTATAAAAACCCAAACTGAAAGTAAGGTACAACTGGAAGGGAAAACAACAACTGAAAAGTAAAGTTGCAACATCGAGCTGTCCACTAGAAATCCCACCTGAAGGGTGGGTAAAGATAGCCTCTACTGCTCCTCGGGTCCAGCCAACCGCTCCGAGTACGTCCCACCCAGTGGTCCACCTCCAGGTACCGTACTGCTCCGCAAGCCTTAACCACGATCAGCGTTGTCCGTCGTCTGCAACCAACACAACGCAGTGCGGGCATAGCCCATGCAGGGGTGAGTATAAGCTACTCAGTAGGGACCCCGAGACCCCCGAAGGTCTACCAAAATCCACAAAGGATAAACCACAAAGGAAAGATGCATTCACGAAGTAACATCCGGCACTTCTTAGGTATATGCCCATACATATACCTATGTCATAAATTCTCGTTCGTCTCCAACATCCGAGCCCAAGTACAACCCAGTCCATACAGAAAAGCAAAACGTAAATCCACAGAGGATATCACAACACAATCCACAAAGGAAAATAAAACGTAAATCCACACAGGATAGCACAAAAAAATAAACAAAGGAAAGGAAAACATGATTCTACTCACACAGGTATACTAATTCATATGACTATAGAGATGATCAGATATATCCACTGATTAATCTAAGTCATCGGACCCACAAAGGATCGATAGGTACTAACCCCCGCAAAGACCCACACAGGATCGGAGCCACACAGGATCGATAGGTAACTAACCCCCGCAAAGACCCACACAGGATCAGACCCACACAGGATCTGTAGGCGCTGGCTCACAAAGAACCGTTGAGCATTGAACCACACAGGATTAGACCCACACAGGATGGGTAGCACTGATCCACATAGGATCACTGGGTTCTATAGTCATCGTCGTCGAATCCACTGAGGATCTTTGTACAGTCGTCGTCGTCACAGTAGCAAATGCAGCCAGCTCTAGGGTTGCCGCACACAGCAAGATCGCTCGGTAGGGCCCGCTCCATGAGCCGAGAGGCTGATACATCAACATAAACATAGTCCAGAGTTGATGTATCCAAAATTTCCGTATCGTCAATAGGAACTCAACGTCGCAGACGACACGTCAATCAGACGCCCGGTCTGAGAGTTATTGGCTTTTTCGTTCCAGGGGCATGGTTGGTTTTTAAGGCAAAACCAACACGACCGTCCTCCACCTACGTCCAAACCTCAGGTGGAGTATGCCAAAAGATCCATCTCACTTAGAGGAAACCAACAAAGTCGACGGAACATCAATCGGACGTCCGGAACATAAGATATGATAGTTTCCGCTCGGAGGGCCCGGTTGGTTTCGTGTACGAACCAACCTGGCTGAACCCAAAGCATTCTGAAACCTTGAGTTAAATATTCCAAAACGACCGTATCAATCCAAAGATCGCATTTCCGCTGATGGGGCGTCGATCGGAGGTCCGTATCCCGAGATATGGGCAAAATAACCAAAAGGGTCCGAAAACGGGGGTTTCGGCCCCGGACCGACCCTGCCCGATCCCCCTGGGTCGGCCCGGCTGGGCGCGGCCCGTCGTGCGGCACCAGCTATCTCAGCCGAACGGCCGAGCCGTTCGGTTATGCGGGGGGGGGGGGGGGGGGGGCGCTCTGCCCCTCGCCGTTCGAAAACCGCGGCCCCAATTAAGGGGCCGCTCACCTGGACAGCCGGGGGTTTTGACCCCCGGCTCTTCCCCTATCTGGCCCGCCCGCCCTAGCCGGCCGGGTCTTGCTCCATGGGGCTGGAGATGGTTGGTCCCCTTCTTGCTCTTATGTCGGCGGCCCGTCTTCGACCGCCGGTCACCCTGATTCGCCGCGGCCCGGAACCGGCCGCGACCTTGGTCATCTGGTGCGGCGCGACGACGCCGTGCTCTTCCATCGCGGCCCCGCTCCGGCCGCGGCGTCTTTGTGTTTCTCCGACGTGGCGCGACGGCGTCGTGTCCTTGTTCATTTCCACGACGCAGTGCGACGGTGCCGCACATTTATTGTCGCACGATCACACGCGGTGCGACGACACCGCGCCATACTCGTTTCAAACCACAAAGAAACAAACACACGGATAAGGGAGGAGGGTCGGCTGTGTTTGTGTGGTCTGGCCCCCTCTTGTTAATCGATATCATTTGGTCGTATTTTCACAAAGAACTGAAAAGTGGTAAACACGAACAAAATAATTAAATAACCCCTACTTGAGAGTATCTAGAACGAGGGTTCACCGCGGAAAACGACGTCGCGGGGTGAATCTCAGTATGTTGACGGAGAACGCCCGAGGAGGAAGTGGTGTCTCCTTTTATTTGACACGGGAAGATGATCTAAAGAGGGTGCATCATCGATCTTCGGAAAAAGGGGTCACACACCGGCTGTGGAGAGGAGAAGAGACGGCACGTGGATCTCTTCTTACGATGACTGTGTTCTTCGTCGAAGTCTTGGTGTTCTTCGTGATGAAGAAGAAAACACCCAATAGCTCTCTCCTCAATTGTCCACACACAACATCCAACCAAAATAAAATAAGGCTCATCCTTATTTTATTAACTCATGCCAAAATTCAAAAAAATTAAAAACGTAAAATAATAAATTGAATTGGTGTGTTGGAATACTTAAAGAGAGGAGAGGAAAAGTCACCCAAATAAAGGGAAGCATAAAAGTTAAAATAGTTACACAACTTAAGTGGGGGGGGGGGGTTAAGAGGAGTTAGATAGTTAAGGAAATTGAAAAGGTGGGGGATCGTGTGGGCCCCACCTCACCATTAATCCACTCAAGAGAAACTAACAATCAGTAGGTCCCACCCTAACTCCTACACTTATGTTCTAACTCATGGAGAAGAGAAATAAAACTCTTAAAGAAATTTTATTTCACTCACACTTAATCCACAAAATTAAACAACTAATATCGAGCAAACACAACTCTAGAAAAGGCGTTCCTAAGCAATTACCAGCGTTGTGGTTCCATCGGTGACCCCGGAATTCGATTCCGAGCACCGGTTCAAAAGATAAGAATTTCCGCTCATTTTTTAACTGAATGTACCTGAGCTAAACTTCGGAACGAAATTCCGGGAACACCGGGCCGCAGATTCATGTTCAGTCAGAAACTGAATTCTTGTAAAATCACAAAGAAAATTAAGAAAAAATTTCCCTTGAATTTTACGGGTCATTACACTATCAACCTTGAAAAAGAAGGGGAAACCCATTGTGTGGTCAGAGAGATACCAACAGAGATTTCAAGAGATGAGGTAGAGGCTGACTAGTGCCCCCATCTTGAGGCTTCCATAGGAGGGCGTAATGTATGTAGTTTACTGCGATGCATCTGGGACCAGAATTGGGTGTTTCCTGATGCAGGAGCGAGAAATGATTGCTTATGGTTCTCAGTAGCTGAGACAACCTGAACAGAAATACGAATCATGGGACCTAGAGTTAGTAACAGTGTTCTTCGCCTTGAAGATATGCATACACTTTCTGATGGGTGAGCATTTTACCATGTATTCTGATCACAAGAGTCTCGGGTATATCTTCTCTCAGAAGGACCTAAACCCGAGACAACGATGTTGGCTTGAGTTTCTCTAGGACTACGACTTCCAGATATTCTATACTCCTGGGAAGGGGAATGTTGTTGGAGATTCGCTCAACAGGAGGAATGGTATATAGCTACAAGGAGAGGTGGTAGAGAAGCTGTATGCTTTATAGATATCCTTTGTGGATAGAGATAGATAAACATTCCAACATTCTATTACGATCACTCTCCCACTTCTTCAGTGAGTCAGGGTGGCTCAGCCTGGGGACACAGACTGCAAGACACAACGTGCTGAGATATCCATAGGGAAGACCCCTGAGGAATTTTCTGAAGGTGGAGAGCACATCATCCTCATCATAGAACTTACCTTGGTAACATCTTCTCTTGAAAAATAAGTGTTGAGGGATTTCTACACATCCCCTCTAGCTGTAAATCTATGAGTGTCAAAGATGTACCAGGACCTTCGACGACTAAAATGGTGGCCAGGTATGAAGAAGGAAGTAGTAGTGTTTGTCGCATGGTGTCTCACTTGTCATCAAGTGAATGTAGAGCACCCATTACATGCATGCTTGGTTCAATTTTTAGATGTCCCAGATTGGAAGTGGGATGGGATATCCATGGAATTCCTGATCAGTCTTCCACATACAATCAGGTTTCATGACTCGATTTCGTTGATCGTCGACTGTCTCACCATGTCGACCCACTTCATATCAATCAGAGAGAATGGATTACTAGAGAGAATGAGATGCCTCTACGTGTTGGAGATTGTGCGACTACATGGAGTACCTTCCACTATTGTCTCTGACCATGAAACACGGTTTACTTCCCAGCAATGGAAGGGGTTTCAGGAGGATTGTGGGACACAACTTTTCTTGAACACCACCTTCTATCCTATGACATATGGTCAGACTGAGTGGGCCATTCAATGCATCATGGACATGGTACATGCATGTGTCCTCGAATTAATCATAGCTATGAGGATCACATTCCTTTGGTGGAGTTTTCTTACAAAAACAGCTATCACACCACCTTAGGGATGGCACCTTTTGAGGACTTATCCGGGCGACTTTGCAAATCACCCTGGTCCTGGACTGACCCAGGAGAGTCAGCACTTGTGGGATCAGAGATGGTATGAGATACTACGTAGAAGGTGAAGATCAGCCAATAATATATGAATACTGCACAGAGCAGGCATTGGTCGTATGATGACAGGATACTGAGACCTATAGATTTAGAGGATGACGACCACGTCTTTCTTTGGGTGTCATCTCAATGAGGTCTACAGAGATTTGGCCGTGTCGGAAATTTATCTCTGAGATTAATCGGGCCATGAAGGTACTCAACAGAGTAGGCGAGGTAGCTTACCGCATAGCTCTTCATCCTCAGTTGCACTAGGTGCACGACATCTTCCACGTATCTCAGTCGAGGAGATATGTCCACGAACCTTCCCACATCACCATCCACAAAGGGCTAGATGTCGACAATGGAGAGACTTTCACATAGGCCCCAGTGGAGATTGAGGATCGACAAGAGTGTGTCCTTCATGGGTGGTTGATACCTCTGGTGTGCGTTCACTAGAAGCACAGGATCCACCAGGAGAGCACATGGGAGCTGGATGTTCAGATGTGTTCTCAGTTCCCTCATTTGTTCCCATAGTTCGATTTGTACCATATGAGGATGTGAAATCCTGAGTTGGGGAGAATATAAATCCCCAAAAATGCAGTGGATTTTTTTTCTTAAATACATGGGATTTTTAAGAGTCCTGGAAAACTTACTGCGCTTGATTCTGAGGCACGGTGTGCCTGAAATCAATTTTTGAAGTTTTATTCATGTACGTTCAGTACACGTATAAGCGAGATTTCATAATTTTTGAACCAGTGCTCGGAACTGAAATCCGAGGGCATAATTGAACTCACTGCACTAGTATTTGCATAAGAAGACTTTCATCTCGACACCATATTGTCATGGATAAATGTTATTTTTTGGATTTTAATTTAAAAAAACAATAAAATAAAGTGTACAACACTTTATTATATTTTATCCTTTTATATGTGTGATTTTTGGTTAAAACCATCACAAGGGAGTTAGAAGTGGGACTGCCACACCCTAACCTCCATTAAGAGGTTATGGTGGTGGGGCCCACCCCAATTTAACATCCCACAAGAGGTTATGATGTGGGGACCACCCGAGACCATAACCACTCATTTAAATAAAAGGGGTGGGGACCACCTGACCCCTTTTGATGGGAGGAGAGTATAACCTCTCAACTCTCCCTCATTAATGAGGGAGAGCCTCTCCACCTCCCCTGGTTTTTGAATTTGTGCCAAATCCCAAATTATTGTTCCAACCTAATGAATTAAATTGGAGGAGACTTTTCAATTTATTCACCTTGTTGAAATTTGTTCCTACGATTAAAATAAAAGACAAACAATTATTTTGGGCACTTTCATTTTGGGGGAATCATTGGTGTAAAAAACCGAGATTTCATGATAAGTATTCTTTTCAATTTATTTGATTTCATGTGTTTTATGCTACACCATGATTATCTTGTGCTATACGCAACACCGTATTACCTTGCAGTATACGCAACACTATTCTTAGATTGTGTTACACACAATTTCAAGTCCGTTTGATAATAGTCATTCTACGCAACATTGAGTGTATATATTTTTATATATTCAATGTATAAATGAAAAACGATTGGATTCTGTTATAACAAAAAAAGGAGTCTTGCACGACACTCAACCCTAACATGGCTTGCATTACACGCAATCGTGGCCTTCCATGATAGCATGTGTTTTACGCAATACCAGGCTTCACTAAACAACGATATATTATTATAATATTATAAACTAGCCGTTATGAATAGTATTAACTGAATTTTGAATTTTATAACATTTTAATTCATCTTACACATTTTCTAGAATGATGTATGAAGAAAAACCGGTTTTTGGATAAAAGAAGTATTTTTCAAAAAATGCAGTTTTACCGCCCTTTGATGGCGTACCCACCTTGAATATTGTTTTTGACATTTTTATATGTTCAATTTGACAAAATAAAATTCTCCGTTTGAATCAGTATATAAAAATTTAATTTGTATAAATATTTCATATTATTCTGATAACTTTCAAATTTTGATGAATAGTAAAAACATGCTATATTTTAATTAATAACAAATTTTTTCCTCGCAATAATTTATATGAATATATAATCTTTTTAATTGGTTTTAAAATCTAATTTGAAACTATTTTTACCATTTAATCCAATTTTGGTCATTGGAATTAATTTCACTTTGAAATTGGACATAAACAAGTATCAATCTTTTGATATTTATTGTTTCTTAAAAACAAGCTATTTGTTTTGATAACGAGAATTAATTTTAAATATAATTAATTCCACTTATATGTTTTTAATTTGGAAAAATAGACATAATATTTGAATTGAGAATATCAAGTATACCTTAGGCTGAAATTTTTATTTTTTCTGAAAAACTTCAATTTTTAATGAATAATGAAAATAATGAGTTTTTGGTTAAAACCGACTTTTTTATTTAAATAATAATTTATTTGATATAAATTTATTTTAGGTCAAAATATATACATAATATTTATATAAGTTTAATGAAATTCATTAGAATAATTTTATAATAATTTTAGATTTATAAAAATATTGTATTGAGCTTTTCACCATCTTTAACCCATCTCCTAGGAGCTATCGCAATTGTTCATAAAACTTAATTTTACCACTTCTGTGAGTTAAATTTCAAAAATCCCAGAGACACGGTTAATATCAAAGAGTAAAATGTGGTTCAATTAGATAAAAATATGTTTTGTTGAATAGTAACTTTTTTACTTTTTATTACCACGGTTAAAAGTAAATAGGGTAATTCAAGGTTAAAAGAAAATTATAATAATTCAAAATTACCTTTACACTTTTCCAAACCTTATTGGATGAGTAATCGCCAACCATGGGCATCCTTGGGTCAATTTTGGGACCCCATGGAGCCACTTATGAAAGACAATGAGACATTAGATTAATTAATTTAATGTAAAAACAAAATTGGCATTAACATAAAACATTTAGTAATTAATTTTTATAAGGGGCTATATAAATTATCTTTTCGACTATAAATATTCATTGGAAATATAAAAGGATTTCCTACATTTTGTATTTTTTTTATAATTTTTAGACACCAAATAAATGAAATTATTTACGACACAATAATGATGTGGTATTTACCTCATTAATAAATGATTTAAATAAATTAGATTATAATGATTAAAATAGTATCCAAAACATGTCAAATTATGATTAGATGATTTTATTTCGACCATGAGTCATCTTATATTCATCTTTAATTATTTTTGGACCTTTTGAAACTGAAGATATTTTTATAATAAAATAATATTTTCACACTTTCCAAAAGAGCATCTCCACCCTTATAAAAGGAGACCATTTTATGCAATTTCTCACATCTCTGAAGCCATTTGGCTCATCCAAACTTTGACAAATTAATCTCTCTACATCCCTCTCCTCCCCCTAAAAGCCTTAACTTAGGAATAAGGCACTCCAAGAAGTCCTTTTTCTCTAAACCAAAGGAAGTTACCCAAATAAAAGGAGGTTCGAATACGTACGAAGCATATCCGACCTAAGGTGAGAGATAACTATTCCAATCTTGTTCTTATCCGAGATTGTTTATTCATAAGTATTAACTGGGGATATATTTATCATCCATGTCCCTGATTTCTAAGAATGGTTTCATGTATGTTTAATGTCTTTTTTACCCATTTTGACTTTTACTACATGGTATGTATGGAATCATTCTTTTGTTTACGTTACGAGGTTCTTTTTTGAATTTTCCGGAAAAAGTACGAGAAGAATGTTTTTTTAACTTATACGGCATGAAAGGATTTTTACGGTTTTAAAAAGCCTTATTTTCATGAAGCTTCTTCCAAATGATTTCATGAATATTTTCAAAAAAATCCTTTTCTTTTAAAAATTCATGACATTTTGTGAAAAGAACATGATTTTAAATAAGAAAGGATATTTTCCTCAAGAATTCATTTCAAGTGTTTTATCAAAACCATTTTCCATCTAAAATGACATTATTTCATATGTGTATGTTTCATGTATAATGTCACTATGATTTACATGGTTTCACTTTTCTTATTATGAAATGATATCCATTTTTTATATGGATTATGTGATGATGTGATGATATTTATAACACCCATTTTATTCGTTTGGTTATTATGAATGATGTATGTTTATTTTGTGGCACAATTAAGAATGATTTCATAATGAGATGGGTCGGGCATATATCTCCCTCCAATGCATTGGGTAAAGATTTATATCCCATGAGATAGACATGGCTGGAACGACAAGTATATCTGGTTCAGTAATACATGGCTGGAATGACAAGTAAACCCGGTTCAGTAGGGGACTTTGTCTACTAAATGGTCATGGAAGCAATGCCTTGGCTACTATGGAAATCATATCATGTGCTTAATGTTTTTCCACAATTAAAATTTTTATTCCCATGCTATTTTATCATGATTGATGTTCCATTATGATCTATGCCTCATGTAATTCCATTTTTTATGTTATTGCTCAAGATTTTGAGGTTTAAAATTTATGTTCATGTTTTTAAGTACAAATGTTTGTGGTTTGTATGATTTTATCCATGCATACCCTTACTAAGAAGTTGATATCACCATTCTTATGTTTTCTTTTCCCCCAGGATTAAAAGAATTATTTTAGTTAAAGAAACAAAAGGGGGAAGATCTTTATGGGAGATGTTGAAGATATTTCACCACGATTACAAGATTATTTTTTCCGAGTTTCCAAAGAAAATAAACTATTACGGTCCTTTTGTGTCTGTTTTTGTTATGAATTATGTATTCCCCAAAATTAATGTAATGTCCATGTACGTCAAGATTCGGGCCTCTACAGTTGGTATCAGAGGAAAGGTTTAGTTATCCTTTGGAAACTAGGATGTGAAAACATTAGTGAGACTCCTAGAGATATTTCAAAGGTATGTATAGGGATGTCCCTAAGGTTTAGTATAACTATAGGTTATAGTCCTAGAACTATGTTGACGACCGTGAATAACCTATGGTGAAACTAAGCTATCATTGGTTAAAGAAGGTGTCATAAATTATACATCCTATAAGTGAAAATTTATGATTATGTGATTCCTCATTATTTTAAGTGTTTCTTACACAATGGTTTTTGGTTTTAGTTAATGATGGGAACCAGAATGAATTGGGTTGACATTGAATCTGATGGACAAATTGGTGACAATGGGCAGCAAAATTGCGTAATACCTAGAGAGAAAGATATTATGATTATGTCGAATCAGACATCGCGATATATGATTAACAATGTGAACTTTAGTGGCAATCCCAATTCATCAAATAAGAGGAAGATTGACTTTTATGCATGTTTGCATGTTGAGGAGCATAAATAAAGGAAGATTAAGATTTCTAAAGAAGGGAAGAAGAACCTTGATGAATACATCAAATGGAGGGGAAGATGTTATCTGTGTGGAGAGAAGGGTTATTGAGTGACATGCTGTTATGGAGTTCAATGTCTTATCTATGGAGAACATGGTCATTACCCAACACAATTCCCTGACTTAAAAGGTTACTTCTAAATCAAGGAAGGACTTATTAAATGATAATAATTTTAAAGGATGGATTGAAGTGTTTATGTATTGGTATTCATGAATAGTGTTGTTGATGTACTTTTATGGTGTATTGGAATATTTTTTTTAATAGTCTATTGTGGTTTTCAATAATTCTATGGTACTAGTAACCCTGAAAAGTGATTCAAATATTTTGGAAAGTAGATGATATGCCCATAATGATGGTTTAAGGAGAAAATGAGATTTTTCATAGTATTCATGAGCTCATAACTGATATAAGGACAAAGTGATATCATGGTTTTAGTATATAGAAATTTTTGGATTTTGGTATGTGGAAAGAGTTATCTTTTGACAGCACTAATGTTTTCACTAAGGTTCTATAGTAATTCATTTTTTTAATAGAATACATGATTAAGGTATTCAGATCTTTGGAATGTGTCCAACAAGATATATCATATGATATATGGGGTATAAATGATGGCAATCACGTGTTTATTATGTGACCATTCATGTAATCGTTTTCATTATACTATGAGATTCGACATATGTATGTTGGATAAGCCAAAAGATTGGAATCGATTAATTTAGATATCACATAGTATTTTTTAAGGCTAGAACTTTTTGTTATGTTATAATAGTATTGTTTTAGAAAAAGGTCAATCTGTTGGATGGGCGACGACCCATTGCGTTGGACAAGGTTGCGGGAATCGAACCCACAACAGAAGTGCGACGGGCCTTTATCTCCTACCACTGGCCTACAAGAAGTTCCTGGTTAGTAGAAACTAGTTTTATTATATTAAGCAGTATGATAGATGAAGTGTAAGTCCAGTTTTGGAACCATATACGATTAATCTCACCATATATGGACTTATATATATATATATCTCTCTTTTTATAACCTTATGTTTGAGACACATGGAATGAACTATCATTCTATCACATGATCTGCTAACACTTCACGGAAGACAAATTCAACTTCATTTTTTAAGCGATGAAGTGTAAATTGTTTAAGGCAGAAACAACGGTGAGATTATACCGAATGAAAGTAAGTATTTCTTCTAATTCAAATTATTCAACTTTAGGGAAATGATCTTGAAAACCAAAAATATTGTCCCAGTGTTCTTATATATGATGAATCAGATGGTACCTTAGATCATCAAAAATTTAGGGCATTGTGCTTGTTGGATTTTTCATAGCCATGTTCTCTACCACTCTCCATCAAAACATGATGGTTAGATTTCTCTTCCATATACATATTTTTCACCTATGTTCTCCTATGTGGAAACTTAGTGATTAGTTAATTTGGGTAACCATTACATTTCATAATTTAGTTTTTAGAGTTATGTTTTGGTATTCCTTTTTACGATGTGGGTTTCTATTAGATAAACTTTCATGTAGTTAACCATTAATAACCCCGACGAATTTCGAGGGAGAAATTCATTTTAAGGGGGGTAGAATGTAACAACCCAAAATTTTATGATATGTCTTATTTTTAATTTATTTTATGTCATGTGTTTTATGCTACACCAAGATTATCTTGTGCTATACGCAACACTGTATTAGCTTGTAGTATAGACAACACTATTCTTAGATTGTGTTGCACACAATTTCATGTTCGGTTGATAATAGTAATTCTACGCAACATTGAGTGTATATATATATATTCAATGTATAAATAAAAAACAGTTGGATTCTGTTATAACTAAACAACAAAGTAACCTTGCATAACACGCAACCCTAACTTGGCTTGCATTACACGCAATCACGACCTTCCACGAAAGCGTGTGTAGTATGCAATACCAGGATTCACTAAACAATGATATATTATTATAATATTATAAACTAGTCTTTATGAATATTATTTACTGAATTTTGAATTTTATAACATTATAATTCATCTTACACATTTTCTAGAATGAGGTATGAAAACAAAATCAGTTTTTTGGATAAAAGAATTAGTTAAAAAAAATGCATTTTTATCGCATTTCGATGGAGCACCCACTTTAAATATAATTTCTGACATGTTTATAAGTTCAATTTGACAAAATAAAATTCTCCGTTGGAATCAGGATATAAAAATTTGATTTGGATTGAATTTTCATATTATTCTAATAACTTTCATATTTTGATGAATAGTAAAAACGCGCTATATTTTAATTAAAAACAACTTTTTTCATCGCAATAATTTATATGGTTAGATTATATTTTTGATTGGTTTTAATGTATAATAAGAATATATTTTTACCATTTAATCCAATTTTTGTCATTGGAATTAATTTCACTTTGAAATTGGACAAAAACAAGTTTCAATATTTTGATATTTATTGTTTCTTAAAAACATGCTATTTGTTTTGATAATGGGAATTAATTTTAAAATTAATTAATAACACATCTATGTTTAAAATTTTTTAAAAATGAAATCATTTTTGATTTCGGAATTTTGAATATTTCTTAGGCTGAAATTTAGGTATTTTTCTGAAAAACATCAATTTTTATGAACAGTGAAAACACTGAGTTTTTGGTTAAAACCAAAATTTTATTTAAATAATAATTTATTTGATTTAAATTTATTTTTGGTCAAAATATATACATAATACTTATATAAGTTCAATGAAATTCATTGGATTATTTTATAATAATTTTAGATTTATATAAAATTGTATTGAACTTTTCACCGTCTTTTACCCACCTCCTAGGAGCTTTTGCAATTGTTCATAAAACATAATTTTACCACTTCTGTGAGTTCAATTTCGAAAATTAGAGAGACATGGATAATATCAAGTAGTAAAATGTGGTTCAATGAGATAAAAATATTTTTTTGTGAATAGTAAATTTTTACCTTTATTTTCCACAGTTAAAAGTAAATAGGGTAAATCAAGGTTAAAAGAAAATTATAATAATTCAAAATCACCTTAAAAATTCTCCAAACCTTATTGTATGAGTAATGGCCGACCATGGGCATCCTTGGGTCGATTTTGGGACCCCATGGAGCCCATTATGAAAGACAATGACACATTAGATTAATTAATTTAATGTAAAGAAAAAATTGGCATTAAAAAAATCTTTTAGTAATTATTATTTATAAGGGGATATATAAATTATATTTTAGACTATAAATATTAATTGGAAAGCTAAAAATATTTACTAAATGTTGGTAATTTTCTTATAATTTTTAGACATCAAATAAATTAAATTATTTATGACACAATAATGATGCAATATTTACCCAATTAATAAATGATTTAGATAAATTAGATTATAATGATTAAAATATTATCCTAAACATGTCCAATTATGATTGGATGATTTTATTTCGACCATGTGTCATCTTATATTCATCTTTAATTATTTTTGGACCTTTTGAAACCGATGATAAGTTTATAATAAAATAATATTTTTACACTTTCCAAAAGAGCCCCTCCTCCCCTATATAAAAGGAGACCATTTATATCCAATCCCTCACACCTCTCAAGACATTTGGCTCATCCAAAATCTAACCAATTAAGCTCCATACATCCCTCTCAACCCTATAGAAGCCTTACCTTAGGCATAAGGCACTCCAAGAAGTCATTTTTCTACAATCCAATGGAAGTTACCCAAATTAAAGGACGTTCAGATACGTACGAAGCATATCGGACCTATGGTAAGGGATAACTATTCCGATATTGTTCTTATCAGAGATTGTTTATTCATAATTATTTACTGGGGTTATATTTATCATCCATTTCCCTGATTTCTAAGAATGGATTCATGAATGTTTAAAGTTCTTTTTACCAATTTGACTTTTACTACATGGTATGTAAGGAATCATTCTTTTGATTACGTTACGAGGTACTTTTTTGACTTTTCTGGCAAAAGTACGAGAAGAATGTTTTTTTAACTTATACAACATGAATGTATTTTTACGGATTTATAAATCCTTATTTTCATGAAGCTTCCTCCAAAAGATTTCATGAATATTTTCAACAAAATCTTTTTCTTTTCAAAATGCATGACATTTTGTGAAAAGAACCCGATTTTAAAGAAGAAAGGATATTTTCCTCAACAATTCATTTCAAGTGTTTCATCAAAACCATTTTCCATCTAAAATGACTTTATTTCATACGTGTATGTTTCAAGTATAATGTCCCTATGATTTACATGGTTTATCTTTTCTTATTATGAAATGATATCTATTTCTTGTATATGGATTATGTGATGATGTGATGATGTTTATGACACCTATTTTATTCATTGAGTTATTATTAATGATGTATGTTTATTTTGTGGCACATGTAATAATGATTTCATTATGAGATGGGTGGGACCTATATCTCCCTCCAATGCATTGGGTAACGATTTATATCTCATGATATTGACATGGATGGAACGACAAGTATATCCGGTTCAGTATTACAGGGCTGGAATGGCAAGTAAACCTGGTTCAGTAAGGGACTTTGTCCACTAAATGGTCTTGGCAGCAATGCCTTCGATACTATGGAAATCAAATCATGTGTTTAATGTTTTTTCTATAATTACAAGTTTTATTCCCATGATATTTTACCATGATTGATGGTGCATTATATTCTATGTCTTACGTACTTCCATGTTTTATGTCATTGCTCAAGATTTTGATGTTTAAACTTTATGTTCATGTTTTTAAGTTCAAATGTATGTGTTTGTTTTATTTTCACCATGCTTACCCATACTCAGCATTTGAGCTCACCCTTCTTATGTTTTCTTTTCCCCCAGGATTAAAAGAAAGATTTTAGGTAATGAAACAAAAAGGGGAAGATCTTTATGGGAGATGTTAAAGATCATTCACCACGATTAGAATATTAATTTTCCGAGTTTCCAAAGACACTAAACTATTACGGTCCTTGTGTGTCTATTTTAATTATGTATTATGTATTCCGCAAAATTAATTTAATGTCCATGTACGTCAAGCTTCAAGCCTCTATAATGGGGGAGGAAGAGCACTTGGAGAAACTTATCCTCTCGAATGAAGAATGCCCCTCCCAATGAAGAACTCGAAGAACGACAACGATGAATCTTCTTTGACTTCTTCTACCCTGACACCTACCGACCTACCCTCCACAACGTCAACGATCTAACCTAGATATGGATTTGAGACATGTGGAGGACACGAAAAATGATGAATGAAGAACGAATAATCAAAAGGTATGGGGTTTATTACTGTTTGAAATTGTACATTTTTCTTACCCTCTTCAAAGGATGATAAGGGATTGATTCAGACTTATTTATGATCATCTTCTTCTCATGATGAGTCAAATGTTATCTCCCTAAACTCGGAAGGGGTGGGCCAACCTAACATGGCCTAACATACTATGTTGATCTCTCTCATTTTTTGATATTCTATGGAATGGAACTGTATCAACGATGAGGCGATGAAGGCAGCAACGACAAAGGCCGCGCTACCCTCAGCCTCCGAAAATCATTCCACCAGCCCACGCCGGCCCAAGATCCACTGAACCGGCATGACAGCGGCCCCCCCTGTGCGATGCCCGGTACTCTGGCCTCCTGACAACAGCCCCTCTGGTGCCCTGCATGGTGCCCATGCAGCCTCCCAGCTCCCGGTCGTGCCCTTCCCGATGCCCCCGTGGCCTGCCCGGCGAGGTGTCACCTCCCACTTGGCCTCCTGGTGCCCTCCAGCGCCCTGCCCGACACCCCCATGGCCTACCCGGAACCATGTTGGTGCCCCCAGAACCTCCTTGTTGACTTGTCGGTTCCCCCCACAACTTTCCCGGGGCCCTGTAGGTGCCCCTTTGGCCTCCCGATGCCCTGCCACAGCTTACCTGGCCACCCCTGAGCCGGCCTCTGTGCACGCCACCCCAAACCAGTCACCCCTGAGCAGTCATCCACACATCCCAAGCGCTTCCGGATGAACAGAGGTCCCGGCTCCCTCACACCCTCTAGGTCGAGCCGCACAGGGCCGCACCCTCGCAACTCTCCAGGCCAAACAGGCCCCGAGCCCGGGCCGAACTGCCCCCGCAGTCCGCTGGGCCGGGCCAGCGCCCCAGGCCAAACATAGAGGGTTGACCCACCCAACGGGCACTGTCAGACCCAAAGAGTCTTACTGAGTCAACCTATACTAGGTTTGCCTTGACAGGGATTGGCTGAGTCGGTCCGACTAGGTCAGACTTGACTTAGGACCACTACTGGCCCCATATCTTCTTGGGCCATATCTTTGGCATCGGACGTCCGTTTGATGAACTGTCAGTGGCACCAATATACATGGAGTGAAGCCGTCCCATGACTATACCCCACTGGAGTTTGGGGTATAGTTGAGATACGGTCAGGATGGATCGTACACGAATCCAACCGGGCCCTCAGAACAAAATCGCTAATAACTAACAAATCGGGCATCTGATTGACGCGCTGTCTGTTGCGTTGAGACCACTATGATGTCGTGGTTGTTTCAGATTATATTTCATGGAACTTAGTGAATGTTGTAGTATCGACAAGTATCTCATGGAGTTGATCCTTCCATAGGAGATCAGACATAGTACAAAGACCTAGTAGCTGGTAGAGACATGGCGACTATTTGATGGATTTGACTCGGAGTGATTCGACTTTCCCAGTGGGGAGTGCCTTTGTGTGACGTCGCAGACCCACGATGGGGAGCGCCTCTGTGTTAGCATTATAGACCCACGATACTCGATAGGATGAGTACCTTAGAAGGATATGAGGGGGAGTGCCTCTATGTGAGCACGACAGACCCATGGTGGGGGGTGTCTCTGTGTTATGCGGCAGACCCATGGTACTCAACAAGAGGAGTACCTCAGCAGTCCAAGGATAGTGGGAAGTGCTTTTTTGTGATGCGGCAGGACCACTATACTCGATAGAGGAGGAGTACTCCACTAGAGGTGGTTTTGATAATAAAAAACATGGTTTGAGATGATTCAATATCTTTTGTGTTTTCCTCAAAATTGAGATGGGTTACATTATAACTTAGGTTTATGTATGGGAATATACCTAAGTAATGCTTATCCCTTGATTTCATACTTTGTGGTTTATCCTTCTTGGATTTTGTGAGACCTTGAGGGTCTCGGGGTAACTACTGAGTGTAATTATACTCAACCATGGACGAGATATGCTGGCACCTCGTTGTGTTGGTTGCAGACGACAGAAAGTGTTGACTGAGGTAGAGAGTGGCAGGACTGGACGGTACCCAGAGGTGGACCACTCATTGTGATGGAACATGGAGGAGACAGACAGATGAGGAATGATGAGGAGGACATATGTACCTACCCATCTGGTAGGAATCTCAGAGGATGACCGAGTAACTGCATTAATTTTCATCAGTTGTACATTCATTTAAGTTGTACTTGTACTTTCTTGTTGGGCTTGTATTTCTGGCCCCTTTTTACTTTCTAGAATATCTTTTTTATACAGTTTTAGTTAGTGTTTTGCTTCCATTTGTGTACATTGATGTGTTTGTTCTCAATTATAAAGTCATTTTCATCCCAGTTTTGGGATTTACAGCTTTGGTTCTAGTTTCCATGCTATGGCCTATGGAAGGGGTTCTCGGGGTAGTCACGATACGGGCCCCGAGGGACGGTTCGTGACATTTTTGGTGTAGACGACGGACAACACTGACTGAAGACGCGGGTACCAGGATATGAGGAATCTTAGAAGTGGACCTATAATTGTCTAACCAAAGAGACGTCTGTTTAAGATATGTACCTAACCTCTAGGTAGGATCCATGGTGGTTGTTCATAGGAGCTATTGTAGTTTACTTGTACTTGTCATATTTTCTATACTTTTCAGTTGGGCATGTATTCTAGCCCCTTTTTCTTACAATACTCACAATTTTACTACATAATTTACTTGTTTTCATATCATGTTTTGTGCTTGGTTGTTTGTGTCTATAGGATATAAAGGCAATGCCTTCCTGGTATTATGGAATATGCCTTTCGGTGCTAGTATCCAGCCCTTAGCCTATTGAAGGCGGGCTTGGGGTAGTCACGGGACAGGCCACATGGGACGGGTCGTGACAAGAATACATGGACAATGTAACCTTTGGAAAATATGTAAACTATCTGTGAAAAGACTTTTAATTTATCTATTAGATCAATTGATTTATACCTCAAATGTATGTGATACTTATCTATATGGTATGAAATATATGTCATGATATAAATCTGTTTGTAATGTTTCATCTTTTCTTTCACTGTAGATAGTTCACATGTACTTGTTCGGTCCTATGAAAAATTGATGTATTAGTGGAATATATTATACCTTTTCATGGTTGATGAGTTCATAATATTTCCATGGATCTATTTTCTAGAAAATTAATATGAAGTTTTTTTGTAATTGAATAATTTTTTAATCGAAGTTAATCGTTATAATAAACTACCATTGATAACTATGCATTGTTATCACGATGTAGAATTTGAATATTCATATTTTGAATCTTTTTTAGTGAGAAAGGAATTAATCATAACCTATTATCTTCTATATATCCTGATAGAAATGGTGTTGTTGAACTATGAAATTGAATTCCTCATGAAATAACAAGAACCATGTTGAGTGAATACTAAAGTTCTAATCATTTTTGCGTTGATGTTGTTTGTACTACTTATTTTATTATAAAATGAGTTTTAATTTAGCCATATTTATAATAAAACTCCTTATATGTTATGGATGGGATGAAAACCAAATTATTCCTACATTCGAGTATATTTATGAAATTTTTTCTTTTTGAATGAAAAATATATCTTAAAAATATTTTAACCCAAATATAATTACGAAATTTTTATAGTCTATTCTACTATATTTAAGGGTTATAGAGTTTTAATTAACAAATAATGTATTATTGGGGGAAAAGTACTTGTTAAATTTGTGGAAACTAATCCGCCTTTTTTAGAACAACTTCAACCTATATTTTCTGATGTGTTTTCCAAAAAATATTATAAACCAATGATAAAAGATTCTATTAATGTAACACCCCAAGTAAATAAAGAATATAACATTTTCATATTTATCCATATTTGTGAATAAAATATTGATATGACTTTAAAGGGGACGCTATGCTCGATGGCGTACCCAACACGCAACAACGAGTTTCTTGGGAATCTTACATTACACTCTAATAATAAAATAATATTATTTTAAATGGTAGTTAACATGTAGACATTGTATTGGCGGGAATGGATAGAAATAACTAAAATATGATTATATATGTTTTTAAATGTTTTTACATTTATCCAATAAAAGATAATGGCTTAATATACGGAAAGAATTCAATTTTAGGCGTATATGCCCTAGTTTTCACTAAAGGTTCAGTTATCACCTTTTGATGGCGAACCGTCATTAAATATAGTTTTGTTAACTCTTATAAATTCTATTGGACCAAATAAAACTCTTATTAAGAATCGGGACATCAAAATTTACATTGTGTAAATTTTTGGTATCTTCCCGATAATGTTCATTTTTTTAATGAATAGTGTAAAATGTTGTATTTTAATTCAAAACATCTTTTTAATCTAATTTATTTATATGATTAGATTATATTTTTAATTGGTTTTAAAGTGAAATTAGAAAATATTTTTACCATTAAATCCAATAGTGGTCGTTCGAATTGATTTCACTTTGAAATCAGACTTAAACTAGTGTCAATATTTTGATACTTATTGTTTTATAAAAACACGCTATTTGCTCTGACAGCGGGAATTAATTATTAAATTAATTAATGTGACTAATATGTTTTTAATTTTTTAAAATGGACTTCATTTTTGAATTCGGAATATCAAATATAGCTTAGGGTGAAGTTTTGGTATTTTTCTGAAAAACTCCAATTTTTGATGAATATTGAAACCACTAAGTGGTAACCAAGCAAACTGATTTTTCAGTTAAATGAAAGTTTACCACTAATTTGTATTGAATTTTTAAAATCAGAAATTCATGGTTGTCATTAGTATGTAAAATGTGGTTCAATGGGATGAAAATAATTTTTTGATGAATAGTAACTTTTTCATTAATCGCGATTAGAGGTAATTAGTGTCATTTAAGGTAAAAATGATATTATAAGAATGTGAAAACACCATGACACTTGTCCTACACCTATTGGATGAGTCATGGCAGACCAAGACAAGCCATGGGCCAACTTGGGGACCCCATGGAGCCACTTTAGTTGGAAAATGACTATAATATATTTTTATTTAATGTTAAAAGTAAAAATGACACAAACATGATATGTTTTACGAAAACAATTTTTACATGGGGTTATAAAGATCAGATTGTTGATTATAAATAGTCATTGGAAAGATAACAATATTTCCTACATCATAGTATTTTTTTTATAATTTTTAGACATTATATAAATTAAATTATTTATGACATCATAATGATGCAGTGATGACATCATTATTTAAGGATTAAAATAAAATGGAAAGATAATGTAAAATCTATGAACTACACATGTCCAAAACTTATTGGATGGGTGGATTTCGAACCTTTATAACCTTAGCCACGAATTATATCAATGTGGGACCTCTTAAAACCGAAACACATTTTCAAATAAAGTAATATTTCCTTACTTTCCAAAAGTGCCCCTCCTCTCCTCTTATAAAAGGCCCCCACCTCTACCTCATTCCACACACTCCTCAAGCCTTTTTCTCGGCCAACCCCTGCCCATTTACTCTTTCCACATCCCTCTCCTCATCTTAGAGGATTCCCTTTCGGCAGAATCCTTTCTAAGGAAGCCTTTAGGCTCAAATTAAAAGGAGTTACACTTTTAAAGGTAATTCATTCTCTCATGTTCATTTGTTTTATTTTGCTTCTCCAACCCCCTAAACTCTTTTTATTTATTTCTTTTGTAACAACACCAGTATCTTCGATATAATAGGATGTTGTTATAAGATTTATTCGAGCTAAAATCTCACACAACTACATCAAATGGTTAAAGAACATACGGTTTCCGTGGATGGCGAAATTGTGCCTCCCGAAACGATGATTGTTCAATACTCATTTAACACCTTCAAAGGTGGCCATTATGATGTCACTATTTTTATATATGATATATAATATTTTTATTTTTTACTTATGCTTCTTTATTTTTCATTTGTGTCTTACCTTTATGGCTTCCATTATGGGTATACGCGATATCTTCATTTTAGGAAGTGCGGACTACCGCCCCCTCAAAGTGATTTGATTCGTTAAAATACCATATGTGGGACGTATAAAGGATGGAACTATGATATTATATATGATATTATACTGTAATTATAATATACCTTTATATCATTATTATTCTATTCTATAAAATAAGAAATAGAAATGAAAGTAGCGTTCATGCATACGTACGGCTTACCGTCTCCATGAACGGTGCATTTCATTTCTTACCTCTAAACGATTATGTAATGTTATAAATGCATGAATGTACTGGATATATATGACATATATTATATCTACATCATGAATACAATTCTGGATATAATAAAAATTTGGCCACACGAACAACATGTAATTGTAAGAAGTCCACTTTCGACTTAAGAACCAAATATCGACAAAACAATCATTATTAACTTAATGATTACATAGTGTTTATAACATGGTAATAAGTGATATAAAATGAATAATGAACTTGAAAAAGGTTCTTAAGGAAGTAGAAATTAACTCAAGTTTATTATTCAGGAGATTAAAGAACGATCGAGTCAAGTCGGACCCGAGGTAAGGGATCCTACACCTCTATTTCTTTTTAAGTACACTCTTTTATGTCATTCCTTTTAAGTTCATATTTCATATGATTGGGGATGTTATTTTATTTTACTCCTAATGTAATTATTATTTTCATATGATGAGAGACACTATTTCCTCTCATCAATCCATTTTGGAAGTTTTGAGTGGCGCCGTTAGGCTGCCGAATTTTCGTAAGGGATTTTTCATCTCACTTTTATTCTCGTGAGATTTATTGTACATTTGCCACAAATTCCATTGAGTGGTGTATGTACTGCCCATTATTCTACTATTTGTGTAATATACTTTCGTTTATGAGTATTTACATCAATGATCTATTGCCCTTCTTTCATGTGGTGTATGTTTTGAAAGATACCCAAGTCAGTAAGGGAACCCTTCACCCTCCTCTTTTTTTAAAAGACTTCTTTTGTTGGGTCTTTTAATTTACATATTGTTATGTTGGGATATGTTCTCATAAACCCTTATTAATGTAAATTTTATGTCCATGTGATGAGATACACTTTTTGTCTCTCATCAACTCATTTTGATGTGATGTCGTTAGGATGTCAAGGGAACTTTTTAACCCAATTTCGATTTCTTTGGGTTCAACATGTAGTCATTGAATATGTCATCCATTGAATATGTGTGAATGAACTTTTATTGTTTTACACATAATATCAACTTATATTGGGTGTATTTATATTTGTCACACATATTTTTGAGATTGATTTGTCCTTAATTTAAGGATACCTTCTTTATAAGGGATTTCATCACATTTGACATTTCTATTGAGGGTTCATTGTTGTTATGCACCAATTCACTCTCATATGGTGTATATACTGTCCTTTGGAGTATTATATCATGAATCCATTTATTCTCATGATATTATAAAGTTCTAACTAAATGTTATTCCTAAATTATTGTATTCAAGTGCCACTAATTTTGGTAAAACCCCTTTAACCAAAATATTGTTTTAAATGTTTTAATTATTTGTTCTTATTAATATCCATGTTTTCGAAATGGTTTTAAGGATTTATTTATATGGATATTAATGGATTAAAATTTTAAGCTTTAAGGTGGTATGGGACACTTTGATTCAAAAATCTCTTTATTAAATGTTTTAAATGGTTTTGAAATGGTTTTTTAATGGATTCATTATTTGAATATCCTAAAATGTTATATTGTGATTGAAATGTGGAAATGTTATGTTTCCTTTATTCATGTTTTATGTGATACGACTTTGTTATGTTTCTTGGGAATTGTTATGAAGAACGGATGGTTCCGTGATAAACTAAGGGCGGGTGAGCCCGATATAGCTCTCCAATGCATTGGGTAACGTGAAGGAGTGAAACGTTAAGGTTTCTCCGAAGAGATTTAGGGAATATACTATGATGGGTATTCCAAACGTAACCAAGAGGGTTACTCCCTACGTAAGGATATTATGAATGCCTCAAGTTACCTTTATGTCTTATGTTTTCTATGATTTATTCATTATTTGATATGCCTATGTTTTATGGGTAAAGTATGATTTCATTCTTATGTATATATGATCTCATGTTTCCTTTCCATATTTTTATAACCCTTACTGAGCCTTTTATGCTCATCCCAAGTTTTTGAAATGTTATTCACAGGTCAAGGGAAAGGTACATGATGTGATGATAGTGTCGAGGATGTGTCAAGAAAGAATCCATGTTTCATTTTAAATATGTTTCCGTTGATGGGAAGAATGAATACTGTCTTTTATGTAACCAATTTGTTTAAATGTGGAATGTAATGCATGTTTCATGATCTAATTCTCTAAAACTCTAATCCTGAAAAGATCCTCAATGTGTAATCTTGTAATAACTCAAGATTAAGTAAGGTTTAAGGCTGGGGCCTTATAGTTGGTATCAGAGGTCGGTTTAGATAACTTTAGACGTTAGGGTATTCTTTAAGCATAAGTGACATTACCATAATGGTTAGGATTTCAGAAAGAGTCCTAGTTTTAGATAAAGTGAATGAGTAAGTGTATCTTAGTGTTTATCTTACTCATTAGTACATGATGGTTTTGTTGATATACTTACACTGACCTTTTTGGTTTTAGTAAATGGCTGGATCTAGCAGGCACCAAAGTAACAGTGGAAGTGAAGGAAACTATGACAGTTTTTTGAGCAAGCAACTGAATGATATGGGAGCTGCAATAAGAACTCTTGTGATTATCCTGAACCAACTATCTGGAGTCATGATTGACCACCTAAAACTTGGAGATTTCTCTAAGACATCTTATATGAAAGAAACAAATCCCTACGGAAGTACATGTAATAATCATAATGGTAAGTGTGTTCAAAAACCTATGTGTCAATGATGTAGAAAGAAACACCTAGGAAAATGTTTCAAAGGGACAGAAATGTGCTATAGATGTGGAAATGAAGGTCATAAAGCAAGAACCTGCCATGGAAAAAGGAAGCATCCAGTTGACTCGAGGAAAGGGAAAGAAGTTCTTTCTGAGGGATCAATTGAATGTTTTAAATGTGGTGTGCATGGTCATTATGCAAACACATGTCCTATGAAGAAGTTTCGTGAATGTGGTCACCAAGAGTGTACCAATATTCGTTTACCAATACCTAATGCCATTCTGATTGAGGATGAAGAAATTGACAATGACCAATCAAAGGTATGTACTATTTCATGACAATTGTTTTCCTATTTTGGAATCTTAGGATATGATTCATGATTTTGTTTGTAGGAAAGAGGTATTTCGGAATAAGATGGAAAGGAATGGATAATGGATCATGAAGAATGTTGAATGAGTAAGATGTCAACATATAAGGGCTTCAAGAGTAATGGTGAAATTCTTAAGAGTATTAAGTCTCTTTTGATTATGGGGTTACATTAGAAGACTTTTTATATTATGTGTAACCCTAATGTTTAATATAGGAAAATTTTATTCATGTAACAGTTATCTTTTCTTTTGTGGACATAGTTATAAAGAACAATTGGGTTTATATGATCCTTACTTTTGAGGTAATTATGGGTTACTATATGTTATGATGGAAAATGAAAGGCATGAGATAAACTTGAGGTTAAAATATGTTATGATCATCTTTGAAGATTTTATCTCATTTTGGGGAATGTTTTAAGTATTATATAGTTTTGGAAAAAGGACAGCACACAGACCGTGTGACTACCCGTCGCGTCAGACAAAGCTGCGGGAATCGAACCCACAACCAAAGTGCGACTGGTATTTATCGCCTACCACTAGACTACGTGAAGTCCCTGGTTAGTTTGACTGATTCTTTCTAGTTATATGATTTTATGAATTAAGAGTAAGTTGATTTTGGGTTATTTATGAAAATGATTAACCTATCATAGAGGATATGTGATTAGGTTAATTACTTTTCAATACGAGACTTTAGGAGCAACTAATGTTGTTTGGAGATAAATGTTACAATTTAACTTGGAAGACTATGTGACTAAATCTTTCAAATATTTGGGTTTCAATATTAGGTTGGTTTACTTTGAATAATTTTATGGACAAATTGTTTATCAGATGGTCCTCGTTGAACTTTGGGTTTTGTTGGAAAATTTTTGGAGATTAAGCAAAGATTTTCTTTTTAAAGGGTATTCCTTTTCTGGATTATCTGACCTTGTACTAACCTTTTTGGTTTTGGTTTTGGTTAAAGCCTAAAGACATGGGATGTATATAGTTCTCTTTTGTGGATTAGGTGATTCTCTAGAAGTTGATTAAAGTACTCTTAATGCGAACAAGCCTCCCTAAATACTCGTCTTTTGGAAAAAATATGAGTTTGATTATGGAATCTAGTAAAAGTGGAAAGTCAACATGATAAGTGATTATATTTTCTAATGAATAAATTCCTCAATAAAAAGTAACTTAAAACAAAAATTTTTTCTATTAACTTTTCCTACCAGGGAATCGAATACCGTTTAACCCATCACAAGTTTGTGATGTTCTCATTGTTAACTTTCTCCTAGACATGTTTACTATCACTCTCCCTCAAGAACATGACCCTTTTCTTTTTCTTCCATGTACATGTTTTTCAACATGGAATCCTAGTATGGGTTAACTCGGGTGACCTCTGTACTTATCTTCCTTTATTTTAAAGTGAGTGTTTTACCGACTCTTGTTAAGATGTGGGACGTTCAAGGATGTTTCCAAGCTCAATTTTAAAAATTGCGAGGACGCAATTCCCAAAGGGGGGAAGGATGTAACACCCCAGGTAAATAACGAATATAACATTTTCATATTTATCCATATTTGTGAATAAAATATTGATATGACTTTAAAGGGGACGCTATGCTCGATGGCGTACCCAACACGCAACAACGGGTTTCTTGGGAATCTTACATTACACTCTAATAATAAAATAATATTATTTTAAATGGTAGTTAACATGTAGCCATTGTATTGGCAGGAATGGATAGAAATAACTAAAATATGATTATATATGTTTTTAAATGTTTTTACATTTATCCAATAAAAGATAATGGCTTAAAATACGGAAAGAATTCAATTTTAGGCGTATATGCCCTAGTTTTCACTAAAGGTTCACTTATCACCTTTTGATGGCGAACCGTCATTAAATATAGTTTTGTTCACTCTTATAAATTCTATTGGACCAAATAAAACTCTTATTAAGAATCGGGACATCAAAATTTACATTGTGTAAATTTTTGGTATCTTCCCGATAATGTTCATTTTTTTAATGAATAGTGTAAAATGTTGTATTTTAATTCAAAACATCTTTTTAATATAATTTATTTATATGATTAGATTATATTTTTAATTGGTTTTAAAGTGAAATTAGAAAATATTTTTACAATTAAATCCAATAGTGGTCGTTCGAATTGATTTCACTTTGAAATCAGACTTAAACTAGTGTCAATCTTTTGATACTTATTGTTTTATAAAAACACGCTATTTGCTCTGACAGTGGGAATTAATTATTAAATTAATTAATGTGACTAATATGTATTTAATTTTGTAAAACGGACTTCATTTTTGAATTCGGAATATCAAATATAGCTTAGGGTGAAGTTTTGGTATTTTTCTGAAAAACTCCAATTTTTGATGAATAGTGAAACCACTAAGTGGTAATCAAGAAAACTGATTTTTCAGTTAAATGAAAGTTTACCACTAATGTGTATTGAATTTTGAAAATCATAAATTCATGGTTGTCATTATTATGTAAAATGTGGTTCAATGGGATGAAAATAATTTTTTGATGAATAGTAACTTTTTTCATTACTCGTGATTAGAGGTAATTAGTGTCATTTAAGGTAAAAATGATATTATAAGAATGTGAAAACACAATTACACTTGTCCTAAACCTATTGGGTGAGTCATGGCCGACCAAGACAAGCCATGGGCCAACTTGGGGACCCCATGGAGCCACTTTAGTTGGAAAATGACTATAATATATTTCTATTTAATGTTAAAAGTAAAAATGACACAAACATGATATGTTTTACGAAAACAATTTGTACATGGGGTTATAAAGATCAGATTGTTGATTATAAATAGTCATTGGAAAGATAAAAATATTTCCTACATCATAGTATTTTTTTTATAATTTTTAGACATTATATAAATTAAATTATTTATGACATCATAATGATGCAGTGATGACATCATTATTTAACGATTAAAATAAAATGGAAAGATAATGTACAATCTATGAACTAAACATGTCCAAAACTTATTGCATGGGTGGATTTCGAACCTTTATAACCTTATCCACGAATTATATCAATGTGGGACCTATTAAAACCGAAACACATTTTCAAATAAAGTAATATTTCCTTACTTTCCAAAAGTGCACCTCCTCTCCTCTTATAAAAGGCCCCCACCTCTACCTCATTCCACACACTCCTCAAGCCTTTGTCTCGGCCAACACCTGACCATTTACTCTTTCCACATCCCTCTCCTCATCCTAGAGGATTACCTTTGGGTAGAATCCTTTCAAAGGAAGCCTTTAGGCTCAAATAAAAAGAAGTTACACTTTTAAAGGTAATTCATTCTCTCATGTTCATTTGTTTTATTTTGCTTCTCCAACCCCCTAAACTCTTTTTATTTATTTCTTTTGTAACAACACCAGTATCTTAAATAGAATAGGATGTTGTTATAAGATTTATTAGAACTACACTCTCCCACAACTACATCAAATGGTTAAAGAACATACGGTTTCCGTGGATGGCGAAATTGTGCCTCCCGAAACGATGATTGTTCAATACTCATTTAACACCTTCAAAGGTGGCCATTATGATGTCACTATTTTTATATAAGATATATAATATGTTTATGTTTTACTTATGCTTCTTTATTTTTCATTTTTGTCTTACCATTATGGCTTCCATTATGGGTATACGCGATATCTTCATTTTAGGAAGTGCGGACTACCGCCCCCTCAAAGTGATTTGATTCGTTAAAATACCATATGTGGGACGTATAAAGGATGGAACTATGATATTATATATGATATTATACTTTAATTATAATATACCTTTATATAATTATTATTCCATTCTATAAAATAAGAAATAGAAATGAAAGTAGCGTTCATGCGTACGTACTGCTTACTGTCTCCATGAACGGTGCATTTCATTTCTTACCTCTAAACGATTATGTAATGTTATAAATGAATGAATTTACTGGATATATATGACATATATTATATCTACATCATGAATAAAATTCTGGATATAATAAACATTTGGCCACACGAACAACATGTAATTGTAAGAAGTCCACTTTCGACTTAAGAACCAAATATCGACAAAACAATCATTATTAACATAATGATTACATAGTGTTTATAACATGGTAATAAGTGATATAAAATGAATAATGAACTTGAAAAAGGTTCTTAAGGAATTAGAAATTAAGTCAAGTTTATTATTCAGGATATTAAAGAACGATCGAGTCAAGTCGGACCCGAGGTAAGGGATCCTACACCTCTCTTTCTTTTTAAGTACACTCTTTTATGTCATTCATTTTAAGTTCATATTTCTTATGATTGGGGATGTTCTTTTATATTACTCGTAATGTAATTATTATTTTCATATGATTAGAGACCCTATTTCCTCTCATCAATCCATTTTGGAAGTTTTGAGTGGCGCCGTTAGGCTGCCGAATTTTCGTAAGGGATTTTTCTTCTCACTTTTATTCTCGTGAGATTTATTGTACATTTGCCACAAATTCCATTGAGTGGTGTATGTACTGCCAATTATTCTACTCTTTGTGTAATATAATTTCGTTTATGAGTATTTACATCAATGATCTATTGTCCTTCTTTCATGTGGTGTATGTTTTGAAAGATACCCAAGTCAGTAAGGGAACCTTTCACCCTCCTCTTTTTTTAAAAGACTTCTTTTGTTGGGTATTTTAATTTACATATTGTTATGTTGGGATATGTTCTCATATACCCTTATTAATGTAAATTTTATTCCCATGTGATGAGATGCACTTTTTATCTCTCATCAACTCATTTTGATGTGATGTTGTTAGGCTGTCAAGGGAACTTTTTAACCCAATTTCGATTTCTTTGTGTTCAACATGTAGTCATTGAATATGTCATCCATTGAATATGTGTGAATGACCTTTTATTGTTTTACACATAATATCCACTTATATTGGGTGTATTTATATTTTTCACACATATTTTTGAGATTGATTTGTCCTTAATTTAAGGATACCTTCTTTATAAGGGATTTCATCACATTTGACATTTCTATTGAGGGTTCATTGTTGTTATGCACCAATTCACTCTTATATGGTGTATATACTGTCCTTTGGAGTATTATATCATGAATCCATTTATTCTCATGATATTATAAAGTTCTAACTAAATGTTATTCCTCAATTATTGTATTCAAGTGCCACTAATTTTGGTAAAACCCCTTTAACCAAAATATTGTTTTAAATGTTTTAATTATTTGTTCTTATTAATATCCATGTTTTCAAAATGGTTTTAAGGATTTATTTATATGGATATTAATAGATTAAAATTTTAAGCTTTAAGGTGGTATGGGACACTTTGATTCAAAAATCTCTTTATTAAATGTTTTAAATGGTTTTGAAATGGTTTTTTAATGGATTCATTATTTAAATATCCTAAAATGTTATATTGTGATTGAAATGTGGAAATGCTATGTTTCCTTTATTCATGTTTTATGTGATATGATTTTGTTATGGTTCTTGGGCATTTTTATGAAGAACGGGTGGTTCTGTGATAAACTAAGGGCGGGTGAGCCCGATATAGCTCTCCAATGCATTGGGTAACGTGAAGGAGTGAAACGTTAAGGTTTCTCCGAAGAGATTTAGGGAATATACTGTGATGGGTATTCCAAACGTAACCAACAGGGTTACTCCCTACGTAAGGATGTTATGAATGCCTCAAGTTACCTTTATGTCTTATGTTTTCTATGATTTATTCATTATTTGATATGCCTATGTTTTATGGGTAAAGTATGATTTCATTCTTATGTATATATGAACTCATGTTTCCTTTCCATATTTTTATAACCCTTACTGAGCCTTTTATGCTCATCCCAAGTTTTTGAAATGTTTTTCACAGGTCAAGGTAAATGTACATGATGTGATGATAGTGTCGAGGATGTGTCAAGAAAGAATCAATGTTTCATTTTAAATATGTTTCCGTTGATGGGAAGAATGAATACTGTCTTTTATGTAACCACTTTGTTTAAATGTGGAATGCAATGCAAGTTTCATGATCTAATTCTCTAAAACTCTAAACCTGAAAAGATCTTCAATGTGTAATCTTGTAATAACTCAAGATTAAGTAAGGTTCAAGGCTGGGGCCTTATAATTAATAAGTAGAATACTAGGCAATATATTATTGAAATATTAAATCTAGAAGATTTTATACCCTATGTTGATGAACATGTTTTAAAAAACCAATTTTAGTTGTTTCTACGGAATCATACTATTGACAGAATGATTGGTGATGTAAATAGACCTGTAAGAACTATATTTTAATGAAGAAATTATGTACGGAATCTATAATTTCTATCTCAATTTGATCTAGAATTTCATAATGTGGTTTTAGGTGATAAATATTTGATTAAATATATGCATTATGAGTTAAATGTATTTGAAAGGAATAATTTCAGGATCATTTTTGATATTCCAAATGAAACATCAATAATTGGATTAAAGTGGGTCTTCAAAATCAAATGTCATGATAATTGGATCATTGTAATAAAAAATGAATTCTTAGTTAAAAAAGAATAAAATAATATAAAATGAATAAACTCTGAATAATCCTTTGAACTTGTAAAAATACTTGAATCTATTCAAATTTTATTATCCAATGCTGCATTATTCAACATAAAACTCTTTCAAATGGTTGTGTAGTGTGATTTCATTAAGGATTATGTTCAATATGACGTTAATATTGAAAAAACTACTTATTTGGAAGATAAAAAACATCATAAACATGTTTTCAAACATACTAATGCATTAAAGTTTGTTAAACAATCCCCTTGAGCTAGGTATGGAAGACTCACATGTTTTTTGTTACTAAACAATTTTGTTAAGGGAACTTCTGATCAAACAATTTTTTATGCAATGAAAAAAATTGTTTTAATTACTTCCATTTATATTGAAACCATTTCAATTGTTTCATATCATTCACCCTTAACTGATTCCTTTGAGAATATTATGATATCTGAGTTAGAAATGATAATGATGGGTGAGTAGTCATTTCTGTTGGTTTTCAAATTTCTCAATACTAGAAGGAACCTGTATATCTCAAGATAAGTATATTAAATATTTATTGAAAAATTATTTATATAACAACACTAATTGAATATCTACTTCAATCTGTACCTCAAATAATATTGATCATGATGAAGTTGGACAACCAGGAGATCAAGAAACATTTAGTTGTATGATAAGAATTTTCAATACATAATATCTAGTCATTCAGATATAATGTTATTAGTATTATTTTGTGAAAAATATCAATAAAATCCAAATTTTTCCCATTAAAAATCAGTGAAATGATTTTTAAGGGAACTAGGGGTATATATATTTTCTATTCTTATGGAAATGAATTTTTTGAAACATATTTCAGATAAAAAATTTGTTGTTTGTATAATGGATATAAAAAGTACATCTATAACAATTAATTTCATTTTAGATTCATTATTTTCATGTTCATGGAAGAAGTAACACTAGGTAAAACATTTCACTTCTACAACTAAATATGTGCATAAGGATATTATTGTACTCTAGTGTTTTGAATGCAACACAGACATTTGTTATGACATGAGTTTTAAAAAAACTAGTTTACTATGTGACATCCCTATTTCCAAAGCCATAAAATCATTTTATATCACTCTTATTCAAATCACATAGATATTGGGCATCACGTTATTAGGGATCACACACTAGAATGAGATACTTTTTACAATTCATCTGAACACCAAAACAAATTGTAAATATTTTTTCAAAATAATTACATTCTAATTGATTTTAATACATTAAAAAATTGTTATAAATGATAATTATAAGGTAATCATTCATATCTAATTATTGAGAAAAAAATATACTAACATTAAGATACTTATTTTCATAAGGGTATTAGACTTGATTTCCATAAAATAATTCAACCTAAAAATGTTTTCAAAACCTAAAAAAATGTTTTTGGAACCTATAAAAATATTCTAGCCTCCAATAATGATTTTTGCAATCTATGATATTTATGAAGTATCTGATCAAATAATAAAATTTATTCTACGAACTCTGAAAGGTAAATTAACATAAATATTACATCTTAGTTTCATTTCTATTTGATAGTATTTCAATATTGTATTAGGGAAAAAATCATTGGATTCTGATTTCCTTATATCCAATTATTTTGGTAAAACTGCAAAATATCAAAATCTATAAACAATCATCAACTAAATATCAACCGTCTAATTATATTTGTTTTTTTTTCACCGTTAGATTACTCTTTGAGGCTTAACCATCACTACAACGCCTATATAAAGTAGGGTACCCCTTTTCCCACAGAGAATGACAAATATTTATGACCAAGTTTGGACCAACCATAAAATATTCATTCTAATTTATGGATATCTTTATTATGTTATTAATGTCTCTGTCAATCTTCTATCTAGCATCAATGCTTGTTAATAAATAACATAATGCCTATTTCATCTTTAGATAATGGTTATTTGATTAGGAATTTTTTCTTAAGTATGATTCTTGAATAAGAAATAGCATAAAATTTCATGTATGGGAAAATATATTTATAGTGAAAATTAAGGGAGAACCAGATCCAGTGTATGTATAATTAGTAATTTAATTCTATCAAATAGTCTAGTTTTTCCATGAAGGTGTAAATTATTTGTTTTAGATTAATAGTTACAGAAATAATTATTGTATTTATTATAAGACACTTGTGGATATCCTTGAGATACCATATCATGAAGAATCTTACTATTTCTCTCATAAGCTACTAGATTCAGAAGGATCATTTAACATTGTTAAGACTATTGATCGATTAGGCATTCATTGAGTAAATAATCCAAAAATATCATAGATTTTTTAAAACAATGGGATCATGGAATTATAGATTAATAGTCTTTTAATACCAAGAAACTGATATAATGAAATCATTAAAATAATAAACATCTTCATGATGCATTTTCACATTAATCTTGGGATGATTAACCAGGTCAAGTAGATAGTTCCAAAAATTAATAAGATAAAGGATGATTTGATCACACCTGAGATACTGATGTTTCCATCATCCTTGTCCAGGCTTATTGTATATTTTCTCATATGGTTCAAAAGTCCCTCCAATATCTAATACTAATATGTCATTGATTATTCTTTTAATATAAGAAAAACTAAATAGAATTAAATATTCATTTAGTGATAATACAAATGAGATTGTTGTATTATGTGGATAATTAGGGGTTGTTAGAGAAATCTCCATGAAATAGTTAGTTGTGCCTAAGAAAATAATGTCACATGCCTCGAAACTATAGAAAAAATATGAAGCTTTGAACCAGCGAAATTTGAAGAAACAAGAATCCTACACATATGAAGTTGTATGAAAGTGGATACGACCAAAAGAGTTATGTAAATATGGAGATGTAGAGTTTGAGATTGATATAGTAGAAGTTAAAGCCTTGAATATCATAGAAGCTGAAGAACATGGGATATAATCAATGAAATGAATCTTAAGAAAAATCGTACTTGTATAGATATTTCACATGATTTGATGAATGGTACAGAGGGGGCCACATAACAAATTAATTCTATTAAATCATTCTACATGAAAATAAAATTCCACAAGAATCACAACCAGTGATAGTAGAGGATATCCCAATATGAAAAGGAAAGTGTGTGGTTCGATTTTAGTTCCAATGATTCTTGAATAATTTATAGAAGAATTAGAATATGTTAACAAGAATAAAAAATATATTAATCATGAGATTAAATTAATTGGATAAAAAAAGTGGCAAAGACTATTAGAAAAGTTATCCTTAAAAAATCTCAAGCATGTTCATCAAGACAAGCATAATAAAGAAATTTATTCCACAAATCCACATCTCAAAAGACAATGTTGTTAAAAGTGAAGTTCAAAATTATCACACCGATGATGTAGATGATAATGATAATGGTAATGATATTAATGATGTTGATGATGGTGGTGACAATGATGATGATAAAAATATTCCTTATTCTAGTGAAATTCAAGTAATTTATATGTTAGAAAAATTGGAATCTAAAAAAGATAATGTAAATAATGTAGATGTTGGAACATCTAAAAAGAAGCATTTAGAATCAAAATGATCATCCAGCTTATCAGGAGAATAATTTCTTGTTCAATCCTTAGAGATGTCAGTGAAAACGTCTCAATAAATCTCAAATATTGAGTCAAGATACTTGTTTATTCCACAATTTATTAATCCAAAATTGGACTCAACAACCATTTTCCTAGATAAGATCATAAAGAATGATGTTGAATTTAATATCCTTGTACAGAATAATGATTGTCATCGAAAAGAATACAGTGTCATAACATAGTGGTCAAAACTAATCAACTCTTATCTAATAGTTATTAATGATATGCTGGAATCTACTATAAGTTCTTCCAAATAATAGAAAGTCGCACTCAAAATTCATTCAAACTGTTTTTTGATAAGATCAATGAAGAAAAGGGAATTCAATTTCATGATGTTAATTATTTTAATTCAGAAAATATATTTTATTTATCATGGAGGTATAAGAGTGAAGTCATGCACAAATGAGGTGGTTGAAAGGATTCAGTAATAGGATGAAAATATTAGGTATCAAGAATATATGAATTTAAACCAAGAAGAAAAGATTAAGAACCTTGGAAAAAAGTCATGATATTGAAGTCCTCTTAGAAATATTTCATGATGATCACAGGGAGCTCATGATGATGAAGTCTATTGTCATAGCCTAAATACTAAATAAGAATAAATTTCGTTATAATCTAATCATTTGTTTTTATAATATTATTTCAATGATAAGAAAAGTTTATCTCCTTCGTTTTCAAATATATTTCCCAACTTTTATTAGGTATATTATAATCATCCCCATTACCTAATTGTAGGTCACATAGGGGAGACGAATGTTCCAAATATAATATTAGTCAAAGGAGGAAAACATAATGTCGGAGAATACATAATGAATACATCGTTAATTTGATGGGATATTTTTTTCATTAGGAATGAAATATACATATAAAATGTCATAATACAATACATATCGGAATATCTTAACATATAGGGGAGTTATGCACATTCATCTTATGTCATTATATAATGGTGAGAAAAGATCCTCTTTAATGATCAAATAAGGTGTATTCTGGTCATAATATTATTTTCTTCAATCGATTGTTTTTAATTTCCAAAATAGGGGAAATTGTTGATTCAAAAGATTTCATATGAATTTTCTCATTCCATTATGATTTTGAAATCATAAACACATTTTTCTTTATAATTATTCCAATCTATAAATAGATTAATATGAATGTTCTTTATCTATTTTATATCAATGTGTAACGTTATTCTTTATAAGAGATAATACCTATTCGAACAAATTGTCCCCTTAATAAGATGTGAAATACTTCACATTCTCAATTTTGAATCATCCATAAAAACTATTCTAATTTTTGTCTCTCAATTCCTAATTATCAAATAAATCAAAACTAATACACATTTTAATTTATGATTCTCCAAGAATTGTGATTTTGATTTGATGTTCCTCAATTCAAAATCATCCAAAATATCATACTCGATTAAATGTTCCTTAATCGTTGATTCATTCAAAAATAGAAATCTGATTAACGGTTTCACAATTCTGAATGGACTAAATTATTTAATTCGATTCTCACATCCTAAATTCTATTTCTAAATCTTTTTTTGATCTGATTTTATAACATTTTTATTTTTTTCAATTTTTCAATGATATGATTTTATAAAATAATCAACGTTTTCCCTATTCATTAATAAAATAATTTTTATAAATTACATAAATTTACTATATTTTCATTAATAAAATGTTTTAAATAATCATATTCATACATAATTAATGTTTCCCATGAAATATTCTTATATTAATTATGTCTTCTAGTAAATTATTATATGATATTTGTAAGTTCCATCTATATGGGTCCCTCTTAAATTTCATGAAAAATATTATTGTTGGTGGAATCCTTTTTTATTTCAAATCAAAATTATAAATATTGGGACATTTCGATGAGTTTAATTCACATATATTATTTTGGATTTTGAGGCATGAGAGTGATATTCCAAATTTTCATTGTGCGAAAGGCTAGATGTGATCAAGTTGTGAACTACATGTTCAACATACATGACATCTTCAGTAATATTTTTTCTGCTTAGTATAACACAAGTTAATTTTTATTACAATTAATGGATTCTGAAGATTGGAAGACAGAGGTGATGATCCCCATACAGATTAAGGACATCCCATCATGGGAAGACAGAGGTACTGATCACCTTACTGATATAGTGTTTGTAGGGAAAGTAAGAAAGGCACTGATCATCACATCGATGACTTACACTATTGGAGGTAAGATAGGTTTCCATGAGTTTATAAATCAAGGGACCATTATCCCTGGTTTTTAGGATACCCTACTCTTAAGGTTAAATGACTGTTACTATATTATATGTACTTTACGTTCATACATTAAATTGGTCACAATAAGAATGGGTTTCGTATACATACTATTTTTTAGTAACGTTGATATTAGATTATATACACATTAAGAAAGAACCATGTTTATGTATACATATGTTCTTATTTAATTAAACTTATTTATTAAGCTAAAGAGTTTTGCGTTAACCTTGCATAAGATGGTTTATATGAAAGTAATTTTTTTAAATTTGTAAAACATTGTTTCCATAAGGTCAAAATTTCAATTTTTTAACAAAAAATTCACCCCCACTTGTAATTGAGTGGGTATATCTACATTTCAATCCAACAGTCCATAGACCTAGAGTATAAGGGATGTTTGTTGAATCCCGATAAGGTAAATGGGGAATTGTACCAACCGCAAGAGGATACATGGGTTATTAATCCTATTCCATGAGGATACATAGTTTGGTGAAAAATATCATGATGGTAAACAATAATTATTCATTATGGTACAATATAACATCTATGATTCAATTTAATTAATAAAATGTTTGATCATAATAAAGGAGTATTATAATACACATAAAATTATTCAAGAATTTCATAGAATCCTAAATTAAATGAATATCATTAATCAATATGAATATATTATTATTTAAAAATATACATTATAGAAGTAAAATAATCTATATAAAATTTAAAATTGTAACATAGAAATCTATTGTTGAAATATTTAATATCTAAATAATGATTTTGGTCGAAATTTTTTTAGTCCTCTTCACATAATAATGTATATACAAGACATTTTTGGGATCTGTTTTTTTAAATAAAACTATGTATACATTTTTGTAATATTCAAATTAATTCCCCTAGATATAAAATTATATATTTATTTTTAATTGAACACTTGTTTATTAATAAAACATCTATTCTCAATGAATATTTTTCATTACATTTTTTAAAAAAAATATTAAAATTATATTCGGCCATATAAAAAATTGAATCATATAAATTGTGTTAAATTTTATTCATAATTAATATTATTTTATATTTTAAACATAATTTTTATCATTTAGAATAATTTTAAAATAAAAAAAAGACAATATCATTAAATTAAGATAAAACATTTTTATTTTTTTTAGAAAAATAGATAATAATAAGAATACCACATAAATATATCTCATTTTTAATTAAAAAATATATTTAAAATTAGTATTTTCATCATTCATATACAATATAATTTGGAATAATTTTTTGATAGAATGTGATAATATATATTTAAACTGTTTATGTAGTTTCATTTTTCTCAAATCTATTACATATTAATGAGAACCTCTAAATAACTCCTATTTAGATGGTTTGGACCATATATACTGGAAAGTGACAACCCTAATACCTTGCAAGATTCGGTACCAAAATCCATTACCTAATTTTCAGCTCCTAATTCTAATATTTAATTGAAGAAATTTAATTTTAATAGTGTTCTCTCGTAGAACACGTAATATTCATCACCAAAATTTACAAATTCATTTCTTATTATTAATCTAGTAAATGTAATGTAACTTTCAAAAAAATTTCTAACGTGTCCCCAATATAATGATATTTTATTAATTTTTTTGGATAATAATTTCCTACCAGATTTCAATCCTGAGGGAAAAAACATTACTAGTTTATACGTATGAACAACCATCTCCACATTATGTTGTAATTGATTTATCATCACCACATTAAGTGGATGGTTAAAAATTTATATAATTAAGAAATAAATAGGATTTTTATTTCATTCTTTTGATTCTATATATAAAATATGTCATTTAATTTCATACCCTTTCATCTACTAAAATAAATATAATGTCACAAATCAGTATTAATTGACTACCACCTAAACTAAGGGATGTTATTTAGTTAAAATTTCCCCTATTCTAGAATGATTTTATGTATGTTTATCATTAATATATTCTATATTTAAATAATAATTTTAATTCTAGAAAATATAGATTAATGTGAAAGGAAAATGAACTAAATATACAGGAAATAAACATTACTTTAAAAATAAAACAGTTAAAAATTAGAAAATGATTATTTTGACAAAAAATATAACCAAAATGTTTTTAAAATATTATAAAAGGATCATATATGATAATATATCTATGTATATGGTTCTATTATAGAATTATGAAACTATTAAATTTATCATAGAAGATATTTTTTTTAATTTAATAACTTTCCTAAGTGTTTATTTATTAATCACTCATTTATTAGGGATAATTTATAGTCCAATTTATATTGGGTAAATTATACAATAATTATATGTTAAAAAAAATATAGATTATTGTACTATGATTTTTTATAAATATAAATTATTCCTCTCAATTTTCTTTCTAAATGTACACAATTTTTTGTAAATATTGTTTTGATTTAAAACTATCATTTTTATTCTATTCTACAAGGAATCATTTTTTCATATTACAATATATTCTTAAAAAAAATTAAGGAATGTTTTTACTATACATAAATGATAGAGTAATGAAATTTTATATGTGTTGTCTTTATTTAAAAAAAATTACATATAATCATCATATCGTTTAGTAAATGATGTACTTTTTTAACAATTTTGGGAATTTAATATTCATTTTAAAACATAAAATCATAAAAAATTTATTTTCTAGATTATTATATTATATTATTGTTATATTTAATTTTTTACTTTTTATAATTATAAAAAATAATTTTCAAAATATTTACTAATGAAATAATATAATGAAATTATCTTCTATATTTATTTCAATTTTTAATAATAATGTTGTTATATTTATCGATTTTGGAAAAATTTAGCATTTTAAATGCTAGTTTTTAAATTTGAATGATTTTGTTCATTATGTATTGAACTATTAATAACCCATTTCATTTGATGAATGCATTAGATCTAGAAAGTGATAGGTGGGGAACATTACAACCCATTGATTTATCAATAGGTACATTAGATCATATAACTTGGTTAGCTGGCATACTTCTTACGAAAATTTGAATGATCTCATTAAATAAGGCACCGATGGTAAGATAATGATATCAAATATTATACATTCAATTATTAGGTATCTACTTTTATTTATCCTTTTGAATATTTCTATTTTTATTTAATCCATTTATTTATCTGATTTTTCTATATTTGTTATTTAATGTTATTATTATTAGTTTTATAAACAATTTTATACAGAAATTATTTATTCTATCTGATTTAATGTTGAAAACATTACCAAAAATAGAATATGGAATCTCCCTTTGTTAGGTTTTCCATTCCCTGTGATACTATAAGGAGATATATGAATTATTTCATGTATTTAAAAGAATAAAATTTTTTATCTATATAAATAGTATGTTCTCTTTTATATTTTAAAATCTATTGTTATAATTATATATTAATATATCCTTCAATGATGATTAAAATATTCAATCCCTAAGGATGAGATTCATAGTTTTTTTGTTAATGTATTAAAATAACTTCTCCATTATGCTGTTGGAGTTGGGGTGTTATATGTGGTACGGAATAAATCTTTTATAACACATGTGAACAGAAGTTTAGAATTCATATTTTAATGAACATAACCGAATCGATATAATTATGTATAGAGTAATATAATAATATTTTGTTAAAATGTGGAAAATAATATTTTATGATAAAATATATCCGTTTTTTGTTACTAGAATGTGGATTAAAATATTGAACATATACACTTATGGGTAAAAAATATGAATGGGTATTGTTGTTTAATAACATGATCATAACTAAATTTAGGTGAGTGGGAAAATACTTGTAAATACATAGAAACACGTAGGGTATATTCCATAGTTTATTTAAATTCTCTTCATAAACCATTAAGAATGATTTGTTTTTTTTTATTTTATGAATTTCAAAATGTTAGTAAAATTATCAATATGAAATTATAAATTCATAAAAATTCATTTCATTTATATAAGAATCATAATATTTAGTATCATATAATATGATTTAAAATTATTATTTTTATTATCTATTATAGTATATGACTTTGTTTATAAAATATTTCTAGATGAAGGAATTGAATATTTCTCAATGAATCTAATCTATACTGGCATTTACTTCTACATAAGATAATGAAGTTATATCTAGAGTTGGAGATGAAAATGATATTACTATATATGGATAAATGACTCATATTATGAAAAATAACCTTTACCATATAGATAATATTTTTAATCCTCGTCATGGTGAATAAATATAGGATGATATAGTGTGTTAGAAACCTAAATTATTCATTGGTACTACTAATTCCTCGTTATATATTATAATGATCAATTTCCTTAAGAATATATTTATCTCAGTTTTTGATGTATTAAAAGTGATAAATAAATAAATAATTGTTATCATTTAAACTAAGATAATGATCAATGTATGTCACTAATCAATAAACCCACGGATTTATAGGGAATAAATATATTATATGAAAGTAATTCATGTATAAATTTAATGAAATTTACTTTACTCGTGAGAAATGAATCAAAATGGAGAGGCACGTCATAGGTCTATGTAAAAAGGATAGAGAATATTATTTTGAATAAGATGATACATTTAAAAGGTTAATAAATAATTATATTTATAATCTATATAATTAAATGAGTATTATTGAACATATCATTGATTAGATAATGTCCTTCTAATAATTGAGAATTACATTACCAATAATTATTTATAATTGATATTAAAATATAAACATTTATTAATAATGATAATGAATACTTTGATACTTATTTTTCCCCTTTATAACATTAAATGAAGTGTGTGGTTGAGAACGTAGAAAAAGAACTTAATGAAAATGGTAATATGGAATTTGAGGAATTTCAAAAATAAACAAATTATGGTTGGAGACAATATTCAACATGAATCATGGTAGTTTTAATTTTATTCATGCTTGGTGTTAAGGTCCACCATTAATGTGATTTCAAGGAATTGATATATGTCGTAAATTTACAATGATTCAACAAAGAAAATGGGATTCACTATGAGAATAAATTCCCAAGGAAATATAAAAATTTCATATAGAAAATTCAAAAAGAGAATGTCTATTCTTATATTATCAGTAAATGTTTGGACGAGGTTACAAATATTATTGAATATAATACATTTATAGTATCATAAAATTTATCGAATGATTTTTATGATTTTTGATCCTTTCACTCATTAATATCTTCAATTTATTCCATGAAAATTATAAATTTACCTTTCACTATTTATTATGAATTTTCAATCAATTAAAAAATATAAATAATATTATGTTTATTATACCTCATATATTTCTGATTTTTAAAAATTAAAATAACTTATCTTCAATATATAGCATCATAATAATTGTATATTTTATAATTATCCTTGTAATATATTTGATTTCAAATTATAATGAAAAAATTTATACATAAATAGTGATATTACCATTATGGATATAGATATAGAAACCATAATATTTATAATGGTAAAAACATCATTTGAATTATGTTTTAATGAAAGTATAACATCACTTTATATTTTATTTCTCATAGATCTAGAGAATAAAAAATTTACTAATGGAACATTTATCCTTATAATTGAGGATGCAAAAAATTTATAAGAATAAATTGTTTTGTTTCATGAGGATCATCCACGACACACACATAATTGTGATGTTTATATATACATTAATTTCACACATGAAGGAAAACCAATATATTATAATACATACAATATTCACATAGTAGAGTTAGTTGAACTAATGAATCAATAATATGTGTTACGGTTTATGGGATTTATAATACCTTATGTTTCACCATGAAGAGAAAATATTTTTTTTGTTATGAATAATGATATCTTTATGTGGTAGTTTATTGATTACATTAACATCAATTAAATGAATCTAATGGATAATTATTATCTTCCCCTCTATGATGTATTATTTAATCAACTTCATATAGCCCAATACATCTCAAATATTGTTCTTTATTCTGGGTAACATCAACTTAATGTAAACAATGGTGAATATCAAAATAAAAAATGTCATAAATAAAAGGACATTTTGAATATATATTAGTGCCATTTGTATTGAATAATATAATCTCTATTTCTATGGATATGATAAATATAATATTCAACTAGTACATGGATAATTTTTTGTTTAGTTTATTTTTAATATCATGATATTATTTTCATTATATGGTCATTATATGACTAATTAGTGAATAATTAATATGAATATTAGAGAAAATGAGTTTTTATAAATATTAATAAAACACGAACACTATATTTATGTTATTTATTTTCACACTATGGTATCTATAAATATGAAATATCATTTAATTATTTATAGAAATATTTATTTATAGAATGAAAAATATTAATGAATATAAATATGTTACATATTCCCATTAGAATCATCAATAAGTTTTATTTATTTATTGAATATTTTTATATAATATCTATTTATCTTACCATGTTAGAATGTAAGATTTTTATTTCTAAATGTTTTTAAGAAAGAAATGAATGTCTTTTATAATTTGATATGAAATTATTCAATGCATTGTTATTGAATTTAAAATTTAGATGGTATGGACATGTGATATGTACGGATAAATGAAATTAATAAAATAGATTATTTATTATAAAGAACGATGATGTTATATCTATGTGAACATAATTTTAATGATTCATAAATTTAATTATATTTCCTATCATATTTCTATAGATGATATAAAATTTACATTCATTATATGAATTCATTAACATAATAGTTAAGTTTGTTATGTATATATTGATCTCAATGGATTAAAATAATATTTCAACCAAAAATATATCATATGGTTTCCAAGGTGATTTTCATAACTAATCAGTAATTTTTATTTATCAATAGAAACCACCATAAGATTTTATATGATGAGGATTATTCATTAACATGGAATGAAAATTGTGTTTTGACTAAATTAATGACATTAATTCTTCTTATATTCAAATAATTAGTACTATTGGATGTGGTAATAATTAAGGAATGGGAAACATGAAATATATTACAAAAGTTTCCCCTAAAATAATCAATACCAATAATATAATATTACTAGTCTTAAAATTATAAAACTATAATGAATATCACCAACATAAATGATGGGATATTTGTAGGAATTATCTAGTAATATGGTATTTTGATATTTTTTAATAGAATGTGTGCTTCATCCATTCCATATATGAGTTTAGAATTATGAGTTTAAAGAAATAGATAAAAATCTTATATATTCAACTGTATCAAAAATATAATGTTATTCAATAGAATATTTTTTGATAAAATGAAATGAGAAATTTTAAACAAATTTTCATTATTCTGGGTTATTACAAAGGTAAATGTTGAGGATCAACATCCTAAAAGATATGTCCAACCATGAACAATATATTTTTGGATGTGATGAGATATTACTAATGAAATTATGTATTTATTAACATATAATGAGATGATTAATGATTCCATATGTGCTATTTTAGATTTACCTACCATTTCTACAAATTTCCTTGATATAAGTGAAGATCTTCCTTTTTGTGCTCCTTATGAAGTTACATATTAATAATGTTGTGATACTTCATAATGAAACTATTTTTTTTATCTATTACTGATTAGTGGGTAATATAATTATTTTTCAATGGAATAGAAAATAATCTATAAATTGAGTTACTTTTGTGTATATAGTATAGTCATCAAACTAATGGCTACTCAGAAAGGTCTATTTATTCCTTGGAAAACATGTTGTAGTATTGTACATGAATACTTAATTCTTTATAGGATCATTATTTTCCACTTATATAATTCAATATTTTATTAACATCAATTATAAAATAAAATTATAATTTTTTTTTCATTTTCTAGTAATATTTGTTTTACTCTTACTTTTGGGTACATATTATGGAAATAATTCTTATAGACTCAGATCTTGGAGAGGTGAAAATTTAATGTGAATATATTAAAAATCATAATAAGGAAACATAATGAATGATTTAGATTTAACATAAAATTGAATAATTTATATATAAATTGGAAAAGTAATCCAATTTTTCTTAAAGGTATCTCCATGGAAGAGTGTTATAAGCTTTTGTAAGAATGGGTAATTATTTCCTAGGGTATATTTGGCATTGTGAAATTCCTTATTGTGCTATAGAACATTCTTAATATTTTTCAATATAACACAGTCTATATCAATATCATGATTTTATCCATATATATTTATTAAAGATGTACTAGATGAACACGTCACATGATCAGAATAATGAGGATATAAAATTGGAATTAGGTTTATCATATTTTGATTACCACATGTAAATTATTTTCAATAGAGATAAATTATTTATGTATTAGACCACTCTGTTGGTAAAAGAACATTGGAAAAACCATTATATTGAAAATTATATATGGGAACATGAAATTTTTTTGATGATGATATACACACATATGTTTAAGAGGTGGTAATATTTATATTTTAAATAGAAATTTTTTTATTATGGGATGAATGTACAACATAATATTCTATTATAGTATGTTTTCTTTTCATCCTAATAAAATCAAAATAGAAATCCCATAAATTTCATTAATATTATTAAAAATAAATAATGGAATTTTAAAATTTTAATTTAAATAAATTAATTTTATTTTGGAATTCATCATTTAAAGATTATGTTATGATAAAATTATGAAATTTATCAAAAATAAATACTTTTTAGGTGTATGGTAAAAACTATAATTTTTTTTAAAAAAAATATCACTTTTATGTAGTTTTAGTGATATTAGAATGACATTAATATTTAGGAACTATATTTTCTAGAAAAAATATATATTAAATATATAATATAATACATACAAAAATATATTATTTCACTTTTAAATATCTGCATAATGTTTAGGAAATCAAATAGTTTCTAATTATAAATTCATTTTAATTAATTTATCTTACTCATGTTTATTCATAGATCTTTTAAATTCTAATTTAATATAATAAATTTATGTTTTTTTAAAGTAAATAAATTAATTAAAATTGATGAATGATTATACATTGATTTTTGATATGATAATTTCTTACCCTAATTGCATCATTTTTTCATTTTTTCCCTTATTCTAAAATTAATATTTTAAAAATTTATAAATATAACCTAATAAATTGGATTTCTATTTTTAATGACTATAATTTTAATTATTTTAAATTTTCTATTTAATTTTTCATTATAAATAATTCCATAAAATTGTAAAACATTATTACCACTTATAAGGTTTTGATCCTTTTGCTGAGGGTTATATTGAGATATAAGGTTATGAATTTGACATTTAAATTTTTAATTATTTTTATGTAAAATATTTAAATCATATATTCTTCTATGAAGAATAAATTTTAATTTTGAATTAGTAAACATCACCACTAAATAAATTGAATAAAAATAAATTTAGTATTTCCATTTCTGTGATATCTATATGTTTTATAAAGGAAACTCATCTCCTCTAATATTCAAAATTTTTAACCCTAATAGATCACACAATACATATAGTAATTTTTGCGTCCAATCGTTTATTTCATCCTATATCACAAATTCATATCCTAAAAACATTCTATTATGGATTAAATGTAATATAATGGATGTGTCGAAATGATGTGATAATTTTCTATAGCGGCACTCTTGATTATATGTCTTGTTCTAATTAATCTACATCATCCACATCCAAAATAATGTAATTTCTACAAAAACATAAAATTATTTATATTTTATTATGGTTATTTTATGTCCATTTTCAACATATTTTTCGTCCTATAATAAATTAAAACATCACTTCTTCATACTTATATCCTACAATCTCTACATAATGATGTGATTTTTTTTCATTTCACTATATTAATTGTTCTAAAGAAGGTTATGATGAATATAACAATTATTTTTTATATTTTTATATGTAAATATATGATTTCATTTAACTTATTATCCGTACACTTTTTTTGAATATTTATATTTTCAATGGTGCAAATGTGAAGACTACCAGCTCCATGAATCAATATTATGAAATTTTCATCACCTATATTAATAAATTATTAAAATTATGTACCTATTCATATATATGATAGTTATCTATTGATAAATGTTTTGGATAATATATAACTATGAGAAATATGGACATACTAAAACTATCATACAAAAAATATGAAAAAAATAGTTGACACTCAAAATCCATTGATTTGATAGACTATATGGGTGAACCGATGACATAAGCTATAAGTGGATCAATTGTAAGCTATGAGTGTCTCAAACCATTAATAACAAGATCTAATGACCAGTTAATCAATGAAACCATTGAATAATATTTTAAACATTTGTTAATAACACTTCCATAGATAAATATACCATTATAATGTAAAAATTCACTTTTATCATATAAAATATGCATATAATTTAAAGAAACCATTTCCATTAAGAATACCCAAGGAAAATTATAAATTATTCATAAAATAATTGTATTTTCATGATAGATGGAAATGCCTCTCTTTTCATATTATCTAAAAGATAATTCATTAATTAATTTTTCATAAAAAAGTCACAATGTCTAACTTTTAGTGAAAAAAATGAACCCTTTAAAAATGATTATTTCATAGTCCAAAATGAAAGAAATGTTATTAAAAAGTGTAGGGAAATATTTAAAAAACAAATATAAATTTTTTTATAAAATATTTTTATTATAGGAAATTAAATTTTTAAGGGATTATTAAAATTGTAATTTTTATTAGAATGACCCTTAATACATTGGAAAAATTTTATTATTAAATCCCATAAAATAATAAAATGTTAAAAATCAATAATATTATTATTTAGATAGTCATGATATATCATGTTAATGGTGTTTTCTATAAACCCATATCAATATATTCCCTAAAGAATGAAAATTGGAATGATTCCCCTTATCATGAGTATAACACATCACGTATATACATTATGTTTCTGAAAAATGACCAATGTTAATTATTTACTTGATTGAAAACATTTTGTTTTGTTAATTATTTCTTTAATATCTCTAATTTTCATGTAAAATGTATGAATTATTGTTTATGTTTACATAGGATGTTGTGATGATATTTAGTTTAAATGATGAAAAGGACATTAATAATATGATTCTGTTTATAAATGTCATTATGAAATAATCTCCATAATGAATATCATGAAATAATTCTCTTTTATTAATCAATTATAATTTTAAATCCAACCATTAATTATGGATATATAAATTAAATATGTTCTAATCATTGATACAATAGGACATACAATCATTACAGTAACATTTCATATTTTTAATTAACAGTTTGGAATGGAAGTAAATATTATTTTACTATTATTTAATTATCATAATAACTTATTTATAATTTAATTTATTTAAATATACAAATATATTTAATAAATGTGATGTGGCGATGAAAAATGAATCACATCACTTCGTGGAGGTGGTAGTCCACAAGTTTATGTGAATAAAATTATCATTTTTTGGTTAAGGGATTGTTAAAAATGGAAATGAAATAATATCTATAAATAATGATAAATATGTAATGAATTAAATATATTAACATTAACACAATCATTTTAAAGAATATTTTTGGACTGTGATTGAACAAATATAGAATGGGTTTGTGAGTCGGTCGACCATCAAACACACAAATTATGAATTTCATTCCAACTTAATGGATTTTGGTGATATATATATCTGATGAAGATAAAATATAAAATTATTAGTGTATATAGTATTCTGATGTCATACCCTTACCATGGTTTTATAATATATAATTTAGGTGGAATAAGAAACAAAACTAAAACATGATGTTTGAAACTACACATCTTTATGATAAAACCTCATTTTATTATCATGTTATGATATAATTTTTTTTTACTATACCTAATCCCGTAAAAAAATATTTATGGAAGGGATCCAATGAAGGAATTGGTTTGGGTATATTCTGAACAATATTATCTTTTTAGTGTTACATATTAAGAAAATTGTGTTCCTTTTTATAATAGAAGTTTGGGACACTCTTCGAATTTATAGAAATATTAAATAAATATAATAAAATATTAAATTCCAAATGTAAAAAAGATATTGGTATTGAAGTTATATATGGGGTCATATAATATCATACAATATGTTTTGGTATTATTTAGGTCACATTTTTCCGTTATCATTTTGTTTTAACGCATCATTTACCATATATAAACATACCTTTATAAAAATTAATATTACAATATGAGGGTCCATATAATTTTTATAAAAATACATAAGTCCAGTAAAAGGACAACCATATATATCATAAACCTTATATTAATCACATTTCATAATCGACAAATTTTATGAATTTTATATAAATTAATTAAATATTATTTATTCTCAAATTTTCGTGACGCAATTTTTTTAACTATTCATTACATTGAAATTAATATAATCAATATAATTATTCTGATTTGAAATAATAACATTAAAAAATGCCTAAATTATGGATATAATCAATAATATTTTTGATTCAATAAATTAATTAAAAGTATCTAACTATTAATATTTTCAAAACAATTCATTTTATTTTTTGATTCATTGAATAATTATAGTGTTAGTGTTTTGAAATAACTTATAGTAATTATATACTGGCTAAAAATAAAGAAAAATTAATAGTATGAATATAGTCATTTATACATCAAAATAATTTTTATTTTCTTTCTAAACCAAAATATAACCCCATATAAAAAAAGTATCATTATGGAAATAATGATTTGGAAAGGGTTGATTTTTATTGAAATAAAATACTATAAATGTCACATTCTCATCACAGTGGCCATAACAATAATTGTGACATCCTTATTTTTATGAAAGAAACTATTTGTTCAATAGAATACATGATACAATACATCGACCTTAAAAGATCAACTAAATATTTTTATTTAAATGATATCATTATAACCAGGCTTTTGGAATACTAGGAATGAATATTATTAAGTAAATTATGATTATATGGTTTACACATGTTTAAATAATGATTTATTGGTTATCAAATTTATTTTAAATGAAAATAAAAAACAAATGAATATAAAAGATTTGTTTTTATTAAAACCTATTTAAAAAGAGAATAATTGTGATTATAAAATTATATCACCCTTTATTTTATTTTATTTAATAAAAAATATAATTTATATATTCAATGTAATATTTAAAGATAATATTAAATGTTTTCTATATATGATATAATATAAAAATTAAAATTCTCAGATAAAGGAATTATTTATTTAAAAATAAAAATTTACAACATTTTAATGGTGAATGCCTTTTAAATTTAGTTTTTGGCACCTTTATTTGTTATATTTAACAAAATAAACTTATTCATTAGTTTTGGGACATCAAAATTTACATTTGATTAATTTTTTATATATTTCATATAAATATCATTGTTTGATGAATATGAAACATGTGCTAAGTTTTAGTTGAAAAAAACATTTTCCATCAAGATAATGGATATAGTTAAATCATATTATTTTATGGATTACAATTATATATTGAATAGATTTTTTTCATTTAATCCAGTTTTGGTCATTAGAAGTAATTTCACAATTAAATTGGGCATAACACTTGTCAATATTTTGATTGTTTTTTCTTATTAAAAACATGTTTTATGGGTTTGAAGATGGGAATTAATTTTTAACTAATTAATTTTTTATTTAATTATAATTTTAAAAAAATTAATTCCATATATGTAAGCATAATGTCTTAATTTTGTAATTATGTACACTTTATTTTTTGAAATTATGATTAGTAACATCAATAGTTATTTTTTATTTTCCATGATTAATGGATAAAATTGGTAAATAAGGATTTAAATAATATTATAATAACATAAGACAACTGTAACACATGTCGTAATAAAATATTATGATACATGTCTTCCCATTAGAATACATAGTCCACACAGTTGTCATTTGGGAGCCACATGGGTGTGGAAATGACATTTTATATAATTTAATTTAAAGAAAATGAAAATATAATAAAAACAGGATTCTTTTACTAAATGATTTTAAATGTTGCGTTATATAACGTATATATATGTATATAAAACTCCATTATAAATATAAAAACATTTCCACCATCATTGTGTTTTATTTATAATTTTTATATATTAAATAAATAAATTTATTTATTACACCATGATGATGCAGTGATTACCAGATTAATTAATGATTCAGATAAATTATATTTTAAATATTAAAATAAATGTAATTTAATCATTTTTAGGACACCCAAAAATTTTATGGATGTTGTTTACAAACTATTTCAGTGAATTAAATTGGTTCAAAGGAATCAATTTTTTATGATTTTCCAAAAATCAATTACTAAATAATGTCAATATTTACAAAAATTAGTTTTTAAAACAAATACTATATTATATAATGAAATAATAAACCTAAATATATATGATTAGGTCAAATGAAACATATCATTTTTAAAATATAATTAATTATCCACTTCTGGCACTCTTATAATATTACAGTAACAATAGTAACTATATATTTTGAAAATGCAATAATACATATAAGAGTTACTATTTTTAACTCATCATTTATGTTAAACGATAAGGTTATGTTATTTACCTTAAAATTCCTAAAACCTATTGTTTGGGAGGTTATATACCAATTATATTCTTATTATTTAAATATATCAATTTAGAAATATTATAATTTGAATTTTCTTATAATAAACTAATATTTCAAGACGATCTTAAAGTGAACTTCATCCCTCTTTTAAAAGGCCACAACATCTATCCACATACATAGACCTCTAAATCCCCTTTTCTCATACAAATTATTCTCTAAGAATATCCCAAGATAACTATCCTCCACCTAAAAGACCTAACATTGGATGAATGCAACTCAAAAATGCTTTGAGGCTAAAATGAAAAGTTGTTTTGTGATTTAGAGGTAATGTCTTCTCTCAAGCTAATTTCCATCATTTTCCATCTCTACTCCCTATTATATTCTTATTATATGATTACATAACAAAAAAATTATACTTAATATACTAGAATTTTTTATTAGAAGGATTATAACTACACTCGAACACAGCACCATATAGTGGATTTGAACATATTGTTTCTATGTAAGGCGAACTACTACCTCACAAAATGATGATTGTACAATTTTATCCAACCACCTCTCATGGTGGCCATTATTAAAGAAATATATTTATATATGATATATATTATAACTATATTGTATATAATCTTCTATATATTATCAACAATATTCTTTTATACTTTCCATAATATGTAAATATAATAATATAATTTGAGGAAATGTGGAATGTATCCCCTTCAAAGTGATATGGATCATTTATTCCATACATGGAATGTATAATGCATGGAGTTAGTGAACATATGTAACCTATATAACGTATATAATGTTCTTTAATTATTATAGACCTATGTATCATTTATTTTTGAGTCTTTTAGTATGTAAATGAAATTAAAGTAGAATTAATGAGAACGTACGACCTACCGTCTACAAGCAAAATTCATTTCATTTCTTATATCATAATATTATATACCAATATAAATACATATATGCTCCATATATATGATATTTAAATAATGAGTATAATTATGGAGATTATGGAATTATGACCACCAGGAGAATTTTAATCAAAACAAGTTCATTTTCGACTCGAGTACCGAATATCCAAAAACGTCTGCTAAGAACTCAAATAATTAAATAATTGTTATAACATGGTAATAAGTGATGTAATATTAATAGTAAACCATTACTACATTCATGATCATGTATAAATTAACCTATGATTATTATTTTGGAAATTAAACAACAAATGAGACATGTGAGACACGGGTTAATAGATCTCATAACCCCAATTTTATTTCACTAGGTTGATCTTATACTTCATGATTATATCATTCACAGATTTTGTGAGAAATTATTTTTGATATATTATCTGGTATTTATAATTTCATTATATGTAATTATATTTTATACACATAATCAATCTATTGATTATCAAATTGATCGATGTAACAGAACTTCATAACCCATTTTCCATTCATTAGATTGATATTCTACTTCATGATAATATCGTGATATGATTATGTGAGAAATTAAATTTTATATACTATACTATATATGTAAATTATTTATTTTTATTTATAGTTAATAAACATAATATAGCTAGTTTACTAATAATATGATCTTTGTAATGGAATTTCTAAATTCATTTTCCACTTATTTGGTTTTACGCATACTTCATTGATTATATTATTCCAGTATTTTGTGTGGAACAATTATTTATTTATTAATGTTGTTATCTTCAATTCCATTTGTGTGTATATAATTTGGAAACACATAATCGCTACATTGATTAATTATTACATAATTTATATGAACATTGTACGGGAAATCATAGCGCAATCTGAATTCATTGAGTTTAATATCCATGTCATTGGTTTTGTTTTTCCATGAATATTTATAAATGAAATATAATTTTTTTACACATAATATACATTTATATTGGGTGTATATATATATATTTCACACATATTTACGTCATTTATTTACCATTGATCAAATTATATGATATCTGTAATAGATTTAATCTCAATTTGAATTCTATTTAGACTTATTTGTTATTGTGCACTAATTAAATTTTATATAGTTTATATACAATAATTTCACATATAATATCATGAATGAACTTATTCTCATGATATTACAAGTTTTATTAATTTTATTATTTTATTATTTTTATTCATGTGTTTTCTAAAATTGTAAGGTACTCTTTATCTAAAACATCATTTTATATGTCTGAAATATTTATTTTTCTATGTATTTATAATTAATTTAAATGTTTTAAAATTGCTTTTATGGATTTACTATATGGAAATGAGTGGTTTATATTGAAAATTACAATAAAAATATTAAAATATTTATGGGACACTTGGATTCAGAACATTTCTTTTGGAATTTTTTAAAATAATTGATTAGAGCAATATATTGATATGATATCGTGTTATTGCAAGGATGAAATGTTATTTTTCCTTTATGATTATTTTATGTTTTATGATTATGTTAGTATTGTTGGGAATTTCTTATGTATATGGGTGGATCTCTGATAAATAGAGGGATAGTGAGCCTATGATATCTCGTTAATTCATTAGGAAACGTGATGAAGGTAAATAGAATGGATTATCCTAAGATATTTAGGGAATATACTATGATGGTTATTCCAAATGATACTATCAAGGTTACTCCCCATGTTACTATGAAAGCTAAAATTTAATTCTGTTATAGATTCCACAAGATAACATTATGATTTATGATTTCTAATAGTTATTCATAAATCATCTGATTTCATGAGGTGTGGTAAAGAGAATATGTTTTTTGAGTAAAAATTATGATTTCCTTTATTTATATGTATTCATAAAATAATATTTTAATTCCTCATATTATAGCCTTAACTGAACATTTTATGTTTATCCCATGTTCTGAAATGCTTTTCATAGGGTATAATGAAGGATAAGTGAATGTAAGATTTCAAGAAGAATTTTAACATGAAAATAATTAATTTTTTTAAAGGAGTTTTATTTTAGTAAAAAATTGGATAGTGGGTAGAAGTATCTAAATGTAATATTTTATTTGTTAAGTGTATGTTATAACGTAATTTTCTAAATATATATGTCTAAAAAGATCCCAAATGTGAATTAAAGTACAATTATTGACTGGTTTCAAGATTGTGTAATTTTTATAGGCTGTGGAATTGTAGTTGGTATAATAGGAAATGTTTTGTCAATTGTTTTGGATAATCATCTGATAGGTCTCTATGTTTACTCATTCAGTTAAATCCTTGTCTTATATCTTTATTAGATCAAGGATATCCCATTACAAATGTAAAGTGGAGGATCTCACAAAAAATATATTTATAATCACGATGACAAGATTGAAATAATTTATGTAGTGTCACGTTCAGATGATTGTCGAAATTTTTATAGAATACGACTCACTTGAAATCATTTGTTTGTGATATCAAACACCTTCAATATACCATGATACCAATGTGGTTCATAGGTGGAATTTAATCAAATCCAATTTTCACATTATTTATATATTTTCTAGAAAGGTATATAATATGAAATAGTTTTCAAATATTTAACCTTATCACATGATTTTTAAGCATATTATGATTTTGAAAAAGGCACTAAAAAAGAACACCCATGAATAACCTCTTTTTATTTTCTTTTAAAAAATTGTCTTATTAAACATACTTATTTTATATTAGAAGGACCGTTAATTGAATGTTTCAACTGAAAAAACTGTCTGACTATATTATAAATATAATGTTTAGTCCTTTTTAGTTTGAAATTATATGTCATACATGATTATCTTTTGAAACTATTTCTTTTTTAAATGTATACATGACCCATGTTATACAATGTATATTTTGAAAAAGGAATAAATTGATTTTAAATGATCTCTAAATCATTGTTTCAATGCATGGAACTTATATCTATGTGAAAAAGTTGATGATGAAACCTACTGTACCCCATGATCAAAGTATGATGTTATTTTTATTTGGAATATTTTAATATTATCATATGGATGTGAAATAAAAAATATCATTATATATAATACAATCTATGTTATGATGGTGAGGTCATTTTGATTTGGTATTAAAATGTATTGTATAAGACCAACATTGAGGTTAAAACAGGTTATGTATATTTTTTTGTTTTATTAAATGCGACTACACACAAGAAGGGTGCAGACCCATCACGTCCAGAAATTCCACGTGAATCAAACCCACAACCAAAGGGCTAAATGGGAACATCCCATACCACTTTCCAATGTGAAGCCCCTGGTTAGTATGAATTATTATTTTTAGTCAAATGATTTTATGGATCAAGAATAAGTTGAGTTTGGTAACATATGGTTTATCAAATAGGTATCATTAGTACAGGAAAATTATTTTGTTATTAATTGTAATATTTTTTTAGAATACGTTGTTTATTTTGGGAACACTATATACCCAAGGAAAATAGAATACTATGGGATTTAATTTGAGGAGTAATGGTTGTATTTAATTTTGAAATAATTTATTATTTTATTGTTGAAATATAGTTACTTGGGTTATATATGGAAATAGTTAACCTATATTAGATAATATGTGATTAGTTTAATTATTTTTCTATACAGGATATTAAAATTAATCGATATAATTTGGAGATAAATGATAAGATTTATCGTGGAAGACTATGTGATCAAATCCTTTTGAATTTTTGGTTTTAATCATAGTTTGAATTATTTTTAATAATAATAAGGAAAATTGATTATTTAATGGTCTTTGTGGGACTTTGAGTACTACTAAAGAATTTTAGAGATTAAAGGTAATAGTTTTTATTATAAATGATTTTTCTCTTTGGTGGATTATCTTATTTTGTCCTATCCATTTTTGTTCAAGATAATGTTTCAAGATAGGCTTAATAGATAGTTAATTTTTTTCGGTGGATTATGTGATTCTCTAGAAATTGATTCAAATTCTTTAAGGGTGGAAACTTCATCATCAATACTATTTTTCTGATATAAAAGATGTCTTTTTGGTAAAAAATTATTAAAGGATGAATCTATAATTGAAAATTATTTATGTTTTCTTGTGTTCTTAGTCAATATCAAAAATATATTCCACAACATTACTAAAGTGGTCTAAAAAAGATAAATGTTTTTAGTTAACTTTTCCAACTATGAAATCAAATACTGTTTAACCCATCACAAGTTTATTGTATATTGGTTGGTAGATTTCTCTTAATAATGACTTATATCACTCTCAATTAGAATAATATGGTTATTTTTCCATATACATGTTTTCTTACATATGATCCTAGTATGTGTTATCTCAAGTGAACTTTTTTACATCCCTTTATTAATTTTAATGAGATAGTTGTAATGATATTTTTTCAATATGGGATGTTAAACTAACATTTGAATCCAAATTCTAAAACTATAAAGACACAATTTGAAAATGGTTATTATTATGTAACATCCGAATTTTTAGGAATGAAACAGTATGTTCAATAGTATAACGGTATGCTACATCGAGCTAAAACTAAGAACTAAATATTATTATTTAAATGTTACAGTTATAACCTAGCCCTTGGAATGGGGGGAATGAATATTATAAACTGAATTATGAAAATATTTTATACACATGATTAAATAATGATTCATTGGTTACCATATTTCTTATAAATTGAACTAAAAACCATATTAAAATAAATGATGTGTTCTTAACAACACCTATTTAAAAAATAGAATAATTTTTTTTATAAAAACAAATATTTATTTTGGGATTTATATTTAATGTAAAATAGATGATATATATTCAATGTAATATTTTATAATTAATCTTATATGTTTTCAAAATATTATTTAAGATGAAATTCAATTTTTCAGATAAAAGAAGTATTTTTCAAAAAATACAGTCTACCTCCTTTTGATGGAGAACCCTTTTTAAATCTATTTTTTCACACTTTTATATGTTATATTTGAAAAAATAATCTTTTAATTTAGAATAAGTATATAAAAATTTATTTTGGATGATTATTTGATATTTTTATGATTACAATCATTTATTAATGAATAGTAAAAATATGTTAAATTTTAACTGAAAATAACTTTTTCCCATGGAGATAATTTATATGGTTAAATTAAATTATTTAATGTTTATAATGTATAAATAGAATATATTTTTACGACTTACAAAAATTTGGCCATTGATGTTATTTCACAATTATATTTAACATAAACAATTTCCAATGTTTTGATAGATTATACTTCTCAAAACCCAGTTTTCTTATTTTTAACAATGGGAAAAATAATTATGTTAATTAAAACAATTTGTATGGTCATAATTTGGAAAATTGGATTCCATATTTGGAATTATATGGTCCATATTGTGTAAATAGGTACCTTTAATTTTTGGATATTATGAATACTAACTATAATAGTGATTTTATTATGTATAACGGTTAAATGGTAAATTATTTAAATAAGGGTTAAAATAACATTATAAAAACATAAAACTACCCCAAAACATGTCCAAATATTAATGTATGAGATATTTATGACAATGAACATCTTTAGGAATAAATTCTGCAATTGGGGAGCCAGTTGGTTGTGAAAATGACATTTTATACTATTAAATTTAATTAAAAGGGAAACATAACTTAAACATGTATCTTTTACTAATTAAATTTCAATTTGGGGTTATATTAATGATATATATTAATTTAATTTTATATTATAAATAAAAAAATATTTCATACATCTTGGTATTTTATTTATAATAATTAGACATTAAATAAATAAATTTATTTATGACACAATGATGACGAATTGATTACCTTAATAACAAAATATTCAATTAAATGATATTATAAATATTTAAATAAATATAAAATGAATATTTTTAGGACTTAATTTTTTTTTGGAAAATATTTTCATGTTACTATTGATTTAATTCCTTTGTTTCAAAGTAATCATGTTTTTATGATTTAAAATAATAAATTATTAAATACTGTCAAAATTGACATAAATGTGTATTTAAAAAATATTATTTTATTAAATGTTATAGTAGTCATAAATGTATATGATTTGGAAAAATGATTTCTATAATGTTACAAATGTCATTAATGATCCACTTGTGGTTTGTTTGGCATTTATGGGAACTTCCGTAACCATATATTGTGAATATATAAGAAGATATTATAAGAGTTAATATTTTTAAATAAGTGTTAATGATAAAGGATACAGATATTATTGTTACTTAAACATGTATAAAACTTATTGGAAGAGGGTATTTAGACACATTATCATCTTATACTCTAAATATATTACATTGTAACTATTATAATTTTAATAATATTTTATAATAAAATAATATTTCACAACATTGCTAAAGTGGCTGTCCTCCTTATAAAATGACACCAACATTAACGACTGACTCACATCTATCAAGAACCATTTCACTTTAAAAATTTACTCCAATTATCTATCATCATACTTCCCTTCCACATATAATCCTTAACATGGGCAGAAAAAAATTCAAGAAAGACGTTTGGCTCAAATCAATAGAATTTTCTCAATTTAGAGGTAATGTCTTCTCTCTGGTTCATTTCCATTATTGTTTTTCTCCGCTCATTATGATTTTATTATTATATTTTTAAATAAAAAAACATTTAGCCTCAATATTCTATGTTTTTCTTATGAAACATATTATAAATAAACTATCAAACAACATTATCTAATGGATACCAACATATTGAATTTATGTACGGAGAACTAATGCCTCACAAAACAATGATTGTTAAATTTTCTCCTACCACCTTTATTAGTGGTCTTTATGATGGAAATATATTTCATATGATACATATTATTATTATATTTTCTCTATTTTGCTATAAATTATTTATAAAAAACCATTATGTAATCCATAATGTGAAAATATGATAATTTCATTTGAGGAATTGTGGATTACCACCCTCTCAACGTGATATGAATCATTCATCAAATACATGGAATGTATAAATGATGATGTTAATGAAAATATTTAACATATATAACATAAATAGTTTTATAGAATTATAATATACCTATGCGTATTTTAGTTTTCTTTAATTTAACAAGAAAAAACATATGAATGTACCGTTCATGCGTACGTACGACCAACCATCTCCATGAATGGTGTAATTAATTTCCTATCTCCCATTGTTGTCAAAGAATATAAATGCATATATACTAGATATATATGGTATTTAAATCATGAGTATCAATTTGGAGATTTTTGACTTATGACTAGTTGGACAATTTTAACCAAAACAAGTTCATTTCTGACTCAACTACCGAATATCGACAAAATGCCTTATATGAACTAAAATAATTAACTAATTTTTATAACATGGAAATATATGAAATAAATTAATTTTAAATTTTAAATAGTTTCTTAATCATTTATAAATTATCCTATGTTTATTTTTTAGTAAATTAAATAATTAACGACATATGTTAGACTCAATATAAGGGAACTTCTTAACCCAATTTCCATTCATTGTGTTGATCTTCTACAGCATGATTACGTCTTTCTATGATTATGTTGGAAATTTATTTTGATATAATATATATTATATATACTATTTTATGAGGATTTGTATTTAATACACATAATCACTCTATTTATTAACAAAATTATCTTCTTAAGGGATTATTTTAACCAAAATTCCATTCGTTGGGTTAATCTTCTACTTCATGATTATATCGTGATATGATTACGAGAGAAATATCTTTTGATATGTTATAATTTTTTTTAAATTATTTATATTTTTTTATAGTGAATAAACCTAATAGATCTTTTTTATTAAGAAAATGATCTTTGTAAGGGAATTACTATACTAAATTTCCAGTCATTGGGTTTTATATATACATTTTTTGATTATATTATGCCATGATTACATAAGGAATCAGAGTTTATTTATATATGTTATAATTTTGACTTCCCTTTATTGGATATAATTTTAAAACATAAAATCACCCCTTAAAAAATTCTTATCTCATTTATATGAAAATTGTACGGGAAATCGTAGCACAATCTCCATTCATTGAGTTAAATATCTATGTCATTTGTTTAAGTCTTACCAGAATATACTTGAATGTATTCTGATTTTGTTACACTGAATATCCACTTATATTGTGTGTATTTATATTTTTAACACATAATTACTTCATTGATTTTTCATTGATCTATGATATCTTCATTGTAAAGGATTTCGTCTCAATTTACATTCCATTAAGGCTTATCTATTCTTATACACCAATTCCCTTTTATATGGTTTATATACTACCCTTTGACATATTATATCATTAATATAATTATTGTCTTGTTATTATATGTTGTTTTTATTTTTATTCTTTACTGATTTTTATTCGATTACTTTCTCATGTTATAAGGGACTCTTTAGCTAAAACATCTTTTTAGATTTTTTAATGATTTATTCTTTTAAATATTTATCATTAATATCTATGTCATCAAAATGGTTTTAAGGATTTGTTTATATGTAAATGTGTGCTTTAATTTTTAAATTCCTTTGAAATGATTCAATGTGGTATGGGTCGATTTTATTCAAAAATATTATTTTTGAATGTTTTAAATGAATTTATTAAATAAATATATTGTTGTTATGTCTTGTTATTTCTATCAAAAAATGATCTTTTTTACATTATTATTGATTTATGTGTTATGATTAAGTTATGGCCTTTGGAAATTTTTATGTATATGGGTGGTTTCAGGAGAAAATAGGGGTGTGTGAGCCCGTGATAGCTCTACATTGAACTGGGTAACGTGCCAGATGTAAATGTAATGGTTTCACCTAAGATATAAAGGGAATATAATGTGAGGGGTATTCCAAACATAACTGTAACACCCCGACCCCAGTTACCCAGAGTCGGTGCATTATGACATAACATTGGAATGATCACAACAAAGATCAAATATTGAAAGACTTATTGGTTTAGTAGACTTGGAGACACTAGATATATTCATGAAGTTTTACGTTACATCATAAAAAGGAAAACTACAACAACATAGTGTCCATATTCCACACTCTTGTCCCCTCATACTATCCCTGCATGTCATTCATAATTAATTCTTCACATCCTAGGATAAATAAAACATAAAAAAGGGGTGAGCTCAAATGCCCAGAAAGGATAACAATATAGAAGAAACTTTCTTAAATAAGAATAAACATTTAAGACAATTTATAACTAAAACAAAATCCTTTTAAACTTGAACTTCAACATATAATGGAAAAAATAAAATTATATAATTCCATTTACTTATTAACATGGATATTCTACTAATCAAATAATAACATGAAATATCCAAAACTGCTTTCATAATGATCGAATTCATAATGCGAGACTTTCATAAAAACATAGCCAAGGCCTCGTGCCAAGACTACAAATAAGATTTTTCCAAGGCCTTGTTCTAAGACACTAGTTTGTCTCGTGAGACCTACCGATGCATCGAGTAGCTTTAGCGGGCTCCACCGGTCACATATTATGTCCAATTTATTCCCATATGAAAGGGTTTAAACATAACATAATCATTTGTATTAAAACAAGCATAAGAAATATCAATAAATTCACCATAAACTATGAATAAAAATAGCACATCCACATTCAAACATATCACAAAACCTTCAATACAATATAGAAGTTTTGTATCATAACAAATCAACTTCAAATAAGCGTAAAATCCATCAAAGGATGTTGACATAGATGAAATCAAAACTATTTTTAGAGAAATATCTATTTCTATTTTTAAATCATTTAAGATTCATATATTTATTAAATAAAACATTTTCATTAAAAATATTATTATAAGCTTGTAAGGAAAGCTTCGACGATTTTATAATGGTGGAAAATAACCGCACCCGCCATATTAGTTAAAAAACAATTCTTTCCTTATTTCTGTCGAAAGGGTTAAAAGCACCTTGTTTGGAAAACTACGGAAATATTCCTTTATAAAACTCTTGTAAAAAGTTTAAAAAGTGTATAAATGAATTTTACCCATATTCTTTTAAATAGTAAAAATGTTTTGAAATACATATTTAAGAAACATGGATATGAATGATAAAGAGATCCCAATAGATTATTACGTATAAACAACCTCGGATAATGAAGAGATTGTGAAATAACCCTTAACATATACTTTTCCATGGTTGGGGTAGGTTAACCTACTGTATAATGGGGAAATTATTGTTATTAAATTATACAAGAATCATATATATTAATATGATATCATATATGATCTTTTAACATTGATTTGTTAATAATATCTTAGTGTTATCGTTGTTTCAGGTGTTAACTTATATGTTTTGTTACATAAGCTGTGTTTGTCATGGATATATTGTATCGTAATCATATACAGAATGATATCAAGTCCTTAGATACTATTATTAATCATCAAATTATAATTATACTTGAATGGATACGATGGAGAATGAATCTCATCGCGTTCGTGGAGACGGTAGTCCGTACGTACGCATAAGCGACAATATCATTCTTTTGATATTAAAATAATATATAATTGGATGGTATATCATATATACAGAATCATTATCATGTTATATTTATTATTTACATGAGTTACACATCATTATTACACCCATCCAAATAATAATTTATTTAATAACAATTAAACCACAACTTAGAGACGGTAAGCCGTACGTACGCACGTATGGTGACATGTTATTCAAAGGATGGATAGAATACAGAATATGATTGTACCATATTTATTATAACATCACAATATATATTATATACTTGAGTTATTATTTTATAATGGTAATAACAAAGAACGAAGAAGTGGAAGAAGAAAGGAACTTGAAAAAGGGTGGTGAAATCATTACCTTCTCTTTGGGTTCTATCTTTTGATTTGATCAAAAGAGCTCCTTATGTTGGCTTTCTAACTAAATGAAGGCCTCTAGGATGAAGTTAGGGATGTTTAGAGAGTATTTGGGAAGAGTTTTTCCTAACCAAAAGGCTTTTAAGGTGTGAGTTAATGAGAAGGGAGAGTGCTCTTTTATAAGAGGGGTGAGGGGCACCTTTGGAAAAGCTAGAAATATTATTTTATAATAGATTCATATTCGGTTTCTAATGGCTCCAATGTTGATTATTTAAATTTTAATGTGGGGATAGGTCGAAAAACACCCAACCAATAGAATTTAGGCAGGTTTGGGTCATTATAATAACCGTATCTTTAAGTATCAACTCTTAGTTAATTAGTTTCAATTTTAAAATGTCTCTTTGTATTTTTATATTATATGGTTAATAAACATACTATATTCATTCAAGAGACCCCAAAGTGGTACATTAATGATATACCTATCATTATATAAGTCTCTTGGCCGAACCATATATTTTTAGGAATTTAATATCAATTAATAATATAATATTTGTTTTAAAAACTATTTTATGTCAATTTTGACACTATTCAATAGTTGATTTTTTTAAAACTCATAACAGAATTATAAATTCGAAAAATGTTAATTAAATCATTAGTAATATGTCATAGTAACCTAAACAATTAGTTTAATCCATTAAAAGTATCAAATTATATTTATTTGGGTATTTATAATATCAATTATTTTAATTTATCACTATTATGGTAATTACTTCATCACCATTGTGTCATATATAAATTAAATTATTTAATGTCTAAAAATTATTAATAAAATACATTTATGTAGGAAATAGTTTTATATTTCTAATGAATATTTATAGTCTAAAATCCAACATACATAACCCTATGTAAAAAGTTTGTTTCTAAAAGATATATGCTTGTGTCATTTTTGTATTTATTTTAACTTAATTTAAATAAAGTGTCCCTATCACTTACAAGTGGCACCATGGGGTCCCACAATCATCCCAAAAATGCCTATGGTCGAACATGTATCAACCAATAAGGTTAGGACACGTTTAAGGGTAATTTTTTATTATTATAATATTATTTTTTAACACTTATTTACCGGATTTACCCTTTAACCATGGTAAATAAAATATTTATCGAAGTAATTGTTCAAAATGTCTAAAAATAAAAGTTACCTATTTACACAATCTGAACATCCTTATTCCAAATATGGAATCCATTTTTCCAAATTCAAAACACTGAAGTGGCAGAAATTAATTTAAAATTAATTTCCACTGTCAAAACAAAAAGCGTGTTTTTAAGATATAATAACTATCAAAAGATTGATACTTGTTTATGTTTGGTTTAATTGTGAAATTATTTCCAATGACCAACATTGGATTAAATAGTAAAAATATATTCTAAATATACTTTAAAACCACTCAAATTCATAATTTATCAATATAAATTATTTCGATTAAAAAAGTTGTTTTTAATTAAAATTTAGTAATTTTCACTATTCATCAAAATATTAAAGTTATCCGAAAAGTACCAAAATTTCACCTTAGGCTAAATTAGATATTCCTAATCTAAAAATGAATTCCATTTTGAAATATAAAATATATATAATTTCAATAAGTAGGTATTAATATTCATAACGGCTAGTTTTATTAGTTATGGTGTGTTAGAACTCGGTGTTACGTACAACACACGCTATCACATTATTCAAAGAGAAGCGTACCGTAGAAGCTTGGGATGTTACATTCTCCCCTCCTTCAAATAATTTCTTACTTGGAATTTCTAGAACACTACGACATGAAAATACTCAGGTGGTTCTTCATTATATGTTCCTCGGGTTCCGACGTTGCCTCTTCCATCTTATTGTTTCTCCATAAGACTTTTACCAGACGCGTCGTCCGATTTCTCAGCACTTGTTCGGTCGTATCAAGAATCTTGACGGGCTCTTCGCAATAAGACAGATCGGGTTCCAGTTCCAATTCCACATATGTGATTACATGTGTTGGGTCAGGCATGTATTTCTCAATAGAGATACGAGGAACACATCGTGAACTTTGGAGAGACTTGGCAGCATTGACAATCGGTAAGCTAGAGCCCCAATTCGTTCTAGAATTTCGAAAGGTCCAATGTACCAGGGAATCAATTTAGCATTCTTAACAAAATGTATGACTCCCTTCCATGGAGATACCTTCATGAAAACATGATCACCGACTTGAAATTCCAAATCCTTTCTTCGATTATCAGCATAGCTCTTCTGCCTACTTTGAGCTGCTTTGATATGGTTTTGGATTACCTTCACCTTTCCCATATTTTCCTCCACCAGTTCTGGGCCTACAAGATTTCTTTCACCAACGTCATCCCAACAGGTTGGTGTGCGACATCTCTTTCTATATAACGCTTCATATGGTGCCATATGAATACTCGAATGGAAGCTATTGTTATAGAAAAAATCTACCAGAGGTAAATATTTATCCCACATACCCTGAAAGTCAAGTGAGAAAGATCTCAACATGTCTTCTAATGTTTGAATAGTTCGTTCTGATTGTCCATCTATTTGAGGGTGGTAGGAAGTGCTCAAATGAAGTTCAGACTCCAAGTCTTTCTGAAGACTTTTCCAGAATCTTGAAGTAAAATGGGGATCACAATCAGAAACAATCGATTGAGTTACTCCATGAAGTCTCACAACTTCATCAATGTATATTATTGCTATACGTTCAGTGGTAGATCTTCTCTTATAGCAAGAAAATGTGTTGACATGGTAAGACGATCAACAATGACCCATATTGCATCATTCCTTCTAGGAGTTTTTGGTAGCCCCATGACAAAGTCCATCGTAATATTGTCCCAATTCCAGTCTGTTATGGGAATAGGTTGCAATACTCCACCAGGCTGTTGCCTTCAAGCTTTCATTTGTTGACAAACCATACATCATGACACAAAATCATCAATCTCCCTCTTCATGTGGTCCCACCCAAAATGTTCCTTCAAATATCTATACATTTTGGTGCTCCCAGGGTGTATAGAGAAATTGGAACTATGAGCATCATCCAACAATTCCCTTTTTAGATCAGGTATATCGAGAACACAAAGCCTCTTCCCGAATTTCGAAATTCCATCTTCATACACAAAGTCTCTAAATCTCCCATCATTCACAGCTGTAATATTCTTTTGAAATTCATCATCATCGTTCTGAGAACTCCTAATCCTTTCAAGTAATGATGGTTTGGCAACCATTCGAAAAATCATTGATGTTTCACCTTCCTTGGTTATTCCCATGTCCATCTTCACTTGATCCATGAAAATTAGATCCCTTTCAATTCTCATATTGTTCAAAACTCCATGGTCTTTTCTGCTCAAAGCATCTTCCACCTTGTTTTCCTTCCCCGGGTGGTAGTGTATTGTGCAATCATAATCCTTGAGTAATTCATGCCATCTCCTTTGCCTCGTGATGAGTTCTTTTTGTGAGAAAATATACTTCGAACTCTTGTGATCAGTATAAATCTCACATTTTTCACCATAGAGGTTGTGCCTCCATATATTCAAAGAAAATATCCCAACTACTAACTCAAGATCATTAGTAGGATATTTCTGCTCATGAATTTTCAACTGTTGTGATGCATAGGCAATAACCCTATCATTCTGCATAAGGACACAACCAAGTCCTTTCTTCGATGCATCACTACAAATAATGAACCCATCATTCCCCAATTGTAGATTCAATATAGGAGAATTGACTAATCTTCTCTTCAGTTTTTCGAAATATTCTTCACACTCTTTTTCCAAACAAATCTAACCCCTTTATGTGTGAGCTTCGTTAATGGGTTTTCCAATCGGGCAAAATTCTGGACGAAACGTCGATAACAACCTGCCAAACCAATAAAACTGCATACCTCAGTTATACTCATAGGTTCTTACCATTCTTGGATTGCCTTGGTCTTAGAAGGATCAACACAGATTCCATCTTTAGAGAAAATATGGCCATGAAAAGAAATCTCATGAATGCAGAATTCACACATGTTAAACTTCCCATATAATTCATGTCTTCTCAGAGTCTTCAGGATAATGTGCAAGTGACTTTCATGATCCTCGTAGCTTTTAGAGTATACCAAGATATAATTAATAAATACCACCAAAAATTCATCGAGATACTCCTCGAAAACTCTATTCATCAGATCCATGAATACAGAGGGTGCATTAGTCAATCCAAAAGGCATTACAGTAAACTCGTAATGCCCGTACCTGGTTCGAAATGCTGTCTTCGGAATGTCTTCTTTCTTTACACACAACTGATTGTATCCAGATCGAAGGTCAATCTTTGAAAATTATTGAGCTCCATGCAGTTGGTCAAATAAATCATCAATTCGATGTAGGGGATACTTGTTCTTTATTGTTATGGCATTGATCTCCCTATAGTCGAAACATAACCTCATAGATCCATATTTCTTTTTAACAAAAAGAACAGGGGATCCCCATGGAGAAAAACTAGGGAGAATAAATCCTTTATTACTCAATTCCTCTAGTTGTTTCATTAGTTTAACTAATTCTACAATTGTCATTCTATAAGGGGTATTCGATATAGGCCTTGATCCAGGAATTAAATCAATGGAAAACTCAACTTCTCTTTCTGGAGGATGTCCATGTAAATATTCCAGAAATACATCTACATATTCTTTCACAACAGGTACATCCTCTATTTGAACATTCCTCTCCTTACCCATAGTCCTTTCATTCTCTTCCTCCCCAATAATTGATTTTATTTGAGCTACTGGGGGTGGATCTAGATAAGAATTAGGTGGTGACGATTCTACTCTAAAGATAAGGTGTTCCTTATCATTATCATCAAAAATCATAACCTCCTTCTTCTTACAATAAATCTTCGCATCATAGTCCGAAAGACAATCCATACTGAGGATTATATCAAACTCAATCATAGGTATGACGATGAGATCAGCCGATAATGAACATTTATGTGCTCTAATGGGGACTGATTCACAAAACTTTGTTGCAATGATACTTCCCTTAGGAGTTTTAACCGACAACTCCCTTGTTAAATAAAATTGGAAATATCTAATTTTCTTATCAAACTGGGAAGATATGGAACAATGTGATGATCCAGAATCAAATAACACATTTGATAAACTTGAGGAAACCATTAAATTACCTGCCTCCACGTCTTTCGGAGCTTCTACCTCAGCAGTAGTGATAACATAAGCTTGGCCTTGATCCCATGGCCTTTTCTAAGGTAAGTTCTCCTGACGCTTAGGACATTCATTTTCATAATGCCCCATCTCCCTGAAATAGTAACACTGAACATTGGTAGCTTCCTTCTTCCCCTTTCAATCACGAGCTTGGTGGCCTTTTTCACCACACTTGTAACAGACTCTCGTTCCCTTCAAGCCAGTACCTGGGTGTTTCTTACCAAATTTACCATAGGATAGATATTCAAACTATACCTTCTTCCCCTTATTTCCGTTCCTAGATTGATCAGCAGGTCACTTCTTCTCTTTCTTTTCTTTAAATTAATAAGACTTAGAGAATTCCTTTTCGGTCTTGGTAGCACATGAGACAATGTCTTCGTACGATGAGAAGAATTGTGAGACTAATGCTTGATGGAGAAATGGTTTTAACCCATCAAAGAAACGATCAATCTTACTTGTTGGGTTACGTATATAATCTCCAGCATACCTTGTATAGTTAGCCTCATACTTTGCGATATTCTCATCCTCCTTTTGTCTCAGAATCAGAAATTTCCTTTCCATATTTCCTCGATGGTCACGAGAAAGTATTTTTCTAAAAATAGATCTTTGAACTCCCTCCATTCCATATTTTAAACTTTATCATCTTCCTTTGTGTTTTGAATCAATGAACACCATTGATCAGCATCTCCAGTGAGGTAGTAAAATTCCATGATAACATTTTCCCTTTCACTACTCCACAAAGCCTGAAATATTTTCTCTAGGGAATTTATCCATTGCTCGGCTACAAAGGGATTTTTACTCCCATTGAACATTGGTGGTTGTTGCCTCATGAATCGATCTGACATTGATCCTCCATGTTGCAGATCAGGGTTCTCCATACGGGTAAGGTTATTATTCATAACCTGAGTGAGTTTTCCCAGTATGGTGATTAGCTGATCAGAACCTGTTGGATCACCAGCTCCACTATAATTTTCGTGAGTAGGAGGGAAATCCCTACATGGACTGCATGCATTGATATGGTTTCCATTTCTTCCACTAGGCGCCATTTCTAAAAAATGGCATAAACTAGATCAGTTTATGAATCAAAATACATAACTCCATACTTTTAAAACACTTAACATAAATTGAACTATTTATGTATATAATCCATAATCATAAAAAAAAAATTCTTTGAGGAAGTATATACTCATAAACCATTCATAATTATTTGTAAAAAAATTGAGAGTTATCCTATGAATATCCCCCGGGAGTTTCGTAACCATGAGTGAAGCAAGGCCCGTTGTCGTGCACCAGTTCCCGTTCGAGTCTAGCTCAAAACGATGTTTTTGGGTTTTACCCCTAGGTACATCTGTGCTAGAGCCGCCACTACCTGCTCGTATCCAGACAGGGATTTATTTCTAGGAAAACTCACAAAATCTCTTCAATACCAAACTTCTAGGAAGTTCTTCTATACTAATCCTCAAAGTTCATCTTAGGTCTATGTGCTCTAATCAGATTTAATCTAAATATAGCTTCCAAGGATTGTACTAAACTTCCTCTGATACCAACTGTAACACCCTGACCCCAGTTACCCAGAGTCGGTGCATTATTACATAACATTTTCATGATCACAAGAAAGATCAAATATCAAAATACCGATTAGTTTAGTAGCCTTGGAAACAATAGATATATTAATGATGTTTTACATTACATCATAAAAATGAAAACTACAACGACATAGTGTCCATATTCCACACTCTTATCCCCTCATACTATCCCTGCAGGTCATTCATAATTTACTTCTTCACATCCTGGGAATAATAAAACATAGAAAAGATGTGAGCTCAAATGCCCAGTAAGGATAACAATATAGCAGAAACTTCCATAAATAAGAATAAACATTTAAGGCAATGTATAACTAAAACAAAATCCTTTTAAACATGAACTTCAACATAGTATGGAAAAAATAAAATGAAATAATGCCATTTACGTATTCACAAGGATATTCTACTAATCGAATAATCACATGCAATATCAATAACTGCTTTCATAATGATGGAATGCATAATGCCAGACTATAATAACCACATAGCCAAGGCCTAATGCCAAGACTGCAAATAAGATTTTGTCAAGGCCTTATTCCAAGACACTAGTTTGTCTCATGAGACATACTGATGCATTGAGAGGCTATATCGGGCTCCACCCGTCACATATAAAGTCCAATTCATTCCCATATGAAAAGGTTTAAACATAACATACGCATTCGTATTAAAACTAGCATACGAAATGTGAATACTTTCACCATAAAATATGAATAAAAATAGCACATCCACATTCAAACATATCACAAAACCTTCAATACAATATAGATGTTTTGTATCATAATAAATCAACTTCAAAAAAGCGTAAAATCCATCAAAGGATGCTGACATAGATGAAATCAAAAAACTTTTTAGAGGAATATCTCTTTCTATTTTGAAATCATTTAAGAGTCATATATTTATAAAATAAAACATTTTCATTAAAAATATTCTTATAAGATTGTAAGGGAAGATTCAACGATTTTATAATGGCGGAAAATAACTGCACCCGCCGTATAAGTTAAAAAAACATTCTTACCTTAATTCTGTCGAAAGGGTTAAAAAACACCTTGTTTGGAAAACGATGGAATGATTCCTTTATAAAACTCTTGTAAATAGTCAAACACGGGTATAATTGACTTTAACCCATATTCTTTTAAATTGTAAAAAAGTTTTGAAATACATTTTTAAGAAACATGTATGTGAATGATAAAGAGATCACAGTACATTATTACGTATAAACAACCTCGAATAATGAAGAGATTGTGAAATAACCCTTACCTTGTACTTTTCCATGGTTGGGGTAGGTTAAACTCTAGTATAATGGTTAAATAATTGTTATTAAATTATAAAAGAATCATATATATTAATATGATATCATATATGATCTTTTAACATTGATTTCTTAATAATATCTTAGTATTATCGTTGTTTCAGGTGTTAACTTATCTGTTTTGGTACATAAGCTATGTTTGTCATGGATAGGTTGTATATTAATCATATCCAGAATGATATCAAGTCCTTATATACTATTATTAATCATCAAATGAGAATTATACTTGAATGGATAATATGGAGAATGAATCTCATCGCGTTCGTGGAGACGGTAGTGCGTACGTACGCATGAGCCACAATATCATTTTTTGATATTAAAATAATATATAATTTGATGGTATATCATATATAAAAAAAATTATCATGTTATATTTATTATTTACATGAGTTACACATCAATATTATACCCATCCAAATAATAATTTATTGAATAACAATTACACCATGACGTGGAGACGGTAAGCCGTACGTACGCACATATGGTGACATGTTATTCAAAGGATGGATAGAATACTGAATATGATTGTAAAATATTTATAATAACATCACAATATATATAAGATACTGGATTTATTATTTTATAATGGTAATAACAATGAAAGAAGAAGTGGAAGAAGAAAGGAACTTGAAAAAGTGTGGTGAAATCATTATCTCTTCTTTGGGTTCTTCCTTTTGATTTGAACAAAAGGGCTCCTTAAGTTGGATTTATGACTAAAGGAAGGCCTCTTGGATGAATTTAGGGATGTTGATAGAGTATTTGAACATATTTTTACAGAACCAAAAGGCTTTGAAGGTGTGAGTTAATGAGAAAGGATAGTGCCCTTTTATAAGAGGGGTGAGGGGCACCTTTGGAAAAGCTAGGAATATTATTTTATAATAAATTCATATTCAGTTTATAATGGTTCCAAAGTGGATTATTTATATTTTAATGTGGGGATAGGTCGAAAAAAACCCAACCAATATAATTTAGATAGGTTTGGGTCATTATACTAACCTTATCTTTAAGTATTAACTCTTAGTTAATTAGTTTCACTTTTACAATGTCTCTTTGTATTTTTATATTATATGGTTAATAAACTTACTATATACATCAAAGAGACCCCCAAGTGGTCCATTAATGATACAAATATCATGATATAAGTCTCTTTTCCGAACTATAGATTTTTAGGAATTTAATATCAATTAATAATATAATATTTGTTTTAACAACGCTTTTATGTCAATTTTGACACTATTCAATAGTTGATTTTTTTAAAACACATAACACAATTATTAATTCGAAAAAAATTATTTAAATCATTACTAATATGTCATAGTAACCTATAAAATTAGTTTAATAAATTAAAAGTCTCAAATTATATTTATTTGGGTATTTATAATATCAATTATTTTAATTTTTTACTATTATGGTAATTACTTCATCACCATTGTGTCATATATAAATTTACTTATTTAATGTCTAAAATTTTTAAATAAAATATCATTATATAAGAAATCTTTTTAGATTTCTAAGTAATATTTATAGTCAAAAATCCAACATATATAACCCTATGTAAAAATTGTGTTTATAAAAGATATATGCTTCTGTCATTTGTGTATTTATTTTAACATAATTAAAATAAAGTGTCCCTATCACTTAAAAGTGGCACCATGGGGTCCCAAAATCGACCCAAAGATACATATGGTCGAACATGTATCATCCAATAAGGTTAGGACACGTTTTAGGTTAATTTTTTCTTATTATAATATTATGTTTTAACCCTTATTTACCGGATTTACCCTTTAACCACGGTAAATAAAATATTTACCGAAGTAATTATTCAAAATGACTAAAAATAAAAGTTACATATTTACAAAATTTGGACATCCTGATTCCAAATATGGAATCCATTTTTACAAATTCAAAACACAGAAGTGGAAGAAATTAATTTAAAATTAATTCCCACTTTCAAAACAAAAAGCGTGTTTTTAAGATATAATAACTATCAAAAGACTGTTACTTGTTTATGTTCGGATTAATTGTGAAAATTAAGTCCAATGAAAAACATTGTATTAAATGGTAAAAATATATTCAAAATATTCTTTAAAACCACTCAAATTCATAATTTATCAAAATAAAATATTTCAATTAAAAAATTTGTTTTTAATTAAAATTTAGTAATTTTCTCTATTCATCAAAAATATTAAAGTTATCCGAAAAATACCAAAATTTCACCTTAGGATAAATTCGATATTCTGAATTCAAAAATGATGTCCATTTTGAAATATAAAATATAGATAATTTCAATACGTAGGTATCACTATTCATAACGGCTAGTTTGATTAGTTATGGTGTGTTAGAACTCGGTGTTGCGTACAACACACGCTATCACATTATTCATAGAGAAGCGTACCGTAGAAGCTTGGGGTGTTACAAAAACCATGAATGTTACTCCCTATACAGCTGTAAAAGATACATTATAATTATGTTATGGATGCCATAATTTTCCTTTTAGGATCTATAATTTATATATGTTATTCATAAATATTATGATTTCATGAGGAATGTTAAAGAACATATGTTTTATGATTGAAAATTAGGATTTGATTGATCCTTATGTATTCTTGTACTAATGTTTTTTTCATTATTTTATAACCCATAATGATATTTTTATGCACTTACATGTTTTCAAATGTTTCTCATATCGTATAAGTAATGGTAATATAAAAAAAGAATTCAAGAATATTTTTATTAGGCAAATAATTATTATTTTATTTATGTAGATTTATTATTGTGAAAAAATAGATAATGAGGAGAAGTGTCTAATTTATATATTTAAGTCGTTATTTATTAGTTATGACCTAATTCTCTATATCTCTGAACCAAATAAGATCAACAATGTGAATTAATGTCAAATTATTTATTTCTATCAAGATTATTTAATGTTTTACGGATCAGACCACATAATTCATATAACCAAATATTTGATGATTACGGACTAAATGGACTGATGAAAAAAATTATCTAATGTTTTACGGTTATTTTATATTCATTATTATTTTAATATTATGTACAATTAAGTAATATATTATTTACAATAGTAAAAAAATTACTACATATACTATTCTTTTTGATCAATAATAATAAGAAAATAAATAGTAAATTTTCTTGTCCTATTAAAAGATATGAAATCTATTTTTCAAAATTCATATCAGAGTATTGGATATTTTTAATTTAATATTAATCCCATAGAATACAAGGAGTGAATTTTTCATGAAAAATTCACAATTAAACCTCATAATGAACTTAAGGAAAAATAAGTCATTAGGATGCTTAAACAAATTATCAATATTATATCATTAAAAATAGTAAATAATTTAATTTTTTATTAAATTCAAATTATAAATGAACATTATAATAAAAATAAAAATATTATTTCTTAAAAAACATTATTTTACAATATATAGTGAAAAATAATTAATTTTATAGTATTATCAATAAATCAAAAAAATATAAATTTGAAATGATAAATTAAAATATGAAATTTATTTTATTAATTTTGTTTCCTTAAATTTATAGATAATCAAAATTATACTAACATAATAAATGTAAATAATCATTTTTGACAAAAACATATACTTGATGAAAAACATGAATACTGAAAAATTTATTTATTATTTAAAATTATTAAATAATAGATAATTATTATGTAGATACATTATTTCATTCATAATGCATTCCACAATATTCATCCTCTCAAATTTAATGAGTTTGATAAAATGGTCACGTAGTAATTATTCATTGTCTGTTAAAGATTGGTGTTGTGTATCTTGTATGTTTTTGAATTAATACATTAATATTGAAATTATCATGATTTTACATTCCCTCCCACATATATATAATTTAATTATTTAAACTTAAACTCATCCCATTAACAAGATTTTGAAATAAAAAATTAACATTATTAAAATCTCACATTGTAAAAATGGTCATTAAATTTTTGACATTAAAATATGATAAATGGGATGTAAAATTTTCATAAAGAGAACATATAAATTGGTTATGTATATGAACGAATTCATGGAATGTGATAAAATATTTTTAGAAAAAAACTAACTCCCACAAAAATATATAGAGTGATGTAGAACATGTTAATGTCAAATTTTACCATCACAAAATCAAATATCATAGAGTTCTGAATATTGTAATAAATTCATCAAAAATTATTGAAATGTTACAATTTTTTCGTGTGAAATCTTGTTTCCTAGATGTATAGAATTATTTACTTTGTAAAATTGGATGATAAAGAAATATATTAACTTAAGATTAATAAGTTCATACTTTAATCAATTTCAACTAAACACTAATCCATTTATCAAAAAATATGTGCATTCAAATAGATTTTTTTGCCTTTTTGTTATGGAATATACTAATAGAAAACAAAAAGTAAAAAAAGATTGACAATATATTCTCATATTATTTAGATACTAATGAAAATCAAAAATATTCAACACATAATGGGACAATTACAAAATGATTAATCCATTAAATGAAGAATAACTACCTTAATCTCTGATATTTAATAGTTATACCCAATTATACACATAGATTATTAGATAAAAAATTCCTTATATGTTGTCTACTATATTCAAGATTGTGATTAAATAGAAAAAATGATGTATTTTTTCACATATTCAGCAATTATAATATACAATTTATCTCTCAATTGTATCAATGAATCATTTAAGCTCAAAGAAAAATTTCCATGCACTAAACATATATTCTCATGTTATTCAAAATAAATCTACAAATATCTTGAATGAATATAAATCCATAAAAAATTCATATATATTTCAACATGATAATTCAAACATTATAAATAAACTAAAATCACATCATATTATTTATAATATATTCATATAATGTTCACAAAAAATTTTATGTTCTTCTTAAACAAATTCATCACATAATTGTAGAATCAATTTTAAATCCAGTATCATTAAATTTTATATAATATAATATACAAATTATATTAACACACAATTCCCACAATATCAGATATCAGGTAAAACCTAGTTGTTAACAATAAAATTAATAATATTTAATATAAAATAAATTTTTTACTCATATAACATTTTCAATTAATAAACTTGTCTTTTATGGGTACCAAAAACAACTATCAGAACTCAAAAAAATAAAAATATATTATCATTTTTGTCCAATTCCATAGTTATATGATATTAATTCCACCAATGGAATATTTATAAAATATAAAAACCATATTATATAAAAATACTTAGTCATTTAATGAATCACATAATATTAACTGTAAACCACAATTAAATTATTCAAAAAAAACATTTCATAAAAACATATTAATCTCTAATGGTTTTTAAAAAATCCTCAAATACTCACTACAATGAATCATCCATGAACATCCCGTAATATAGTTTCATTAAATTATATTTCACATTATTTCTGAATGATCCATGATCATAATTTCATGTACGAACTTCAATTTCAGGTTGCTTTGGAGGAAAATGGAAGGATTGGGGAATTTTTAAGTACAACTTTTTTACCTTTCAGTACAAGACATCTACCCAGTTTCTACGTATTGTTTTTTTCTAGCAGTGTTACAGTCGATTACATGGTCGTCTGGGTGACCTAATAGACATATTAAATATGGTGATGGTTAAGGCTAGTACATGGTGTGTAAATTAAATGAACACTCCATGTAGTTTTATCTTTTCACTTGATAATTCGGATCTGGTCATGTAAAATATCCTTAGAACACTTCATCACCCTGTGATTCATATACAATAGTGACATTTGGAAAAAAAACTTTAAGATCCCCCTTCTTCTATATAAGCTCTGAATAATACTCTTCCAAGTGCATTGAATTCCCACCGGGGTGTTCTATCCTCCCCTAGAACCTCATTTCATTACTTCTCCCCTCTTGTGAGTTACCGAGGGAAGGTCAATTTTAAGCATTTCGAAGATCTACATCATTTTAGGCCGATTCATTGACTGAAGTTCAGAACTTCTCATCAAACAACATCAAGGTAGGTTGTGTGATCCTTTCATTTATTGTATTCGAAATATATATAACCAAATGTGCAAAATAAACTTTTTTATGGTATTGAGTTTTTCATAATATAAACATGTTCAGAACCTATTATGGTGTGTTTGATTGAGAAAGGGTTATTTCATAGGAATAAGTTCTAATACCATTATTTTTGATGGGTTTTACCTAATTAATTTTTTATTTCAGTTTGGTCTATAATGCCTATTGGGATTCTATTGTTTTCCATGAATTATGTAGTCAGTAATGAGTGATTATTTAATTGGGATGGATGTGTTTCACCATGTGAATGTATGACCAAGGAGAATTTTATTGTGACACATTGTTGATGTAGGTTAATATAATTATGAATTGTTGTTGTGGGTGTCCATAGGAATCAAATGTTAGATCTCTCGGGTGGACATTGACCAGAGGGTTTAGACCGTTAAGGATACACATATGGTTAATATAAAATTAATCTTGGAATATATGTAATTTACTGTGAGAGCTAGTCAAGTTCATTATAATTGATTGATTCCACGAATACCAAGGAGGTATTCCTCGTGAGATCTTCTGCGGTGGTCTTCTATAAATGATTAGTGTTGTGTGGGACAAAAGGGGTTACACCATGATATCATTCGTAGAGGGTGGTTATTATTTAATTGATGACAAGTTAACCACTGGATTTAGACAAACAAAAATTTCCCAGAGTGTTTCTTTTGAATGATTTTGATGCGTCTTCCAAGACAAATCACAAGCTTGGACTCTGTTCAATTATTTGTCTAGATGGAATTTTGAGACGTCTGTTTTGTTGCTATTGCACATAGTCATATAGATATTAGGAAATATCCTAAAATTTAATAATTTAGGGGATTGAATAATGAATCAATATAAATTTATGTATTTGGAAAGTGTATGATTTCTTACTTTGAGAAACTCATACTTTATTGTTTTATTTATGCATATTTCCTACTATATATATTCACTGACTATTAGGCTCATATATTTTGGTGAATGTATATTAGGATTCATTTGAAACCCTGTTTAGGTCCGGTTTTTGGGCCCAAACACATTATATGGTTTCCATCATTGATAAGGGAAATCTCCCTTCTTCATCCGATAATTGATTTCCATTCGATATGTAGAGCATGGGACCAAGATGAGGCATGAGATGCTATTAGAGTTTACATTTTACTATACATTACTTTCAGTACTATACTTACTGCATTGTGACTTGTTTTGTTACTTTCCAATATACATGTGACAATAATCAATTATTTATATATATTTTACAGAAGTTTATACTAACAGTTTTAAATAGTTTACTTCTATTATATGTTCTTATTGCTTTATTTATTGTTTATTATTGTTATTACACATTGTATACTATGCCCTAAAGGGAATATTTTCACCATTACCATACCTTGGACCTCCTTATTAGTAGATAGCCTCTGGAATTTGGGGAAATTTTCTTGAGGTTATTTGACTGACCGGGTCCAGGGCGCTATTGTGTAGTACCCAAAACATGAACGTTAAAAATTTGTATCAGATGAGTTTTTTACTAAATTTTATACTCTTTGAAGCCTATAGATAGCGGTAAAGAAGGAATATGTATTTGGTAATTATATATTCCTAGGAGTATCTAATCTGTGTATAGGGAAAAACCATGTTTCCTCAAATATTGCAATTTTCTTGGTTTTTCAATTGTTACAGTTGATTTCATTTCACCATTCGGTGACAGACTTGTTTTGTGAAATTATTATTGATATCATTGTGGTTATACCATCTCATTCATCATATAGGCACATTCTAGAGATAACATGGCATTCATTATTGTTTGACCATTTATGATGCATTACTGATCGCAAGTTGATGTGATAGATGTTTTGAAGGATATTAATTATGTTATGATAGTTTTCGTGATAGAATAATTTTAATTTTTGATATGGTATTGTAAAAATAATGTATCATTTGGATGAATTCCAACCATTGGTCCCTGAGGTGTTATAGGCCCTCATTGATCATAATTTTTCTGGATATTTTTTGAATCATAATTGAATATTTCCATGATATGATGTAAAAAAGGATGTGAATCATTGATTTGTGGGGAGTATGGGCACACTCAGGTCGGAATTTTTCATGCCATAGAAAATATTTTATGTACCTAAGGGTCCCATGGAATATTCAAAAGCATACTATCTGGGATCCCAGACAACATGGTGTGTGATGTTATGATCTAATTCCATGTTTTATTATGTTCTCGATGAAAGAAATTTTCTTAAGTACATATTGTGTAATAGAAGAACACCTTATGTAGTTCCTGACTATGTGAATTATTGGGTGAGAAGAGACATGCGGTTGGGAAACATTCAGTAGGACACACCGTGTCTCAGTTGTATATACATTGTTGTAAAAAACTATGTATAGAACCATGTGATGAATAACAGAGGTGGATGAATCTAAGGTAATACATGTCATGTCCAATTTATGCATGTTGTGAAGAGTCGATTGTGTATCTGATAATGTGACTAATGATAAGTGTGGTTAGAAAATAAATAGTTCTTTCCATGTCTATGGTAAACACATTGTGTATTGGTATATAGGCAGACCAATTTTTTGGTTCCTACTTTGGGTGGGAAATCCCATGTTGATTGATTCTTGTTAAGGACATACCATGTATATTAAGTAAACCTCATCTATTTTCTATATATAGAATCCATGTGAGTCTATCAGTGTAGATGGACATGGCCAAGAAGGAGGATATGAGTACACTCAATGTGTTGTGTTAACATGGTATGTACTAGTGATATTTATATGACTAGGAAGGTGGGGGTACACACCAATGTAAGAGAAAGAGTGTACGCGTTCTGTATGAATTAGGAACACTATGTAGTCATCTTTTGAACCCTTTGAGGTTGTATTACTATTTTATCAAATGATGTCTAATTTTGTCCTATGATTAGTCCTTTTAGAGTTATATTCTGTGTAAATTCTGATGGTGGATCATGTGGATCATTATAAGGACTCATAATTGGTTTTTTTGGGGTTCTATTCTAAGTGGATATGTTCTTCCTCAAGATAGTATTTTTATTTTTCTCCGGAGATTGAGACCAACACGTAATGTTCAATTGTGTTTTTCGACGAACCTAGTTGAATCCTTGGATCATAGATGCGTAGTGAGTTATCTATCATGACATTTTTATTTTGAGGATGTTTCCCATGTGAGATGAAACTTATGGCCTATGAGGCCATGAGAAATATTGATTTTTGGGAGTCTCTTATAGGTTGTATCATTTTTTTATCGTTTTACAGGTCTCATATATGGGATTCCCTTATTAGTTACCGTCTAGAAATCTCTTCTTGGATTCCTCTAGTTAGGTGCATTGTAAGGTGGTTTAATTGAATGAACTCTTATGTTTTCATTAATTTATTTTTTAAAAACTACACATGGGTTCCCTTTATAAGGAACTATGATATTATTAAAATACCCTTGTAGTTTTCCTTGGTTTTATTAAAGGAACATATTGGATATAAAGTTATTCAAGATAAAAAGTTATTGTTGTTAAATGTTTTTAAATAATTTTGGTGAGTCCTGCAAGTTTTACTTCCGTTGTTGAGCTAATGTGTTTTCCCCAGGGGTTTTGATCTCAGTGAACCTATTTTTCATAACCAAGTTGCGGACGTTTACACATATGCTTAAACAGAAGCTATCCCATAATAGGTATCAATCTTAAAGTGGGTTTTCTGGTATTCCTCTAAGAGATTTTGACATTGGTGTGGCATTGATGTCATTATCTCTAGTATAACATATGGTTTTAAATTAAATCCTCGTTCGGAGGGGTGTTCATTGTGTCATGAATATTGATGTGCGAAAAAACATGAGGATCCTTTGACTTTCTGTGTTAGACATGCCTCAAGCATGGTAGATTATTAAGAGTTATTTGAAAAATCTTTTTTCTTTAGTTATGGATGACATGGAAAGTTTTCAACTAAGTTAATTATTGTTTAAATGATGTGATTTGGAGCCATCTATTGTGTGAGACATCAAGTACTATGATGCATTTGATGGAAAACCTCTGCATAGTACCCTAGAATGTGTAACTAAACTGGTGAACTCAGGGTTGGATATGATGGCATACGTGGTACCCGTCAATTTTTAAATGATTAAATGGTCTACTAAGTTTAGTTTCATCATTGGTTACGTGAGTTGTATTATACGTTATTTGGTTATATCTGGTCTAGAGCGACCTACGCATTAAGGGGCCTTTTTCATCCCACTAATCGGGAAGAATTTTTGGCCCACAGGTGTTCAAAAACACCGATCATTTTATCTTTTCATTTTAATTCCTTGTTATGTGATGTGGAGATCATGGCTCATGGAATGAAAAACATGCATTCAAGTTTGTTTTCAACTAGCTTTTCTGAGAGTGTCCAGTCATTACTGACATATAAGACACTCATAGTCCGGTAGTGTCACATCGGTTCGGTTAAAAATATCTTCTTTTCTAGGTAAAAGGTTCTCAATTAAGGACAATACATAAATTTTCATTTTTACATGAATGATTTTGATGCTTTCAATTATTGTTTCTGATTTCTTCTTTCTAAGTATCACAATGTTGTTTTGATTAGTTGAAAAATGATGTGTCAGCTAGTAATGTTGTGTTCTTTTCAAGAGGTTGAACAATAGTGGTTATGCTATTGTTTTATAGTAATCATTAAAGTCTTTGTAGTGTGATCTTTCTAAAGTGGCGAGCACTTACCTTATATTAATTTCATCCTGGGTGTACTAGGATAGTGTTGGTAATACATTGTGCTGCCATTGGAAGTCATTGGACTAGTTTTTGATCTCTTTCAATGATGTGTGTCAGATGCGTGTTTTCAATAATGGCTTGGTTAATCTTGGCATGATACTTGAATTCATGTGTTCATGATCTCTTGATGCTTACCAATTCTTTGACATGACAACCATCTGGATTCCTTTTTGGTTTCAGTTAGTTTTCTTATGTGGAATTTTGGGATTCACACCATGGTATCACTTGTTAGGGGCATATGGACCACCTTAGTGAGTTCCATAGACGTAGAGTTTACTGATTTAATGTCATCTCATACATTTAGTTGTTCTTTGTTATAATTCTTATAGAGGTAATAATTTCAATCGTGTGGATTTGGAATTATGTTTTCTTCATGTTGTATCATGACTCTTTTGTCTTCAAGGGATTGTGTGACAAAGGCATTTCACCAAGAGATATATATAGGCTTTGGTGAATAGGCTTTTTTAAGAACATTGTTCCTTGGGAAAAGCCACTTTTTCTATTCCAATTCATCGACCATCTATGCAAGGCATTTCTAAGATATGTCATCTGGTGATGGTTTGAATCATTATAATTCTTGTTCTGTGAGTATGGTTTCTGTAAGATAGTTTGGACACACCGTCGGTTAAGGGTTTGTGTGATGTGATAATATGAAATTACTTTTATAGAATGATTGTGTCAGTAGTTTTAATGTTGTCATTTTTGGTTTTATATTTCCTTGTTGTGAGGATGTGGTTTTTACCCCAGTTGTTTTCGGGATCCTCCGATTAAAGGAAAACACGTGGACAGCGTTGCTGGAACAGCCATGGGCATCCTTTATAGAGTCTTCATAACGTTGGATGTATCATGGCAATGATACCATGAAGGTTTTTTGTGGATAGGCAATCAAATGTTGTAATTTTATTTTCGATCAAATATTCCTTTAGTGCTGATGATCTTGGAAGGATTTACATCGCAGATATTGTATGACATTAGGGGGTTCCACACACTATTTTATCAGACCAGGATGACCATATTACTTCTTGTGTCTGGTACGTACTATAGAGGGATTTGGGTACATAAGTATTTTTTAGTACAGTTTACCATCACTAGAGAGATGGAAAGTTGAAGAGTATGATTATGGTTTTGTAGGATATTCTTTAAGCATGCATATTGGTTTTTAATGTATAATGCGATAGACATGTACCCCTAATGGTGTTTCCCTACAATAATGGGTTTTAGGTGAATATTCAGATGGCTCCATATGAGGATTTGTAAGATAGTCCATGTTGATCACCCCAATATTTTAGGGAGGTAGGAGAGGAAGTTGTGTTGGGAACTCACCTTGTATAGAAGACCACATAGTAGGTGGAGGTTATTCAGAATATGATCTTTACTGCATAGTCATTCCAAAAATATTATGTTGATCAACCGAGAAATCCACTGGCTTCATGGTTGGAAATTATTTTTTATTAGGTGTCACCCCGAGGTAGGGACACAAGTGGTTTTAGAGATAGGGGAAGCATTTACTGAGATACATTGGACTATTATAGGTTTTAGAGAGAGTCAGACCGATTTCATATGAGTTGATGTTAACTCAGAGGTTCTTAGCTATACATTATGACTATCATGTTTCTCATCTAAAACGTTTCTTTTCAGACTCATGTAACATTTTTTAAACTGAGGAGGTTGAGTTAGAGGCGGATCCATCCTTTGAGGAGAACCCTATTCGAATTTTGGAAAGCATCATGAAGCTTCTCTATGTTCATTTTGTTCTATTTGTACTGGTGCTATGAAAAAATGGGTGAGTACATGAAGACACTTCGGAGAAGGGGATGTCGTATGATCAAAGTTGAAGGAGTTGCTTGATGATTCTTCCTCACCTCCCAAGGAAGGGAAATTATTTTAGAAATTTACTTAAGGGGGAATATTTTAAGAACCCGAATCATCATTTCAGGTATGGATCTCTATTTCGAGTTTCTTTTTCGGAATGTGGAAGAATCGAGAAATTATCTATGAACACGCTATGTACATTTGAGTACATAGTGTGTACCATGTTGTCGTGTGTAGACATAACCTAGTCATGTAATTTTCATGTACATGGCTTTGTGGGTGACCTGGAAGACCGCCTAAAGTAGGGGCCGATTGAGTTTAGTAAATTGGGTGATCATCAAATGAACATTCATTGTACTTTACATTTTTTATGAAAAGTCAGAGTGGGGTTATATCTTATCTCTAGAAAAAACTTCATCTCCCCATGTTTCATACATGCAAGCTACGTATGGCCGAAGAATATTGAGCTCATCTCATTCATCCATCTGATCCATGATTGAGACATCTCCAGGTGCATTTGATTATCACTTGAGAGTTATAGCTTCTAATAGAGCCTCAATTGATGATTCCTCCTATCTCATGAGTTATTGATTATTGATTGTTTTTAACCATTTCGTAAATATAATTATTTCTAGGCCGATTCATGGGACGATGTTCAAGAGTGTTCATTGTACATTATTGTGGTAGGTTCTTTGGGACTTTCTATGATGGTCTATGGATCATATATGCTAAAAGTTCCAAATACACCTGTTTGGGGTATTTCATTTTTTGGAATATAACCATGATTAAGACATGTTATTTTGTGTTTTATTGGTAACTGGATATTTCATATGAGTAAGGTTTAATTCCTTTATTATGGGAGTGTTTCACATTTATTATTTATTTTGGATGTTTGGTTTAGAATGTATGTAAGGATTTATTTATTTTTCATGCCTCATTTTGTGAGAATGAAGTTACTATTTATTTTAGATGCATCTGTTTAACCATATGAAAGTATGATCAAGGGGAATTTGACTGTGAGATCTTCCAATGATTGGGTCACTTAATTGTGAATTTTTATTATGGTTGAATGGAGGTATTGAATTTGAGATATTTTAGGTGGTCATAGATCAGAGGGTTTAGACCATGAAAGATACCAAAAGGGTCTTTATTAAATGAATGTTGGACTATGGGTAATTTATTGTCAGAGAATTTATGGGTCATTATAATTCATTGTTTCTATGCAGACCAAGGGGGTATTGACCGTGAGAGCATCCCAAGTGGTCCTCTGTAAATGATCAGTGCTATATGGGACCGAAGCGGTAAGACCATGAGAGATTTCCCAGAGGTTCATTATTATTGAATTGGTGATATGTTAACCATAAAGTATTAACTATGAGAACATTTCAAGTGGTTTATTTTGAATGATTGTGATGTGTCTGCCAAGACAAATCATATGGTTGGAAACAGTTCACTTGTATGTTCAAATGGTCTTATGAGATGTCTGGTTTGTTACTATTACAGAGTGAGATATAGAGAATAGTAAATATCTCTAGAATTAATTACTAAATAGATTGAATAATTATTAAATGTAAATGAATGTAATTATAAACTGTAGGATTGTTTACTTTTGAGTAACTCCTAGTTTATTTCTTCATTTCGGCCTATTGCCAGTTATAAATATTCCCTGAATGTTAGGAATAGATCTATTGGTGTTTTCTTCCTAGGTTCTCCTCACACCATATATAGGTCATGATTTTCAACTCAAATATATTATATGGTAACAATTATAGATCTTTAAAAGCATCATTCTTCCTCAGGTACTTGATTACTATGGGAGTGTGAGATCATGGGACCTACCTGGAGCTTGGGATGATGTTCGATTTTACTGTTTTCAATACATTTGTTTAGATATTGTATTTCCATCAATAAGAAATGTTTGGTTTCTTTACATGATACTTATGACATAAATCATTTATTTATATATATGTTGCAGTTGTTTGTATGATTAGTCTTTCGTTGTTTACTTTTGTTGTACGGTATTACTGGTCACACTATTATTTTTTTTTTATGTTCTATATACTAAACCCATTAGGGGATAGTTTCCCAACTATCAGAAAATTGACCTCAGTACTAGTAAACATCCTCTAGTATTTGGGGAAATGTGTTTCTGGTTATGTGACCAACTAGGTTTGGAACACTTCTAGGTAGCAACCGAAACTGGGATATTACAATTTCATAACCAAGGATCATATATGATTTGTGTTTTAGAGATTGTTGTCATAAATATTACATAACAGACCCATATGTATACAAAGTGGACACTTGTTAATCAAATTCCATTTTTTCCACAATATAAAACATCGAAAATAAATAATTAATTCCATTCATTGAAAATATTAACAAAATTCGACATCACTTATTACATTCTATTAATCATCCTGAATCCTCATGGAATTCTATTTCAAAGATGGGTTCAGTTAAAAAATATTAACAAGGTAATTAAAAAGAAATAAACAATTTATTCTAGTGTAAAAGATGAAAATACATGAAATACATTTCCTAAAAACATCATTTTTTACCATAATTGTCTGTAATCATGATTTTTAGAAATATTATATTTAGAATATCCTTTGAAATCAATGGCCTATGAAAAATCATATGATAGACTACAAAACTCATCTAGGCCCCTTGGTAAATAATTATCATATCACTATTCCAATAACAAATATAATTGTAATATACATATGTTTGACATCCAACATTAGAGAAACCAATGAATTTGTGAACTATCTCGGTCAAGACATCTTATATGGTATGACAAGAAAATTTGTTAGGGACAATTTTTTTGTACCTGTCTTCAATAATGACCATGAAATACTTCATGAACGAAACCCTTAAAAAATATTTCCACCCCCATTGCAAAACAGATTCATGTAACCGAATACCATATTCATATAAATATTGATATTAAAATCTAAAATCATATGAAATAATAAAATATATCATTTCCATTAAAAATAACCGTGAAAAATATAACATAAATATGAAATCACTGAGGGGTTCTGACAGAGGATAAATTTTCAAATCACATATATTATTTTAAAACATTCATTTCATTTTTTAAGCAATATTGCGTGTTCGAAAAATGAAAAAATGGATCTATTAATATTATTTTGTAAAAATAATGACCATTTTATGTATTACATTCAAAAAACATATTGGAAAAGTATACAATAATTTTATTAAATTTATTTTAAAAATATGGATATTGAGAAAACAGAGTTTTATGGGCAACATAAAATGATAATTTAGGAAACAATGTATCTTAATGCACTATTAGGATTTCAACCACTGTCAACATAAGTTAATAACATTAAAAAATAGGTTTACGTCATTTTAATGTAGAATTTCATTATATAACTTGTTGATGGTGATTTATATACATGTCATCAAAACATGCCTCAATTAAAGGAATTTGTGACAATGTCCATTACTTTAAGCCAGACATGATATATACATTCATTATTTTTTTGTATAATAAGCATTTGATAAAAAATTAAATTCATGAAAAATATATCCAGGTTTATAATTATTTTTATTTCACATGTTATAAAAATTTCATAACTAATTTATTTTAAATATGATTTCTTGATGGTCTTTAGTTAATAAATCCAAAGTGGAATTCATATTTACATTACTGTTAATTATTTAATTATTCTACAATCTCCATATTTATAATATTGACATAATTCCTTAATTTATTAGACAATTATTCATTAAATCCTACCGTGAATGATTGTTATTTCAAAATGAACTATGATACAACCATAGTGACGTTAGGTCACACGTACACAAGAGTAACATATCCCTTTTTCTATGATCCATTTAGAATGAAGGTAAATTTTATTATTTGATTCATATATTATAATACTATCCTATCAATAATATAATTTATTTTAATATAATTATATATAAAATCCATGTGTTTGGTTATTAAAAATGAATCTTATCACTTCATGGAGGTGGTATTCCACAAGTAAAATAAATAAAATTATCATTTTATCGTGATAGGAAATATAAGAATGAAAATTAAATATTCTATATTAATAATTATTATAATATAATGAATATCATATAAGAAAATTATTTCCATCATTGGGACCATCCTGTAGAGATGGTAAGGGAAAATGATATACATGAGTTCGTGAGGCAGTATTCCTCTATACAAAAGAACAATTAATTAATTTCGCAATTGATGGGTTTTGAACATGGCTATAGGTTATCAAATTTATATAATAAAATATATGGTTATGTAAGATATTATAATTATTATTTTATAATTGTAGGATAATATTTTATGTATGTGGATGAAGAATAAAAACAAAAATATGTAGTTGAATACTACTCCCCTTCATTGGAAATCGCATTTGAATAACAACTTATGAACAAAATGAGTCATAAAATACCTAATCAAATTAATCTATAATGAGTGTAAATATTCTAATAAGGTTCATTATTAAGTATTTTACCAATGAAAAGGATTGTTATTTCTGAAGTAATTATAATAATCGTTTACCTTCTATTAGAGAGGGGAGGGGTACTCTTTAAAATTTTAAAAATATTCACGGAATATAAATTATTATTCAATTCAAAATTTAATATAAAATAATTTATTTTGAATAAATTATTATTATTGTTATAAATAATATCATATAATAATTTTTTATAATGTTTATCTTCCATTTTTAACAATGTCAATTGGTTTTATCCCCCATTAAACCTATTTAATCATACTATGTCAACAAGGATTTTGACTACATATTTATCAATGTAGGGAATATAAGTAAAAAAATACCTTAAATGGACCTTATATGATATTATAAACCATATATTAATCAATTGGAATAATATAAAATTGTTATCAATTTTATCCCATTTAATAATTAATTATTTAATTAAAAATATCAATATTGTCAATGCTCGGAACAATTCACTACACCAATTTTAAAAATAAAAATTTGAAACTTAATTAAAACCAATTATTTTAACACATACCCAATATACTAATGTAGTATATAAATTATCATTATTATATTAATTATCACAAATTATATTGCTATAAATGTTTTTAATATAATTATTAAGATACTTCCATAATATGAATAATTACTACAACGAAATTTTGTGAGAATAAAAGCTATTATTTCACCATTAAAAATAAAATACAATTTACCATGATGAAGATATATATTTTAAATTTCCAAAAAATATTTACAGTCGAACATACCCTCTTAAATACATCATATTAATAATAAAAAAATTAAAATAAATAAGAGTGTGACTTGTTTGATATTCCTGGTAATAATATACTATAAATGTAATAATATCATTCAAATGGAAAAAAATTAACTACAATATAATATTGGATGATTATAGAAGAAATATGAAAAAAAATAAAATAATTGTATATTTTATGGTTATTTTATAATCCTTATCAGTTTATATTTGACTTTAATTACCAAAATTTACAATTTATTATAGTATCAAAAATTTAAAATGTCAAAATTCATATTGTCCAAAATTGAGAGTGATATATCTAAAAAATAATCTCATAATTAAGATATAGTACCATTTTTTCATATTAATTACACAAGAATTATAATATAATAATATAAATTTTATCTCAAGAAATGAAATGAAAATCCTCTTTCTTAAAAAAATGTATTTCCAACCAAAAAAACGTACATACATAAAAATAATGTACAATGATGAATAAAATGGAATTAATTAGATTATATATAACTAACAAGTACATATGTCACAATGAGATAAATTTAAAATCATTATATTTCTTTTTTAATATCAGTTAAATGATATTTTTATAAAAATAAATAATTTTGATTTTCAATGGAAATATATTCATTTAATAAACCTAAAAATGTCATCATAATACAATTACTACATACATAATTAAAACATTAAATTGATTTTTTGAAATAAATATAAAATGTAAATATTTTTAATATTCACTCATAAAAAGTATGATAACACATTTTTAATTAATTTATATTAAGAATAAAATAAATTCTCTAAAAAATAATGAACTTTTCTTAATTAATTAATTAATTCATTGGAAATTATTAGAACCATTGTATTCTTCAAAATGGAGTTGATAATAATATTTCCATAAAATTTATCATCTATGTTATAATTGTCACAGAATAATAATTCATTATTTATTTATACTCATTGATTAATATCTTGTATGCTATCGATCACTGTGTTGACATATATATATAAAAATATATTAAGATATCATCAATTTATAGATTATATTTAATCAGTGAAAATTTATAATTTTTAATTTTATATACATTTAAACCTACCATTATGATGTATTCACCATCTCAAAACACACTGTTGAAAATAGACTACATTTTAGCATAATCATTCAGAGTTTGTTACTATGTAAATTAAGTCAGATCACATGGGAAAAAGATAAAAAATTCCATTTTTGGTAACTAATTGTTATTAAAGTGTCATAAATTTTTCCCACATGGATATAAATATAATTTTTCTAGAAGGAATCTTTTTATCATCAGAAGATAATTTGAATAAAAATATGTCCCTAACGAACCCGTGTAGTCATCCAATGTCGATAAATCCAAATAACATCATATATCTCGTCAAAAATAATATATGTTAAAGATGAATTTTGATACAATACTGGAACCCCACTTGATATAAACATGAAGGAAAATTTGGAAATGTTATACAAATCCAAATATACTAGGTTCAAAAGGAATTTTAGTGGGTATATATCAGTCATATGGTAGACCATACCCAAGAAGTAAAAATAAAAATAAAAATTAACCACAAATAAACTACATATATGAAATAAAAGTTAATATTCCAAACCCTAAAAATATATTAAACATAACAAATATTATAGAAAAAAATAAATATCATGATCAACCTCAATGAATTCTGATTAATAATTAAATATTATATTCCTTAATCATTATCCAACTATCCCAATGAAAAACGGAAGAAAAATTTAATGGTATGATAACATTGTATAACTCATTATGGTAATGAATATAAATAATCCATCGTGTATGAAAAATAATAGTTTTTATAGTGTCTCGAGTGAAATAAAAATATAAGTATTATATAATCATATACATTTGTTGTAATATAATAAACGTAGTATGAAAATGCAATATCATATTCGTGAATAATCATCTACAATAACTACATCACTATATGTTTTTAATTTATATAAATAATATTACTTCTATAATGAAAAATTGAGTCTCATAATTTTTGGGATCAGATAAAAATAATGGATAATGACCATATTCATATCAACATCATATCATATCAAACAAATACCCAAATAATAACAACAAAACCCCCACTACAACACAAAATCCATAAAATAACCACCACCACCCTATCACCACATTAATAACATACATACCAATACAAAATCTATATTACCATCACTTACCCACCAACACTTCATCACAACAACCACAACTTTTTTATAACCATAATTACATCACTACTTCTATAAACACATCAAAATGACCACTACATTGACATCCCATAAACTATTGTTATAAAAAAATTGCATCTCAACAAATATAAATGAACTTACTGTAAGTCATCACATCCTAGGAATGAAATACAAGTATATTAATACAGTCCTAATATTCTATATATATCAAAAATTTCATAACCTCGAACCATTACCAACTTTGTTTAAATAAATAAAAAATTATATAGATATATATATTAACCACATATTACACCAATTACTAAAATATAAATATATAAATTCCTATAAAAAATTTAATCCATTAATTAAAAAAATTATGTACAAGTGAGAATCATGATCAGTTAACACTATTGAATATTTATTTTTTATAAGATGTTAAACATAATTAAAGTATATATGTAATATAAATTCTCCAAAAATTGTAATTATACTATCATAAGATAAAAAAATGAATCAATAATAAAAAATCAATATGTCATATAAAATAATCATTCCGATAAATAAATTTCCCCATGAAATAATTTAAATCCAATAGAAAAAAATAATTGTAGCCCAATATAGATTCATATTCAAAAACAGATATATATATATATATATATGTGTGTGTGTGTGTGACCATTCTCATCATATCATGTTCATTCACATATTTTAAATATTTATACACTCTTTATTCATTAAAAAATTTATATCACATCCAATTGTTAAGATAATATTAATATTAAAATCATTATCATATTAGAGTAGATTTAAATTCCATCTATTACCCCATTATGATTTATTAATACGTAAAATTATAACATTAAATTTTATTATTTACATGAATTAACACAACCATAAAAGTAAATATATTTATGTCTCTACCAAATTATTACAATGAATCCATATACACAAATTTACCACAAAAACAATAACAAATAAGAAATCACAATATCCTCCAATACAACCTCTAAAAACAAATAAATTTCTTCTAATTGCTCTTGGTATTGCAAAATACATAACTCTATTAAAAATTACTATAAGACCATAATTAAATTATACTCCCCAACATGATTAAAAAATAATTGAATCACCAATGGGTGAAATACCTGACTCCACACTTCAATTGGAACATCTAAAAATCTATCCAAATGCCCATATAACATCATCATTTGGAGAGTAAAAAATTCCATAGAAATCCCTAGTAACAATTTTCAAATAGAGTTACACATTACCTTACATAAATATAATACCAAAATATAAAGTTAAAAACAAATATTGTAAAAAAATGTTACACCCCTAAAGGCTGTTGAAAAAATAAAATGTGGGCATTATTTAATTGTTATAAGATACTAAGAATCTCATCATTAGGAAATGAATTTTTTAGTTGTCTAGGTAAACAAGATACACAATTAAGAATTTCATTAAATTGAAATATAAAAATTAAATAATAATATCTTATTCAATATTGTCATTATTACTTCAAGTATATCTTTATATATAATTCATACTACACTTAATGGATTCTTGAGTAATATTAAATAAATAAGGCTGAATTCATAAGCTCTGTAAGAGTTCCAGAAATTGGAATATAATATGAATAATTAAGAATAGTCAATATGGAATGGTAAATTACTGAACGCATATTCAATATAAGACACTTTAATATCATGAATATATAAGGATTAATCAATATCGAATGTTAAATATCTCAAAACAAATGAAAATCAATCAAATACCAGACTACACTGATTAGATAAGGAATAATAAGTATTCAAAGGTAAACAATAGAACACATATTCAATTTAAACAAAGTGACTATCAATAATAGATAATGAATAAACTACCTAAACATTTATTTAACTAAACATATATCACATTTATAAAGATATACTATCATGAATATGTATTATAGAATCAATATATAATGGTAAAAAAACAAAATAAACATTCTAATAAATAAATTAAAGGGGGATTATATTAATCTAGAAATAATATCTTTCAGATAATCTTGTGGATAATAGAATCTAAATTTTTAAATAATGAAATTTATAATTACTGGACATCATTATCTTAGAAATTATGATATATCAACCATCAACACCATTTGGAATACAATATCAAAAAAAGATGTAAACCAGTTTCATAATTTTATATTGATTCACATCAAGAGAGTAATGATGAATTGAGGAGAGATATAATTATGGGACCCAACCAATACTATTTTCCAATGAATTTATATCAAATAATATATTTAATTCACAAATAATATTACTCATTTGAAAGCAAATGTATTTTGTAATGAGTATTGTATTTATCAATATTTCTATAGACAATAAAATAAAATTACTTGTATGGAACCTTATTTATAAATAACATATGGTTATATGAATAAACATACCATTTACTAATGATATTTATATTAAAGATAATTATAGTTTTAAATGATTACACGAAAATGAATATTATAACGAAAAAGATAAAGACTATAATAGTGAATAAAAGGAGTGATTTTCAATACAATCTATCGTAAAAATGACCATAAATGATGCATCTAATTAGTATTTATGGAATAAATACATCATATACCTATTTGAGCATAAATAGATTATGGGATATTGTCATTGATTTATTGAAATTCCATGGAAGGAACCCTAAAAACAGTCAAGAAGAGAAGATCCTTTGAAAATTCCTAATAACAATTTAAAAATACAATTTCACCAAACAATTTGAAAATAAATTTCATTTAAAATAATAATTAAATATTATAAAATAGTCATTAAAATTATTTGGTTCCATGATAGTAGTATATTCTATTGATATTTTACACATTAAATCCTAAAATCGTGACTCTTTTTTAAAATCCTAAGGGGCCATGTTCTGAAAAAAGTAATAATTATTACATTAAAAAATATTAAATAGTAATAATGGGTAAAATTTTTATTAATAAAATAATTTTTAATGGGTATAAATCATTTATGAAATCATTTTTATAAAACATTTATTTTGAGGAAAATTAATTTTCCACTATGAAAGAATTGAAGTCTATTTTTTATATAATATGTTCTAATTTTTCATAAGTACCGTATAGTAAGATTATGTTATTCTTTCATGACTAACTGATAATAAAATGTATGATATGAACATTATATATGGACATTAGATAATTTTGAATTTTTTTTATTTAATTTCAATTAAAAAAAATAAAACCGATTTAAATATCAACGTAAAATAAAAATATAAAAACACCATAAAATTGTAGTGAGAATTAATAAATCAATTAATAATGTCTATCAAATTAAAACCCACCGTTTAATATATGAAATATATCATATTATTCTTAAAAGAAATTACACATATAGTCTTACAATGTCAATTATGATGATGATGATATATAATCTACATAATGAAAAGTGAGTTTTTAAATTTTATTACATTTGGAATAATTATTATAAAATCCCATTGGATGTTATATTTTAATATAAAACATTAAATACAATTATTTATTTATTTATTATTATATTAGATTTAAAAGGCTAAGTATATAATCCATATAAAATTAATTATTCCCATAATATTTCAATAATCCACTATAAAAAATTAGACAAAGTACTTTACCTTAATTTTTTTATTGTCTAACATGATTTAACCTCATGAATAATTTTTAAAACATCTTAATAACTTATTTAATAATAATATTCATATTTATAATATCGTATAACATCCTGTTATAAAATCATATCAATCATTTTTCGTGATCATTCATGAATTTTAAATTTTCCTCTATTAATTGTTGTATTTTCTCATGTGTGTTTTTCATTATGTTCATGTTAAATTTTATAGCATAATGATACATCATCTACAGAGTGATATTAAAATATAAAATATTTATTTTAATATTTAGATAAATTTTTATAATTATTATCAAATTTTGATAACGGATAGTATATCATATCACATAGTGGACATAGTTAGTCATATATATGCACGAGCGACAGTATCATTCACTTAATATGATAATGCTTATGGTACTAGGAGATATATTAATTTTAATGAATAAATATCATTTCATATTTATCACATATGTTTTTTAATATTATCCTATTATAATTCAATGTAATGAATAATTAAAAAATAAATCACATCACATTGTGAGAAAACATCTTTAGAAAAATTATTTTGGTTCTCACCATAATCTATTATAGGATGAATTTACAATCAAAAAAGGGAACTAGGATATTGTGACGGTATGAAAAAATTGTTTTTTTAATTATTTGATGTACCAATTGTATATGTATGGGTGAAGAGGGAAGGATAATGGGAGACATTTTATAAGTATGGGAGAGTACACTCATGTATTTTTTAAAATATTAAATTACAACCATACTTATATCGTTTATCAATCCTAAAAAATAAGTAGTTATCTATCGTTAAAGGTAATATGTTATGTATATTTCCATATAATGGGTTTTGGGAATGTTATTCTTTCATTATAACACTTATATCTAATTTTAATTACCTCAATAAATCCATTTTTACCTTAACCACAATTACAAATGGTTATTGATTTTACTTCTCATAATGGAATAAAATTAATTTGTAAATAATATAAAAGATTAATTTTAATGATTATATATATTTATTCTATTTTTCATATATAAATTAACATAAATTATAGAGTCCATTTTCAAATAATATCTGTATACATGATACAAAAGTATATTTTTAATGAGATATTTATCATAATTATAGGATGTTATAATTGAAAATTTAATTATTAAATTGATTCCACTAACATCAAATAAATATATAATAATATAATTGAAATAATTTTACATAAAAAAACTAATAAAAAATAAATCATTTAAAATAAATTAACAATGTGAAATAATTAATAAAACACAATATTTTTCATCATTCATTGAAAATTGAATCCATTTATAAAATTTTCAAATCATTATATTATTTATTTGGATATGATGATTTCAGAAATAAATTTTATCTTATAAAATCAATTTTCTAAATTTTTTAAAAATAAATCTTTATTTATGTGCACATTGTGTGACTAAACCATTTTTAGATGAATTTCTTTTTTAAAGAAAAATTATTTTTAATTTATATTAATATTATTTTACTGTAACTAGTAAATAACCATAATTATTCATATATTTCATTAATATTCATACCACCCAATATAATGTTCAGTTTATAATAATTTATAATATTATAAGTCATTTTGCCTCTAGGTTTAATGTTCATCATGACCTCAAAGAGAATATATTTTATGGAATATATATTGTGGGTTTTTAGCTTAGTTCATAGAGTCACATGCTACATAGAATACATTACTCTTATTTTAAAATTATTGGGTGTTTCATTCTCCCCACCTAAAAAAATATTATCAACAAAATTTAATCTTGATATCAGTAATCAATGATTTTACTTTTAAAAATATCCTTGTTGAAAAATCCACATCAGGAATGGGTTTTTAAATACTCCCATTAAAAATGGATAAAGTGATGTACAAATGGAATATGTAGTTACACAAAATAGAGGTTTCTAAATAGAAGAACATAACTACAATGTGATGATATATACGTGGAATGAAATTTTAAATAATTATATAGACTAATTGAGAAAACTGATCACAAGAAAATAAATGATCTTTATAATGTTATTGACATAAATAATATAAATAATTGAAGAGTTAAATTACTATTTATTCATCTGATATGAAGTTAATAAGATAATATTTTTTTATAATATCCCCTTCTTAATTTTTTTGAATTCGTTTACTTTGTAATAATTTTTAAAAATATACCGACATTATATCTTTAAAGTAGGATTTCATCTTGCTATTAATCATCAATCAATTTCACATTATTAGTAACTTAGATAAATGAATATAAAATATTATTTCATTAATTATTGAAGAAAAATAATTAAGTTTATCCAATCATATGATAATTAAAAGAGTGAAATATATTTAAAATTATATCTATATATTTACAAAAATTGACGTTGATTACACAATTTGTCTAATATAATATATTAATATATTAACCTCAATAGTCAGTAAACTGATTAAATATTAATATTTATACATAAAATTGTTTTTGTAAAAATATTTATATATCAATGAGATCATCACACCATCCAGTGGGAGGATCATAACCCTTTTTCCCTTTGGTTATGGGTTTAAACATAGAGACCATTCCACATGAAACATTCTGTCACCAGGTATACAGGTTATTATTTATTTTTATAATTATATTAATTTAATTCCTATAACATTCCAAAATGTAAATAAAACTAAATTACCTAAACATCAAAGATTAGATAAACCCAAAAAATAGCAAACAATTACAAATAATTCGAATTTAATTTCAATGGAATTTCTCCTCAAATAACTATTTCATATTCCAAACAAATGGGTTATTTTCCCATATATAATTCAAAAAAAATCTCAACCATTATATAAAACTAATAATAATATTAATAATGGGTGACTAATAAATTTATATTATGAAAAACCATAAACTAAAAGAACATGATTGTATCAATAATTCTTATGATAATGGAAAATATAAGAAATTGAAATTTTATAGAATACATAAATGATTCATTAATATTATAAACAATACTCATTAGGATAAAATAATATTAAAATATTAATTTTAAATCCCAATAAAAGAAAGGATTTAAATATTATTTTAACATAGGTCCATTCTAATTTTAGCGGGTTTTCATTATAATTTTAATTGAATCATATAATACCTAGGTTCACCATATTTAATACAACCATAAATATATGGATCTATATGAATATATTTATTTCCACTCAAAATATCGATAATTTACTATAGTAAAATTCATTTCATTATTCCAATATTGGCATCACATAAAAAATCTTCTCATTATTATGAGATACATTAATAGTTGTGTCATTCTCTATGTTCTACTTGAATTAAATATATTCATCAATCTTTTATAGCCTCCAACACTCAACCTCCAAGAGAACAACACCAATCCATTATTGTTGAGTCTTACAATATGTTATGGTATATGTTAATAATCATCGTTCAACATAACTAATTATGAATAATCACTATCATTTTTAGTATATTCATAATACAATTATATTGACCACAACCACCACATTTTCATTCATATTCAATGGTAACATTATTGGGTTGTATTCTAGGCATTAAATAAAACACAAAAGGATCATGTCAGATACATTAATAATAACGAGAGACCCATATAATAATTTTCTAATTGTCAAAATATTAAAACCTTATTTTCACTATAAGAAACTTTCTATTTAACATAAGTCATTCATTTTCAAAAACATTAAAATTTCCTTAAGGGAAAATATTTTAAGAACCCGAATCTTCATTTCAGGTATGGATCTCTATTTCGAGTTTCTTTTTCGGAAGGTGGAAGAAATGAGAAATTATCTATGAACACGATATGAAAATTTGATTACATACTTTGTACCATGTTTTCGTGGGTAGATGTAACCTATTTGTGTAATTGTCAAGTACATGGCTTGGTGGGTGACCTAGAAGACCGCCTAAAGTGGGGGCTGATTGAGGTTAGTAAATTGGGTGATCATGAAATGAACATTCATTGTACTTTTCATTTTATATGAAAAGTCGGAGTGGGGCTATATATTTTCTCTAGAAAAAACTTCTTCTCCCCATGTTTCATACATGCATGCTACGTATGGCTGAAGAATATTGAGCTCATCTCATTCATCCAAATGATCCGTGATTGAGACATCTCCGGGTTCATTGGATTATCACCTATGAGTTATTGCTTCTAATAGAGCCTCAATTCCCTATTCCTCCTATCTCATGAGTTATTGATTATTGATTGTTTTTAACCATTTTGTAAATATAAGTATTTCTTGGCTGATTCATGGGACGATGTTCAAGATTGTTCATTGTACAGTATTGTGGTAGGTTCTTTGTGACTTTCTATGATATTCTATTGATCATATATACTAAAAGTGCCAAATACACATGTTTGGGGTATTTCATTTTTTGGAATATAACCCTAATTAAGACATGTTATTTTTTGTTTTATTGGTAAATGGATATTTCATATGTGTAAGGTTTAATTCCTTGATTATGTGTGTGTTTCGGATTTATTATTTACTAAGGTTGTTTGGTTTAGAATGTATGTAAGGATTTATATATTTTTCATGCCTCATTTTGTGAGAATGAAGTTACTGTTTATTTTAGATGCATCTGGTTCACCATATGAAAGTATGATCAAGGGGAATTTGACTGTGAGATATTCCAACGATTGGGTCATTTAATTTTTAATTTTTATTGTGGTTGAATGGATGTATTGAATGTGAGATATTTTGGGTGGTCATAGATCAGAGGGTTTAGACCATGAAAGATACCAAAAGGGTATTTATTAAATGAATGTTGGACTATGGGTAATTGATTGTGAGAGATTTTATGGGTCATTATAATTCATTGTTTCTATGTAGACCAAGGGGGTATTGGCCGTGAGGGCATCCCAAGTGGTCGTCTGTAAATGATCAGTGCTATATTGGACCAAAGGGGTTAGACCATGAGATATTTCCCAGAGGTTCGTTATTAATGAATTGGTGATATGTTAACCATAAAGGCTTAACTATGAGAACATTTCAAGTGGTTTATTTTGAATGATTGTGACGTGTTTTCCAAGACAAATCATATGGTAGGAAACTGTTCACTTGTATGTTCAAATGGTCTTCTGAGATGTCTGGTTTGTTACTATTACAGAGTGAGATATAGAGCATAGTAAATATCTCTAGAATTAATTACTAAATAGATTTAATAATTATTAAATGTAAATGAATGTAACTAGAAACTATAGTATTGTTTACTTTTGAGTAACTCCTAGTTTATTGCTTCATTTCAGCCTATTGCCAGCTATAAATATTCCTTGAATGTTTGGCATAGATCTGTTGGTGGTTTCTTCCTAGGTTCTCCCCACACCATATATTGGTCATGATTTATAACTCAAACAGATTATATGGTAACAATTATAGATCTTTGAAAGCATCATTCATCATCAGGTACTTCATTACTATGGGAGTGTGAGATCATGGGACCAAGATGGAGCTTGCGATGATGTTCGATTTTACTATTTTTAATACATTGGTTTCATTATTGTATTTCCATCAATCAGAAATGTTGGGTTTCTTTCCAAGATACTTATGACATAAATCATTTATTTATATATATGTTGTAGTTTTTTGTATGATTAGTCTTTCATTGTTTACTTTTCTTGTATGGTATTACTGGTCACTATATTATTTATTTTTGTTTTTATGTTCTGTATACTAAACTCATTAAGGAATAGTTTCCCAACTATCAGAACTTTGACCTCACTACTAGTCAACATCCTCTAGTATTTGGGGAAATTTGTATCTGGTTATGTGACCCACTAGGTTTGGGACACTTCTAGGTAGCAACCGAAACTGGGATATTACAATTTCATGCCCAAGGATCATATATGATTTGTGTTTTAGAGATTTTTGTCATAAATATTACCTAACAGACCCATATGGATACAAAGTGGACACATGTAAATCAAATTCTATTTTTTCCACAATATAAAACATCGAAAATAAATAATTAATTCCATTCATTGAAAATATTAACAAAATTTGACATCACTTATTACATTCTATTAATCATCCTTAATCCTCATGAAATTCTATTTCAAACATGGTTTCAGTTAAAAAAATTTAACATGGGACTTAAAATGAAATATAACCTTTATTCTAGTGCAAAAGATGAAAATATATGAAATACATTTCCTAAAAACATCATTTTTACCATAATTGTCTGTAATCATGATTTTTAGAAATATTATATTTAGAATATCCTTTGAAATAAATGGCCTATAAAAATCATATGATGGACTACAAAACTCATCTAGGCTCCTTGGTAAATAATTATCGTATCACTAGTTTAATAACTAATATAATTGTAATATACATATGTTTTACATCCAATATTAGAGAAACCAATGAATTTGTGAACTATCTAGGTCAAAACATCTTATATGGAATAACAAGCCCATTTCTGAGTGATAATTTTTTTATAACTATCTTCAATAATGACCAAGAAACACTTCATGAACGAAACCCTTAAAAAACCTTTTCACCCCTTTTGCAAAACAGATTCATGTAACCAAATACCATATTCTTATAAATATGGATATTAAAATCTAAAATCATATGAAATAATAAAATATATCATTTTCATTAAAAATATCCGTGAAAAATATAACATAAATTTCAAATCCATGAGGGGTCTTGACAGAGGATAAATTATCTAATCCCATATATTATTTTAAAACATTCATTTCATTTTTTTAAAAACAATATTGCGTGTTTGGAAAACGAAAAATGGATCTATTAATATTATTTTGTAAAAATAAATACCATTTTAAAAATTACATTCAAAAAACATATTGGAATAGTATAAAATATTTTTCTTAAATATATTTTAATAATATGGATATTGAAAAAAGATAGTTTTATGGGAATCATCAAATGATAATTTAGGAAACAATGTATCTTAATGCATTATTAGGATTTCAACCACTGTCAACATATGTTAATAACATTAAAAAATAGGTTAACATCATTTTAATGTAGAATTTCATTTTATAACTTGTTGATGGTGATTTATATACATATCGTCAAAACATGCCTCAATTAAAGGAATTTGTGACAATTTCCATTACTTTAAGCCAGACATGATATATACATTCATTATTTTTTTTATAATAATATTTTGATAAAAAATTAAATTCACGAAAAAAATATTCAGGTTTATAATTATTTTTATTTCACATTTTATAACAATTGCATAATTAATTTATTTTCAATATGATTTCCTGATGGTATTTAGTTAATAAATCCAAAGTGGCATTCATATTTACATTATTTTTAATTATTTAATTATTCTACAATCTCCATATTTATAATATTGACATAATTCACTCTTTTATAAGACAATTATTCATTCAAATCCTATAGTGAATGGTTGTTATTTAAAAATAAACTATGATACAACCATAGTGACGTTAGGTCACACGTACACAAGAGTAACATATCCATTTTTCTATGATCCATTTAGAATAAAGGTAAATGTTATTGTTTGATTCATATATTATTATACTATGCTATGAATAATGTAATTTATTTTAATATAATTATATATAAAATCCATGTGTTTGGTTATTACAAATGAATCTTATCACTTCATGGAGGTGACATTCCACAAGTAAAATAAATAACATTATCATTTTATCGTGATAGGAAATATAAGAATGAAAATTAAATATTCTATATTAATAATTATTATAATATAATGAAAATCATATAAGAATATTATATCCATCATTGGGATCATCATGTAGAAATGGTAAGGGAAAATGATATACATGAGTTCGTTAGGCAGTATTCCTCTGTACAAAAGAACGATTATTTAATTTCGCATTTGATGGGTTTTGAACATTGATATAGGCTATCAAATTTATATAATAAAATATGTGGATATGTAAGATATTATAATTATTATTTTATAATTGTTGAATAATATTTTATGTATGTGGATGAAGAATAAAAACAAAAATATGCAGTTGAAAACTATTTCCCTTCATTTAAAATCGCATTTAGATAACAACTTATAAAGAAAATGAGTCATAAATACCGAATCATATTCATCTATAATGAGTGTAAATATTTTAATAATGTACATTATTAAGTATTTCACTAATGAAAAGGATTTTTATTTTTCATGAAATGATAATAATCGGTTACCTTCTATTAGAGAGGGGACAAGTACTCTTTAAAATTTTGAAAATATTAACGGAATATAAATTAATATTCAATTCCAAATGTAATGTAAAATAATTTATTTTGAATAAATGATTATTATTGGTATAAATAATATCATATAATAATTTTTTTATAATGTTTATATCCCATTATTAACAATGTCAATTGGTTTTATCCCCCATTAAACCTATTTAATCATACTTTGTCACCAAGTATTTTGACTACATAAAAATCAATGTAGTCAATATAAGTAAAAAAATACCTTAAATGGGCCATATATGATATTATAAACCATATATTAATCAATTGGAATAATATAAAATTGTAATAAATTTTATCCCTTTCAATAATTAATTATTTAATTGAAAATATCAATATTGCCAATGCTCAAAACAATTCACTACACCGATTTTAAAAATACAAATTTGACACTTAATTAAAACCAATTATTTTAACACATACCCAATATACTAATGTAGTTTATAAATTATCATTATTATATTAATTGTCACAAATTATATTGCTACAAATTGTTTTAATATAATTATTTAGATATTTCCATAATATGAATAATTACTAAGACGAAATTATGTGAGAATAAAGGCTATTATTTCACCATTAATAATAAAATACAATTTACCACGATGATGATATATATTTTAAATTTCAAAAAAATATTTACAGTCAAACATACCCACATAAATACATCATATTAATAATAATAAAATTAAAATAAATAAGAATGTGACACGTTTGATATTCCGGGCATAAAATACTATAAATGTAATAATATCATTAAAATGGAAAAAAATTAACTTGAATATAATATTGGATTATTATTGATGAAATATCAAAAAAATAAAATAATGGAATATTTTATGGTTATTTTATAATCCTTATCAGTTTATTTTGGACTTTAATAACCAAAATTTACACTTTATCATAGTATCAAAAATTTAAAATGTCAAAATTAATAATGTCCAAAATTGAGAGTGATCTATCTAAAAAATAATCTCATAATTAAAATATAGTACCATTTTTTCATATTAATTACACAAGAATTATAATATAATAATATAAATTTTATCTCAAGAAATGAAATGAAATCCGTATTTCTTAAAGAAATCTATTTCCATCCAAAAATCGTACAGAAAGAAAAATAAGGTACAATGATGAATAAAATGGAATTAATTAGATTATATATAACTAAAAAGTACATATGTCACATTGAGATAAATTTAAAATCATAATATTTCTTTTTTAATATCCGTAAAATGATATTGTTATTAAAAGAAATATTTTTTCTTTTCTATGAATATTTATTCATTTAAAAAACCTAAAAATGTTATCATTATACAATTACTACATATATAGTTAAAACATTAAATTGATTTTTTGAAATAAATTTAAAAACGTAAATTCTTTTTAATATTCACTCATAAAAAGTATGATAACAAATTTTTAATGAATTTTTTTAAGAATAAAATAAATTCTCTAAAAAATAATGACCATTTTTTAATTATTTAATTAATTAATTTGAAATTATTAGAACCATTGTATTCTTCCAAATGAAGTTGATAATATTATTTCTATAATATTTTTCATCTACGTTATAATTGTCACATAATAATAATTCATTATTTATTTATACTCATTGATGCATATCTGGTATGCTATCGATCACTGTCTTGAAATTTATATATATAAATATATTAAGATATCATAAATTTATATATTATATTTAATCATTGAAAATTTATAATTTTTAATTTTACATACATTTAAACCTACCATTATGATGTATTCACCATCTTAAAACACACTGTTGAAAATAGACTACATTGTAACATAATCATTCAGAGTTTTTTATTATGGAAATTAAGTCAGATCACACGGGGAAAAGATAAAAAATTCCCTTTTTGGTAACAAATTGGTATTAAAGTGTCATAAATTTTTCCCACATGGATATAAATATAATTGTTCTAGAAGGACACTTTTTATCATGAGAAGATAATTTGAATAAAAATATGTCCCTAACAATCCCTTGTAGTCATCAGATGTCGATAAATCCAAACAACATCATATATCTCGTCTAAAATAATTTATGTTAAAGATGTATTTTGATACAATAGTGGAACCCCACTCAATCTAAACATGAAGGAAAACTTGGAGCTATTATACAAATCCAAATACACTAGGTTAAAATGGAATTTTAGTGGGTATATATCAGTCATATGGTGAACCATTACCCAAGAAATAAAAATAAAAATAAAAATAAACCACAAATAAACTACATATATGAAATAAAAGATAATATTCCAAACCCAAAAAATATATTGATCACAACAAATATTATACATAAAAATAAATATCATGATCAACCTCAATGAATTCTGATTAATATGTAAATATGATATTCCTTAATCATTATCCAACTTTCCCAATCAAAAACAGATGAAAATTTTAATGGGATGATAACATTGTATACCTCATTATGCTAATGAATATAAATAATCCATCATGTTTGAAAAATAATAGTTTTTAGAGTGTCTCGAGTGAAATAAAAATATAAGTATTATATTATCATATACATTTCTTCTAATATAATAAACATAGTATGAAAATGCAATATCATATACGTGAATAATCATCTAAAATAACTACATCACTATATGTTTTTAATTTATATCAATAATATTACTTCTATAATGAAAAATTGAGTATCATAATTTTTGGGATCATATAAAAATAACGGATAATGACCATAATCATATCACCATCATATCATATCAAAGAAAACACCCAAATAATAACCACAAAACCCCCACTGCAACACAAAATCCATAAAATAACCACCACCACCCTACCACCACATTAATAACATACAAACCAATACCAAATCTATATTACCATCACTTCCCCACCAACACTTCATCACAACAACTACAACTTTTTTATAACCATAATTACATCACTACTTCTACAAACACATCACAACGACCACTACATTAACATCCCAAAAACTATTGTTATAAAAACATTTCATCTCAAAAAATATAAATGACCTTACTGTAAGACATCACATCCTAGGAATGAAATTCAAGTATATTAATACAGTCCTTATATTATATATATATCAAAAATTTCCTAACCTCGAACCATTACCAACTTTGTTTAAATAAATAAATAATTATATAGATATATATATTAACCACATATTACACCAATTACTTGAATATAAATATATAAATTCAAATAAAAAATTTAATCCATTAATTAAAAAAAATTATGTACAAATGAGAATCATGATCAGTTAACACTGTAAAATATTTATTTCTTATAAGATGTTATACATATTAAAGTATATATGAAATATAAATTCTCTAAAAATTGTAATTATATTTTCATAAGATAAATAAATGATTCAATCATAAAAAAATCAATATGTCATAAAAATAATTATTCCAATAAATAAATTTCCCCATGAAATAATATAAATCTAATCAAAAAAAATTTGTAGCCCAATATTGATTCATATTCAAAAACAGATATATATGTGTGTGTGTGTGTGTGTGACCATTCTCATCATATCATGTTCATTCACATATTTTAAATATTTATACACTCTTTATTCATTAAAAAATTTATATCACATCAAATTGTTAAGATAATATTCATATTTAAATCATTATCATATTATAGTAGATTTAAATTCCATCTATTACCCCATTATGATTTATTAATACGTAATATAATAAAATTAAATTTTATTATTTACATAAATTAACACAACCATAAATTAAATCTATTTATGTCTCTACCAAAGTATTAAAATAAATATATATACACCAATTTACCACAAAAACAATAACCAATATAAAAATCACAATATCCTCCAATACAACATCTAAAACCAAATAAATTTTTTCTGATTGCTCTTGCTATTGCAAAATACATAGCTCTATTAAAAATTACCATAAAACCATAATTAAATTATTCTCCCCAACAAGATTAAAAAATAATTGAATCACCAAAGGGTGAAATACCCGACTCCACTCTTCAATTGGAATATCTAAAAATCTATCCCAATGACCAAATAACATCATCATTTGGAAAAGTAAAAAATTGAATAGAAATCCCTAGTATCTATTTGCAAATAGAGTTACACATTACCTTACATAAATATAATACCAAAATATAATGTTAAAAACAAATATTGTAAAAAAATGTAACAAACCTCAAGGCAGTTGAATAAAGAAAATGTGTGCATTATTTAATTGTCATAAGATACTATGAATCACATCATTAGGAAATGAATTTTTTAGTTGTCTAGGTAAACAAGATATAGAATTTGGAATTTAATTAAATTGAAATATAAAAAATAGATAGTAATTTCTTTTTCAAGATTGTCATTATTACTTCTAGTATATCCTTATATATATTTCATAGTACACTTCATGGATTATTGAGTAATATTAACAAAATAAGGCTGAATTCATAAGCTCTGTAAGAGTTCCAGAAATTGGAATATAATGTGAATAATTAAGAATAGTCAATATGGAAAGGTAAATATCTGAACACATATTCAATATAAGACACTTCAATATCATTAATATATAAGTATTAATCAATATCAAATGTTAAATATCTCAAACCAATTGAAAATCAATAAAATACCAGACTACACAGATTAGATAAGGAATAATAAGTATTCAAAGGTAAACAATGGAACACACATTCAATTTAAAAAAAGTGACTATCAGTAATATATAATGAATATAATACCTAAAAATTTACTTAACTAAACATATATACCATTTATAAAGTTATACTATAATGAATATGTATGAGAGAATCAATATATAATGGTAAAAAAAATAAACATTCTAATAAATAAATTAAAGGGGGTTTAAATTAATCTTGAAATAATATCTTTCAGATAATCTTTTGGATAATAGAATCTAAATTTTTAATTAATGTAATTTTTAATTACTAGACATCATTATCTCAGAAATTATGATACATCAACCATCAACACCATATAGAATACAATATCAAAAAAGATGTAAGCAAGTTTCATTATTTCTTATTGAATCACGTCAAGAGAGTAATGATGAATTGAGGAGAGATATAATTATGGGACCCACCCAATACTACTTTTCCAATGAATTTATATCAAATAATCTATTTACTTCACAAATAATATGACTCATTTAAAAAAATGTATTTTGTAATGAGTATTATATTTATCAATTTTTCCATAGAAAATAATATAAAATTACATGTACGGAACCTTATTTATAAATAATATATGGTTATATGAATAAACATACCAATTATTAATGATATTTATATTGAATAGAATTATAGTTTTAAACGATTACATGAAAATGAATATTATAAAGAAAACGATAAATACTATAATAGTGATTAAATGGATTGATTTTAAATACAATCTATCGTAAAAATGATCATAAATGATGCATATAATTAGTATTTATGGAATCAATATATCATATACCTATTGGAGCGTAAATAGATTATGGGATAATGTCATTGATTTATTGAAATTCCATGGAAAGAACCCTAAAAACATTCAAGAAGAGAAGAACCTAAGAAAATTCATAATTGCAATTTAAAAATACAATTCCACCAAACAATTTGAAAATAAATTTCATTTAAAATAATAATTTAATATTATAAAATAGTCATTAAAATTATTTGGGTCCATGATAGTAGTATATTCTATTGATAATGTACACATTAATTCCTAAAATCCTGACTCTTTTTTAAAATCCTAAAGGGCCATGTTCTGAAAAAAGAAATAATTATTACATTAAAATATATTAAATAGTAACAATGGGTAAAATTTTTATTAATAAAATAATTGTTAATGGGTATAAATCATTTATGAAATCTTTTTTATAAATAATTTATTTTGAGGAAAATTAATTTTCCACCATGGAAGAATTGAAGTCTATTTTTAATATAACATGTTGTAATCATTTATAAGTACCAAATAGTAAGAATATGTAATTATTTCAGGACTAACTGACAATAAAATGTATTATATTAACATTATATATGGACATTAGATAATTTTGAAATTTTTTTCCTTAATTACAATTTAAATAAATAAAACCGATTTAAATGTCAACAAAAAATAAAAATATAAAAAGACCATAACATTGTAGTGAGAATTAATAAATTAATTAATAATGTCTATCAAATGAAAACCCACCTTATAATATATTAAATATATCATATGATTTTTAAAATAAATTACACATATAATCTTACAATGTCAATTATGATGATGATGATATATAATCTACTAAATGAAAAGTGAGTTTTTTAAATTTTATAACATTTGGAATCATTAATATAAAATCCCATCGGATGTTATATTTTAAAATAAAACATTAAATATTATTAATTATTTATTTATTATTATATTACATTTAAAATGCCAAGTATATACTCCATATAAAATTAAGTATTCCTATAACATTTCAATAATCCACAATAAAAAATTAGACAATGTACTTTACCTTAATATTTTTATTTTATAACATGATTTAACCTCATGCATAATTTTTAAAACATCATAATAATTTATTTAATAATAATATTCATATTTATAATCTCATATAACATCCTCTTATAACATCATATCAATCATTTTTTCGTGATCATTCATGGTTTTTAATTTTTCCACAATTAATTGTTGTATTTCTCAATTGTGTTTTTAATTATGTTCATGTTATATTTTATTGGATAAAGATACATCATATATAGAGTTATAATAAAATATAAAATATTTATTTTAATATTTAGATAAATATTTATAATTATTATCAAATTTTGATAACGGTTAGAAGATCATATCACTAAGTGGATATAGTTAGTCATCTGTATGCACGAGCGACAATATCATTCACTTAATAGGATAATGGTCATGGTACTAGGTGATATATTAATTTTAATGAATAAATATCATTTCATATTTATCACATATGTTTTTTAATATTATACTATTATAATTCAATGTAATGAATAATTAAAAAATAAATCACATCACATTGTGAGAAAACATCTTTAGAAAAATTATTTAGGTTCTCACCATAATATATTATAGGATGAATTTACAATCAAGAAAGGGAACTAGGATATTGTGATGGTATGAAATAATTGTTTTTTTAATTATTTGATGTACCAATTGACTATGTATGGGTGAAGAGGGAAGGATAATGGGAGACATTTTATAAGTAGGGGAGAGGACACTCATTTATTTTTTAAAATATTAAATTACAACCATATTTTTATCATTTATCCATCCTCAAAAATGACTAGATATCTATTGTTAAAGGTTATTTGTTCTTTATATTTCCATATAATGGGTTTTGGGAATTTTATTCTTTCATTATAACACTTATATCTAATTTTAATTACCTCTATAAATCCATTTTACCTTAACCACAATTACTAATGGTTATTGATTTTAATACTCATAATGGAATAAAATTAATTTTTAAATACAATATAAGATAAATTTTAATGATTCTATATATTTATTATATTTTTCATATATAAATTAACATAAATTATAAAATCCATTTTAATATTATACTTGCGTACACGATACAAAAGTATAATTGTTAATGAGACATTTATCTTAATTATAGGATGTTATAATTGAAAATTTAGTTATTAAATTGATTCCACTAACATAACATAAATATATAATAATATAATTGAAATAATTTTACATTAAAAAATTTTAATATAAAATAAAACATATAAAATAAATTAACAATTGGAAATAATTAATAAAAAACAATATTTTTCATTATTCATTGAAAAATGAATCCTTTTATAAAATTTTCAAATCATTACATTATTTATTTTGATATGATGATTTTAGAAATAAATTTCATCTTATAAAATCAATTTTCTAAAATGTTTAAAAATAAATCTTTAATTACATGCACAATGTGTGAATAATCCATTTTTCGAAGAATTTATTTTTTAAAGTAAACTTATTTTTAATTTATATTAATATTGTTTTATTATAACTAGTAAATAACAATAATTTTTCAAATATTTTATTAATATTCATACCTCCCAATATAATGTTCAATTTATTATAATTCATAATATTATAAGTCATTTTGGCTCTAGGTTTAATGTTCAACATGACCTCAAAGAGAATATATTTTATGGAATATATATTTTGGGTTTTTTAGCTCAGTTTATAGTGTCGCATGCTACATAGAATACATTACTCTTATTTTAAAATTATTGGGTGTTTCATTCTCCCCACCAGAAAAAATATTATCAGCAAAATTTAATATTTATATTAGTAATCAATGAATTTACATTTAAAAATATCCTTGTTGAAAAATCCACATCAGAAATGTGTTTTTAAATACTTCCATTAAAAATTGATAATGTGATGTACAAAGGGAATATGGAGTTACACAAAATAGAGGTTTCTAAATAGAAGAACATAACTACAATGTGATGATATATACGTGGAATGAAATTTTAAATAATTATACAAACTAATTGAGAAAATTGATCACAAGAAAATAAATGATCTATATAATGTTATTGACATAAATAACATAATTAATTGATGTGTTAAATTACTATTTTTTCATTTGATATAACGGTAATAAGATAATATTTTTTTATAATATGCCCTTCCTAATTTTTTTGAATTCATTTACGTCGTAATAATTTATAAAAATATACCGACATTATATCTTTAAAGTAGGATTTCATCTTTCTATAAATCTTCAATCAATTTCACATTATTAGTAACTAAAATAAATGAATATAAAATATTATTTCTTTAATTCTTGAAGAAAAAAAATTATGTTTATCCAATCGTATGATAATTAAAAGAGTGAAATATATTTAAAATTATATCTATATATTTACCAAAATCGTCATTGATTACACAATTTATCTAATATAATATATTCATATATTAACCTCAACAGTCAATAAACTGATTAAATATTAATATTTATCCAAAAAATTGTTTTTGTAAAAATATTTATATATCAATGAGATCATCACACCATCCAGTGGGAGGATCATAACCCTTTTTTCCTTTGGTTATGGGTTTAATCTTAGAGACCATTCCAGATGAAACAGTCTGTCACCAGGTATACAGGTTATCATTTATTTTTATAAATATATTAATTTAATTCATATAATATTCCAAAATGTAAATAAAACTAAATTACCTAAACATCAAAGATTAGATAAACCCCAAAAATACCAATACAATTACAAATAAGTAGAATATCTTTTCAATGGAATTTCTCCTCAAATAACTATTAAATATTCCAAACGAATGGGCTATTTTCCCATATATAATTCCCAAAAAAAGTCTCAACCATTATATACAACTAATAATAATATTAATAATGGGTGACCAATAAATTTATATTATGAAAAACCATAAACTCAAAGAACATGATTGTATCAATAATTCTTACGATTATGGATAAATATAAGAAATTGAAATTTTACAGAATACATTAATGATTCATTAATATTATAAACAAAACTCATTAGGTTAAAATAATATTAAAATATTATTTTTCAATCCCAATATATTAAAGGATTATAAATATTCTTTTACCATAGGTCCATTCTAATTCCAGTGGGTTTTCATTATAATTTTAATTGAATCATATAATACCTAGGTTCACCACATTTAAAACAACCATATATATATATGCATCTATATGAATATATTTATTTCCACTCAAAATATCGATAATTTACTATAGTAAAATTCATTTCATTATTCTAATATTGTCCTCACATAAAAAATATTCTCATTAATATGAGATACATTACTAGTTGTGTCATTCTATATGTTCTACTTGAATGAAATATATTCATCAATCTTCCATGGCCTCCAACACTCATCCTCCAAGAGAACAACACCATTCCATTGTTGTTGAGTCTTACAATATGTTATGGTATATGTTAATAATCATTGTTCGACATAACTAATTATGAATAATAAATATAATTTTTAGTATATCCATAATATAATTATATTAAACACAATCACCACATTTTCATTCTTATACAATGGTAACATTATTGGGTTGTATTATAGGCATTAAATAAAACGAGAAAGGATCATGTGAGATACAATAATCATAATGTGAGGCCCATATAATAATAATCTAATTGTCAAAATATTAAAACCTTATTTTTATTATAAGAAACCATCTATTTAACATAAGTCATTCATTTTCACAAACATTTAAATTCCATCAGAATTTTTTGTTTATTACGTGTAAATTATTTAACGAATTTCCACTTGGAATGTCAAACTAGGTGCGTAGTATGGAACATTTTCATTCACCAGGTGATTATTCTGTTAATCCCAATATACTATGTCAATTTTTATTACCCTTATGTACAAATTTTCATGAACCACATCCACTCTTAGTATGTAGATAGATAATTATTTCTAGTAAAAACAATACTATTTTTTTCTTTCCAAGACATTAGGATATTCATTTCTAATTTTCCCTTATAGAATTTCATAGGGTTATATTCCTTAACTATTTTTTCCAAAATATATTGCCTATGGATTCTTCTAAAATGACTATGATATCAATAGTGACAAAACCTACGATGTAGACCTAATATGTTATCTACATTATTACATTGATATATGTGATAATGAATTATATCATGAATCGATAAATAGATTAGTAGTCTTTGAAAATTAGATATATACTTTAGTATTTCATTACATTTGAATAAAATATAAATGCATAATTTTTTTGTAGAATAAAATTATTCCTTGTCCAATATCCTTGAATATCATTCATATTAAACTTCTTAGATTCCTTGGAGAGGGGAAAACATAGTAGATAACCTAGAATCTGTCAATGATTTCTGTAAAGTGGACGCCATCATGAATCAATATTCACAATCAACATGGATGTGTAGATAACTAAAAAATATTCCATTTAATCAAATATATTTTCCTGAATAGGTATAAAATAATAAATATGGTATGGAAAATATTTTAAAAAATGGAATTTAATCATTAACTTATAAATCCTGATTATATAATGAAAATTAAATATAGAAATGTAAAACATTGAATATAAATTATATTTAAAAACATAAAAATTTTAGTTGATAATATTTAGTAAATATGTAATGGTAAATAACATAATAACAATTCTATTGAATATATTACAAAATAATAAAATGAATACAAATATAATATCATTTAAAAGATATCATTTATAAATATTACTAAATTTATAATTATGTGAAGTCAAAATAATTTGATTTCATGATCTCATGCATCATTATACCACTATCATCAAGAACATTCTTTAGATCACCTAACACAATTGGTATAAAGTAGTTTATTTATAGAATACTGATTTGCTTCCTATGAAAACAAATGCATTGATGGACTATGTAATTCATGGCCCCACTCATCACTACATGTCCAAAAGAATCATTATATATCAAATAATATATTCATTTCATGATCAATGTTCATTATGATCAAATATCTATATTTTTAGGGAATATGGGAATTTTAATATTTTGAGAGTTAAAAAATTAACATTCAATGTTTAATACCATATTGGGGAATGTTATATTATTTATGAAATGAACATGATATTGAAATATAATTTGGATATTATGTAGAAACATATGGTCAAATGATAACAGGAAAGTGAATATTTCAAGGTAATGTTAAATAATTTAAAACTGAGTAATTGTAGTAAATTTTAATACATTACTTCTCCATAATGATCAAAACCCATTCATATATTGAAAATGGATGGTATCAATACAAAATATCCATAGTGGAGCAAAATTATAATAGGCATAGTTGTCATTGATGAGTAAATATTCCTAGAAAAGATATGATTAAACATTTTTTGTGAAATATCTATTTCAATTAAAAAATATATTTTCAACACTGAAATTTCTCAATTAAATAGAAAATAAATGTCATGACCCGTCCTCGGGACCCGTGTCGTGACTACCCCAAGCCTGACTCCCATAGGCCAGGGGCTGGTGACTAGAACCAAGGCGTAAATCCCGACAAAAAGAGGAAGGCATTGCCTTTATAATCTAAACACACACCAAAGAGTAAGCAAGTAGAAGTAAAAACTATGTAAAACTGGGTTCAACTGTAAGTTCGAAAATTAAATGGGCCAGAATACAAACACAAACTGAAAATAAAGTATAACTGGAAAGGAAGTAAAACAAGGGAAAGTAAGTAGCAACGACGATCCGTCCACTAGAAGTCCCACCTGAAGGGTGGGTACAGATAGCCTCCTCAGCTCCTTGGGTCCAGGCATCCGCTCCGTGTACGTCCCGCCTAGTCGTCCACCTCCAGGTACGGACTTGCTCCACAAGCCTCAACCACGATCAGCGTTGTCCGTCCTCTGCATCCAACACAATGTAGTGTAGGCATATCCCATGCAAGGGTGAGTATACGCTACTCAGTAGGGACACCGGGACCCCCGAACGTCTCCCAGAATCCACAAAGGATAATCCAAAATTGAAAGATAAAATCACGAAGTAACATCCAACACTACTTAGGTATATAACCATACATATACCTACGTCATCAATTCCAGTTCAGCTCCAACATCCGAGCCCAAGTTCGATCAAGTCCACACAGGATAGCACAATACAATCCACACAGGATAACACAACCCAATCCACATAAGAAAGCAAGTTAATCATATCGAAGATATTGATTGAAATTCAAGACTCATCTCACATAGGTATACATCATTTGTAAATCAAAAGTAAATGATCAGATGTAGTTACTAATTCATTTACCTGGGACCCACGTAGGATACTAGAACAGCTAAGATGTCGAACACATGGATGATTCCAGTACGAAATTTTTCACCGTCGAACCCACAGATACTGGGGAACTCCGTCTCTATCAAGTACAGTAGTCCTGCCGCTACAACCATGTGCTTCCAACTAACCTTGTACTGTTGTAGTACTCCACCTTTTGAGTACTGTGGGCCTGCTGCTACAACCATGCGCTTCCGACCATGGGTCTGCCGCTACAACCAAGCGATCCCCCTAATACCCTATAGAGGCACTCCTTCTGTTGAGTACCGCGGGTCTGCCGCTACAACCAAGTGCTCCTCCACCGTGGGTCTGCCGCAACAACCAAGAGCTCCCCACTGGGATATCGAACACTCTGAGTCGATCGAACAGCAGTCGTCATGTCTCAGCCAGCTCTAGGGTTTCCACACACAGGATGCTCATTCCGGGAGGGTCCGCTCCACGATCCAAGAGGTCGATATATCAATTGTCACGTAGAACAGAGTTGATGTATCACAATGTTCTGTCATGTCAAAAGGAACACAACACGATAGACGGCATGTCAATCGGATGCCCAATCTGAGAGTAATTGGGTTTTTCATCCCAGGGGCCTGGTTGGTTTTTTTAAGCTAAAAACAACTCAATTGTACTGGAGCTGCATCCATACCTAGTGTGGAGTTAACGAAAATAACTATCTCACTAAGAGGAAACCAAAAAAGTTGAAGGCACCTCAATCAGATGTCCGGAGCTCATGTTATAAGAATTTACGCTCCGAGGGCCCGGTTGGTTTCGTGTTCAAACATACCCGGACGTACCGTATGTTCTCCAAAACCTTGAGTGCAATATACCAAAACGGCCATCTCGATCCAAGGATAGAATCAAAACTAATGGTGTGTCTATCAAGGGTTTGTGGCCAATGTTACGGGCATTTAAACGAACCAGTCCGGTTTTATGGGGTTTTTGGGCCTGGACCGACCCGGCCCAAGACCCCCTGGGTCGGCCCAAACCGGGTCGACCCAACCTGGGTCCGTGTCCGACGCATTAGGGCGCAGCCCGGGCGCCCATGCACGGCCGGCCTTGCCGGCGCGGCCCGGCGCGAGCGCCGCGTGAGCGCGGAAGTTGGGATCCTCCTCCCCTTCAGACCGAACGGCGGACCCACTAGGGTCCGACCTGCCGTGTTGACCAGGGGTCAAACCCCCTGTTTTTCTAGAATTTGGCTGGCCGTAATGGCCGGCCAGCTCACCCGCGGGACTGATTGGTCCCACCCTCAAGCGCACCGGCAGCCGGCAGCTCCGGCCGCCCTCCCTTACTCCGTCGCTACCTCAGGTAAAGGCCTTGGTCCGAGCGGCGCGGCGTGACGGCGCCGCACCCCTCCGTCACGGCCCCTCTCTGGCCGCGGTCTCTTCATGGTTCTCTGGCGCGGCGCGCCGGCGCCACGCCCCTTCGCCATAGCCTAACACTGGCCACGACTTCATTCGCCCTTAACAGCACGGTGCGAGGGAACTGCGTTTCTACGCCGTGTTCCTCAATGATTCTACGCGGTGCCGTTGCACCACGCCACCTTCATTCGAGCCACAACGAAATAAACAACAAAGGGTGAGGAGGTTCGACCATGTTCGGGCAGTCCGACCTACTCTAGTTAAATTGATAACAGGTGGCCCAACGAAATTGACGAATAATGGTAAAGAATATTCACAAAAAAAACCACTACCCTGATGAAGTCTTCGTACGAGGATCGTCATGGGGAACGGACATCGTAGATGAAGGTGTCGTGGAAGATGGCGTCGCGGATCGAGGCTCCTTAAGTGTCATCGGTGTTCGCCCGATTAAGGATTCGGCACGTCTTCGTTCTTCGAAGAAGGCATCTCTCACCGGCTGTGGAGAGGGATGAAGACGGTACGGTGATCTCCCCTGGCGGTGACGGAGTTCTTCATCATAGAATCGGCGTTCTTTGCGTTCTTCGATGAAGGAAGATGATGTTCTTCAGAGCGCAAGAGTTCTCTCCTCCTCTTCTGGCACAACAAAACACCCCCCCTAATAAAATAAGGCATTTTCTTATTATATTCACACACACACAAGTCAACATTAATTTGAAATTCAAAAAGATCTCATTTAATTAATTAAATTAATTGAAGAGTCTTTAACAGTACAATTAATTGTGAGAGTTGACATGTCATTTAAAAGGGGTGTGGGTGAGTTAAAAAAATAATGGGGGGTTTGCAAACTTAAAGGGAGGTTGAAGAAATTGAAAAGGTGGGGCTCATGTTGTCCCCACCCCAACTTCCTTGCATCTTCCTTTTACACAATGCTTAACCATCGGTAAAGAAATAAAAATAAATTGTAAAACAAATTTATTTTTATTCCTCACATTTTTAACATCTCCTCCTGAGAAAACGCAACTCTGGGAAAAGTCTTCCTATGAAATTAGCGGCGCTGCAGTCCCATCGGTGCCCTCATATTTCGATTCCGAGCACTGATTCAAATGTTAGGAAAACTCGCTCATTCGTTCACTGAACATACACAAGCTAATCTTCGGAAATTGATTCCGGGCACACCGGGCCTCGGAATCAGGTGCCGTCAGAAACTGAGTACTCATAAAATCCTATAGAAAATTAAGAAAAAAATTTCCCTTGAAATTTATGGGTCTTTACATTCCTCCCACCTTAGGTCTTTACATCTCTGTAAAGATACATCACAAACTAGGGAAACAAAAGCTACTGAGCATGCATCTGAGCCTCCCGCTCCATAGTGCTCCCCTGGAGGTTCCCATGCTACAACCTGATGTGCACTAGAGGAATCAACCATCCACGCAGGACCCGATCTTGTCGATCCTCGATCTCCACCGGGACCTCATAAAAAGTATCCACATCATTGATGTCTTGCGCCCCGTGGTTGAAAATATGCGTCGGGTCATGCACATATCCCCTCAGCTGAGATACATGAAGAACTATGTGCTCCCGGTGCAGCTGAGGTGGAAGGTCTAGGCGATAAGCCTCCTTTCCAATATTGTTAAGGACCTAAAAGGGTTCCATGAAGCACAAAGATAACTTTCCACCGTGGTCAAAACGTTGTAATCCAAGTCGAGGTGACACCCGTAGGAAAATGTGGTCGCCATCCTCGAACACTAGTGGTCTCCGCCTGCTATCAGCACAACACTTTTCTCGTCTCTGAGCTGTCCTCATCCGCTCTTGGATGACCTGAACCTTCTCTCGTCCTTCCAGAGCTACTATGATTTCATCTTTTCCAATAAGAGACATTATGTCTCGTCTATAGGATGAACCACGTTCATTGTCTAATACTTTCAATCCCGACATGGATTATACTAATCCATACAAAGGATGACGTCGTAAGGCATCAACGCTACTACCAATATATCCAACCGTTACAGTCACCTCCAAAGGTTGAGTCACACTATAGGCATCAGTGTGTGTTCACTGGGTTTCCTCCATTAGGAATCTCAAAAGTGATGGTCAAGTCAACTGTTTAAACTGGAACCTCTTAGTGACAACAAAAAGAGAGGACAGGAAAGTAAACGCCACAAAGAAAGGTGTCTTTTATTACTGAAGCTCAATGTACAAAGACACAAAGCATCCACAAACAAACATCAACAAATCTAGAAGAAACATGAACAAAAGTCTTCATGTCTGGAGCTAGTCCCGCCCTTGTCCATCTGTTCCCGGAGCTCCATGATCATAGGCCTCAGCTGCATGAAGCTGAGCTCTCCCCTGTCCACACGTTCCCTTCGGTCGGGGTGGTCTTCCTGGTGGTGGTAGTGGTAGGGCCTCAAAGCATTTACCACCACCCACTGTACGAACAACTCCCCTACCTCGATCTCCTACTCCTTCAGATCTGCCCCGATCTAACCTCTGCCTCTACCTGGGAGGTCCTTCATTTATCCACTGGTCAGCTGCATGGCGGGTCGGACAGTCACGTTCCATGTGACCAACCCCGCCGTAGGAGTATCATTTTCCTTTCCTAGTAAGTCGTTTTCCACCCCGAGTGCCTTCACACACGATTCTGTGTCATGTGGTCGATCAACTATAAGTATGGTCCTCTTGGACCTCTGCGTCATCTGTCTACTTCACGCTGTAGAAGACTCTGCCACTTGCCGGCTAGTGGTGGGTCCTGCTGCTGGTGACAGCTCAGTAAGGAAACTCTCCACTAAGAGGGCTCGTTCCAACACCCCTGTATGCGTCGGGATGCTGTGAGAAACAACTGAAGCTCTAATCTCTTGCCTGAGCCGCTTCTCGAAGTGTCGGGACCAGAAGAACGGGTCCCATACCATATCTGTAGCGAGAGATCAGTGAACCTCGTTGAATACTATGCCACTGTCATGATACCATGCTAAAGATGAAGTAGCTCCTGTAAGTGCACTGCTCTAAGGTTGGCTGGTACAAACCCTGCCCGGAATAGGCTCTCGAAGTCTTCCAATATAAGGGATGCCTCGTCGTGCACTTGAAGCATCATGCTCCACCATCTGCCTACTGTCGCATGTAGGAGGCTCACTGCAAGGATCGCCATGAGGTCAGCTGGTGTCCCTACTAACCTGAAAACTCGAACTACAACCTCCAGCCAATCCTCGTTTTCCTGAGGGTCCGTCTAACCATGAATCCTGGGTTGTCTCTGATGCTGAAACTTGTGCAGTGCACTAAGGTGACGTGCACTCTCAGCGGCTGTGGCTGGTGGCATCGGTGGCTCGGCGGGTAGAGGTACCACTGGTTCTTCCTCTATAATGGGTCCCTACACCGAGGCCTCATCGCTCGGTGGGATGTTTTCTCGCACAAAGCCCCGAACCCTAGATGGCTGCCGTCATGGGGCCATCCTGGAAAGAGACAGGTGTGCCGCGGTCAAAACAGTATACCTGGGGAGCTGACACAAGGTAATCACAAATAAAACATTTGAAACACACATGCAATCAGTGTTTTCGTGCACTGAGTCAGAAATCAGATGCCAGGGTCCTTGTGTACAGATATGTCGGTCGCCGCACCAACACTGGACTCCCTGGACTGATAACCACACTCAATACCCTTAACACTATTTATTCACATAGAATAATGATCGGATTCATAAGTTCTGCAGTAGAACCGAACTCCTATGATACCAATTTGTCACGACCCATCCTCAGGACCCATGTCGTGACTACCACAAACCCGCATCCCATAGGCCAGGGGCAGGCGACTTGCACCAAGTCGTAAATCCCGAAAAAGGGGAAGGAATTTTCTTTATAATGTAAACAAACACCATAGAGTAAGAAAGAAGAAGTAAAAACAAAGTAAAACTGGTTACAATTGTAAGTGTGGAAAGTAAATGGGCAAGAATACAAACCCAAAATGAATGTAAAGTACAGCTGGAAAGGAAGTACAACAACTGAAAGTAATCAGAAACGTCAAGCCATCCACTGGAAGTCCCACCTGAAGGGTGGGTAAAGATATCCTCCTCAGCTCCTTGGGTCCAGTCGTCCGCTCCGTGTACGTCCCACCCAGTGGTCCACCTCTAGGTACCGACTTGCTTCACAAGCCTCAACCACGATCATAGCTATCTGTCGTCTACATCCAACACAACGTAGTGCGGGTGTATCCCGTGCAGGGGTGAGTATACGCTACTCAGTAGGGACCCTGAGACCCCTGAAGGTCTCCCAGAATCCACAAAGTATAATACACAAAGGAAAGGAACAATCACGAAGTAAAATCTAACACTGCATAGGTATATACCCATACATATACCTAAGTCATCAATTCCAGTTCTGCTCCAACATCCGAGCCCAAGTTCGATCAAGTCCACACATGATAACACAATCAAATCCACACAGGAAAACACAACCCAATCGATATAGGAATGCAAGTCAATCATTTCAAATATATTGACTGAAAGTCAAGACTCAGCTCACACAGGTATACATAATTTGTAATGAAAAAGGATATGATCAGATGTAGTTACTGATTCATCTAGCTGGAACCCACGTAGGATACTAGACCAGCTAATCTGTCGATCCCATAGAGGATTCCAGTATGAAAGTCTTCACCTTCGAACCCACGAAGGATTCCAGTAAGTTTGTCATCACTGTCGAACCCACAGATACTGGGGAACTCCTCCTCTATCGAGTATAGTGGGCATTCCACTACAACCATGCATTTCCCACTAACCTTGGTCTACTGTAGTACTCCACCTATTGAGTACTGTGGGCCTGCTCCTACAACCAAGCACTTCCCACCATGGGTCAGCCTCTACAACCAAGCGCTCCCCCTCATAGCCTACAGAGGTACTCCTTCTGTTGAGTACCGCGGGTCTCCTGCTACAACCAAGCACTCCTCCTCCATGGGTCTGTCTCTACAACCAAGCTCTTCCCACTGGGCTATCGAACACTCAGATTCGATCGATCAGCAGTTGTCTAGTCTCAGCAAGCTCTAGGGTTTCCGCACACAGCACGCTCGTTCCGGGAGGGTCCGCTCCACGAGCTAAGAGTTCGATACATAAGCTGTCACGTACACCAGATTTGATGTATCTCAATGTTCTGTCACGTCAAAAGGAACACAACGTGATAGACAGCGCGTCAATCAGACGCCCGGTCTGAGAGTTATTGGTTTTTTCGTCCCAGGGGCCCGGTTGATTTTTTTAAGATAAAACCAACTCGACCGTAGTTCAGCTGCATCCAAACCTCGATCGGAGTAAGACAAACGTACTGTCTCAATAAGAGGAATCCAACAATGTTGACGACACATCAATCGGACGTCCGGAGCTCACGTTATAAGCGTTTCCGCTCCGAGGGCCTGTTTGGTTTCATGTTCGATCCAACCCTGCAGTACCCAAAGTTCTCCGGAACCTTGAGTGTAATATATCTAATCACCCAAATCGATCTAAGAATCGCATCTCAACTGAAAGTGCATCGATCAGAAGTCTGTGGCCCAAGTTACATGTATTTAAACGAACCTGTCTGGTTTTAGGGGGTTTTTGGGCCGAGACCGACCCGGTCGCAGACCCCCTGGGTCGGCCCGAACCGGGTTGACCCGTACTGGGTCCGGGTCCAGCCCATTAGGGCGCTGCCAAGACTGGGTGGCCCGGACCAGTGCGGCCGGTCGGACCTGGGCGGTCGTTCGTCCCGGCGAGGGCGCGATGCACCGCATGAGCATGTAAGGGCGGAGCTGCCACCCCTTCAGACCGAACGGCGGACCCACGGGGGGACGCCCTGCTGTGTTGGTTGGGGGTCAAACCCCGAGTTTTTCTGGAATTTGGCTGGCCGTAATGGCTGGCCAGCTAACCCGTGGGACCGGTTGGTCCCTCCCCTCTACTGCGGTCCCGCTCCGGCAGTAGTCTCTTGGTGGTTCTCAAGCACCGTTTGACGGCGCCGCGCCACTTCTACGTGGCCTGACTCCGGCCTTGGCTTCGTTTGGCCTTAACGGTGCGGTGTGACGGCTCCGCGCTTCTTTGTCGTGTTCCTCCAAGATTCGGCGCGGTTCCGTTACACCGCGCCGCCTTCGTTTGAACCGCAACAAAATCAACAACAAAGGGGGAGGAGGTTCGGTCGTGTTCGGGCGGTCCGACCTCCTCCCATTAAATTGATAACAGGCGGGCCAAAGAAATTGACGAAGAATTATTAAGAATATTCATGAAAAAAACAAACCCCTACCTCGATGAAGTTATCGAAAGAGGATCGTCGCGGGGAAAGGACGTCGCGGAAGATAGCATCGCGGAAGACGGCGTCGCGGATCAAGGTGTCGTAAGCATCGTCGGCGTTTGCCCGATAAAGGATGCGACATGTCTTAATTCTTCGAAGAAGGAATGTATCACCAGCTACAGAGAGGGAAGAATATGGTATGGCGATCTCCCCTTGCAGTGGCGGAGTTCTTCGCCGTAGACTCGGCGTTCATCGTGTTCTTCGATGAGGAAGATGACGTTCTTCATAGCACAAGAGTTCTCTCCTACTCTTTTCGCACCACAAAACAACACCCTAATAAAATAAGACATTGTCTTATTTTATTCACACACACAAGTCAACATTAATTTAAAATTCAAAATGATGACATTTAATTAATTAAATTAATTGGGGAGTCTTTAACAATCCAATTAATTGTGAGAGTTGACGTTTCATTTAATAGGGGTGCGGGTGAGTTACATAAAAAATGAGGGTTTTAAAACATAAAGGGATGTTGAGGAAATTGAAAATGTGGGGCTCGTGTGGGCCCTACCCCTACATCCTTGTATCTTCTTTTTCCACAACGCTTAACCATCGGTAAAGAAATAAAAATAAATTGTAAAACAATTTTATTTTTATTCCTCACATTTTGAACATCTCCTCTTGAGGAAACGCAACTCTAGGAAAAGTTTTCCTAAGAAATTTCCGGCACTACGGCTCCATCGGTGCCCTCGGATTTCGATTCTGAGAACCGGTTCAAAAGGTAGGAAAACCCGCGCATTCATTCACTGAACATACACGAGCTAATCTTCGTAAATTGATATCCTAGGCACACCTGGCCTCCGAATCAGGTGCTGTTAGAAACTGTGTACTTGTAAAATCCCAAACAAAATTAAGAAAAATAATTCCCTTGAAATTTGCAGGTCTTTACAATAAACATTGAAACTGTAAAATATTCTTTAATAAATTGAGTCGTTAGGATGGATAGAAATTAGAATCATCTCAAAATGGATTAAAAAATGATACCTTTCATATTTTCTATAAAATTAATATGATGATATTTTTAAAATATCGATAACATTCCCTTGGAAATTATTTCAAAAAAATGGAAGTTGGTGATAATCTATTAAAAAATTATATTAAAAATGATATTTTTTTGTGAAAAAATTATTAAAATTAAATTGTTTTTATGAAAAATAATTATAGAGTGAGGATAAAAATGAATTAATATATTATTTATAATGGTTTCCAATTAATTTTAAGTATTCCAGATTGGGAAAATGTTACTATAAAATAAAAAATAATGAATAAAAATTTATTGGTGATAAATAAAGTGTTATATTACATAATGATCAAAAACATCCATTGATTGAAATTAAATATATACAATATCAATTAAAATGATATTGTGAAAAACATCATTAAAGAGGTCATACAATTGAAGTTATATTTAATCAATGAATAAACCCTATGGGAAAATAGACCTATACCGTCAGTTTGGAACTGTGGGTATGGCCCACAAACAATGCGTAAATTATATTCCCACGGTTCAAATAACTGTTAGACAATATGTTATCGGTATAACACAGATCATTACACATATTTTGATAAATTCTATACCCAATTATAAAAACTATGATAATATGTAAATTGTAAATTTTATTCCTTTTTAATAACATAATAGTCATTGTTCTCAAAACATGTCTATAGGATTTATAAAAACCCTTCTTCCAGATTCAATCCCCTAACTATGTCATCATAGTTAAAGCTCATAACAATTTCCCCACTATGAATTATGTGTATATGAATATATATTTAATAATATATAATCTTATCAACTATGTTTATAGGTTAAATACTAAGGGTAGAGGTTTTCCTGCATACTATTTTGTTAATGGGAGAATTTTTCTCCCAAGTGCATGCATGTGAAAGCTATAGGCATTGTTCAAAAAAAACATGGGTATATTGATGACATATATTGATGTTTTTTAGAACTGTGCTTGTGGGTTTTATCAAAATACTATAACTATGGTTTTTTGAATATATTTGTCATATTTGGGACCTATTCCCAAATGTTTTTTGATATGATTGGGTATAGGTCTTGAACTGAACCTTTTACCCATGGATTTCAAAATCCTTGTGTATTTAGAGAACCATAGAACATATTTGTTTTGAAAACCCATGGGTATTGGTTGGTTAGTTCAATATTTACCATTATTTTACCAAATAAATAGATATATGTTTTAAAAATTTTCACTATTCCAATGGTTATTAGAATAAAATATCTTTAGTGATGTCCTCTACAAGGGATTTTATCCAAAACCATGGGTATTGGTTCATTTTACAATAATGATGTAATGTGTAAAAATGTAAAAATACATAAAAAATATTAACGGAATATAATATAATAATATATAATGTTAATATTAATCAAATTATATTAAATGCATATATGTTGTAATATAACCCAATGAATAGAAATTCTATCACGAAATTCATTTCCACTTGGTAACATATAAATCAATTAACCATTTCATGAAATAATTAAAATTTAATATTTATGTACACACAATTATTAATTAATTATGATATTTAATGTTATAGGGTAATTATATACACCATATGACAAACATAGTGCATAACAATTCAATATTCCTCAATGATGGGAAACTGAAATGAAGTCTCTGACCACATGCTTATTATTGGTTTAACATGATTTTTTCTCAAATAAAATACTTTTAAAAATTTATTTAATAAATAATTGAATTATATTCATATTTATAAAATAATATACGATCTTAGTATTACATGTTATCACTAGTTTGTTAATGATCGATCTTTATTTTGGTTGATTCAGGTGTCAATTATCTTGTTTTCTCATGTGTGTATTGTGATGATATTACAATTTCTATATAAGATCTATATATAACAAATATACATATTGATATTGATTATATAAATATATTTCTATTTATTAGTTACATTTTCATAATAATTATAAAATTTTTATCATATATACATTATCAAATCGCTTCGTGAAGGTTATAGGGAATATTTTTACATGAGTGACTTTTTTGTTACCTTAACGGGAGAGTGGTTTAAGAAGTGGGTTATATATTAGTTTTTCAAAATAAATTTCATTTAAAACATATCACATATGTTAATAAAATTAATCATTTTTACTTTACTTGTAATGAGTAAATTAAAAATCAATATCCTCGCTTTAGGAGGTGGTAGTCCTCCGTATATTAGAGTGATGCTATAATATTTTATAAAAAATGGAATATGTAGAATAATATCACAAATGTCATATATATTAGTCAAATAAATCATTATTTCCAAACTCTTAATGTTGTTATCAAAATAATTTACATTGGTTCGCAAGGTTGCGAACGACCACACACAACACTGATAATTTAATTTCCCATTTGATGGATGAAAAGATAGATGTATTTAATTTCCTCATAATAATAATAATATCATTATATGGATAATAATTATTTTATTATTTGATCCTTGTTTAATAATATTTTAATGTTTTGGAATGATAATAAATATTAATACTCTTGTTTGAGAATCTTACATCTTCTTCGATCAACTGTTTTATGTTAGAATCAAAATCTATTATAAGTAATCTTAATGATCAAAAAAATTGTATATAATGTTTATAGAGGAGGAAGGATTTATCTTTGGAAGCTTCATGTATAAAAAAATGGTTTTTAACAATTTTATAGTGGAGGATAACAAGTGGTCTTTTATATAAGGGAAATAGGAGATACATAGATTTTTTTTAAATTTGAATTTTAATTCACTTTCTTATCTTAAATTTTTTCGAAAAATAGTTTCTAATATTTCCTTGGAGGTGATAAGGTCTATATATGTCAATTAAATTTTAGTTTTATCAAATTTTTAGTCAATATTATCAAATATATATATATATTTTAACACATATTTAATCAATATTCACCTTAACCATGATATTTAATTTTTCAACATAATTTTCAATTCATAATCATCAAAAATTATGTAGAAATTATTATTTAAAAAGAAATTACTATGATTCATTTTCTGTAATTTATTATCTAAAATAAAATTCATAACTTCTCAAAATAAATCAATTAAATGAAATACTTGCAGACTATATGAATCTACAGGGTCAAAAGTAAAAACTCACAAAAGCATTGAATGTTTTAATATCAAAATTCCATATGATAATTATTGATCTGAAAAATTTTAGTTAAATTATTATATAATATATCAAATTTTAATTTTAAACCTAGTTGTAAAATATAATTTCCTCTTTTAAATAATTGAAATTAAAAAAATATTTCAATAAATAATAGTAAATATCACTATTCATCAGAAAATGAAACGATCACGACCCGTCCTTGTGGGGCTCAAGCTGTAACTCCCCAGGCCTGCCTCAAATAGGCTAGGGGTTGGTGACTAGCACCGAGTAGGCATGTCACTAACATGGGAGGCATTGCCTATAAAACGTTACACATGCACACACATCTCCAAGACCACAAAGCTGAAAATTAAAAACTACTAAAAATAGAAATATGAATGCAATCACTAAAACCCAACCAATAGAGTATGAAAGGAATGTAATGTACTATAATGTAAAACCCTAGGAAAAAATAACAATCCCACCAAAAAAGAGTCTGTAACAAAGTCCAACCTATCAGGTAAGGTACTAGGACTGAAATCCTTAGCCGTTGGAACACACCTCGACCTGTCTGACCTCAATGAGCACCGTCCAGTCCTGGTCTTCCTAGAATCATGTCAAAATCTCGCTCTTCTATAGAAGACACGACACGTGCGGGCAGAGCCCGATCAGGGGTGAGTAGAAAATTACCCAGCAGGACACCCTGAAAACCACAATGGAATACAACAAGGTAAATATCACAAAGGAAATATACAGTCAGCTCTACATAGTATATGTCTATAGAAAATATAACAAGAATATCCAGATATACTCATATACAATTGACCATGGTGAAACCACCACTAAGATCTATCTCGAAGATTCCACTGTGCATGTAACATGGATAACACACTCCTAGTTCTAAAGAGATATAGATACGAAGTAATCATTCTGGGAGAACACACTCTACAATTACATGGGAACACAATGTTCAGATGAGGACCACAACAAATATATATGGGGCAATTGCAACAACTCAGTCTGAACTAATATGCTAAGTAGAAGATCGGCACCAAGGTAAAGTTGGTCATGTCGATACTAAGAACACTACCTAGGGTACCATGATTGAATTGTGGATCCAGCTCTAAGTCTCACAGAGGGGATTCCAACAACTCTATTCAAGAAATCCTATTGAAGGGATCATACTACTGTACCTAGGAAATGATAACAGAATCCTTCTTGAGAAAGAACAAGGGGAAAAACCCTAATGAAACTAGTCCATGTCACATAAGGAAATTGGCTCAAGTGATGTAAAAATAGGTTACCTGGCATGTATTATGTTTACACACCGTGTTTCGAGACCCCGGGTACTGCCTGTGTAAACAGCCCGTGTCATTCGTCCAAGTTGTGTAAAACTCAAGCACACGGCGTGTAGAAGGATCACATGTCATGTTCCCTGACTCCGGGTGTTGCCCGTGTAAATGGCATGTGCCATAGGGTTTGTCATGTAAAAATTCACTACAAAACATGTACATGGATTATATGCCATGTTCGGGCATCTGGGGTTTTCTCTGTGTACGTGGGCCATGTGCCCGTACACAGTCACTGTCTGTGTTGCCTACTAGGGTACCAGTACACGGGGTATCTCGTGTATCTGGCCGGGTCTGGCCGGGGAAGTGCATACATGCCGTGTCTTTGGCCTTGTACCATATACCGTGTTCGTGTAATCCTAGAGTACACACCTGGTTGTCCACCGAAGAACACATTCCATGTAGGCCATACTACACGCCGTGTAGTCGAAAAAATTCCACAACATCATCTTCATCCTCCGCACCACAGCCGACCTTCAGATCCTATTTATCTAATCCTTTCACCGCGAAACTCAAGAACATGGGTCGCCTCATCATTGTGATGCCGAATCTATGGGTTTCGGGCCTTTGATTGGTTTTGAAATACGATTCCGGCCTTCAGTGCAGAAATTGTTCGAAGATCTATATCCTTATATCTACTTCGATCTGTTCTCCGAAACCATCGTCACACCTCCACAGGGTTGTTCCGATGCTAGATCTTCAATTTGGGATCGTTTCGTCGCAGAACGGATGCGCAACAATCCTTTGTTCATCGCCCCATGAAGAGCGCGAAGAACACGCGAACGAAAAAGGGAAGAAATCCAATAAAACATGTTTTAGGAACGAACCTCCACTGTCGTTCGTCACGGCATGGATCCGCTCCCGTTAATAGGCTTAAATGGAGAAGAAATCAACAATAATAAACCAACATGGATCTATTCCACAAAATCCATGAAAAATTACATCCCTCAAATAAGATCGATCCGTGGGTTAATCTGTTAATGGATTAGTCCACGTTTGTCATAGGAATCAAGAACTCGAAATAAATCAAAAAAAAACATCTTACCTAGAGCTGCGGCATTCTTTGGAGAAGATCTGGTCACCACGTCGTCATCGCGTTGAGAGGTTTTTCTCCAATGCCTTCAGAGCCTACAAGGGTTTCAAGGTTAGGAGGTTGTATCCCTGGACCCTTGCGCAAGACTTTAATTAAAAAGGATAAAAGATACATATTTCTTTGCAGAAAATATTTTTATAAAATACTTTTATAATAAATATTTTATTACGGTTACGTCCAAAAACAAGATTTCACCACCGACTCACACCAACCGATGTTAGGTCTCCTCTATGTTAAACCCGTTGTTCTAGACGCAAAGATGCTCCCAGATACATGATCCGAGCAATCATTCATATGTTATTCCACTTTTTCAAGAAAACCACACATGCACATAATTTAATAATTTGATTAAATTCAAACATTTTTTCTGGGCTCACCGGGCCTCGTAACTGCATTCCATCTCGAAGCCTAGTCTTGAAATAATTCCCATATAATATTAAAATAAAACCTGGAAACATATGAGTCATTACATCACACCCACCTTAGGGATTTTACATCCCCAAAAAGAGAAAACAAAGGCAACTCCAATTGATGTGGGTACTACACATGAATCCGAGCCTCCCACTCCCACATGCTATCCTGGAGATTCCCATGCTTCCACCGGACAAACACCAATGGAATAGCTCACCCAAGAAAGATCTTCTCATGCTGATCCTCGATCTCCAATGGGTACGCAGCAAAGGTCACTCCATCTTCAATGTCCAGCTTTCCCCAGTTGACAACGTGCCATGGATCATGCAAGTACCTCCACAGCTGTGACACAAGGAAGACGTGGTGTACTCGGTCAATCAAAGGAGGTAGATCCAATCGGTACGCCACCTCTCCAACTCTACTCATAATCTGAAAAGGGTCGATGAACCACAGATATAACTTGCCGCCTTGGCCAAATCACTGCTATCCCCGTCGAGGTGAGACCCGAAGGAACACAAGGTCTCCCTCCTCGAACTCCAAGGGCCGTCGTCTCCTGTCAGCATAAGACTTTTTCCGAATCTGTGCAGTATTCTTCTACTCATGGATGACTTGAACCTTCTCCTTAGTAGCATGCACCATTTCTGGGCGCATGAGTGCTGAATCTCTTGGGTCAGTCCAGAAAAGTGGTGTCCTACAAGGAATCTCGTACAAAACCTTGAATGGTTCCATAAAAATAGTGGAGTGAAAACTATTGTTATAATAAAATTTCACCAGTGGTAGGAGATCCTCCCAGCTACGACCGAAGTCAGGTATGAATGATCGTAGCATATCCTCCAAAACCTGTATGGTCTGCTCCATCTAACCACCAATATAAAAATGAAATGTTGTGCTCAAGCAGAACTGAGTCCCAAAAGTTTCCTGGAATCCCTTCCACAACTAGGATGTGAAATGAGCATCACGATCAGAGATGATCGTGGATGGAACTACATGAAGCCGAACTATATTTTGAACGTAGAGGTTTCCCATGCTCTCTACTTAAATCTGCTCCCGTATGGTTAGGAAGTGGGCCGATTTGATGAGTTGATCAACGATCACCCAGATGGGATCGTGTCCCCTTGATGTACGTGGTAAACCCGTCATGATGTCCATGTATATCCCTTCCCACATCCTCTATGGAACCTCAAGGGGCTGAGACAAACTTGTTGGAACCTAGTGCTCAGCCTATACTTGTTGACAAGTAAGTCACCGAGAAACAAACTCTATGATAATATTCATCATTCATGGCCACCAGAACTGACGTCGGAGGTATTGGTACATCATTTCCATGCCTAGATGCACCACCAATAGAGATGTATGGAACTCCCACAGAACCGCCTCCCACAAAGTCGGTGGTACTACTGTGCACCCTCTGAAATGAACAACGTGCTCCCCACCTTATGAATATCCATAAGCAGCATCATCTGCAGATATCTGAGCACGTTGAGTCTCACAGATAGCATCCTCGAGCTGTGCTTCCCTGACTCACTGTAGGAGTGGAGGGGTAACAACCATCGACAGAAGGTAAGCTCCCTCATCTCTATCCACGAAGGATAACTTTAGAGAGGCCGACTACCTCGTTGCCTCATCCAGAAACTGCAAACTGGATTTTCTGTTGAGAGAATCTGCCACAACGTTCCCCTTCCCAGGAGTATAAATGATCTCAAAGTCGTAATCCTGGAGGAACTCAAGTCATCACCTGTGTCTCAAATTCAGAACTTTCTGAGAAAAGATATATTTTAGTCTCTTGTTATCAGAGTATACGGTAAACTGATCTCCCATCAGGTTGTGCCACCACATCATCAACGTGAAGACAACCGCAGACAACTCAAGATCATGGGTCACATAGTTCATGTTGGTGTGTAATCAACTGTCGTGAGCCATAATAAATCACTACATTCCCCTACATCAGAACACAACCAAGCCAGGTTCATAACACGTCACAGAATACTACATTCTCGACAACCTCCTCTGGTAATATCAAAATCGAGGCACTCTTCAGACTCTGTCTCAACTACTGAAAAGCCTGGTTTCATCTCTTGGTCCACACGAAAGGCTTCCCCTTTTGGGTCAAAGATGTAATGGGTGCTGAGATCCTGGAGAAATCAAGAATTAATCTCTGATACTAGCCTGCCAACCCAAGGAAACTCTGCACCTCCATCACATTCCGGGGTGGCTTCAATGCTTGCACTGCCTCTACCTTGGCTGGGTCCACTGCTACACCATCCTCTAAGATAACCTGTCCCAAAAAGTGGACCTCCTATATCCATAATTGACACATGGAGAGTTTCTCGTACAACTGGTGATCTCGGTGTGTGTCCAGAACCATCATTAGGTGCCTCGCGTCCACATCCTCAGACGCAGAGTACACAAGGATGTCATCGATAAATACCACTACGAACCGGTCAAGATAGGGCTGAATGATCTGGTTCATGAGTCCCATAAACACTTTCGGGGCATTCGTTATGCTAAAATGCATCACCAATTACTCATTCTGACCATAGTGACATCTGAATGTCATCTTCATTATATCCTCATCTCGTACTTGCAACTGGTGATTACCTGATCGTCGATCAAACTTTGGGAACCATTGTTCCCCTCTTAACTTGTAAAAGAGGTCATCGATCCTCGGTAGTGGATACCGGTTCTTCACGGTCACCTGATTCAAGCGCCATTAATCCACACACAACCTCAAGCTCCCATCGTTTTTCTTGGAAAACATCACTGGGGCCGCCGAGGGTGAAAAATTGGGTCTCCCAAATCCTTTCCTCTACAAGTCTTCCAGCTACACTCTCAGTCCATGAAGCTCAGCAAGAGCCATCTGATATGCTGATGCTGATATCCGTGTCATCCCGGGTTGCAACTCAATGGAAAAATATATCTCCCGGCGAGGGGGGAGTCCATGGACATCCTCTGAAAAAACATCCTCATACTCAACCACTACTGCTGGAAACTGGAAACTCATAACATCTGTAGCGCTAAGGGCTATGCTAGCCAACTAATGTGAAATCGGTTGTGACCTCCTACGCACGAGTCCATCCTACGCTGCCTGAGTCTCCTTTTCACTAACACAGAAGAACCTCATTCCATAACTGTAGAAACACCACATACTTCACCTAAAACAGTCAATTTGGGCTTGAACTATGGATATCAAATCCATTCCATGAATGTCCTCATAAGGTCTCGACGATACCACCAAGAGATTTCAAGCGAAAGTCACGCCTCCAAGGGTTAGGTCGCACTGTCTGCAACGGTGAGTGATATCTGAATCTTCTCCATTCAGTGTTTCTAAGCACAAGGGTCTAGTCAATAGCTCAACTGAAATATCAAGGTCTCGAACAAGATTATCATCCAGAAAATCATGACTAGAACCTGTGTCTATCAACATGACAGCCAAAGTATAAAATACACCTATTGTACCACTAATAATTCTGGGAGTGCCTGGGTCATAATCTGCCACTGCCTACAGCTATCCCTTCCCTTGTCTACTAGCTCCCTGAGCCTGGGGAGGACCACCTAGGGTGGTGGTGGTAAAAGGTCGAAACGCCGACCACCTCCAACTGCTTTCCCAACTCCTCTACCACGTCTGTCGCCCCGTGGATCTATCTGCTATACACGTTGCCTCTGCCTTTGTAGTCCATCCATTTCCCCCATGTCAGTAGTGTGGTGGGTCAGACAATCTCGAGCGAGATGTCCCCTGCCATCACAAGAGTAGCACTTCCTTTCTCGAGGAAGGCTGGATGCACCCTGCGAACCCTGTACGGTAGATCGCATGTCATGGGATATCCTCTGGTAATGTCTCCCACGCCTGGGTCCCTGACGTCGTCTCTCTAATGCCAAGGTCTCTGCTTCAGCTCACTCACCACTGATAACTACCAGCTGTCTCTACTCTTCCAAGAAGTCCTTGACAACCAAAGCACGCTCGAGCACCCCAACATAAGTAGGAATTCTCATAGGAATAATGCTAGATCTGATGTCTATGCACAAGCCCCACTCAAAAGTTTGAGCTCTGAAGTACTGATCTGTGGCCATATCCATCGTGTACCGTGAGAGGTTGGTAAACCTCGATTAATAGTCAGCCACTGTCATGGTTCCCTGCTGGTGCTGAAGAAGCTCTTGTATAAATACTGCTCTCAGGGTAACCATTGAAAACTCCTCTATGAATATATGATCAAACTCTGACCACACAAGAGTCGCCTTGTCATGATTATGGATAAAAAGACTCCACCATCGCCCTGCTGAGCCCTGCAGAAGGCTCACTGCCATGATCACCATCTGGTCCGCTGGTGTCCGGACCAAACGGAAGACTCTAGACACTGCCTTAAGCCAGTCTTCTACTGCCTGAGGGTCAGGATCGCCTCGAAACCTGAGGGGTATCTGTCTCTGAAACTCTTGGAGTGTGGTCAGCCTGCACTTTCCTTTTACTGGTATAGCAGGCACTATACAATATTCTACAGGTTGGGGGATAGCTGGCACACCACTCGAAGGTAAAACTGGGGGATCTGGTCCCTAAATCTAAGAGTCATCACTAAGGGGGTCATCCTCATGATCGAGCTGCTAGATCCTAGCGGCTGTGCATCGCAGAGGCATCCTGTAAAGAAACAAGATGTATCTCAGTCAGGGTGTATATCTGGAGAGCTGAATCAAGAAGAACATGGAAACCACAACCCATTTTCATATGATGCATTTACCATTATTTTACACTACAACTTGTGTTCTTGCGTTCTGAGTCGAAAAGAAAGTTATCAGAGTCCTGGGGTATGGATACGTCGGCCGCCCGCACCAACACTGGGGTCCCTGGCCCGAAAGCCGAACTCGAAACACATAACACTATTAACCCAAACCAACTGATAGACACTCGGTCCTAAGGTAGAACCGACCCGCTCTGATACCACTCTATCACGACCCGTCCCAGAGGGGCCTGAGCCGCAACTCCCCACGCCTGCCTCCAATAGGCTAGGGGTTAGTGACATACCTAATCGGTGCTAGTCACTAGCCCCTGGCCTATTAGAGGCGGGCTTGGGGAGTTATGGTTCGGGCCCCACTAGGACAGTTCATGATAGAAACATTATAGTAATATACAAAAAATTCATCCAAGGATAATTTTGATATGATTATTTATAAAATTATGTTCATTTTTTTATATTTATTTTTTTTATAGTTGAAAAAAATTATTGTAAATTCTTGTGTAAAATTTATGTATATACCATTTCTGAATAAAAGTAGAATTTTTATGAAATCATTTATTTTTCATTTAAATTATTATAATTTTATTAGTTGTCAATAAATAACCATAATTATCATTAGTCAATCTTTATTACTCAGATCAACAAATTTAACATATAATATATAATGATATACTAAATTATGCTTCATTTAGTCTCGGGGTAGCATGTTTACGAAGTTTTCAACTATATTAAAATTAGAGAAATTAATTTTGTTTCCTATTTTAGATCTGTGTTTCATATCTCATATGCCATCATAATCAAATTTTTTATTTATGTTTCAGTTTTTTTACCTATAATAATGGAGATATAATTCAAATTATATACCTGACCAAAAATAAATCCTATATTGGATAGCCTTATCTAGATAATTAACCCTCTCAACTAAATTAACACCCATGGATACACAATCCATGAATATAAAATACCTAAAAATTTCAATATTCATATATCATTAAAGCTAGGTTTACGTATTTTTAGGATGATATTCTGTTTCTGAAGTTATTTACCACTCATACAAATATCTTTATTATTATATTGAAATTAGAATCATACAGCCAAACAATATTTTTTTTGGAAGCTTTTACAGTTTGCAAGATAATAATTTTAAAATATTTATTTCTTAATAATATTCATACATTTAAATTACATCTCACTATAATAAAAACATAATAAAATTAATAAAAATTAGATATTAAATATTTAAAATTAATAGACCTGATATATAAGATTTTATTAAATTATTAATAAATAAATCAAATGAATTTAAATAATATATCTTATAAGCATCAGTACTGTATTAACCCAATATATCAGTGAAATATTTTTATTCAGATACTTTTATTTTTTCTAGTTATTTTATTTTCACTCAACATCGTTTTTAAATAGACCACAATTGTACAATTAAAATATTATTATTTGAAATAATATTTCTCTCATCGCCAATGGATTAGTGGGTATGAATAGGATTAACTAGATTTAAAAAAATTATTTGTATAATATTAATTCATTAATTATCAAAGGAATGCAAATGAAATATTTTTATTAAAAACAATTTTTTTCTAATATTAAATAATTATCTCCAAATGATAAACAAATCACTATTGAAAAATTGGTTTTATTAAAATCATATATGATATACTTCGTTAAGTGTTTTAAATAATAAATTATTATTTTTGTATACATATCATAACAATACAACCATTTTTATTCTTAAAATTTTAAATATTCAAAAAGATACTTTTTTAACATATTTCAATTATACATTAAAAATAAATTATCCAATTTATAGGATTTCAATTGGATAAAAGTAATTAAATATTTAAAATCATGTTGTTAAAATTTTATAAATAGGACCATTTTTATGGGTATGGATGAATAGTAATGGTTTCAAAAATTTTCACCACAGTATCAGGTTAATATGGACAATAAAAAAAAATAAGTGATTAGGTGTTAATTATTCTTCCAAGTTCTTATTGTATGAAATGAATTCAAAACATAACACCTTAGGCTCATGATTTGGTTTTAATGAATATTATACCTTGAAAATGAATTATATATTTTTTAAATTGAAGAATATTTTAAAATTTCAATCTTCTTGTTTTAAATATCACTTATGTGTTCATAGAGAAAAAAATGTAATTAATGGGATCAAACAGTTGATTATTTTTAGATATAAATTTATTTTAATTATATATATAATTTTAATTTATAATAATATTATAATGACCACAATTAGTGGTGGATGACTGATATCGTATGTCTACATTTAACAAAAAAATATAATAAATGATTTTAAAAATAGAAGAAATCATATAACTTTAATTAAATAATGTTTCCCATGTATTTTTAATATTAATAAGACATATTATAGATTTATTAAGGGATTATATTCTAATTCCTCTTTTTTCATGATGCAATTAAAGAAGAATTAAATAAAAATTGTCAAAATTGATGATAATGATATTTTAAAAAAATTAATTTTTTTAATTTTACATAATTATCATCATATATTGCATGGTGGATATGATATGTTATAAAAGTCATAAATTATCCTTTTATCTTCCAATTTTAACATTATATGAAATAATTTCACCACATTAATATTGAAATATTTTTTATTGTTCTTAAATATAAATTTGGTTATGTATGGGTTAATAAAAACATAATAGTTAAAATGACAAGAAAATATTTATGTATTATATTGGCTGAGGGTTTTAAGACAATACACTAATGAAAAATCAAATGCATGCCTGTTTTATTATTTTATTAAGAGTGAATTTTAAAAATTGAATGATTTTTTAAATTCAAAAATTACCTCTCATATCAATTATAAAAGGGAACCACCATCCTCGCAATTTTAGAGGACTATTTGACAAATTTATCAACAAAAATATTCTAATATCCCTTATAAACAATTTATACATATTATAGTTTTTTTTCTTCCCATATGACCAAAATGAGATCCATTTAGTGGACATATAAACGATTCATTTCAAAGATGAGGTAATAGAAACACCCAACCAAGTTCTCTTCAACTCCGATATCATTACAATAATTAAAATATATATATAATAAATTAATAATTAATATATATAAATACTATACAATTCTATTATTATTTTAAAAAATAAGTTATATAGCCTATTTCCTATCAATAAAAGAGGGATAGTATCACACATTTTTACACGTGGGATACCATCCCCACATAATGATACATTTAATTTTTCATCACAAAAATTTATGGACAGGTATTATGATTATTTAAATAATATTATATAATATTAGTGAAAAAATTAAAATTAATGAATAATAATATCATTTATACCTTCTTACCATCCAATTAACTGACAAACAGTGTCGTTGCTCGTGCATACATGTTGAATATCACAATCAGAAAGAATTGTGATTTATCATTTATTGATATAATACAAGGATAATAATAAAGTAACATTATATAAATATATATTATATATATTATATATTAATTATCTCATATTATTGAATTAATAGTAACCATGATTTCATTCTATCAGTTAAAAAAATCAATTTGTCATTCTTGTTTATGAATGTCCTTCCATCTCCTTGAAAAATGTTAATAATTTTACATATATATCATTATATATGAATATATTTTTATGTATTTTTAATATATATGCGATAATTATTAATTTCATGATTATTTCATAGAATGATAATAAAAATAACATTATTATATAATAGATTACAGTGGTTTCGATGAAATATGATCCAAATGTAAGGGATTTTCATCACACTTTTATATACGGATGATAATGCCAATTCAATAATTTTTTCATTTTTCAATTTAATATTATGAAATTGAATGAATTTTATAATACATAATATTTTTTTATTTAGATTTAATTATTTATATAATTTTATTTCATTCATGGGTATTATGATTCAAATGAAACCAGAGAGATAAGGTTGTATTTTAAAACATCACAATCATTCGAGTTTGATTAGGTTTAAGCCACCATTGTGAAATATTTATCCTATATATCAAGGATATTTAAATAAATTTTGAAAATGTTTTTTATTTTGAAATGGTATTTTAATGTAACATTTACAATCAATAGACTTTTTTAGAAATGAATTTTAAAATAAAAATCTTGTCATTTTATATGTGAGGAACTTTCTAAATATTCTATGAAAACTACAGACAGATTGTTGTTTATCATATATAGAATGCATGAATTTTAAAATTTATATGAAAAATATTTTCATTTAGGCTATATTTAAAGGTTTAAATGGTTTCTTTCAATGAAAATGTTTTCCTTTATATTTTTGATATTGTTTTTAATGCTTGTAATTTAAAAATTGAAATGATATTGTTTACAAGAAATTATCCAAATAATAATTCAAATTATTTTCCTATTTATGAAAAAAATTACTTGATGTTACTTATGATATATATGGGATATGATCCAATGATTCCATCCTTATTAATTTACTCAAAAGTTTATTATTGTGATGAAAAGGTCTTTATGAAGCACATTTCGTCTGCACAGGTTATGATATGGTGAGATGTTTACAAAACACATTTATTTGCATTGATCATGTTAGTAATATTTCTTATTGATATTATGTAATAAATGTGTATGGTTTTCATAATGTGATATTGTCCACATTTTAACTACGAATTACTGATACATTATAATGTATGATTGTGGTTTTATTATTTCTAATATTGGACTTTATATTACAATTTTAGACATGTGAGACATATATATCACTATAATGCATTGGATAATGACATGTATCTCATGAGATAAACATAACTAAAATGGGCAGTGAAATCGATTCAATAATGGACTTTTCACACTATTATAATAATTAGAGTGAATATTGAAGGCAATTTTTTTTAGGGAGTGAATTTAGTTCAATAAGAAAAAATTTTAAATGATCCATGGATTCTAGTGATTTTTTAATTATTTGTGTACCATAAAATATTGTTCTATACATATTTTATTCACTTATAGATCAATTTCATTTAATTATTCATGATGTATTTCATCATAGTTTGTCATATTTGTTACAAAAATTAATGTTATATTCATTGATATGCAACACCTGGTTTTAAAATTTTATGACCATGTTATTTTACAATTGTTATCATTTGATAATTATTTTATCAATGATATATACATTTTCATACAAACTCAACATAAGCTCTCACCCTTTATTATTTCTCCATTACAGTGATAGTGAAGAAAACTATTATGTATGTTGTGTCTATGATGGATGATTGGTATGAATAACTAGGTGAGAGACGATGTAGTTTATTTATAATCTAGTTGATTATTTTTCCAAATTTATAAAGATAATGTAGGTACATGAAATTGGGGTGTATTGTCATATAATTTAATTAATATTAATCTAATAATATCTAATACCCATATATAAAAACTATACTTAACAATAGAAATAAATAACATGAATATCTATACATGGGGGAATGAAGTTATAATAAATGAAATAAAAAGAATTATAACACATTCATCAATAGTAATCCAACAATAATTAGATCACATTAAGTGCACTAAATTAACATATCATAAAGTAATCTTGTAAATTAGGATAAGAGGATGCTTTTAAATGGATTGAGTGGTAAAAAAAATCTGTTTTCAATATTATTGTTATGATCAAAAGAACATGTTACATGAAAAATTAAGTGTAATAATAAAAGGAGATCCAAATGAAAAAAATAATGTGGTAAAATTATAACATATTACGTATCATCCAAGGTAACAAATAATATTACCCATTATTCCATGATAACATAGTATTCATGAACATAAATTAAAATCATAAAATCAAATACCTTAATAGATCGATAAACATTCATACAAAAAGAATCAATGATGAGTATAATTAAATCAATCAAAATATATAATATAACAATATTATTTCAATCCCCATAAATCAATTGAATATCAAAAAATAAATTCAATGATGAAATCTTCATCTCACAATTAATATTATAAAATTAAAGAACAAAGAAAAAATGGGCACCAAATGGATACCAAATAATATAGTCATAACAAGAGGATAAGATCCACATTGCGATAATCAAAACAGTTTGAGTATGTCCCCATATGGTATGTGTATTGACACAATGATAGATTAATAATTTCAATATATATATAATGTTTTAAAATTATTTATATGTTAAACCAAGCAAAACTCCACCACCACAATGTGGTTTTCAAAAATGTTCGTAACTCATTCGAAGACAACATGATGTAAAATATCAGATATTATTATCAAATTTATCCTTCTAAACAACCTATAAAATTCAATAAATATATAAAGGGTTTATCATCCACCATTACATTAACGTACCAAAAATGTTTGTACTAGACATACATGAGATTAAATTAAAAACTCATCCAAAATTATCCCAATATCACTCACATTTCTTACTATATCTCATTGGCATATTGTAACCACCACCATAATTAATATTATTCCAAGAATACATACCCATGATATAATAACATCATAACTACCACAGAATACAACCACACCCTCAAATTTGTTTTAATGTTTAAGAACCAATGATTTTTTACTCAAATTTTTTTCATCAAATAATTATTTGTTGATTATATATTTTCATTGGAAACACTAAATTAAAATATATCATTATACATTTTGTATATATATATAAACATTAATCAGTTCATAAAATTAATCAGTAAAAAAACTACGAATGTGCAATGATGAGTAAAAAAATTCAATATTATAAGAAAAAACCTTTAATAATTGTCCTCATATTTCAATTGAATATGATACAACTGATTGAAATAATTGAAATAGTTTTTAAAATTATAAATATAATATAAATATTGTGATAATATAAATGAATAGGATAAATCAATCTAAAAATTCATTTAAGGATTCATATAGGAATGTAATTTTACCATTATTTATACATTCACTGAAATTTATAATCAATGAAACAATATGCGTTGGATATATTTTAATTATTTATATCTGATTCATGTGTTTAGAAATTTAAATAAAAAAAATTAAGAAAGAAACAAAAAATTATTATACATTTTAAATATATTTTAATATAAAATTACCATTTTTCCGTATTTGTTTTCTTATTAATAAAATGTATTGATTTATATATAATAATAATAAATGATTTTAATTGATCTTTTCATAAAATATTTTTTGATTACGTATGGAATAAATAATTTTTATTCAGTTTGGATAAAAAATATTATAGCTAAAAAATATTATCTTCAAATAACTATGTTTAAAATGATTTGTTTATTTTTATCATGATATTGTATTATTTTTCATTATGAAATGGTTAACAGAATTTATTGATTCAATTAATAAAAATATATGTTAACATTAATTTAATTCGAAAATTTATAAGAAATTACTATAAACACAAACATTGTTTGAAATGTTATTTCTCTATTAATGAATTTTTCAGTGACATAATCAATGACTTCATTTAAAAGATAAATTTAGAAAATTGATATATTTATTTATAAGAAATGGGTGACACAATTTGAAACATAAGTATGAAATAAGATAATGATATTAATTTTTTTTAAATGAAAATTATGAAGTAAGGATAATAAATTTTTTCCCATAGAATATGTAAAATAATAGTAAAGGCGATAATTTTTTTTAAAACAAAAATTCTATATCATAATAATATATTTCTAAATGTTTTGATAATGTATTGTTAAACAAATATTTTTACACCATCCATTATTTTATATTTTTTATCCACAATTTGTTTTAAATGACTATATTAATCATTAAAGAATCAATATATGAAAGAAAATAGATAAAAACAACCCTAAAAAAGGTCCCCACCACTACCAAACTAAATCAAATCAAATAATTTATTTTCATATAAATATATAACTATTTCCCCAATCTCAAATCCTTAATCATAATTTTATTGTTTTTATAACCATGATAGTGGCCAAAATCCTTTTTCCGAATGGATCCATTTTCCAAAAGGAGTGAATTTATAATATAATTATCCTTTATTGGCTATTCGTATTTATATTACATTGTCAAAAAACATATTTTGAATTTTTTTTCTGAAATAATTATATATATTAACATAATTGTTATATAGAAAAAACAATACTACATTCAGGTTACAAAAAAATCTTTCTCATCCAGGAGTATAACATTACCATTTTGGGTTAGTTTATCCACTCATATGAACAATGTTATAAAAACTTGAAAATTTTAACAAAGAATAAGAATTTTTTAATTGAAACTATAAATATTTTATATTAATGGTTAATATTTTTCATCAATTTTTTATTTAATGGATAAAAAAATAATTTATTATATATTATAAGCTACAAATTGTTTTATATAAATTAGTTGAAGAATGGTCATCTAGGATTCCATTCAAAAATAAACCATTTAAAAAGGTTACATAAAATATATATGGGACTATAAAATACCTTAAAATATAAATATTACATTATATTAAACCATATTGTAATTATAATCATATTTTCAATGAATGCGGTCCATTATATTCATTATTTAATGTGTACAAAAATATAAATATTACTAACTTTTGATTGGTAACATATAAAACATGTAACTAATAACTGTTTCTCTACTAATTATAATTGAATTTTAAAAATGTAATATATATATATATATTTGTATTAATAAAATTAGTTATTATGATAATTATGTTAGTTATTCAGTTAGTTAAAAATAATTTAAGGTTGTTTCGACTAAAGGTATGTTTTTCTCAACAAAATTTATATTTCACTCAGATATTCCCGATGATCACCATAAGACATATTTTTTTGGGTTTATATACTAACCATATATGTGAATTAAAGTAATATTCATGAAAATAGAAGTTATTTCAAATCCATCATTGGTTATTTTTTATGGGTTTTTTATTCAAATTCTAAAAAACATTCAGCCATCATTTTAAAAATCGTTATTTAAAAATAATATTTTTTATAATTGAATTTCCATAAAGGGAAATTTGTAACTTATTATCTAAAATACCCATCCATTTTAATCTCTACAAGTATTTATGTATTTTAAATGTATTGTTTTAATTTCACTTTACCTTGGGTTAATATTATACCCAATTAAATTCTTCTATGGAAAACTAACCTTTCTAGTTCTTTTCAATAATGAGTATCTCTCTTCATTTCCAATGATTGTTTTTTTATATATTAATTAATTTAATTAGATAAATAATAAATTTGATTTTCAATTTAAATTATTTATTCACTAAGATATTATTCTTTATATTTTTTGGAAATTTTTTTCTGAATCGTTAACTGCCCATAAAATGTGTGAATTTTTATTCACTTTTTATTTGTTTTGTCATGATGAATGATTATATAAAAAATAGCATACTCATATTTCCATCCAAAATATTATTCATTTTTAATGTCCTATATATTATTATAGAATAATTAATTTTTTATTTTAACAAAATGTTATTATAAAATAAAATGGATATATAATCATGTTTTTCAATGAAATTATACAATGATTATATAAATGACTATTGAACTATATTAGCATTTTTTAATATTTTTTATTCCTTAATGGGAATATTCTGTAATGATATATCTCCCATTAATTCTACGCATTGATTAGGATTATAGTTATTTATTTAATCATTTTATTTCCTTCATTTCCACATGAAAATTTTCTTTTGACATATTTATTTACTCATTCAAGATCATGTGGTACATATATGTTTTATTTATAATTATTTGTGGGTTGGATAAATACTATATCTCCATGGTATATGAATATATTTTGTTCTCATTAGATTTTATATATATGGGAAATATGAGTGAAATAAATCTTATAAGGGACACAATCCACTATGTGGTGAAGGCTTTTGTAGTGTGTCCCGATATATGGTTTGATATTTTCTTCGTATGAATATTTTATATTCTCATGACTGTATACTTTTGAATTTATTATGATTATTGAATCCAATTTACACTATATTAAATATCTTTATTAATGATATTCTAAATGTAATATTAAAATAATCACAATTTTTTATCTTTACATATTTAAGTCTGATTATTTTATGTTATCGATATGAATATTGATTATATAATCATACCTAATTGATTATCATTCCCTCACATGTGATCTATTGATTTTATACATAATTTTTCCCTTCTTATGAATAAATATATAAGTTTTTAATATTTATAATCCTTATGTTATGAAGAATTATATAATGTATTGTTTTTGTAATGTGGTATAATATTAAATTACAAATCACTGGTGGATTTGAATTTGTTATAAAATTATGTGTTTATCTATCTAATCTCCAATGACTCTATACAATTATGTTATAGGTTGATTTATTTTGATAAATAATGAATATTTACTATAAATTATTTAATATATAAATATATATGTTTATGTTGTTATTTGGAAACCTTATTCATTAATATATTTGGTTTTGTCTATTTTTAGAGATTATGATATCCTGAATAAATTGATAAAACATAAAATAACCTATTTTGAAAAAAAACATGAATAATCATATTATTAAATAGGATACAATAAAGGGTAATTTTTTTATATAATATGGTTGATCATATTTATCATGTTATTTCTCACAATGATTAGTCTTTTTTTGATACATATGAAAATATTTATTATTTTGTTAAGGTATAAATGCAATAATATAGAAATTGGGGTTGATATAAGTATACCTAAAATTGATATAATCTTATTTTTGAATCACTCAATGATTTATATAATGTAAAAATATATATCCAATCTAATTATTATTATACACAATGAAAAGAAATTGAATAATTAGTGAAACTTTTTACTTGTATGATGATTGTGTCCCATATATATAGTTCCTCTTAAAAAAAATTTATGTGAATATTATTCAAATAAATCCAATTATAAATCCATCATTAGAATTAGTGTGATATTTTTTTACTGATTATACATATGTAATGTAATCCCATATTGACAACCATTATATGAAAGTAATATTTATTATTAAAAAAACTCATTGTCATTTATCAGTTCCAAGACAAACACGAATTTCATATTGACATTTCATCATTTAAATGTGTTCAAAAAACACAGAATCATTGGAATTTATCTACAAAGTCTTTAAAAAATATGATATTATTAATATAATTTCCAATTATGTAATATATTGATATATTTTACTGGAGTTTCATTGTGGTCACTCATATCTAGTGGATGACGTTTAAGTATAACTAATAAATGTTGTTATCCCAATATCCATAAAATTGTATTTAAAAATCCCTATTTAATTAGACCAATTGAATAATGATGTTTAAGAGAATTTTTATTATGGTTTTATAAGACCAATTTAAACGTCATTTAGTGAACTAATCCTTTTTTATAAGAAATATGTTTCAATATGTCTCTGCATTAATTATCATGAACTAACACTGTTGTAGTATATTAAAAGATTAATCTACATCATGTTGATATCTTCAAAACATATAAGGTGGGTCTTTATAAATAAAAAAGATGTAAAACATTACATATATCATCATTTACTGGTAAAATGAGAGTATTTTCACAAGAATCCATTTTAACAAGATATATTTACAATGAGTTCATAATGATATCTTTTGAACTCACAAATTCACCCATAATATTCATGGATTTTATTATTAATTAATTTAGATATAAATAAATTTTTTTATGTATAGAGAATATTTTCATGTAATCCATGTGAAGAGCAGGTATTAATGATCAATTGGGGATTGTGTTATAATCCCACAAAAAGGATAAATTATATTTCATATTTAGTATGTCTGATTTAATGTAACATAATGTGTCATTATAGGACATATAATTGTGGTGTGCTTATTTTATAGATCCTTAAAAGGAAATGATGATTGAATAGTTTTTACAAATAATCAATAAATTTGAAATATTAGGTTTTCATGGATTTGATTGATATTGGTTATTAGTTTTGATTAATTTATTATGTCATTAAAATAATTTTACCATGTTATCTCATGGCTGTATAATGATAAAAAAGATACAATGATGTGAAGAGAATTAAAAACAAATTAATAGTAGTTTTTTTTAAAATATATAATCCCACAATTTTATGATATATTTTTATTTTAATATGTTTTCAATGATTTCTATCTTTATTGAATTTATCAGTACGTATAAAAAATTAATTATATACATTTGAATATAATTATTATATGTGATAGTTATCCCAAAGACATTGTATTGATGTGAATAAATGAAAACAAATTGGTTATTAAAATTTTAAAAAAATGTAACAAATTAAATCACTGGTAATATTTTTATAATAATTTAATTTTAATTTAATAATGTGATAATTCTCCTAAAACAATACATATGTGTGAATTTTTTTTATATTTTTGTATTAAATTAACACCAATTGATGAATTATTTTATTAAAAATTGATGAAAATATTTTGAATTAAATATGGTCACATTAAATTGATTGCTTTTACTGTGAAATGATTGGGAATGAATTCTATTTTTTGCACAAAAATTAATTTTTATAAAAACATATTTTGTTTTATTGTACATTGTGATAGAATAAAGAAATAATTTAGCATATAGGAATTCAATATGATATATTGGTTTCTATAAAAAGAATAAAAAAATTAACAATTGGTAGTAGTCACTTTTATTTTTGGTCATAAAAATTAACATAAATATTGACATATTACCAATTTGATGAAGGATAAAAATGTATAAAGTAGGGTAAACAAAATTTAATAGTTTAAAATATTCTCCTAAAAAGGAATAATTTTGATTGAATACAAATATTTAAAATATAAATCATATTTTCTTATAATTTAGGTTTCATTAGTCCTAAATTCACTTGAGAATACCTTATTATATTTTATTTTTTTATGAATTTATGATTTTTTCTGCCTTATCTTATAAAAGATAACAAACCCTCTTATTTCGTACACCTTAAATGAGCACTTTAGCTCACCCATGATGTTAAATAATAATCACCAAGCCAAGATATATATGATATTGGGGATTATATATTCTTATAAGCCTTATCCAATAATTCTCCAGGTGCATATTATAGTATTATACCTAAATAAAATGTATATTTTCATACACATATTTTTTTCATGTTTTTTCTTCTTATACCACCATAAAATGTACTACAATCCCCATAACATGGATAAATAATTATCTATTCGATAATTATATATTTTTCTTTTTATTTGTAAGTCCATATTATATATCAGTCTCATATATTGTTAATTAATAATGTCTCTTATGCTCAGTTAGGGAAAACACCCCCTCCCCCATTTAGTATTGTAACTCATTATTAATTTCCATTCAAAAATGATGGTCATAATGCAAAATTTAATTAATAAATCAGAATTTCACAATCTATTTATCTTTTTTTAATAGTTAAATTTTATTTATCATTTTCATGAATAATTAATTTAAATTTGTGAATATCACTTCTGCATATATACGGACTACCGTCTCCATGATGTAATTTAATACATTTTTCACTTCCCGCATTTATGAATTTTTATGAAATTATATAACTAATAAATAATTCTAATATAACATTATAAATATTATATGGATTATTAGAACATTTTTATTGTTAATGTATTGTAACTTTCAAACTAAAAAAAATAATGAAAATTGAATAGTTTGTAACTGAATTTTAATATTAATAAAAATATAAAAAATTGTAATTTTAAATTTTAATTAAATGTTATATTATTTTAAAAATATGAATATGTCTGGTATATATGTTTTAAATATTTAAATATATTATCCATGAGTCTATGAACTTGTATATGGAAATATGTTTCCTAAAATAATAGTTCATTTTAATGTAAAATTTTTAATAGAAATTGTTTAAGATTGAATACTTCCTTAGAGACATTTTTATTATATTCCCAGGTTTATTATCACCTGAATAAACATTTAAATATTTATAACTAAACTATTCATTGAGTATTTATTTATAGGATTGAATTTTTTTTAAATAACATAATTTCACAGTAATCATGAAATTATTATATTTAAATATATTGATTTAAAAGGGTATTCTACTATTTTAAAAGAACATCCAATGTTCCCCTTAATATTATTTTTCACCAAAATCAATATCATTTTATGATTATTATTATTCACTAGGAATAATATATAATGATATAATCCAAGTAACTTATCTAAATAGATTATTAATATGGGATGATGAAAACATTATAAAATTGATTTTTTATATGGGTTATTGAATAAATAATTTATCAATTGTTTTATCATTTTATGTAGAGCATAGAAATAGTTTAAATAATTAAATTAAAGGGTTCACTAAATTTGTCCAATAAATTGGTTAATTATTTATATCAAATGAGATCATGTGTATTATTGTGGGATTTTACCCCTATAAAATAATGGTCCTTGACCACTATGATATTCTCTGGGGGTGAAACTTTTAAAAAAATATTAAAATAGTGGAAGAACTAAATCACCCATCCGAATTTAATTAAAATGATAATCAAAGTATAGGGAGATGAGTAATGACATTATTTTATATTATTTTAATTTTTCCACTAAATTATAATAATATTTTCTTATTTGTAAAATGTTTTCTTATATATCTTGATAGATTCATGATGACAATTCACAATTTTTACTTTTGTATTTTAAAATGTTTGTCTTTTATACCATGACACTAGATTTTTAATCTATTAAATATTTCATATTATCATTTTATTTTGTAATCGTGATATCAAAACCTTATTTGTATAAATTTATTACAAAAAATGATTTATTTTCATATCCCAAAATTTCCCGAACTAAAATTCTGATATCACACATTTTTTCTATTATCACACGGTTTTGAAGAATTGCTTGAATAATTAAATTTCAAATAAGGGTAAAAAGAGAGAATTTTTTTGGAAGAGGTTGAATATATTTTATGAAATATTTTTTATATTAATATTTTCTCCACGGAATATAAACCATAAATGTCGTCGGTTTTGTATTATTTGGGAATGTATAGAATATTCAAAAAAAATGGTTCACTATTATTGTATATTATTATTTATTCACCTATCTTTGCCTCAAATGATGTTAGAATTGTTTTAAAAAACAATTTTATGATCATTTTAGTATATAACATAAGGAAACCAATGAAAAATAGAAAACGGCATTCGGTGGACCTAAATGTGTAATATGTTGATAAGAATTTGTTATGATTTACAGTATATTTTTCAGAGAATTTTTTATTTCAAACTATATTTATTATTTCTTGAGGGTGATTCATATTTTTTGGTGTATTTTATATTTCATGAACTATGACTAAATATTTTATCATCAAATTTGATGGAAAATTTCATGATTATATGACAGTGACATCAATCAACAAAGGAGATAAATTGAAAAATGTGTAATTATGATCACCCAACTATCTCAATCCTAGAATCAATCATAGATTCAAATGTGAAAATGATGGACCATGGAACAATTGAGAAATCCCATGGGAATCATCCAACTTCATTCAAAGGATAATAGTTTATACTATTTTCAATATAGTGGATTGGAATAACAGAAAATATATATTAAATTCTCAAATTAATGGATCATCAAATATTTATCCTCATAGTGTATCTTTTAGGAGGATGAGAAGAAAAATAGTGGAATATAATTATGAATTTGATATTGGAGGATGAAATTAGATCCACACAATGGGACTAGATTGAGAAGATAATGTTCAATAAATTATTTCCAAAATTTATTCCCCTAAATTTGTAATAATAATTAAATTATATTAAAATAAGGTTGAACTTTTTATTCATGACATTTATGATAATTTTACATGAATTAAAATTTATTAATTTTATTTTAACATCTACCTAGGATGGTGGATTAATTTATTCTTCAAGGGCGTAAAACCAAGTCATCCAAAGGAAATATATTGGTGAGTGTTTTTAATATATATAGAAAATGATTAATTTGTTCTCTAAGTAAAATAGTGGTTTTATATTCCCATCATTATCATTGTTTTGATATGATGATAAATATAATGCATCATATAATTTATAATTAAAATACAATGAAGAAAAAATTATTCTTTCTATACAATATATGTATATGAAGAAACATGGTGGAGATTTTGTCTACGAGAGCTATGAATGTTTCGAGTTTGGGATGGATGTCATCAAAGAAAGAAATTTTATGTGATTTAAATAAGAAATACAGTCAAATTAGCAGAATCAATTAAAATTCCATTGATCCATTGAAACATAAATGCAAATTCTAAAATGGGTGTTCAAATGTTTCTATGTAGTTCCAAATTCTAAGGACTATTGATGAATTTCAAAGTCAAAATCCCCTAATGACAAGAAATGAAGGGAAATATGATACTCAGTTTAAACACTAATAATAATCATATTACATTTATTTGGGTCTTATATTAGTAACATAATGTTTATATATTGTGTTATTAGTGAAAAATAAATACAATTATCAATTCCCATTCTAAAAACTCATCTCCAATAAAATATTTTCTAAGTGTTCCTCATTAATATAATGGGATTATCCAAATAACTTTATTTCAAATTGTTTTCAGAATGTATTGGAAATTTCATTATATATCCCACATCTGTTTCTCAGGTATATTAGTCAAATTTAATATTATAAAAAAATATAATCATATTTTTTTTGTACATTAATAATAAATTATAATAAAAATTTCATTCATTTCATGGGGATTAATACCAATTAATGTTGTAAATTTATCTCCAATGTTTTGGAGTAAATAAATATAAAATTTATTTGTATTTTCATACATTTAATGATTTATTTCCATAACACATTTTTTGTATTATGATAAATATTTTAGATGAAACTTCAAAAAATTCACACTTAATATTTTACCAATATCAATGGACTTATATTGAATACTAATTATTGAGATGAAAAAGTTGATTATGCAATAAAAATAAATTATATAAGTTTTATTGAAACACTTACATGTGACACCATTTGGAAAACCATCATTTTTTTTAAATAAATATAATATAATCAATAATTTACGTTAATATCGAGATGATAAATGGATAACTATTCAAAAATTATCAACTACAGTATATTTAGGACATGATTTAATACCTATAAAAAAAATATAATTCCACAATTGAACATAATTTTTGGAAAAATTAATTTTTGAGAAAATAAATAAAAATTAAAAAATATATATTAATATAATAGGCATGGTCATTATGAATTAATAGTGATTCCATTTGGACATGTCAATTTCCATATAATAATCACAGATCTAATGATTAATGTATTAAGATATTACCTAGATCAATTTTCCTTAGTCATTATAGCTGATATTAATATAATTTCAAATGTCAAGGAAGTTTATGAAGATCAATTATGGATTATTAATGTCAATGATAAAGAATATGATATATCCAAATTTAAAATGTTTGAATTTTGATAACTGATAGATTCCATCTTGGGTTATGTAATTTCATGCATATTTATATTTTTTTACCAATGAATATTGAAATTTATTGAGAAATGTCTTATATCTAACATGATAGTAGAAATAAATATTTTCCATAGGATGGTTAGATATTATTCATGCATTATGTAAACATTCTTATCAAAACACATTCCTGTAACCATTTTGAAATAAAGGGGAGCCATTATTCATTAGAAAGATGAATGTTTGAAAATGTCTAATATATTAGTCTAACGACCCACAAGTGATGTATATAGACATTACATTAAATTTTGTAGAATACATAACACATTAAACCATTATATGAACAAAGGCCATATTTATTTAGCTCCTTTGGAAACTGGGAACGTTATCTTTTTACTTGGTCGAAAATTGTCAACATCTCCCATAATGATCTTCCCCTATTGTTTTCCTATAAAAAACAATTCAATATATATTGGAGAAAAGAAAACATAAAAATGGTGCGATCAAATTCTCAGTTATTGTAAACATGGATAACATAAAAAATTCATAAACGTAATAATGTAAAAATATGATCATAAAGCATCAATATTAAAATCATTAGTCAATAAATAAATCATGGTAGTGTTAAAGGAAACAATAATAAAGGAAAAATAAAAATAATAAAATATCATTGATATAAAACTTGGTATTTTGGAAAATAAATAATCACAAAATATTATTTCAATTTTATCTAAGGTAGTTATTTGAATACCTTTATATTTGAAAAACTCCATTACTGAACCGGGTTTAATTGTCGTTCCAGCCATATATTACAGAACTAAATTTTCATATCGTTTCATCCCTTCAATAGCAACCAATATTTTCTGGTAATTCTAGTCTTGTGTATCTCATGAGATATAAATAATTACCTAATGCATTAAAGGGTGATATAGGTCCCACCCGTCTAACAATTAAATCATTCTTAATTGTTAAAAAACTAATATTGTTCACTATTTCATAATCGAAGGAATAAAATGGGATTCTTAAACATCATTATATTATAAAATAATCCATATAAAATATCATTCATTCATTAAAAGAATCAATTAAGTTTAATAATAATGATATTAACGTATCCATATTCAAAGAGAATCATCTTATATGGGAAATAATTTGGATAAAACACTTGAGCAATGTTATTGAGGATAATATCCTCTCTTCATTAAAAACATTTTCATTTCTCAAAATTCTGTGAAATATTCAAGGAAAAAAACTTTATTGAAAATAATCATGAAATATTATAAAGTATTATTCATTTAAATTAGGTTATATTAAATCCTAATAATCCATTTTTTTCATGTAATTAAAAAAATATTTTTTCTCACACTCTTGCCAGAATATTAATGAAGTAACTCGTTTTAAAAAACACCTAATGATTCCAATAATATCATTATAAAAAATTAAAAAATTTGTAAAAATTAATTTAAAATTTTTTATAGGAATAAAATTAATATTAAATATTAAAGAACACATGGATCTGGATGGTAAATAAACCCTAGAAAATACTTACGTATAAACAATCCGAGGTAATAATGAGATTGTGAAATTATCTCTTACAATTGGTCCAATATTATTAGTATGTATCTCTGAACCCTGTATTGTGGGTTTAAACCAATTATTAACATGTAATATAACCATAATTACGTTTCTGATAAAATATATAATTAATTTAAAAGTTTTTAATTCCTGTTCATTTATCAATTTTATTTTAATGCAACGATTTGGATAATAATTGTTTTATTTAACATATGTTTTTGGAATTTTTATTCTTGATATTATTACAAAGATAAATATTAAAATAAACATAGAATATAAAAAATTTATTTATATATCATATATATCTAGTATATAAATATATATAATAGGAATATAACATAAATTGATTACACCATTCAGGTAGATGATAGGCCGTATGTACGCTTGAACGCTATTTATGTTTCATTATTGAATAGAATAGAAGAAATTAAATCAAATATATACATATATAATTAATATAATTATTATTATGTCATATATTTCATTCTTAATTTTGAAATATACTTCATAATATTTTTGAATGGCGAATGTGGAGAATGAATCTCATCACGTCGTGGGGAAGGTAGGTCATTCATATGGATATGCAATGATATCATTCACTTAATTGTTAAATGATTTTGAATTGGATGGTATATTAAATAAAAAAAGTTATCTTGTTATATTAATTATTTACATCAATTATAATCCTCCTTATTACAATCCAAATTTAGTATTGTTGAATAACAAATTACACCACGATGTGGAGACTGTATGTTGTATGTACGCATGCATGATGATATTATTATTCGTAGGGTGGATAAAATGAGTTATAAGGTTTTATTATAATTATAATAACATATTATAATGTATAAGATACTATTTTATTACTTTATTAAGAGAACAACATAATAAGTGGATGTTGATGATGAAAATAATTATGAAATAGATGATAAAAAATTACCTCTTTTTCATGTATCTTCTTTTGATTATCACAAAATGACTCCCTTGGATAGATTTCATCCCAATGTGTGGCCTATATGAGGAATTTAGTGATATTATGAGATTATTTTAGCAGTGTTTGATTGATCCAAAGGGATTTAAAGCTGAGATTAATTGAGTTTATGTGGCTAGCTTTTTATAAAAGGGAGGAGGGGAACTTTAGGAATGTCTTGAAATATTATTTTATTATAAATTTACATTCGGTTTATAATGGTCCCAAATTCAATTATTTCAAAGATAATATGAGTATGGATAGACATTCTCTCAACCAAAAATATTTAAACATGTTTGGTTTTATATTAAACCTTATCATTTTGATTTATTCTTATTTATTCTATTTATTTTTATTTATAGTAATAATATTCAAAATGATTAATGGTTATAAATAATTAATTATTTGTTTTAAATTTTCGATAATTGGATAAATTGTGTAATTTAAGACTATATAATTCCGTAATTTTAATTTTAATTTATTTTGATCATTTTTAATAAAATTATTAATATGTTATTGTTATAAAATTGCAATAGTGACAATTTTGACACTGTATATTTATTTGATATTATATGACATTCAATAAGAAGAAAAATTATAAAAAAAATAGTTAATACACTCCTAACATTTCATAATCAGATTGAATATTCTTGGAGTACATTAAATTGTTAACATTATATTTATTTGAATATTTTTATTACTATTTATTTTATATTTCTATCAATAAAATAATTTCAACATCACTTCTATGTCATCATTAATGGTTATTATTTAATCTCTAAAAATTATAAATAAATTGAAATGATGTTGATAATTTCATTATTTTTATAAATACTATTTAGTATTTTTGTTTTATCATGTTTGTCGCTATATTATTGTTATTATACTTATAAGAGATAGGAGAGGGACAAGTTGTCACATTTTTTTAATTATAATTTCATCACATTCATGGAAAAAGTCCATTAAATGATTAAATTTCTACCCATAGGTTATATTGGTTGCATTGAATTCATTAAATAAGATTCATGTTGGTGTTATCGAAATTTTATTATCTTTATCATATTGTAGGTTACGTTAGTTTACCTGATTTAACATTATCTATGGTAAATAGAAATTACCGTAGTGACTAATAATAAAAGCCAAAAAATGTAACTTATTAACATATTATTGACTCAAATATTCCAAATAAGGAATAAACATTCAAAATTAAAAACAATTATGTTTCATTAATTAATTTAAGTTTAATTCTCATTTTCAAATAAAAATGCTGGTCTTTATGTTGTAAAATCTATGAAAATATTCACTTGTGTTGATTTCCAATTTAAATGTAAAATTATATCTATTGGAAATATTGAATTAAATTATAAATAAATTATCTAAATAAACATTTAACCAAATTAAAATGATAATCAAACTATATAAATAAATTAGTTGAAAATGCAGTTTGGAATTAAAATAATGTGTTTTTCACTATTCATTAAAAAATCAATATTAAAAGAAAAAATACCAAAAATTCAAACAACATAAATATGTTTATCCTTCATCCAAATAATACGTTTAATTTTTTTATATATAATTAGTAAAATTTATAAAAACTAGATTTAAATTTGGTGTGCCATAAAAAGGTTGAAAAGCTGCATTTATTGAAAAATACATCTGTTATCAGAAAAATATAATTTTTTCTTATATCATGTCCTATGAAATACATATGATGAATTTACATGTAATATAAAATTAAAAAGGTGGCTAACACTATTCATAATAGCTTTTTTATATCCAATTAAATTATAATATATTAATAATATAATTATGTTGAGTGAAAATCAGTATTGAGTATTACACAAGAAAACAAGAAAGGTTGCTCTTGCATGTAATGCATGCCCTGTCAGTTCTTAATTTACTGAAATATTCCTCTGGCTTTTTGTATAACATAATCCAAACATTATACTTTTATACATTGAAAAAATATATAATTGGTGTTGCATGAAATGAACTCTATCATGATACCCTGAAATTGTGTGTAACACAAGCAAAATATATTGTGGAGAATACTACAAGCCAATACATTGTTGTGTATAGTTAAATATAACATTGTTGTATCATACAACACATGACTTCGAGGAAATTAAAACCATTTTTTCTCAAAATAATTTAGGGTGCTCACAATATACCCCACTAAAAATGAATTTCTCCGTCGAAATTCGTCATGCTTATAAAAGGTTTAATATATCAAAGTTTCATTCCTAAAAACACACATTGTAATAATGAAAACTAAAAAATCATTTCACAATGGAAATTTAGAAACATAATAGTAACCAAAGAAACTCATCATTGTGATTCCACATAGGGGATCATTGGTAAGTTTTGAAAACATGGATACGAAAAAAAAATATTACTATCATGTTATGATGGATAGTGAACAAGATCAAGGTTTAAAGAAACATAACAACCAGAAATACATAAATCAGTGATGATTTGTGTGACCATTTAATTCTTATTATAAGAATGTACTAAGATAACATTTTTTGTATTAAAGATCTTTTACCTAAAGAAGAATAATTTTTTATCAGAATAAATGCATTCTTGATTTTGGTATAATCTCCCCATTGATCTTTCCTTGAAAAATTTCCATGTTATATCTTATATAATCTAATGAATTTGATTTTTTCATATTTGAATAGTTATAAAACCATGCGATAGATGGATAGGTCATTCCATCTGTCTGAACAAAAATGATATCATAGGTAATAAAATATGAAAAAGTCCTCCTATAGTGAAATAATACATTAATCTAACACACATAAAATAGAATATAACTTATACCATCCATAAATGTATAACATTACAATCCTTACATTAACTAAAAATATAAATCTATAGAAATATGTGAACTAAATCAATAAAACATTTACCTCCAATATATCATAAGATAGTACTTTTCTACAACATTCAAAACATTTGAATACCTTAATCATGTATTCTCTGAAAAAAGCTCAATAATATGAGTTACCATTGTATCATTGCCAAAAAATGTTTTTTTTCAAAATTAACTCTTTCTATACACCAATAATACCAATAAATATATATACATAAACCATGATATCAATATGTCCTTATATCAGTCTTGTGTCCTTTAATACTTTCAAATATCACATTATCTATATATCCCTTCATTATACACCTATCAAGTGGCTTCCAGAAATATTTCAATCACTCTTCATGGTTACTGGTATCATATTCTTATGGAAAACCACAATGAACCAATAAATATATATTCTAATATTTCATAATACTATAAAAGAGATCCTATAACATTATTTTTCAATTCCATTACATAAAAAATTATTCATTCCATAAATTATTTATTATACTCATCATCACCAATAGTGGTCACATTTTTTCCTTTTTTTATGTGGAGTTAATTGGTTAATGAAATTGATAACAATCCATAACCCTTGAATTAGTTCTTTTCATATCATAATTCCATATTTCCTTACACATGTAAGATTGATGTGTGGGTGGTCTATTCTCTGTAGTCGTTTCTCAATTCACATCATTAGAATCCTTTTTTCTATTACATAGGTACTCAACTACCAGATGACCTTCTATTTCACAATTAAATCATTTTCCAGACCTTTATGAAAATATCCACAATGGTTTATTCCACACCTTGAGTATTTGGTAACAATCATCATCTTTTCACCATTTATTTAATATTTTTCCTTTATCTCCATCTTCAATTTCTTGTCACAACCTTGTGATTGATATATAAGTCTAACTTAAATTTCATCCTTGATATTACAATTCATAATATATTCATATATAATAATGTATCTTAGAGCTAATTCCCTTCGAATAAATGGTTTTAAGCCACTAAATAATCGATCATATTTACATTTAGGTTGGATGATAATTCCATAAACATATGATGAATGTCTTTTAAAAAATTCCATGTACGTACCAACATATCCTTCATTCTTTTTCTTAATCTCAAGAAACTCCTTTTACTTATTTGATCGAAAATTTCTAGGAAAACACTTATTTAAAAATAAGATCTTGATCTCATCCCATTCTAAGGATTAAATTTCATCTTGTTCCCTTGTACTATTGATTAGAGTTCCCCAGTGGTCTACATCACCTTCTAAACAAAAAACAACCAAAATGAATTTTTTCTTATTCTGAATAGAAAAGGATGGAAAATAATGTTTCTATGGAATAGGTCTGTTGCTCAGCAAGAAGTGGATTAGAAGGCACACTGAATGAAGGTGGATGTTATCTCACGAAGGACACAATAGATCAGTGTTCCCTTCCCTTTTCAGTTGGAAGTCCCGGATGATTTATATCTTGTCTATGTAATTTAATAAAAAAATTTATTCCATCTCCAATAACATTTCATTATTCAAGAGTATAATCATTGAATTTCCCAGGGCATTGATCATTATCACACTTCCAATAGGTAACATCCATTGTCTAAAATCAAAAATAAATAGTGTTAAAGGGTAAAATAATACTAAGAAAACAACATAAGTAAGGGGGAGTACATTCAATCTCTAATGTCAATGGTTTTGTCCTAGGTTATTCATGATCGTTACCATAATTCTATGACTATTTCCTATTTTTAGACTCACCTTAGGGACATCCCTCAACATACCATTGAAACATCTGTTGGGATATTACTAAATTTTTCACATCATGGTTTCCAATTGATTACAAATACTTTTCAATGATACAAACTCTAATGACCCATTTGAGACGTATTTGGAAATTAAATTCCTTTTTATCAAAATACATAACATATTACAATATATAATCCTATTGAATTTTTTTTTTTGATGTCTTTGGAAACATGGATCATAATCTTCTAACTTGGTGAATTACCATCAAAATATCACATAAATATCTTCCCCTTTTGTTTTCATACCTATAAATTTGCATTATATCATTGGGAAAAGAAAACATAAAAAGGGTGAGATCAAATGCACAGTTAGGGTAAATATTTAATATATATAACAAACCATAAACATAAGAATGGAAAAAACATAACATAATTTTTAAATATCAAAAATCTTGTGTCATTAAATAAATCTTGGCAGTACATAAATCATAGATTATAATGGAATATTAAACATTGTAAAATAATATTTGAAATAAACATATAATTTTTGAAGTAAAATAAGAACAAAATATGATTTCTATAGTAGCCATGTAATTGCTTCCAAAACTATTATAGTGGAAAAATTATATTACTGATACAGATTTACATATTGTACCTTCCTTGTATCACTGAACCAAAATTACATTTCGTTCAAGCACTGTATTTACCAATCCTATTTACTTGACATTCTAATAATTTATATCTTATAAGATATAAATATTTTATCAATTCATTAGATAAAGATATAGGTCTTTCCCATCCCATAATGAAATCATTCTAACATGTGCCAGAAAATCATAAACCAATGAACTTATCATATCCTAAGGAATAAAATGTGTTTATTAAACATAATTATATCATAACATAATCCATATAAAATATCATTCCATTATTAACCCAATAAAATCATTGTAATAATTTTTATAATAACATAACCTTATTTGAATATCATCAACATAGATATAAAATAATTTTGATAAAACTCTTGATCTTAATTCTTGAGGGGAATATCCTTTTGTATTAAAAATGTTTTCCTTTTTCAAAATTCAAGGCAATTTTAATAGAAAAAATTTAAATTAAAAATAAATTTGAAATATTGTAAAGGATGCGTCATGGAAAAAATGGGTTATAAAATTGAACAAATCCATTTATGTCATATTAGTTAAAAAATATCATACTCTTGTCAAAAAGTACAAATGTATATAATATTGAAAAAATAAAAAATATTCCTTTCATAACATTTAATAAAAATTTAACAATGTGTAAAATTGTCTTTAAAAAATTGTATAAGAATTAAAATAATATGAAATATTATAGGAAACATGGATGTGGATGAAAAATATACCCTACTGAATACATATGTATAAAAAATCTGAAATATTAATGAGATTGTTCATATATATGTATTTACTGGGGTATATTTGTCATCAACATCCTAGTTTCCTATAATTTGTATTATTATTTTTAAAGATATTGTAAAATTATCCAACACCTTAGGTCTGATATGCATTGTATGTCTATGAAACTCATGTATATTGGTATTAAACATATAATTAACTGGTAAAAAAACTATAATAATATTTATGAAATCATATATTATTCACATATGAATTCAAATTACCATTTAGTTTATCAATTCCATCATAAAGAAACATTTTCAATAATAAAGGTTTTATTTATCAACTGTGTTTTGACTTGTTATTCATGATTTTATTAAATAGATAGTTATTTAGTTATGTCCATAATGTAAAAAAGATTTATTGATAATATATATTTAGTATATTAATATATATAATAGATAGAAAAATGATATCAAACACACTATTCATATAGACGGTAGGCCGTAAATATGAATAAATGAAGTTTTTGTTTCTGTATTTAATTTAATGGAAGCAAGTTAATGAAATATATATACACATAAGACAAGTAGAATTATTATTTCAAATATTTCATGATTTTTTATATATAATTTATAATCATTCTTGAATGGTTAACATGGTTAATGAATCTTATCACGTAATGGAATCGGTAGACCATACGTACATAAGAGCTATGATATTATTCACTTAGTGGTTAAATAGTATGGAATTTGTTGCCATATTAATTATAAAAATAAAAATCATTTTCTATTTTTTATTTAAATTCATTATGCTCAACATTATACTCATCCCACCTAAATATTATTTAATAAACAATTACACCACTACATGGAGATTGCAAGCCGTTCATACGATAACATAGTGATATTGTTATTCGTAGCATGGATAAAACGATGAATGAGGTTGTTCCTCTCATGAACCAAATATGGTTTCCATCAAAATTGGCATTAAAAAGGCATGTGATAAGGCTCTTGGTGTGTTCCGTATCCTCATGGATGGCACACCTGCCCAGATATCACAGATCTTGTTTTGGGAATTATTTACCTAAGTATGGATATATAATACACAAAAAACAATCGATAAAATGAATTTGATAATTCATGCCAAAAAAGTCTTAAGAAATGTACATAACATTATTAATATGATAAAACATTAAACATGAGGTCAAAAGACACATATATGTCGAATAAATACAGCACCATGAACTTCACATGATAAGGGATCGTCACCCACATGTCATCTCCACAACATCACACCATGGAACGGAACTAACAACCTGAACTACCATCACCCAAGGACTTTTCATTACCTGTGTCAATCATGATCATTTCTACAAACACCAAAGGGTTGTATGTAGGTTGTGATCCAATTACCAATACGATACACCCATGTGACTAAATATAGTAAGCATTACAGGATAAAAACCATGCCGATTTTGATAAACAAGAAGTGGATGACATAATATTTAATGAATGAAACTGTTAAATGTAATAAGTTATCAAATGGAATTTTACATGAGTAGTAAAATTAAAAAAAAAATCTAATGTATCTTTAATCCAAAACCATCATTTTCCCAAGATAAATACATAATAGTCCATGAATACAAATATTGGGAACATCCCTACAATCTGGTTAGTCTCGAGCCCCATGTACATCATATCTCAACATAAAGTAACCATATAAAAATACATTCTCATGCATGATACACAAGTAGGGAACATTCCCATAACATAATTGTCCAAAACCATCTTCAATACAGTTTTCTTAGTGTCATCATTATCCATTTTTCTCAGATATACTTGGATAAAACTACCCCCGATCACTAACGTACAAGTACATATTTTCCCTCCTAGAAACTCGAGATTCTCCATTGTGATCAAACCATATTAAAATTTTATATAAATATATTATCAGATAAAAACATCAGTTGTAGTCATAATAAACTTAAAACAGTATCTATACATTCTCTTCACAACATCAATCATTCAATAAAACCATTAGAATTACCTAAAATAACTACAAACAATTTAACATTATTTTGAACACAAAATCCAATGAAACACCCACTTTGAAAACTATGTTCATACCCATATTCACCGAAACATAGTTTTTAGAACTAAATTTTTTTCATAAATCGACTGTAAAAGTTATAAAGCAACCCCAATTGGCATAACATATAATTGACATATAGAGCACCCAATTTATCAAAAAATTATTACCTAAACAATGCACGTAACAAACATTACCAAAAATAAATTTTTCCTTATGTATAGTGATGTTGAAGTGTGATAAAATGGAAATTAAGGAACTATAACTCATCTCTTAGTTCATACACATGGAATTTCCTACCACAAGTGTCAAACCCTTTGAAACATTGTACGGAAGTTCAACCGCACTACTAATGCACAACAAGGGACATAGATCCAGCCTAAAACCACAATATTATTCCATGAAACCCATGATCAAACCATCGTTTCAATTCCCCACATTCTGTAAAATAGGAAAATCAACAAGAAATTGAGGAAACCCACTGAAAATGGACAAAACCTTAAGAAATTTTGAGGATGAAGGAATGTGACACTCTTAATTGAAGGACTATGAAGAAGTCGCCCAAAATACACGAGTATCTGAATTTCCATGTAGCCAAGTATGAAATTTAGTTTTGAATATGATAGAGAAGGATAAATGAGATCTGAAATGGGGGAAAGTAGTAAAAATTGAAGGGGTTGTGAAGGAAACCATTTACCTATTAAAATCTGGATGACTTGAGAAAGCATATGCAGTTCTGCCCAAATTTTTGATGCATATGATCTCAAAATAGTGAGAAATGAGATTGTGGGGTGTTCTTAGGGTATGTTGGATTAGTTCAAAGTTTGAATCACCAAAAATCCTTAAAAATTATGTAATATATTAAAAAATAATTTTTTTAAAAAATAAAAATCGGCACACAAGCATGCCCAATTCCTTAAATAAAAACACCAATCCACCATGATTATGGATTCATAAAGATTTAAAATTAATATATTGGTGTTGTTAGGTTAATGGAGGCCATTTTTGAAGTTTAATGGGGGTAAAATGTAGAAAAAATAAAGAGTTATAAAATAAACAAAACCAGGTTTTAAATCTAGAAATGGGCTCACGATTTGGCCAAATTCCTTAAAAGTCACTATTTCCACAAAAAATGAATGGGTACCTACCCCCCCCCCCCCAAATACAATGATATAATGGAAATAGAATTATATTTTCCATTATAATAGGTCATATATTTTACAATTCTCCCAACCATGAAAGAAATTACACCCCAAAATGTCATCTAGATGCACGATCAGAAGACAAGAATGAGTACTTCTTCTCATCCCACAATATCTTCTCCCATGTTTCGTGTGTATCATTTTCATGCAACCAATGAAACCAGACTGGTGGGACAAACATTCCCCAAATACACTTTTTATGTAATTCTACTTGTCTCATTGGCTGCTCAAAAATAGTTCACTCATGCTCTATATCCAACTCATCCAAATTAAATATAGGGCATAGATCTGTGTTGTATTTCTTCAACTGTGAGACATGGAAGACATCCTATAAGAATTTCAATAGATAATTTAAGGTGTAACACCCCATTATTCCCCTATAAAAATCTATTTGATGAATATAACACCTTTTTGTTTATGTAGCTCCAGGATCTACCACACTATGCCCAATCAAACTAATTGTTTAAAAACTATTTATCAATAGTAATACCCATGTTGTGAAATTTTATAAAATTCATTTGAAATTGGACTTCATTTTTTGATTCAGAATAACAAAAAATATTAGGTTTAATTTTTTATATTTTTCTGAAAAAATTCTATTATTTATGAATAGTGAAAAACATATCATTAACGTTTTAAACTAACATTTTTTCAAATAATTATTTATAATTTATAATTTATTTTAATGTAAAATTAAAAACATAATTCTTTTATTATCCTTATATAATTCAATTTAGTAATTTTATAATAATATTAGATATATTAAAATTTATTGAACTTTTTAATGCCTTTTACATAGCTTCTAGAAACATTTTTGTATCTACATAAAACAAAATTTTACCGCATCTGTGAATTGAATTTAAAAACTTTTATTGAAAAGGTTGTCATCAGTATGTAAAATGTGGTTCAATAGGATGAAAATAATTTCTGGATAGTAATATATTTTGAATTTTATTTATCACTGTTAAATGAAAATAGTTAATTAAAAGGTAATAATAATATTATAAAAATATAATATTACCCCAACACATGTCCAAATTATATTAAATAATTTTTTCCAGCCAAAATCAACCTTAGGACAAAAATAAGATCTTTTTTTATGCATTTTTGTCATATTAATACATTTATTATATTTTTTTAAAAAAAAATAAAAAGTGTTAAATTAAATTTTTGATAACAAAAAACATTTTAATATAGGGTTATACATAAGATAAATTCAACAATAAATATTAAATTTCAATCTAAAAATATTACATACATCGTAGTATTTTAGTAATAATTTTCAAACATTAAATAATTAAATTTATTTATAAAACAATGAAGATGTTGTAATTAAATTATTAATGAATGATTAAACTAATTTATATTATAAATATTAAAATAATTATAAATTGAAACTTTTTCAGGGTGTCATCAAATTTTCTAGGTGAATTTGTCATTTTAGGGTTGATTGAATGTATTTTTTCATATGAATCAAGTTGTTAGGACTTAAAAAATTAATACTAAATAGTGTCAAAATTGACATAAATTAGTTTTTAAAAGAAATTCAATTTTATTAAATAATATAATATTCCAAAAAAATATAATATTTGACCAAATGACATAGATAATGTTATATATGTCATTAAGTTACCACCTGTTCTTTTCTTGGCATTTTATAGTTATTATATTAACCATGTAGTATAAAAATACAAGAATACATGTTAAAAGATAACGCATTTTAAAAATAGTTAAATCTAAATGATATGGTTAATTAGGTGACCTTAACATGTCTAAAACCTATTGTTTTAGAGGATTTTTACCCATACTGACCTTAACCTCTTAATGAAATTAATTATGCTTTTAGAAACAAAAAATAAATTTTTAATAAATTAATACGTGAAGCTTTTCATAAAGTGCCCATCACTGCTCTTATAAAAGATTACTTCGCCTTATCCTAAATATGAACCTAAGAAGCCTTTTGGATTGTCCAAAACCTACTCAAATCTCATCCCACTACCCTCAATTCATCTGACAGTGATTACATTGATAGGAATCCCAAACTAAGGAACTCGTTTCTTCAAATCAAAAGGATGAAACTGATGAAGAGATAATTATTTCATCTCCACTTTCAATGTTTTATTTCTTATTCATCATCCTTTTTCATTGTTCATTACATAAAAATATAATATATACATTATATTCTAAATTATTTTATGCTATTATAAATATGGTACAACCATATTCCTTATTCTATCCATCATATGAATGACAATGTCACCAAACATGTGTACATACAATTTACCGTCTCCATATCGTCGTGTAGTTTTTTATTCAACAATTTATTATTTTTATGGTTATAATAAAAATTTATAATTAATGAAAATAATAAATATAATATTTTAATAATATTATATATATAATATACCAACCAATAACAAATGATTTCACAATTTATAGAACGGTATTGTTGCTTGTGCTAACTTATGACTTACCTTATCCACGACGTGATGGGATATAAATTTCCATTGTAACAATTCAATATTAATTTTCATTTGATTATTAAAAAATAATTTATAAGAACATAATATCATTTTTTATATGAATCAAATATGTCATATCCATAACAAACATGTCTTACGTAACAAAACAAATAAGGGAATACAAATCTGTTAACACCCGTAAAATTATAATACTAAAATATTAACCACAAAGCTATATTAGATAATCATATATGATATCATATTTATGTATATGGTTATTTTATATTTTAATAGAAATTATTTAACCATTATTGACGAGGTTAATTTTCTGTCATCTAAAGAAAAAGTACAAGTTAAGTGTTAATTATTCAATCTTTTTATTTTTTTAGATTGTTTATTTGTAAGTATTTACTAAGAAATATTTATCTTCCACATCCACATTTCATAAAAATATATTGAAAAGGGATATTTTAGTGTTTTATTGAAGGTTATCATTAACTAGATCATCATTTTAAATGTTATATTGATTCATTTTTCTAAATATATTTAAATAATGTACATATTTTTTAAAATGGATATAAATATTTATATATATATACATGATTTTTTCAAAATGTTAATTCCATTCCAAAGTTTCAAACTGTTATGGGACACATTGATTCAAAAATTTTAATTAAATGAATTCATTAAAAAAATGTGCGACTTTCAATTGATTTAAAAAAGGTATATTTATATAAAATATTTTTAGGGATTATTTTCATCTATGTTAAAATCCATTATTTGATATTATTATTGATTGAGGTTTTTTTATTATATAAAAATATTCTATATTTTTCTATATGAGTTATGATATTTTGGACTATGGATGTGCAATTTTTATATAATTAATTGTTTATGGTTAAGGTAATAATATTTTATATTAGTGTTTTAATACAAATGATTATGATATGTTTCACCCTTTCACATTAGGAATGCACTAGACATATTAAGTGATGAAGGGGGCCCACTATAGCCCCTCGATGCATCAGTTGGTCTCATTAAACAAAATAGTCTCTTAGAATAAGGCCTTGAAAATATTTATATTTGTAGTCTTGGAACAATGCCTATAATATGTGGTTATGGTTTATGACATTATGAATTCTATCACTATGAGATAAGGAATTGATATTACATGAGATTATTCAACTATTAAAATATTCATGTGAATATGCAAATAAATTTATTTGATTTATAATTTCCATATTATGTCTTCATTTATGTTTAAATGGTTTTTGTTTTAGTATTATACATTTCCATAAATGAATTATCTTTTTATGCTAGTTTCCACTATATTATTATTCGTACTTAAAATCTATGCTCACCCATTTCTTATGATTTATTTTTCCCATGATGTGAAGAAGTATATTGTGACTGTAAAATAGGAATAGACTAAGATATAATAGAGTTTTAAAAGGATAAAAAATCTTTTATTTCATTTCATAATTTAATGTAAAACTTATGAATGTATGTAGTACTTTCTAAGATACTAAACATATATGTCTTTCGGTACATGATCTATTGTTAACATGAAATTGTTTTGTAATAATTCACCGACTCTAGCTAACTGGGTTTGGGACATTAAAATTAGTATTAGAGGATGTTTGGTACTATCCTTGGAGACTGGATTTAGAAAATTTATGATAGGAAACATTACCCTAAGATAGACTATATGGATTATTATAGAAGAACATCCAAATTTTTTTTTCTGATATAGATATTATTGGTGTTAAAAAATAAATAAATCCCCATGTAGATACAAAAAATGGACGTGGTTCTTGCATAGATGTACCTAGGAGTGAAAACACTGACATGTCGTACATGATAGTGGGATTTACTATTCAGCTAGTTTGATACTTCTGAGAGATATTCATAGGATAATTCACAATTTCAATCCGAAAAATAATGAAGGATTTATTAGTAAATACTTCTCAAAAGATATTATTTTATGACTACTGATTATATGTATAAACATTTCGATTTATGTTCTGTATTTTACATGTTTGAATTATGTATTATTATCCATGTACTAATCTATTAAATGAGATTGTTTAGAAATGACGCAAATTTGATGTAATGGAAACCATATCAATTCCCATAGTCATTGTAGGGATTTCACCCTATTAATTATTATTATAGTGGAGCTGGGGATGCTACTTCTGCTGATAATCATATAACCATTCAGGGAAAACTAACTCAGGATATAAATAATAACCATACCTGTTTGGAGAACCCTAATCCACAATGTAGAGAATCAATGTTAGAACCTTTCATGAGGAAGAAACAAAAAACATTAAATGGTACAAAAACACATTTGTAGCGGAGTAATGGATATGTTTCTTAGTGAAAATATTTTATTCTTTGGGGAGTAGGAAAAGGGAAAAACATTATTTGTAGTTTTTAGACTCTCAGGAGATGCAGATAAATGGTGGTCATTAATTCAAAACATAAATGAGTATAAAAAGTATCAAATCTGTAATAGAGGGATTATGAAGAGATTTTCATAGAAAAATACTTTCCCTGTGATCATTGAGCGGATATAGAAAAAAAAATTGCGTCTGAGAAAAAAGGAGGATGAGGATGTCACATGGTATGAGGATAAATTTACAAGGTAAGGAAGTCATGCTGCAGATTATATATGTTACCCAATATGTATGATATATCTATTCATTAATGGGTTAAAACAAATTTCCTTTTAGAGAAATAGTCACGCAGTCCTTCTCATCGTATGAAGATATTGTCTCATGTGCTGTCAAGAATGAAAAGGCTTTATCTACATCTTATTAATTTAAAGTGAAGAAAGAGAAGAAGAGATCTTTTAAACACTATGGAAAAGGAAATAAGTGGAATAAGGAAAAATTTGAATTTCTATCCTGTAGTAATTGTGGAAAGAAACACCCTGGTACTTACCTAATGGGAATGGGAGTGTGTTTGAAGTGTGCAGAAAAATTTGGCCAATATCGTGATTGTAAGGGGAAGAATGAGGACATTAATTTTCATTTCTACGACTGTGTAGAGATGGGGAATTAGTCAAATGATTTTCACAAGCATCAATTAAACATACCTCAGAAAATAACTAGGGGTAAAGTCAAATATAATGTGATCACAACTGCTGAGGATGAAGATCTAAATGATGTGGAGGCATGAACTTCAATAATTTCCTCAAATTAGCTACTTCTTTATTTGATTCTGGATCCACACATTCATTCATATCTTCACTCTTTTCTATGAAAATTAGATATTACTGATTTGACATAATAAGGTAGGTGTTAGTAAAAACACTTAAGGGAATTATCATTGCATCAAATTTTGGTCAATTAAATATAATTATAGAAACCAAACGTGATTTATCTTCTCATATTATTGTCATACCAATTTATTGAATTTGATATATTACTCAGTATGGATTGGCTTTCAATCCATGATGAAAAAAATTACTGTAATAAGAAGGACGATACAATTTTTGATGATGATAAGAAATGCCTTGTCATTAGTGGCGAAACATTACCATCTAATTCACATCTAGATCCACCCTAAATAGCTCTACAAAATTCAATTATTGGGGAAGAAGGGAGTGAAATAACAATGGGTTAAGAGTGGAATGTTCAAATAGAGGATGCACCTATTGTGGAAGAAATTGTTGATGTTTTCCCAGATGATATACCTAGGCATAAATTATAATATGAAATTATGTTTTCCATTAACATAATTTCTAGTACATGGCCCATATCAAAGACCCCATATTGAATTTCCATTAAGTAATTAGTAGAACTAAAAATACAACTATAAGTATTATGTAATAATGGAGTTATGCTCCCTTGTGTTTCTTCTTGTGGAGCCCCAATTTTTTTGTTATAAATAACGATAGATATATGAGTATGTGCATTAACTATAGGGTGATCAATGCTATAAACACAATGAACTGGTATCCCCTACCCTACATTGAAGATTTATTTGATTAACTTCATGGAGCTTAATATTTTTCCAATATTGAAATTCAATCTGGATATCATCAGTTGTGTGTAAATAATGAAGACAACTAAAAGAATTAATTTTGAACCAGGTATGTGCACTATGAGTTTAATGTAATGCCTTTTAGAATTTATAATGATACCTTTATTTTCATGGGTCTATTGACTGGATTTTTAAGGAGAATCTTGTTGAATTTTTAGTGGTTTTTGTTGATGATATCATTGTACACTCCAATTGATATGAAGATCATGAAAATCAATTGCAAACTATTCTGAAAACTCTTTGATGAAATGAATTATATGGGATGTTTTACAAGTTTGAATTATAGCATCAATAGATTTATTTTAGTGTCTATATTTTCTATAAGGATCTAATCTCTATTGATCCTTCAAATAAATAGGTAATCAATGAATGGAAAGCACCGAAGATTATAACTAAGGTACTCTGGTCTATTGGTTTAGTAGTTTATTAAATTTTGCCCGATTGTATAACCCATTAACCGAAAACCACATAAACTGGTAATATTTAATCTGAAAATGGGTTTTGAAGAATGTTTTGAATAATTGAATGAATATTATTCAATGCTCTATCATGACTATACCATCAGGTAATGATTGGTTTGTAATTTATAGTGATGCCTCCAATAAATGACTTGGAAGTGTCCTTAGGTGGAATGATATAGTTATTGCGGATGAATAACTGTAGCTAAAAATTTAGGAACAAAACATTCATACTCATGATATTGATTTAGAGACTATAATCGATGCTCTGATGATATGGAAACACTATTCCTATTGTGATAAATGTGAGATATATATCTATCAAACTAGTTTGAGGTATATTTTCTCAAATAAATAACTCAACATGTGGAAAATGAGATGGCTTGAACTACTCAAGGATTACGATTTCACCAAACTCTACAACTCGGGGAAGGAAAATAAGGTGGCATATGCATTGAGAAGAATGGATCATGGAGTTCTAATCAATATGAGAGTTGAAAGGGATCTTATGTTCATGGATCTATTAATTATGGAAATGTCAATAATCATGGAAGGTGATACATCAATTATTTTTCAAATTGTCACCAAAACATATTTACTATAAAGGATTGAATGATCTCAGACTAATAATGGGTAGATTCAAAAGAAAATTAATTATGAATGATGGGTTATTGGATGAATTCATATATAAAGAAGAAATTTTGAAATTTGGTTAGAGGATTTGAGTTCCAGATGTTACTGATCTAAAAAGTCTATTATTATATTGTTCTCATAGATCTAAGGTCATTATATACCCTAGTATCACTTTGATGCATGGTGATTTAGGGGAACATTTTTGGTGGGACAACATGAAGAGGGATATTACTGATAATGTGTCAAGATATATGGTTTCTCAATAGGTGAAGGCTCAAAGAAAACATCCATGAGTATCCACGAAACATCTTCCCATAACTAAGTGGAAATATAATGATATTATGATGGAATTTAACATGGGTCTACCAATGACTCAGAGAATAAATGATAAATATGTATCATTGATCAATTTATTTACAAATCATCCCAATTTCATTCTATAATAGAAGATTTACCTCATGAACATTATCCTATAGATATATTAATGAATATGTTAGATGTCATGGTGTACCACTATTGATTGTTTTTTATCGTGATCCCCATATTACATCATGATTCTCTGAAATTCTTCCGAAATCTCAAGATACTGAACTTCGTTTGAGCACTTCCTAGCAACCTCAAAATGATGGGAAATTAGAATGAACAATTAAATCCACAAAATAAATGTTGATATCCTACAAAAATGACTTTAAATGTATGTGGGATCAATATATACCTCTGGTAGACATTTCTTATAATAATATCTTCCATTAAAGTATTTATTTGGCACCATATAAAGCGTTATATGGAAAGTGATGTCATACACCAACTTTTTAGATATATTTTGGAGAAAGAAAACTTGTAGGCCCAGAACATGATCAGGGAACAATGGAAAAGTTAAAGATTATCAAAACCTACATCAAAGCAACTCAATGTAGAAAAAAGTTCTCTATCGGCAACAAAAGAAAGGATTTGTAATTTCATGTCAGAGATAATGTTTTCAAAAAGGTATCTTGATAGAAGGGTGGTATAAAATTCAGTAGGAAGGGTTAATTATGTACCAGATACTTCAGATATTTTGAAATTTTAGAATGAGTTGGTGTTGTAGCTTAATATTTGGAAAATCCAAGAAGTGTCTCTAATGCTCATGATGTGTTTCACATATCACTATTGAGAGAATATATTCCTAAACCAATGCATGTACCCACCCATGAAGAAATAAAACTGGAACATGATATTACATATTGTGAAGAGCATATCAGAATTCCCCATACCAAAGAAAAATTGTTGAGAAACCGGATGAATCATTTGGTAATTGTTTTTTTTTGAGAAACGATAAAATGGAAGAGGAAACATGGTAACCTAAGGAACTTATGATGAACAACCACCTATATCATTTTAAGTAGTAATACCGAATAAATTTCAATGTCGAAATTATTTTAAATGGGAAATAATGTAAAACCCCAAGCTTACACATTATGCTTCTCTTTGATTAATAAAACAACTTCTGATGTATGCGACTACAAGTTCTAGCACACCATGACAAAAAAAACTTGCCATTTAAAAAGTATTTATGAATATTAATATCAACTTTTTGAAATTTTATAAATTATTTTTTTTAATTGGAATTCATTTATTGATTCATAATATCAAAATTAGACTAAGGTGAATTTTTTTTAAACATTTAATTTTTGATGAATAGTAAAAAAACATAGCATTATTTTTAAAAACTGACATTTTATTAAAATATATATTTTTAAATTTTAATTTATTTTAATGAAAAAATACACATAATACTTATATTAGTATAATTTAATTCAATGGAGTCATTTTATAATTATTTTTCATATATATAATTTTATTTAACTTTTTAGGGTCTTTTACCCAACATCTAAGCACATTTTCAAATCAACATAAAACATAATTTTAATAATTCTATGAATTGAATTTCTAGAAACAATCATATAATGTTATCATAAGTAAGTATATTTTGGTTCAATATAAAGAAAATTAGTTTTGGTTAATAGTAAATTTTGAATTTTATTTTCCATAGTTAAATGTATATAAGGTAATTAAATGTAAAAATAATTTTATAAAAATATAAAATTACCCCAACAATTGTCTTAATTATATTGGATACTTATTTTATACCAAAATCAACCAAATTAAAAAACTAGATACTATTTTATCCATTTGAGATATATTAGGACATTTATTTTATTAAAATAAGAGATAAAAGTGTTAAATTAAAATTTTAGTAAATAAATAAATTTTTATATAGGTTTAAAAATAAGATAAATTCTACTATAAATATTAACTAAAAATATAAAAATAATTCTGAAATTGTAGTATTTTATTTATAATTTTTAGATGTTAAATAATTATATTTATTTATGAATGAAAGATGATGTTGTAATTACCTTATTAATGAATGATTAAAATAATCTATATTGTAAATATAAAAATAAAAGTAATTTTAGACATTTTATTCCATTCCTGAAATTTATTGGTGAATATGACATGTTTGGTCTTGTTCATTGTTTCTTTTCGATGTAATCAAGTTGATATGACTTTCACAAAAACCAAATACTAAATTGTGTCAAAATTGACATAAATTATTTTAAAAAATGTAATTTAATTAAAAAATATAATAGTATTAAAAATATAAAATTTATCCAAATGACTTAGATAATGTTATATATGTCATTAATTAACCACATGAGGTTTCCATGGAATTTTATTGTTATTATATTAACCATGTAGTAAAAAAAATACTAGATGACATGGTAAAGATAAACTATTTGACAAATAGTTAAATATAAAAGATAAGGAAAATATGGTGACATAAGCTCGTCTAAAACCTATTTGTTGAGAATATTTTGACCCATCCCCACCTTATCCTTTGAATAAATCCATTTTTAGCTATTATAATCTGAAAATAATTTTATAATAAATTTACATATCAACCTTTTCCTAAGGTGCCCCTCACCTCTCTTATAATAGGGTTCTTCCCCTTCGCTTAAATTAACACCTCCAAAGCATTTTGAATTGGCCAATACCTACTCAAATATCCTCCAAACTACCCAAAATTAATCATATAATCCTTACTATGATCCGTACTCCATCATAAAGAGGCATTTTGATCAAATCAAAAGGATGTACCCGAAGAAGAGGTAATTATTTCATCACCACCTTCAATGATCTTTTCTGTTTCCACTTCCTCATTCATTGTTTTCTACATACCAAAATAAAAGCTTTGGTACCTTCTAAAAATTATTATTTTATTAAAATTATGGTACAAAAATATTCATTATTCTATCTATCCTATGAATGAAAATGTCACCATACGTGCGTACGTATGGCATACCATCTCTATGTCGTGATGTAGTTCATTATTGAACACTTTATTTTTTGAATGGGTATTATAATGATAGAAAATTGATTTAAATAATAATTATAACAAGTTAATGATTTTTTATATTTATTATAAAATCCAATTACATTATATTTCACCATTAATAGAATGATATTATCGCTTGTGCATTAGTACGACATACTGTTACCATGATGCGATGAGATTTCTTTCACCATCATAAAAATTAAGGAAATATTTTCTTTTTATTATTAAAAAATACTGTTTAAGAGCATACTATCATTCATGATATGAATTAAAAACATCATATCCATAACAAACATTACTTATGTAACAAATAATATAAAGGAAAATGAATCAGTTAACAACGGAAACAGTGATACAACAGAAATGTAACAACCCGAGATTTTATGAGATTTTTTTTTTAATTTCATTAATTTCTTGTAATGTATGCTTCACCAAAAGGAGCTTGAACTACACGCATCACTGACTTGGCTTGCATTACACGCAATCACAACCTTCCTCGATAACATGTGTAGTACGCAATACTATGTTTCACTAAACAATGCTATATTGTGATAATGTTATAATGGTCTAGCCGTTATGAATATTATTTACTAAATTTTGAATTTTATATCATTCTTATTCATCTTACTATTTTTCTAGAACATGGTATTAGAACGAAAAAAAAATTCAGGTAAAATACGAATTTTTAAAAAAATGCAGTTTTGCCACCTTTTGATGGTGCACCAACATTCAATCTAGTTTTTGAAATTTTTATAAGTAAAATTTGAAAAAATAAAATTCTTATTTAGAATAATGATATAAAAATTTACTTTGGATAAATTTTTCATATTATTCTAATATCTTTTATATATTAGTGAATTCTAAAAACACGCTTTAATTTAATTGAAAACAACATTTTTCATTGCAATAATTTATATGGATAAATTATAATATTGAATGGTTTTAAAGTAAAATAGAATATATTTTTACCATTTAATTTAATGAATATCATTATAATTAATTTCAGTTTGAATTCATAGGTAAAAACCGTTCAATCATTGGCAATATTTTACCTTTTAAAACTTGTTTTCTTAACAATGGGCTAAATTTTAATTTAATTACTACAAATTATGTGTTTTGAATTTTTAAAAATTTATTCCATATTTAGATTCAGTGGGTCAAAATTATGTTAATAGGTTACATTTATTTTTTTGATATTATGAATAGTAAATACGGTAATTTTTATTTACTTCAGTTAAATATAAATCGGGTAATTAAGGGTAAACCTAAGATTATAATAATACCCTAACACATTCCAAAATTAAACTGGATGACTAACAATCATCACATATCACCTAAGGTTCGTATTAGATTAATTTTATGGACTTTTGACCATGAATATAATTTATTTATTATTAAAACCAAAGAAAGTGACAACATGTCACTCTCTTAAATCTTATAAGTATAATAATTTTAATTTAGGGATAAAACTGATGAAACTTCTAACATGAATAGTCTCTAGAAATATAATGAAATTATCTACTTCATGTGGATTTATTTAGAATTTTTAGGGATTACATAATTATCATTAATGGTGACACAATAGTGATGTTAAAATTATTTTATTGATTGAAATGTCAAATAAATGGTTTTAATAATATTAAAATAAATATTATATGAACTATTTAATGTGATACACTAATTTTCTAGATATATATGGAACATTAATAATATATTAAAACTTTTAGTTAGAACATATATTTTGTGAGTATTTTATGTAAATTCATATAAATGAATTGTTTCAAAATTGACACTATTATTATTTTATAAAAATAACATAATATAAAATTGTTTAAAATCACAAAAATATTTAAAAATTATAAATTAAAAGTTATACAGTCTAAAATGACATAAATTATCCAATTATGGGAAATTCACATGTCATATGTAATTATTTATAACAATTTATAATTTAGAATCTTATTACCACAAATAAAATTAAATAGATTAAATAAAGATAAATGAAGTTGATAATGATTAAAATAAATTCCCAACATGTCTAAATTTTATTGGTTGATGATATTACAACCGTATATCAGCTAAGATTAGAATTTGACTCATTTTGAAAGTTTTTATGTGGGGTTTGAATTTATTATAAATTAATATTTCTCATGTTTCCAATGGTGCCCCTCTCCTCCCTAATAAATGGGTGCCTCCTCCCTCTTCTCTTCACAATACTATGAGCTTTCATGCTCTTCCAACCCCTTCCCAATCCTCTTCACCAATTACGTAGAAAAATTATTGAGGTTCAGTTCTCCTCAAAATACCAACTCTAGTGCCATAAGAGAAGGCTTAAAAGAGGTGCGTGGAAGAAGATGTAATATCTTCTACTGATTCTTTCAAGTTTTTTTTTCTTCAACATATTATAATTTAGTTTTATCGTTATAATGTAATAAAATTAGTATCACTAGCATACTAATATGTTATTATAAATATTAAAAATCCCCTTTTCACCTTTTATCCCTCTTACAGAAAATTTAATCACCGCACGTGCGTACATACGGAATACCATCTCCATGCTGTGGTGTAATCTGTTTTTCCACCACCACCTTACTTGGATAGGTAAAAAGGTGTAAAGAATAATTATATATAGTTATTATAACATCATAATGATTCTGAGATATTATATCATCCTCTCTAATTCAATTCAACAATTATTGGAACGATATCATCGCTAATGCGTACGTACGAATTACCGTCTCCACGACACGATGAGATTAATTTCCATGTTAACTATTCAAGAATGATTATAATGTATATATAATGAATAATAATGAAATATATGAAATGATAAAGCTACTGTATTTATGTATATATATATTCCATCTACTTACTTCCATTCAATTCAATAAGAAAGGAAAACATCGTTCATGCGTACGTACAACCTACCGTCTCCATGAATGATGTTTTTTTTTCATTTTTAGATCTATTATATATATGTATATTATAAAAATATATTATATATAAATCATTTTTTACATTCCAGAAGTAATTATATATGATCTAAGTAATCATACGAATAACTACAAGTCAAAACGCGGACGATAAAAGAATCGATTTTACCCAAAACAATGCTTTAACCTGAATTTAAAAAATAACGGGAAATATAAAGTCATAAGTGACCCATATGTGATATCATAACAATGAATATGATTTGGTAATAATTCAATTACATTATTTAAATCATTATACAGGAGGTTTGGATACATATGAAGCATATCAGACATAAGGTTAGGTATATCTTTTCCAATCTCGTTTTTATCCGAGATTGTTTATTTGTAAGTATTTACTGGGGTTATATTTATCATCCATGTCCATGTTTTATAAAAATGGTTTCATGTATGTTTAAAGTCCTATTTACCCATTTTGACTTTTCTGACATGTTATGGAAGGAATCTTTCTTTTGTTAACCATACGATGAACTTTTTGACTTTTCTGAAAAAAGTACAAGGAATTTTTTTTAACATATATTGCATGAATGGGTTTTTATGGTTTCATAATGCCTAATTTCAAGAAAATACCTATACAATATTTGATTAATATTTTCAACAAAATCCTTTTCTTTTAAAATTTCATGGAATTTTTTGAAATGAAAATGATTTTGAAGAAGAAAAGATATTTTCATCAAGAATTCATTTCAAGTGTTTTATCAAAACCATTTTCCATATAAGATGAAATTATTTCATATGTGTATGTTTCAAGTATAACGTATCTATGATTTATTGGGTTTCACATTTCTAATGATTAAATTATATCCATTTGTTTTATATGTATTATGTTATGATGGAATGATGTTTATGAATCCCATTTTGTTCGTTGGGTTATTGTGATTGATGTACGTTTATTTTGTGGCACACAAAAGAATGATTTCATTATGAGATGGGTGGGACCTATATCTCCATCCAATGCAGTGGGTAATGATTTATATCTCATTATATATAGATGGCTGGAACAGTAAGTTAATCCGGTGCAGTGATACCAGACTGGAACGAGGCGTGAACTCGATTCAGAAGGGGACTTTGTCCACTAAGATAGTCTTGGCAGAAATGCCTTGGCTACTATGGAAATCATATCACGTTCATAATGGTTTTCCACAATTAAGTGTTTTCTTCCAATTCTATTCCATCATGATTGATGTTCTATTATGAAATATTCCTTACATACATCCATCATATATGTCTTTCCTCAAGATTTTGAGATTTTAATTTTATGTTCAAGTATTTGCAATCAAATGATTATGGATTCCTTTATGTTCTCTATGTTTACCCTTAATGAGCATTTGACCTCACCCATTTTATTTTTTCATTTCCCCGTGATATAAGGAATGGTTTTAGGTAAGAAAACAAAATGGTAAGATCTACATGGGAGATGTTGAAGATCTTTCACCATAATTAGAAGATTATGATCCAAGTTTCAAAAGACACTAAAATATTACAGTCCGTTGGTGTCTATTTTTGTTATGTCTTATGTATTCCGAAAAAGTAATTTAATTTCTATGTACATCAAGATTTGGGTCACTAAAGTTCATATAATAAGAAAGGTTTAGTCATCCTTTGAAAACTAGGATGTGAGAACTTTAGTGAGATCCCAAGATATATTTCTATGGAATGTCTTGGAATTTCCCTAATGTTATGTATAAGTATAGGTTATAGTCCTAGAATTATGGTAACAACATTAGAATTAAACCTAAGATGTTAGATATTGAAGGTACTCCCCCTTTATGATGTTGTTTTCCTAGAATGATATTTGCCTCTCACACTATTCTTTTTGGGTTTTAGAAGATGGCTTGAATCCGAAAGAACCGTTTTGATCAATGTAATATACAATGCAATGACTGTCCTCATAAACAAACCAATTTTATGGGAGATAGAGTGAAAAATATTGTTTCTATACATACACAAGCTATGAATCATTCTAGACTTCCAAATGAGGATAAAAATAAATAATATTCTATTGAGTCCTTCAGGAGGCTACATCCACCTTCATTCAATGGTTCTTATGATCCACTTATTGCTGAACAATGGATTAGTACCATTGAAAATCTATTTTCGATAATTCGTTGTTTAGAACATGAAAAATTTATTTTGGTTGTTTACCGGTTAGAAGGTGAAGCAGACTAGTGGTGGACTCTAATTAAGAATACGAGTCCCCAAGATGGAATTGAATCCATGGAATGGTAGGAGCACAAGAACATTTTTTTAGTAAGTACATCCCTCGTATTATTCAAACAAAGATGGAAAAGGAGTACCTTGAACTTAAGCAGAAGGATGATGAATCTGTTGGAATATACAAAGCGAATTTTACAAGACATGCAAGGTATTCATCTGGCATTATCATCAAACCTAAAAGTAAAGTTGATCGATTATTCAATGGCTTAAAAACAAGTCTTCAAAGGGCATTATCTATAAGAGACTTCAGCAGCTATGATGAAATTTTTCTTTGTGATACCAATGTAGAACTGGAAGTTGGAGTAACATATCAATCTCAAGGTTTTGACAAGAAGCGATTGATGGATTTCAAGGAAAACCTCTAAACAACGGAAAAAAGAAGGTGAATGTTAATTTATTTTCAAATTGTGGAAAGAATCATGGTGGAGATTGTCTAAAAGGTACTAGAAAATGTTTCAAGTGTGGAAAAGAAGGTCATCAAGCAGCTGAGTGCTGATGTAATGGGAAAAAGGATTCTAATGACATGTGTAGAGAAAAAACTATAGAGAATGCTCCACCAATAATTCAATCTTTAAGTGCAAGGAAATGGGGAATTATGCTGATCAATGACCTAATCCAAGGGTTAATGATTATCTACCTGATAATCCTCTTAAGTCAAAGGACAAAGGGAAGTCACATGTGATCAATATTGGTGATGTTGAGTATGACAACATTGTACTGGAATGATTATGTGTTTATGTAACGGGAATCCAAAATAATGTTGTGGAATCTAATTTATAGTACTGTGGAATGTTGGAATATCTATGTATTGGTTTATTATGGTTTTCAATAATTATATGGTACTGGTAACCATGAAAATTAATTCAAATATTATGGAAATTAGATGATATGCGCATAATGAAGTGATAATGATAAAATAATATTAATGAGCTCAGGACTGATATGAGGACAACGTGATATCATGGTTTGAGTATATTGAAATTTTGGGATTTCGGTATGTGGAATGGGTTAACTTTTGAAAACATTCATGTTTTCACTATGGTTATATGGTAATTCATGTTGCAAGAGAATACAAGATTAAGGTATTCACAAGTTTGGAATGCGATCAACAAGATATATCATATGATATATGGGGGATAAATGATGGTATTCACATTCTTGGTTAATGACATTTCTAGTAATATTTTTCTTTATACTATGATATTGGAAATATGTATTTTGGATAAGTCTAAAGACTGGAATGGATTATGTCAAACATCAGATAGTATTTTTTAAGGCATGAACTTTTTTAGATATTATTTCTATAATGTTATAACAGTGATGTTTTAGAAAAAATAGACAACCTGGAGGACGAGAGACAACCCGTCGCGTCGGACATAGTTGTGAGAATTGAACCCACAACCGAAGTGAGACGTGCCTTTATTTCCTACCATTTTCCTATAGGAAGACACAGGTTAGTAGAAACTAGTTTTATTAAGTGGTATGATAGATGTATTATAAGTCCATTTTTGGAATCATATATGATTAACATCACCATAGATGGACTTATGTATATCTGATAACATTTTCTAACCTTATGTTTGAGACATATGGAATGACCCATCATTATATCACATGATATGATAACACTTCACGAATGATAAATTCAACATCATTTCATTAAGATATGAATTGGAAATTGTTCAAGGTATGAACAACTGTGAGATTATACAGAAATAAAGTATGTATTTCTTCTAATTCAAATTCCTCAACTTTTGGGAAATGATCTTGAAAACCAAAAATCTTGTCCTAGTGCCCTTATATCTGATGAATCAGATGGTACCTTAGATCATGACAAATTTATGGCTTCGTAATTGTTGTATTTTTTATTACCATATTCTCTACCACTCTCCATCATAACATGATGGTTAGGTTTCTCTTTTATATCCATATTTTCACTTATGTTCTCCTATATGGAAACTGAGTGATGAGTTAATTTGGGTAACCGATATGTTTCATAATTAACTTTTTAAAATTATTTTCTAGTATTCCTTTTTATGACATGGGTTTCAATGATAGAAACTATCACGTAGTAAACCATTTATAACCCCTACGAATTTCGAGGGAAAAATTCCTTTTAAGGGGGGTAGAATGTAACAACCCGGGATTTTATGAGAATTATTCATTTTAATTTCATTGATTTCATATGTTGTATGCTACATCAAAAAGATCTTGAACTACACGCATCCCTTACTTGGCTTGCATCACATGCAATCGCAACCTTCTTCGATAGCTTGTGTGGTACGCAATACCAGGTTTCACAAAACACTGATATATTATTATAATATTATAATTGACTAGCCTTTATGAATAGTATTAACTAAAATTTTAATTTTATAACATTATTATTTATCTTACACATTTTATAGAACATGGTATGAGAACAAAATATATTTTTCAGGTAAAATAAGTATTTTTCAAAAAATGTAGTTTTGCCGCCTTTTGATGGTGCACCCACTTTAAATATAGTCTTGAATTTTTTACAAGTTAAATTTTAAAAAATAAAAATTTTCTTTGGAATAATCATATAAAAATATACTTTGGGTAATATTTTCATATTATTCTGATAACATTCATATTTTAATGAATACTATAAACACGCTATATTTTAATTAAAAATAACTTTTATCGTCGCAATAATTTATATGATTAAATTATAGTATTGATTGGTTTTAAATTATAAATAGAATATATTTTTACTATTTAATATAATTTATGTCATTACCATTAATTTTTCATTGAATTCATAGGTAAAAACATTTCAAATTTTGGCAACATTTTAAATTTTGAAACCCATTTTCTTAACAACGGGATAAATTTTAATTTAATTACTGCATCTTCTATGTTTTGAATTTTGAAAAATGGATTCCATATTAATATTTAGTGGGTCCAAATTATTTTAATAGGTGACTTTTATTTTTTTTATTATGAATTGTAACTACGATAATTTTTATTTACCTCAGTTAAAGATAAATCGGGTAATTAAGGGTAAACCTATGATTATAAAATTACCATAACACATGAAAAAATTCTATTGGATGACTAAAATTAGACCCATATCAACTAAGGGTCGGATTAAATTCATTTTATGGACTTTTGAACCAGAAAATATTTTATTTATTATTAACACCATTGAAAGTGACAACATGTCACTCTCTTAATTCTTATAAGTATAATAATTTTAATTTAGTGATAAAATTCATGAAACATAGAACATAAATAGTCTCCAGAAATTGAATAAAATTATCTAAATCATGTAATTTTATTTAGAATTTTTAGGGATTATATAATTATCATTAAATGTGACACAATAGTGATGTTGAAATTATTTTATTGATTGAAATATCAAATAAAGTGTTTTTAAAATATTAATATAAATATTATACGATCTATTTAATGTGATCCAATAATTATATATATATATACAGTGTTATGAATATATTGATTCTTTTATTTTGAACATATCTTCTATGAGGATGTTATTTAAATTCAAATAAATGAATGGTGTCAAAATTGACACTATTGTTATTTTATAAAAATAACATAATATAAAATTCTTTAAAATCACTAAAATATTTAAAAATTATAAATTCAAATTTATATTGTAGAAAGTGTCATAAATTATCCAATTGTAGACAATTCACAACACATAAGTAATTATTTATAAAAATTTAAAATTTAGAATCTTATTACCATGAATAAAATTAAATAGATTAAATAAGGATAAATTAAGTTGATAATGTTTAAAATAAATTCCCAAAATGTCTAAATTTTATTGGATGATGAGATTACAACCATATCTCACATAATATTCAGATTTGATTCATTTTGTAATTTTTTACCTGGGTTTTGAATTTATTATAAATTAATATTTCTTATGTTTCCAATCGTGCCCCTCTCCTCCCTTATAAAATGGCACCTCCTCCCTCTCCTCTTCACAACACATTGAGAATTCCATATTGACCATCCAATGCCCATTTCACTTCCCACATCCCTAGAAACGTTCTTGAGGTTCTTTTCTCCTCAAAAAACCAAATCTAGTGCCTTTAGAAGAAGCTTAAAAGAGGTGCGTCGAAGAAGAGGTATTCTCTTCTACAGATTCTTTCTAGTTTTATTTCTTCTTCAACTTATTATAATTTATTTTTCTCATTATAAAGTAATAAAAATAGTATCAATAATATACTGATATGTTATTATAAATATTAAAAAACACCATTTCACCTTCTATCCCTCCGATGGAAAATGAAATCACCACGCGTGCATACGTACCGAATACCGTCTCCACGCCGTGGTGTAATCTGTTTTTCCACCACCACCTTACATGGATTGGTATAATGGTGTAAGGAATAACTAAATATAGTTATTATAACATCATACTAATTTTTAGATATTAAATCATCCACTATAATTCAATTCAATAATTTTGGGAACGATATCATCGCTCGTGCGTACGTACGGATTACTGTCTCCACGATGCGATGAGATTCATTCTCCATGTTAACCATTCAAGAATGATAATAAAGTATATATAATGAATAATAATTAAATATATGAAATGATAAATCTACTTTATTTATGTGTATATATATATATTTAAGTCATCTACTTACTTCCATTCAAGTCAATACGGAAAGGAAAAGATCATTCAAGCGTACGTACGACCTACCGTCTCCATAAACAGTGTATTTATTTCCATTTATCAATCTATTATATATACGTATATTCTGAAAATAAATTATTTTTAAATAGTGTTCTATAATTATGTAATCATGATCTATGTAATCATATTAATAACTACAAGTCAAAACAAATACGATAAATGAAACAATTTTACCAAAAACGCTACTTTAACATGAATTTACAAAAGAACGGGTAATATAAAGTCATTAGTGAACCATATATGATATCATAAAAATTAATATGATTCTGTAATAATTCAGTGACATTATTTAAATGATTATATAGGAGGTTAGGATACATAGGAAGCATATCAGACATAAGGCAAGGGATAACATTTCCAATCTTGTTTTTATCCAAGATTGTTTATTTGTAAGTATTTACAGGGGTTATATTTATCATCCATGTCTCTATTTTCTAATAATGGTTTCATGTAGGTTTAAAGTCCTATTTACCCATTTTTTACTTTTACCACATGTTATGGAAGTAAACTTTCTTCTGATTACCATACAAGGAACTTTTTGACTTTTCCGACAAAAGTATGAGGAGAATGTTTTTTTAACTTATATGGAATAAATGGATTTTTATGGTTTCATAATGCCTAATTTTCAGGAAGATTCCTCTACAAGATTTCATGACTATTTTGAAAAAAAAATCATTTTCTTTTAAAATTGCATGGCATTTAGTGAAATGATAATGATTTTGAAGAAGAAATGATATTTTTATCAAGAATTCATTTCAAGTGTTTTATCAAAACCATTTTCCATCTAAGATGACATTATTTCATATGTTTACGTTTCAAGTATAATGACTCTATGATTTACATGGTTTCACTTTTCTTATGATGAAATGATATCCATTTGTTTTATATGGATTGTGTTATGATGGATTTATGTTTATGAAAACCATTTTATTCGTTGGGTTATTATGAATTATGTATGTTTATTTTGTGGAAGACGAAGGAATGATTTCATTATGAGATGGGTGGGACCTATATCTTCCTCCAATGCATTCGGTAAAGATTTATATGTCATGAGATCGACATGGATGGAACGGTAAGTTAATCTGGTTCAGTGATATAGGACAGGAAAGAGGAGTGAACTCGACTAAGAAAGGGACTTTGTCCACACAAATGGTCTTAGAAGAAATTCCTTGGCTACTATGGAAATCATATCCTATTCATAATGGTTTAACACAATTACATGTTTTATTCCCATGCTATTTTATCATGACTGATGTTCCATTATGATATATGCCTTAAGTACTTCCAAGATATATGTATTTTCTCAAGATTTTGATGTTTATATTTTATGTTCAAGTTTTTGCATTCAAATGTTTATGGATTGTTTTATGTTCTATATGTTTACCCTTACTGAGCATTTTATGTCACCCTTTTTATGTTTTATTTTCCCCATGATATAAAGAAAGGTTTTAGGTAATAAAAAAAGGGTAATATCTTTATGGGAGATGTTGAAGATCATTCACCATGATTAGAAGATTATGTTCCATGTTTCCAATGACACTAAAATATTACGGTCCATTGCTGTCTATTTTTTTATATATTAAGTATTCCACAAAATTAATTTAATGTATATGTACATCAAGCATTGGGTCTCTTGAATAAATATTATTAACAATGATATATTATAAGATCATATATGATATCATATTTATGTATGTGGTTCTTTTATAATTTAATTACAAATATTTAACCATTATATTAGAGGTTAACGAACCCTCAGCTAAGGAATAGTACAATGTAAGTGTTAATTCCTCAATATCATTTTTATTTTGGATTGTTTATGTGTAAATATTTACTGGGACATATTTACTATACATATCCATGTTTTATAAAAATGTTATCAAAATGAATATTTTATGGTTTTATGTAAGGGACTCTTTAACTTGATCATCATTTTAAATGTTTTAATGATTTATTTTTTTATATAAATTTCATTAATGTCCATGTCTTTCATAATTGTTTTAAGGATTTATTTTTTTGGACATGATTGTTTTAAAATATAAATTCCTTTGAAAAGATTCAAAGGTGTATGGGAAACATTGATTCGAAAATATATTTTAAATGAATTAATTTATAAATTGTGTGAAATTTAAATGATTTCAAGAAAGAAGGATATTTCATTCAAAGAGTTTTAATGATTATTTTAATATATGTCAAAAACCGTTAAGTGATATTATTCTTGATTGAGGTTGATTTATTATAAAATAATATTGCAGACTATTTTGAATGTGTTATGATATGATTGACTATGGATGTAATATTTTTATTCCGTTAATGGTTTATGGTAAAAGTATTAAAATTTGGTATGTTGGGTTTAATAAAAAATTTTGTGTTATGTTTCACCCTTTTCAGTTGAAGAATGCATTGGATGAAGTAAGTGACAGGCGGGGCTCGCTATAGCCCCTCCATGTATTTGTAGGTCTAAGGAGTCAAAATATTGTCTTGGCAGAAGGGATTGAATATTTTTTCATGTCTTGGCACAAGGCGTTGACTATTTGGTTATTGTGTCTGATATTATGCTTTTAATAAATATTCAATTATCTATTGAAATTACATGTGATTATTTGACTAGTAGAATATCCATGTGAAAAAAGTAAATGGAATTATTTCATTTATATTTTCCATGTTATGCTGAAGTTTATGTTTAAAAGGAATTTGTTTTATCCATATTCATTGCCTAAAATGATTATTCATATTTATTATTGATTCAACTTTACTAATATCTTTTATGAGGATCCGAGCTCACCCCATTATTATGATTGTTTTTCCCATGATGCAAAGATGTATATTAGGAATGAATTGCAAAGATATACTAAGGTATATGAGTGTTTTCAATGGAGTCACCATATTTATTTTTCATTCCATAATGTAATGTAAAACATATGTATGTATATAGTACCACCAAAGATACTAAATTGATCGGTCTTTTGGGACTTGATCATTTTTTATCATGCTAATGTTATGTAATAATGGAATGACATTGGTTAACCAGGGAGAGGGAGTAACATAATGACATCCTGTATGCCACCTTTCCAATGTTCTCAATGATCTCAAAATGTCCGACATACTGCGATGTAAACATAAATTGGATTCCCAATCGATGATGGCCAAGACGAGGGGCTACTTTAATGTTTACTCGGTCAACCTCAGAATACACTAGATCTCGAAGCCTCTGGTCATCAAATGATTTATGGTGACTCTTATCTATCTATAAGTGCTATCAGATCATCATGAACGTCTCAGACATCTCCTGTACAATATGTTTCACCAATAGTGAGGCCTCACCAACCTTAGCCAATTATACGGGGGAACGTTAAGACCAACCAAAGAGAGCCTCAAAATGGGCCATTTTAATTTAGTATTGTTAAATTTTATTATATGAAAACTCATCCAATCCCAAATGGATATCCAAGGAACCTCCAAAGTCTAGAAGACTTGCACGGAGCATATCCTCCCATATTGGATTTTCCAGCTCAGTCTGACCATCTATTTGAGGATGGTATGCCATGATCATCTTAATCTGAGACAACCAGGCCTTTTGAAGGTCTAAACCACAATAGATAACTGAAATGGAGGTTTTATCTGATTCAACTATTTATGTAACACAATTGATCCTTACCACCTCCTAAAGATACAAATGGTCAAACCAATCCACATTAGCTCTATCTCTGATCAGAAGGAAGTGGGATGATTTTTTCAGAATATCAATCATAGTCCATATGGAATGAATATCCCTAGGGGTACAAGAAAAACCCTCAATAATGTCCAGGGTGAACCCATCCCACTTCTATATAGGATTGGGTAATAATTGGAGTCAACCAAAGGGCCTTGGATGCATTGATTTCACCCGATGGCATGTGTAGAATCATGACAAGTCGACTATGATGACTTGTCTCATACTAGGACATCAGAACTCTTGATGGAAATCATAATAAAACTTGGTATCAATCAAATAGATAGCCCACTAAGACAGGTGGATATCCTGCATCCCCATCTTTTACAGAGATAACTACATTAATAAACATACATTGAATAATTGGTTAACCTCGGGAGAAAACAATTGATTAAAAGATGTCTCCCCCTAATAAAGAAACTTATTCGACCACTGACAAAGCTAGTCACATAGTAGTTCTCTCTGAATTATCTCCACTAGAGAAGGATTAAATTGGAAGCTCACCATGAAAGAATCCCCCAATTTTCTCTTTGGTATCCACATGCATATAAGATGAAAAGTTCCATCAAACTCCACTCATTATTGGACTTCATCAAAGCTTGCACTGGGACACATCATATTAAGTCTTCAGCCACAATTTTACCATTTCATGGGGTATAGAAAATGTCTATGTCGAACCCCTACAAGTAGGTGATCCAATGACGCTGCCTCAAGTTAATGTCCTTATACAAAATATATAATTGAATATTTTGTGATCAGATTAAACCACAAACTTCTCACTAATAATATAGTGACACAAAGCCTTCAATGTATGCATCATAACTACGAACTCAAAGTCATGGGATGGGTAATTATTTTTGTGTGGTCAGAGATGGCATGATCCATACACCACCACATGATCATCCTGCATAAGCACTCACCCATGACCTATAATTGATGTGTACAAATACACCACATACCCTTTTCCAGCCTCTAGAAAAATCAGAATGTGGGTGGTAGCCAACCGCCTCATCAGTTCCTCGAAGGATGCATGGAATTCTAGGCCCCATTCAAACATCACCCCTTTCTAGGTGATCACAAACATCAGTGATGAAATTCTAAATAAATCCCAAAAAACACCGATAATAACCATCCAAGCTAAGGAAAATCCACATCTCAAACACATTCTTTGGCTGATTCCATGACTTAACCGCGCTTATCTTCTCAGGGTCCACCAAACCCCCTGCTATGATATCTTTTTTCAATTTCTGGAATATTGTCACCATAAAAATTAGAACCAAACCCAAACCATGACAAGTCCATAAGGGAGTTTCCTATACTCATGGTCTAACAAAATCTCTTGGGTATCATATAATATAGTTTAGGAACAATTTACTAAATTCTGTATACTGATATTTTCAAAAACAATAGAATACTGAATATGAAAATTAATGCCAAACAAGCATTAAGAAAAATTTATGAACTGAATACATGTGATTAAACATAAAACAAGAGGTCTATATATGCATAAACGTAGCATAAAAACAACCCTGAGGACTCCACACTACAAGGGATAATCACCGACAAACCATCTCCACAACACTGCACCATGGAATAAAACTAACTACCTGAACGACCATTTCAAAAGTCCTTTCATTTACATATATAAAAAATGATCAACTTTAGTTACACCTAAGGGGTGTATGAAGGGTGTGGGTCTAAGATCAATATTATACCAAAATGGGGTTCCACAGAGTAATCAATAAAATATAAATAGAATTATAGTTTTGATAATCAAGAAGTGGTGGAAATAATTTATAATGAATGAAACATTCAAATATAAATTGTTTTCAATGGGAATTTTCCATGAGGGAAAAAATTTCAATAAATCATGTAAGGTACTTTATTTTCTAGAAAAAATCAACGTATTCCAATGATAAAAATAGAAGAGTCAATGTGCCCTAATTTGGGGATCATCCCTAAGAACTAGTTAGTCTCGGACACTATGTGAATCGTATCGGAATGAAAAGTAAGAAAAGAAAAACCCATTCTCAAGCACAAACTACATGTAGGGAACATACCAATAACCTATTGGTACCCAACCATAATCAATATTTTTTTTAATGTTGTCGTTATATATTTTCTCAGTCAATGATGGATAAAACCACTTCATATAACTAGTATAGTATTACATATATTCCCTCCTAGATACCTAGAGTTACCCCTTATGGTAAAAAAATTATATCGTGTCTCCAAAATCCATTATCACATAAAAACTTCATTTATGTAAATAATAAAATTAAAAAAGTAGCTACACATGCTTTGAACAACATACATAACTCAATCAAAACATTAGAATTTCATTTGAATAACATCACAAAATTGAACAATAGTTTTCACAAAATGTATATTAAACACACCACTTTGAAATCAATTTTCATATCCATATAACCAAAATAAAATTTTCATCACTAAATTTTTTTTAAAATCCATTTCAAGAGTTATAACACAACCCCAATTGTCATAAAATAGAATAGACATGTGAAAAAACCCTTTAAAAAATATTATCACCTAAAATTTATTGTCATAACAAACGTCACCAAAACCCAATGTTGTAGAAACGATAAAAAAAGAGAAGTGTGCTAAAAAATGAAATTAATAACATTTAACCCATCTAGAATTATTTACAAATGTAATCACTTTCCACAAGTGTCAAAACCCTTGAATCATTTTGAGAATGTTAAACCAGACCACCTCTACACTAGAAAGGACTTTGATCCAGCCTAAACACACAAGATTGGAAAAGAAATTCATTTTCATCCCATAGGTTCAAATCCACACTTGCTGTAATTAAGGAACATCGAGAAGAAATAGATAAAACCCAATGAAAATGGATGGAACCCTATGTAAATTAGAGGAAGAAGGAATGAGACCCACAAACATGAGGGATATTGAGGAAATTTCCCCACATAAAACACTATCTTAATATCTAAATAGCCAAAAATTCATGTGAGGTTTGTAGAAGACTGAGAAGGTCATGTGAGAACTGAAATGGGTGATAAAAGTAAAAAATGAAGGAGTAATTATGGAAACAATTTACCTCTTCAACTCTAGATGATTTGAGAAAACATAAGATATTGAACCTAATTTGCAATGAATTTGGTCTCTAAAGAGGGGGGGAAATATATTGGGGGAGCTCCTAGGAGTCATGGGATAGGGTGAGAGTTAGAATCATAGAAAAAAATAAAAATTGAATAAGATATTAAAAAATTATTTTTAAATAATAAAATGGATTACGATATGAACCAATTTTTTAAATTATTATCAAAATCCACCATGATTATGGATTCCTAAAGTGTCCAAATTAATATGGTTGTTTTATTAAGTGAGGGGAAGACATTTTTGATGTGCAATTGGTGAAATTTTTTTTAAAATGAAATATTTTTAAAATAAAAGAAATTTGTTTTTAAATAAAAAAATCGGCTCACAGTTTGACCCAAATCATGAAAAAGGACATTTTCCTCCAAAAAATATGGGAAACCCTCAACAATGAAGCTGAAATGGAAATTAAATGATATTTACCTTTAAAATTGGTCATGGATATGACAGTACCATAATTATAATGATATATCGGCATGTAGATAATACTATATTTATTAAATTATTATTAAAACAACATAATAAGAGGAAATATAAGAAGAAATTAATTCTGAAATATTTGACAAAAAAATTACCTATTTTTCAAGTATCTCCTTTTGATTTTCCCAAAAGGTCACCATAGTATCTCATTTGGCCCAATATTTTCCACTTACTGGAAGAGAGAGATGTTGGGAGTTTATTTTCACAGGGGTTGGTCAATTCATTGGGCTTAAATGGTGTGAGTAAGTGTTTATAGGTTGAGGCCTTTTATAAGGGGGAGTATAGGCACATTAGGAATGTTTTCAAATATGAAATAATAATTTTTTTTATTTTATAATAGTCCCAAACTAATTTATTTCGAAGATATGATGACTACATGTCAGAATACACTAATAAAATAAAATTTAGACATGTTTTTATTTAATTATAAATGTTATCATATTGATTTATCCTTATTTAATATATTTTATTAGATTTGTGATAGTAAAATTCTAAATCTTTAGTTGTTATAAATATTTACTTATTTGTTGTCAATTTTTCCATTGTTAGATAATTTAAGAAATTTTCAACCATATAATTTTCAAATTTTAATTATTAAATAATTTTTTTAAATAATTTTGTAATATGTTTTTATATTAAAATATCAATAGTCTCAATTGTGAAACTATTAATTTATTTTACATTAAATTAAATACACACATAAGATAAATTAGGAAAAATTATTATTTAATATGATATTTATTTTCACATTTTTAAATCTATTTATTTGATATTTCTTTCAATAAAATAATTTCTACATCACTATTATGTCATAATTAAGGGTGAATATTTAATCTCTAAAAATTAGAAATAAATATACATGATGTAGATAATTTCTTAAGATTTATGGAAAGTGTTTTTTTAAAAAATTTATCATGTCTATAACGATATTAAAATTAATATACTTATAAGAGACAAGAGAGTGACATTTTGTCATTTTATATTATTTTAATCAGATTTACTTTAATTTCCTAGAATAAAGACTATTAAATGAATCAATTATAACCATTAAGTGATATTGGTCTACATTAATTCATCCAATATGATTTTGGTAGGTGATAGGTTAATTTTATTATCTTTATCGTTTTTTTTTACCAAAATATACTTGATTTAGATTTCACTCTGTTAAATAAAAATTATAATTGTTACTATTCATAATTTCCAAAAAAATAAAAGAATCTTATTAACATATTTTGGAACCAAATATTGAAAATTTGGAATTAAATTTTCAAAATTCAAAAAATAGAAGATGCATTAATTAGATTACTTGCAATTTCTGTTTTCATTACCAGATAAAAGAGTTTTAAAAAGTACAAACTATCAAAATATTAACATTTGTTTGTGAAAAATAAAAATGTGAAATTACATCAAAGGAACAAAATAGGGTCAAATAATAAAATTATAATCAAATTTCACTATAAATTAAATTAAGAGGCAATCTGGAATTAAAATTTAGTATTTTTCACTAATCATTAAACTACTAAATTTATCAGAAAAATACTAATAATTCATCCAATTTAAATTTTTAAGTCCCACATCAAAATTAGACATTAATTTTTCCAAATATAATATATAAATGTGTTAAAATATATGTTCAGAATTTTTTCTCCAAAGTAGGTAGAAAAAGTGATTTCTTTTAAAATAATTCTTTTATAGGAAAAAATAATTTTTTTAATTATATCATATTCTATAAAATACATATGATGAATCTTAATAGTATATAAAATTAAAAATGTGGTTAATAAAATTTATAATGTCTACTTTATATCCCATTAAATAATAATATTTCAATAATATATCATTGTTGAGTAACACTCAGTATTACATACAACCCAAGAAATTGAGGAAGGTTATTCTATCATGTAATGAAAGAAAATTTAGTGTTGAGTTTAATGAAATATTTTTTTAATTTAAAATAATAGATACTTAGGTATGATATTCATTGAACAAAATATACACTCCTTGTTGCGTGAAAATAATTTTATCAAATGAACTTGAAATTGTGTGTAACACATGACAAGTATTGTGTTGTATATACTACAAGCTGAAACGATGTTTGGGATTGGATATGATAATCATGATATAGTGTAAAACACATTAATTCAAAGAAATTAAAATTATTTTTTCTCCTAAAATCATAGGGTGTTACAATCGACCTGACCACTGAAATTATAGAGCCAGTTTCTATTAACATTACATAGGCCTGATTAAAAGGAAAATCCTTCCATTATCTAGATGATTTTAGCAGTATTGACAAAATAGATAAATATACATATCATGCACTACAATTTAATACACTAATGAAAACATATTTTTTATTTCATGGATAAATTTATTCCATCTATGATATCTATTCATATCCTTCATAGTACATATAATGGAATCATGGGAAAAGAAAACAATAATTGAGATCTCAGTGATTAGTATAGAAAATATAGAAGATGAAATAATTATTCCATGAGAATAACTAATATTTTATTATTTATAAGAAAAAACGCACTCCATGTAATTATTAAATTAATAAGGGTGTAAAAAATCAATGTGGAAAGATAAATTACTAAATACACATCCATATAAATAACTGGATCTATAAAAATCAAAATAGAATGGTTCGACATTGAAAACACAAGCCATTTAATCTATATATATATAATGAAATGAATCAATGGATGTTATCATAGTTAATATATAATGGATATTAAATACTTAATAAAACTGATGGATATTTATATTTATTGAATTTCATGTATGAGGCACATAAAACCAACTATTTTCAAAACAGATCATCTAGATTGTGTAAAAATACATGTTGAAACTTATTTAATTTAAGTATATATTTTTTATCATGACATCATGTCTTTCCATCTGTGGAATATATAATATTCAGGCTCCTCCCATCACAACATGACAATTAATTACTTATATTGATTGATTTATTTAATTATTAAAAAATATTCTTCATAAGATATCAATATTTAATAAATAATAATTTCTAGTCATTATTTCCCCAAATAATGAAATAAAATTTAATTTAATCAATATACATATAGAATGATATATTGATTAGGGAATAAACAAGACCATTATAAATGGTATGGATAATAATTGGAAAATAAATTTTTATTGATCACATGAAAATTAATTTATAAATCAGACTAGTAAAGGAATCATGGATGTGAATTTTAATATTATCCTTGAATAAATAAATCATAACCCATAAATATGATGAAAAATGATTGTATTAGTACCACATATCACATGTGTAGTAAAAATAATGGGTTATTGTCTTTAAAGAATGTAAATATCATAAAAATCATATTAAATTTTTTTTGGAGAAATATATATTTTTCATTTTGAAAATCATTTTTATAATATTTTTCTTCTAAAAAAATTTATAAATATTTTTTTTAAAATATATAATTTTTACATGAAATTTAATATTCAATGAAAATATGGAAGATAAATGTTTATATTTTGTATGAGATCAAAATAAAATTCTATTTTTGCGGAAAAAATGTTAAAAAATTATTTTTTTAGAAAGTAAAAGTAGTATCTATTTGTTAAATCTAGTAAAATAAAAATAAAAAAATTTATTTTATAAAATATTTAAGAATATTTTTTAAAAAATTAAAGCTTTTTTAAAAAAAATTTAAAGAATGAAGTTTATCTGATAAAATAGTGATATAATGTAGGGTATTGTATGTGAAATTTTCTAACACATTTTGAGTACCAATTAGGGGATAGATGGTACTATTACAAGGAATGGTTCTTGAATAACATTAGGAAAATAAAATTAAATGGATAAATATATAATTATCTAATAGTTTCATCTAACAATAATTCAAGCATTAAAAATCTAAGAAAAATATTCTGAGGCAATCCCATGAAAAGAACATAATATTGATGTATGAACAAATAAATCAATAAATTAAGCGTTTTTAAATGCAAATCCACATAATAAACGTGAAATTTTTTTTATGAAGTGATTAAAAATATTACATAATAATATTTATGATAAACACGATGTAATATAATCTAATGAATTGAAATATAATTATGATATTATTTACCACCCAAAATATTATACATATTTTTTAAAAATCATTCTTCATTTCCACTATTTTGGATGTTAATTTTCTAGTTATCTATATATGTTTTGACTTTTTACGTGTTTTTCATACTATATAGAAGTTTATTTCATCATATAAATAATTTTAAATATAATTTAATTATAATATATATTAAATATATATGTATTTATAATAAACCAAAATATTTGGATATACGAAACAAGGAGTATCATTTCCAAAGATGGTAAGTTTTATGTATTCATGAAAACTTCTTCTATTTCAACATCATTTTTAACAATAAATTATTTTATATAGATATATGTATGTATATTATCATTACATTATCACACATATATCATTTTTTATGATGAGCTTTTTTAGAACCATCCTCTAATATATTCCATGTGTATTCTGAGCGAATAACTTACTTTTAAGATGTGGTAGTTCACATATCCACAAACGATGTTATCATATCCCAGTAGTGTGGAAGTCATGAAATTAAATTTTATATTAATGATATAGAGGCATGATGACATTATAAATATCTTATATATCATATATAAATAGTGTTTACATCATAATTTTCACCCTTGATTGGTGGTAATGAACAAACAAACAGTCATCATTTGTCGAGGTTCATGCCTACTCTACATATGAACGGTATAATTGTTTATCGTTACATGTATGTGTTTGTAAGTGTATGTTTAAAAATTATCATTAAAAATATCAGTATAATTTGGAGACATTGGATATAATATAATAATGTTATAAATAGATTTGAGAGGTTGGATATGGAAATGCAATGAAAATTATAGTTGTAGAATGTTACATCATTTTGGGAAACTCCTTTTTTGTTTAAACTAAAAGATATCCTTGTTTAGATTTATACCAATGATGATTATTCTAGGATGAGGAAAATGATATTGGTAAATTAATTTTTCATAGGTTATCTAATACAAATGGATTGATAAGTATTAATAAATCAGTTGAGTGAGTGACATTTTATAATGTAGGTGGTGTGCCATTCATGTCATTTTTATAAAAAAGAATTCCACCCACATTTATGTCATTTCATGTGGTTAACATACATTAAAAAATTAAATTAAATTAATGGTATGTTCTAAATATGGCCATAAAAGTGATATATAATGTTTCCTGGTCTTCATGACCTTTATTTTTTTTGGTTTAGTCGCATATTAATCTAATTTTTATCTTAATGTCCTTAATTAATTATAATCACATCCAATAGTATTTCTAAGAAAATATAATTCTGGAATATTAGAGTTTCATAATTATGATCATTACAATAATGGAATCCATATTTTAAATTCACAATAACATTACTTTAAAAAATTATTTATAAATTAATCAAGTGGACATGATGAAAATGAGGGTTTCTAATGTAAAAATGATCAACATTTTATTATGTTTTTATATTAAATTTTAATATCAAATTGATACCAATTAAAGAATTTGGATTAATTTATGTATAATTTATCTTAATAAACATTAAATCCAAATGGATACAAAATTTCTCATTATTAATAAATTATATAAAAAATCTAACTTGATTTAGAATTGACCATTTTTCATCAATAATAAAAAACTAAAATACATTAGAAAAATAAAAAAACAAAACCCAATATAGTTTTTTTGGTATGAATTCAAAATGAATTTTATTTTGACAGTGAAAAATAATAAAAGATCCAAAAATTATATTTAAAATATGTTCTCTATTAAAATGTTTTAAAATTTAATTTTTATGAAATAAAATATATTTGTGTGGGAATCATTATTTATTCTTAACATATATATATATAATCTATTAGTTAAAAAATTATTTTATCAAATATAAAATAAATATATTTCTCTATTCTTATTCTCTAACTGTAATTAATTTAATTTATTATGATAAAACACATGTGGCTCAAAATAATACATTTCTAAAAACATACTCTTTTTAGTCAATTGATTCTTTTATTCATTTAAAATTAATAAGAAACAATGAGTTATTTTATATATATTCATAACTAAAAATTAAATGGATATCTTATATATAATTTGGTTAAATAGTAATATTATAATAATATATTTTGGTTTTGTGAAACTGAATCATGTATTTAAGGAAAGCTTTATAAGATAGTTTTTAATAAATGTAACAAATTATTACTCAGTATAATGTGAATTAAAATATATACAAATTTTTATGTTTATTTAATTTATTTAATATACCATAATATTATTAGAGTTTATATTAATTTATATGTTTACGTTTGTTTTTCATACACACTATGGAACTAAAGTTACTACTTTATAATTTTGGGGATGTTATACCGTAATCAACATAAATTAATTCTATCTTCACAATATAAACTCAATCATAAAAATCATGGGTTTGATATTTCATTTTTTTTCAAATCACACATCCTAAAGACAGTTAATTAAATAACTATTAACCAGACATTAAGAGAAGCACATAGGTCACATATAACTATGTTTCCACATATGAGATCATTATTGGGATGTAAAAATATAGACATAGGGTTAAATAATAAATATTTATAGGGAGTTATTTTGTCAATCAATCATAAAAAATTATAAATGGAATGTTGAGGGACTCAAACACCTAAATATATGATGGTTTAAAAGGGTTTTTGTTCAAAAAAATATGGTATTTGGGAAAAAATATTTTATGAATGTTGAGTAATTCTTTAACTAACATTAAATATACGTAAATATACATACATGATAAGAATATATTAATATGAAAAACTCATTATTTTTTAGTTTACTGATCGATTTATCATTCATTTATTACTCCATTGAATTGATATCCTAGAATGTACTTTTATTTGAGAATTAAAACCTTCTTTTAACAGATCCTAATACCCAAGATACCAGGTAATTATATTTGTATGTAAATATTTTCCAAAATAAATAAATATTCTTCAGTAATTCCTAAATTAAAAAAGTTATACAACTAGATCATCATTAATACATATATTACGATTTTCTATATAAATATAATTATATATTCACAAGGTAATTGTGTGTCACAATGAATCATAGGTACCCTAGTAACCTAATAATGGTTCCGGCCCTGACACAACATAAAGGGAATTCCTAATGCACAAATATTGGACAGTACCATATGGTATCATAAAATATGAATGGGAACAAATTGTCATCAAAACATAGAAATCAAAATTTAAGAAAGTTAATATGCATAAAAAACACTCCACCAAGTTTAAAGTTCTATAATACAAGAAGGCATAAGAAGTAGGACTTACTACAAGAAAATTAAAAAATGGGGACAAATAAACCATGTCCCTAAAGAAACAACTCACCACGACCAATGATCAATAGCTAGATCCAACTATAAAAGGTCATTTCCCATTTCTTTATACTTGAAGAATAAATTCTACCAAAATCCAAAGGAAAAAATAATGGTGTGTGCCTAATACTAGTAAGATTCCACCAAAGATTCTATAAAAAATGTTAAATACAGATTACGAAATGGAAAAGATTCCAAATATATAAATTTAGAGGTTTTAAAATTTAAACTAAAATTAAAACAAAAAACATGTTATTTCTTTCAAAATGATGTAAAATAATTTTAAATAAAATGATATACATTACAAGAGATGGAATATTTATAAAAAATAGCATAAATAAAATGGTTATAAAAAATAGTTTATGTAAATATTGAAATGGCATGTAAAGTAGTTTTAAAACCTTGGAATACATTCATATATCAAATTAAAATAAAAATGGAACAACATGGTGATCTACTAAGTAGGTTTTATATAATTAACTAGATATAGGATTCTACACTCTCTACGTAATCACATAAAATTGTGTATATTTGCGTACCCCTTACACTGGCCAAAGGCGACTCACCTATCACCCATTGGGGATGTGAACAGTCGTAGATATTTTTTAGAATGATGTAATAGTGAAGAGTGTATCCAAAGAAGTTAACAACCACCAGTGGCTTGAATGTGATCTTAAATGATTGGAAATTCAATTTATTATTTCATAAAATTCAATAAATCCCATTCATCAATTTCAAAAATTCCAATTTAATTCTATTAAAAAACGGGATTTAATTACAAAAAATTCCATTTTTACAAGATACATCTACTAGGTTACTATCCAATCTTTTTAAGCCATTTTCAAAATTTTAAAATCAATTAGAATCAAATTTTATCCCTCTCAGAATTCATTTCAAAATTGAAAATAAGAAATTTAATTCAAAACACTTCTATTAAATAAATAACATAGATTAAAAAAATTAAATCCGAAAATTTTCATAACCACAAACCAATTCAATGGAATTGAGGCTTTTTCAAATTTTTGGGCCAATCCATATCAAATATCTCATTTGTCAAAAATAGGTTTCTATCCATTTAATTGAAATAAATTTTGGGGAATTTAATTTAATTCAATAAGTAAAAAAAATAAATCAGTATAGGAATTTTCTAGTTGGATAATCGGGACTGAACCACCCATCTCTTTCCCCAAACCCAACACTCGCAGAAACGCCCATAAATGGGAATGAATGTTGGGTAGATCTCAAAACAAAACCTAGATGAAATATCAAACACCATAGGGCATAGATAAATCAATTCCAATATGATACACTGAAATCCCAAAACACGAGAAAGATAGATAGATGAATAAAAAATAATAATGCTTACCCGGATATCACCTACCATTGAAATGATGATCAAATCCCAATGAAAGGGATCTTGAAGTGTTGTGTGTATCTAGAAAAATTGGGCATGTATTTGAGTCGAATTCAGTGGAATTTGAGAGGTTTGAATATATAAAATCAAGCGCACTACCTTATTTTATATGATTTTTTCATTTTATTACAGGTCGTGTCATCTAGTTATATTCTGTGTATGTATTAAAGTCTATATGAGTATAGATACATTTAATTTGAACTTACCCATTTATATTAGGATATTGCACAATGTGTAACCCATATTCACTTCGTTTAATTCTAGATATTTTTTAATGAAAAAACCCATATTGTTGAAAATTAAAAAACTAACGAGAAAATACTTCACATAATATAATGAAAATTCACAGAGTTTATACATAAAACCATGAATCACGCTTCATGGATTTCTATCGGAAGTAGTTGAACGGTGTGTAATATAGTAACACGCAATGTAATATCCTAGCAGTTTACAAAAAACCCTTTTCAATGATGTAAAATCCAGTAGTACTTGGACTTTACATGTATAAATATACTCTTAATTAAAACTCTACACTAACGTAAAAAACTAAATTGAAAACATGACAAGGTTTAATATGTACCGATTATATTTGTAACAAGATTTTACATCCTCGATCAATTGAAAATTTCATTTCATCATAATTTCTATGAATTAACATCCATGCCAATAAGATAAAGGAATTACTATCACCTTAGTGTATTTCATTCCCAAATCCCATGATTATTAGAACCAACATTTCATTGAATATAAACCAAATATATCATCATCCTGTGAATTAACATTGTCCCATAGTTAACTATCATGACTGGTCATTCAGTCTAGGATAAAATATCCTCAATATCAAGATCACTCCAGCTCAGAACATGAGATGGATCAGATAGATAATTTAAAAAATTCGATACATGGAATATGTTATGTGTCGACATTGGTAATGGTGGATGTGATAAATATTAAAAACATTCCCTACCATCTCAATGACCATGAATGTTTCTACAAAATGAGGGGAAATGATCCCTTTCCATCCAAGCCATAGATGTCCCAACCAGGGTGTCAACATCATTAACACCTTGTCACCAACTAAAACCTCCAATTTGTTTTTGGAATTGATCAATATAATACTTAAACTGGCTTTATGCTGTCATCTTTCAGGACCTGCCTTCACCAAAAGTAGGGAAGGGTCAGCAAATTTCCAAGCCCTTCCTTCTTTAAGATGAAGGAGTGATAATGACCCCCGAGACCCGCCTTCAATAGGTCCCAGAGTGGCGACTAGCACCAAGGGTATAGAAATTTCTCACAAATGGAAGGAATTACCCTTTTTTTATTTTATAGGATCGAATGATAAGGAGTATAAAACCCAACAACACTGAGGTAGAAAGAAAAGTAAATCCAAAAGTAAACCATTCCCACATGCATGTTTCAAAAGTAAAAGCCACAAAGTTCAAAAAAGTGACTACAAAGGTAAGTACCAAAGAAATAAAAGAATCGACAACTGCAACTGCTCCAAGGATCCGAGCTAGTAAGGTCCTGCGCGATCCCCGAAGTCCTCCAGGAAACCTGAAAGCAGTTTTATATATGTAGGGTGAGCATACAAGTACACTCAGTAGGGAAAACCAGAGACTCTCGTGCACAAGTGGGGGAACATGTTAAAGTCCCGTGAGAAAAGATGTAAACCAAACACCTAACAAGGTAAAGTATCCACCCAAGCCTCACTAAGGCACACTCCCCAAATAACACAAGTCAAGTAATATAATATAATAGCACATCGATGTTTGGGAACCCCGCACCACTTTCCCACTGGTTATTGAGACATCCTACGCATTAGACCAGTCCCGCCATTCTCACCGCAGTCCCACTACCACACCCATCCGCACACACCTGGGCCACAACCACACGCAGTCCCACTTCCAAATCCCACCCGCACACACCTGGGCCACATCTGTCACACGTAACCACGCCTGCAAACCCCTTGGCCAGAACAACCACCACCACGCCCAAAGACTTCTTGGCTAAAGGATCCACAGCCACGCCCGAAGAAACTTGTGCCTCATCCCGAAGACACTTGGGAAACTACCGGCCGCACACACCTGTCCAACCACCACACTACCCCGCCCGAAGGTTCTTGGGCTAATAATGGACCTCAGACCATCACAGCCTGCCCGAAGATACTTGGGATATCCGGGAAAGGGAGCAGAAAAGGAGCTAATAACCAGCCACTGTGAATAGTGTTGGGGAAAACACCCTCCCCCATTATATGGGCGTGTTCGTAACTAAGTACTCAACATGGGTGGGGCACGAATAAGAAAAACAAAGATACAAGTATAGATATAGGTAACAAGCACTCACCCAAAGCTCAGGTCTTTCTAACCAGCCTACAGAACACAACACCACTGCGTCCAAGTCACAAGTCACGACTCTCGCCAACAAAACCCATTTGTCCCATTCTTGTTTCAAGTTCAATGAAAATGTTTAATTATGTTTAAGCACTACTGGGCATCTAGTAGGCATCGACAAAAGTCCAGGAAAGTAACAATCAAGCATCAACCATAATGCCCAGACCCAGTTCTCAATAATAGAAGATCCCACCCCAATTCGTGATATAAACAAGTACCCACCCGACCTTAAAACTCACAACCACCGAATCCATACCAACAGGGGATCCCATCCCCAAATTCACACAACCACCAAGAGAATAGTACAGCGGATCCCATCCCCTCCCACATTTCCAGAAACCAGCCCAAAAAGAAAACAACCAACTACCACCATCAACACAAGTCAGGTTCGTGCCGGTATTTTCATATTTAAACGACTTAACACACTCCATGATTTCAATTCCATGTGTTTTTACCGGGGGTTATCACAGAAGTATTGATCCTGGGGCTTCCAATTCACTTAGCCGGGTGTACGTGATTAACCAGTATTCTTTTTAACAGCAAGAGTTCACAACCACAAACAAGCCATTTAAAACATCATCATTGGTTCATTAGTGCACAAACAACAACCACCAACGACCTCGATTTTCTGAAGTCATAAGCCAAAACAACTCATAAGAAGATCATAATATAAAACGGCATCAACGATCATAGCCCCCCTTCTTTTATTAGAGAATCCAGTTCATTATCTTAATTTAGGTCTGGTTTGTCCAATTATATAGAACAAAAGCACGCCCACCCCACATTATACACAAAAGAGAGAGATGAAGGAGAAATTCCCTACCTGTTGATCGATGATCGACGTTTAGGCCGGGCGAGGAACTTTACGGATGACGATGCGGCGCGCCCGATGCACCGGAAGCTGTTTGTGAAAAGCCACGATCGAGGAAATGAGAAACCATGGATAAGCCTTAGTTTATAAGAGCTGCGGACGGTTGAGGTGAGAATGCGTAACTGCGTAAGGTGCGGGGGTCGTGGGATGACCACGCGGTTGGGCAGTTACAGACGGAGGTCTCTCGGGATTTTTAGGAATTAATTATGGGCTATAAATGGTTTTAAAATGAGTAAAATAATTAATTTACGTCGCAACTTACGTTGCGGGGGAAGAAAAGTCAGGTACTAGAAGAAGAACAAAAGGCTCGGCGAGGGGACACGGTGTCACGCCTACGGTGCCACCGTCACGGTGCCACCCTCACGGTGCAACCGTCACGTTGCCACCATCACGGTGCCATCGTCACGGTTTCACCCTCACAGTTCCACCGTCATGGTGCCACCGTCACGCTTCCACTGTCACGGTGTCACCTTCACGGTGCCACTATTTTGGTGGAACCTCACTTTTGGCAAAGTAATGGGCCAGGAGGGTCCGGGCCATTACATCATCATCCTCAAAAGAATATGAAAAAACATTTTTATTGTCTCTTGAAGCATGCTTGGTCGAACTAAAGAACAATCACTATCCTCCAACCAAAACAACAATGATAAACAGGGATGGACATAAAAGGACTTAAAAGGTTCATTTTCTATTGAAGATTGTTAACTATTGTTATATGGAAAATAAACCAACCCCATTCGATCCTTCCAACACCCGTTGAAGTTATAAACAGAGGCAGGAATCATATTCTCCTGAATCAGTATAGCTCTCTTTGTTGACCATACGACTATAGATGTTAGCCTATGCTCAAATGAAACCGAGATCCCAATTCCTATTGAAGGCCTATACAAAAGCATGAATTAAACTATTGATCCCTATTAAAGACAATAGAAATTTGAACTCCAGTAAAAAAATCAATATATTTCACATAGAGTTTCCCCAACTCCTAAATTTTAGAAGTATGTCAGACTGGTGTGAACTGAACTAAATTCTTCAGCATATCAATCACAACCTAAATCACAATATTCTGTCTTTTTAAATAAGTCAAACCAACCATGATGTTAATAGAGATTTCATGCCACATCCATATAGGGACATGAAGTGAAGAAGTAAATATGAAGTTTTCTAGTTCTTCCCTTTCACATGATGGAATTTATTGAAATGAGAAACAAACTCCTCAATGTCTCATCTCAATAATAGCCACCAGAACTGTAACCTCATGTTGTATAAAATCATACTAGTTATAGGTTGTATATCCCACTAGGAATTATTTAAATCCCACATCATATAATTTCTTTCCACTAACAGCATAATGGAGTGATTTTTATACCATAGAACTCCCTCGTTGGAGAAAAACCACTGGGAAACTTACTCCCCAAAATAAAAAGGGACAATAAAGCTATAGAACTCATCATCATGATCTCTATTATACAGAATCATCTGGGGAAGAGAATATTTTAATTGAACTATTCATTAAGATACATCATCCCAGTTCTAAAAAACTCCAATATGTAACTTTGAAAAGAGAGAATGATAATTCCCCTCCTTCAAATATTCTTTCTCTAATTGTGTTGTATGTTTTCTACTAAATGAATATTTATTGACTTTACCTTTCCCCAGGGTATAGGGGATGTTATCGTTGAACGATTGCATATACTCTTAATAATGAATTTGTCGATGTTTCAAATCATTTTGAGAGAAGATATTTCGTAAAATTATATTCTATGAAAATACAAAAATCTTTTCTCCATATAGGTAATTCCACCAACCCTTCAGCACATGCATCCCAAATGAATGGTCAAGATTGTGTGCAGGATAATTCTTTTCTGGTGGCCTATAATGACGAGATCCCTTTGAAAATATTTTGTCTCCAAGTATAATAATTCCCCCCAATCCTAAACCTGATGCATCACAAAAAACCTCATTCCCCAGCCCAACTGTTGGATGATTCAGAAAATATATAGTAGTAAAAATATGTTTTATATTTACTTGTGAATTCTTACATTTATCATCCCAATAAAACGTCACCACCTATCATGTTAGAGCTGTCATCAGAGAAACCAAGTTTCAGAAGACCATTATGAACAAGTTGCAGTATCTATGTAATCGCATGAAGCTCTGTATTTCAAAGACATTTCATGTTTACTCCCATGTCATCAAATACTTCACCTTTTGAGAATAAATTGATATAACCTGATCAAACACAATGTAATTCAACATCCCAAAACAAGAAATAAAATATTTAATTCTCAGCATGATATCTATGATTCTTCAATAGACTAAAAAAGTTTATTAAATGATTCACATGATCCTCCTTGGATTTAGAGTAAAAGATGATGTTATTAACAATGGATACAAAAATTGTCTCTAGATATTAATTGAAAATAATTTTCATCAAATCAATGAAAGCTGGAAAAGAATTTTTTATACAAAGTGTAAAACATGTTACAAATAATGGTTGTAGCTATATTGAAATGTAGTTTTTAGAATGTCAGGTTTAATTTTAATTAACTGAAGGTTATGTGATTGAAGGAAGATCATTTGAAACCACTTCGAACCATTAATCTAAAAAATCTTATCATTAAATCATTAAAATAGATACTTGTTATTTACTATAAATAAGTTGAGGATTCAATAGTCAAAACATATTTAATGGGAACAATTATCTTTCTTAATGAATAGAACTGGCACACCTGAAGCAGAAAAACTGGGGAATATGTAGCCATTAGAATGAATATTTTCTAGTTTGGACATCAACTCTTTTAGTTCTGTTAGAGAAATTTGTTAATTCAAAATTTATACTGACTGAGTACCAGTAATTAAGTCGACAAAAAATAAAACTCTCATAGATAGTATACCATAAAAATCAAAATAAAACTTGTCAGTAAAATTGATGACGACTAGATGGAGACCACCACTCATTTAATCCTCCTACAAATAAAATGATAACATTGATATCTCAATTACCAATTCCAGATAAGAATGTTCAGAACTACTCGACCTTGGGTACCTATCTCCTTTACTGAGAAGAGACAAAACATTATGTTTAGTAAAGTATAGTAGTCAAACATAATATTAAATCTTGTATTTTATGGAAATAAGACAATCCATATATAAAATATCATCATGATATTTCATGTTATGAATTTGAAAATTCCAACAATGCTCGAAATATGATTAGGAGAAGTGAAAAGAAGTACTATGAAGACCATATTCTAAATTTGAACCATGGGGTGTAGTAATATCATTTCCACAAGATAAAATATTCATTTATTTATTAAGAAGATTAATGATACTGGGTGATATAAAATAATGAGATGCACTTGTAGTGAAATGAGAATTCATTAATGATGATTCTATATTATTGGTACCCTTATCTTTTTTGGACATGTGTCTACTTCATCGACAAAATCTAACACAATGTGATGTAGTTTCGTTCTAGATTCTTGTTGATTGAACCCTTTTATTCATGTATAATTATATTTCCCCACTATTTAGGATGATTTGATGATCCCAATTCACTACATAGAGTAGAGAATTGATGGAATAATCTATGTAATTTCCCTGAACATCCTAAGAGGAAACAATTAATCGGTGACTTAGTAAAACCCTCGTAGAAGTCAACGTGTTTACACACTAGTAGAAACCCGTAGAGATCCATATTGGAGCTCCAAGAGGTATAAATTGACTATGTTATCAAGAATATTCGTGAGAATCATCACACATTAGTTTTCCATTGATGGAACAAAAAATGCCAGTAGGTGTAAAATAAACACCCAACAGCCATGAAATTATGGCCTGGTCCATCTAAATCATCATCTTTCTATCCATCACATCATTATTTGATGGAAACAAATGAATGAAAACCCATGAACAAAAAAATATTCGATGTAACAGCTCGAACCATTGAGCCTTAATTATCCCAGTAGATGTAATCTTCAGAGAAAACTAACAAATTCAGAAAAAAAAATGAATACTTTTTCATAGTTCTATCAGATTACTCAACCTTTAACAACACCACATTATTATAAAATGACATTGATTATAGATAGAATTGGTTGGTGAATAGACCAGTGGTGTCATTTCACTCTAATCCATCATTTTTACCTTCCACCACCATCATTTTCAACCGTATCATGCTCAATAAATCCAACACGAAGGGGGAACACATCAACGTGATCACTGTCATGGTCACCAAAAACTCATATGGACATTCATTCTTACCCAACCATTCCTCATCATTATGAGAGTATGTGAAACCACTGAAAATTGGTCACTTTTACTGATGGATCTCTTGAGAATGATTTCAATGAACATCCCCATGAGGATCCATAGATGGAGCCTGAATGGGGATTGGAGTTGGAGCACCTCCCAAAGCTTTTAATGTGTGTTTTTTACCTCAATTTAATTTGGGTCTAGATAAGGATTTTAATTGTTTGATTTAGTAGCAGCGTCCTCCTAGATCGTATTCTATGCCTTATCAGATAAAACATGCTACAAGTCATTATATGGTAATAGGATGACATAATATTAACACTCAAACTCATTATTCCGTGATTTCATTCTCAATAGAAGGAAAAAACAAGAATTCTATTTCCCTATATCAATATCTCAATAGGGAAAGTACAAGAACATATCCCAAATACAAATCTCCCAAACCACCCACGGTGGCATAAGGATCATTATTGTGAGATATGATCAGGATGCCAATTTTAACTAGCTCCTACATCCCAGAAATGTATCAATAATGCACACTGAATTCAAGATAAAAGTTCATCAAACTAGATCTGATAACATTTTTTCATGAACCTGGCTACATACCTTGGTAATAAGATAACTTATTTAGCCATTACATAGGTCAAAAGGTGTTCCCAATCCCTATGGGTTGCCACATTCACTTGGAATTAAACAATATGAATGTATGAACATATTTTCCACAAAACATTGCTGAAGAAAGAAAAAAAGTCAATATTCATATAAAAAATGATGTAAGGAGTAATGTACCAGAATACAAAAAATATACATAAATTCCAAAGTAATACAACAAATTTACCTAATAGGAAAAAATATCTCATGTCCTTAAAAGAAAAACACACCGTGACCATGTTTTGATATCTATATCCCTATCCAAGAGGTATTTTCCCCATTCTTGAAAATGGAAGAAGAAATTCTACAAACACATTATTGAAAAAGTAGGTTGTGAGTCAAAGACTAGTTAGATACCACCAAATATTTCATAATAGATTCCAAATATATATAATTTAATGTAAAGGATGACAATTTTTGAAATAAATATATTTTTAAATTAAAATTAATATTTAATGAAAACACGTTATTCAATTTCAAATGATGGAAAATAATTTTAAGGAAATGATTTACATTATAAGAGATTGAATATTTCTAAAACAATTATATAAATAAAATACTTACATAAAACAATTTATATAAATCAATAAAGTGGATATAAATCAGTTTTAAAACATTATAAAACCATTATAACTCGTATATGAAAACAAAAAACAAACATGGCCATCTACCATATATGTGCGATAATATTAACCAACTATCTAATTCCATACACTATAAGTCATCACAACAAAGTAAGTATACCCACATCCTACTAACACTCTCTAGAGTCGACTCGTCACCCTTCAAACAGGGATTTTACTTTCCATAGATATGACATCAAGCGTTGTAATAGTGAAGAGTGTATATAAATATCTCACCCACTACCAAAGGCACACATTTTTTCTTTCATATTGGTTAATTTTGTTAATGACATATTAAATTACAATAATTCTATTATTCCATTTCCAAAATGCCAATTTCATTCAATTTAAACCAAACTGTGTTTCAATAACAAAAACATTCCATTTTAACAAGATAAAACCATTGGGTTTCTATCAAATCATTTTGTATCCACATTCACATGTTTGAAAACCATTCAAAATCAGTTACATCATTTTCATAATTCTTTTCCAGGTTTAAATTCAACAATTAAATGAATCCAATTTCCATAAACACATCCTGATTTAATTGATATTGGGGAATTCCAAATTACTAAGCCTAAATCATTTCAATTCTCCAGATTAGCTGGAATCATGTTTTTATTAATTTAATCGAAATAATGTTTGAGAAATATAATTTAAATCAACAATTTAAATAAATCAAATTATGTAGGAATATTCAATTTGGATAATCAGGATGGAACCACCTACCTCTTTCCCAAAACATGATACATGAAACAACACATATCAACGAGAATGAAGGTTGGGTAGATAAAGAAACCCAATATAGAATCAAGATACATCAATACCTCACATAGATCCATCAATTATTAGATGATCCAATAAAATTATATAAGGGAATATATAGTGATAGATGATGTATGATGAAGAATGCTTACCCAGACATCACTATCCAAACCAATGGTGAATGAATGACATAGGAATTTATCTCTAAGGGTTATAAGGACCCATGAAAAAATATGAAAGGATTTGGGTTGATGGAATAGGAATTGAAGGGGAGTGAATAAAAAACCAAGTGCACTGCCACTTTTAACGATTGTTATTGTGTCACTATAAAGTGTGTAATCCATTTAAACATCGTGAACATTTTAATGTTTTTAACAATGAAGTTGTGTTGAATTTTTAACCACCCTTTATATCGAGGATTTTAAATGACATGTTACCCCTATTAACATCTTGAAATTACTAATATTCATAACTAATGAATCCCCCATATTTTATAAAAAAGACATGGATATACATCATGTCATGTAAACGGAATTCACAATGTGTTCCTATCATAGTGTGAACCATAATTCACTACATGAACCCCGAAATAGATACATATCATGTCACCTAGTTACATAATGTCTAATATAATGGAATATTACAAAAATAAAAAGTTAACTTTTGAATAATCCAACAAGTATCAAAAATTACCATTCTAGGTATCTTCCTAATCCAATCTCAACCCTTAACAAAACTAAGAAATTGTTAAACATGACATGGATTATGATGTACCTATCAAAATAGTAATAAGATGTTACATTGTGAATATTAGTGGTTTCCCAGAAACCATTACCATCATTTTGTTATGTGTTCTATCCACATCATCATTCCAAATTTGATGGGTTTCACCCAACATATCATTTTTCCTTTATCTAAATCCAAAAATATATATGATTGAAATCATTGAAATAATGATAATCACTAAATTTATTTGTATCATTGGATTATAAACAACATCAATACATTTATAGATCATCCAATTTTTTGAAAATTGGTCATTTTTTATCCTATTTTTTATCCTATAGAAGTTGGAATTGACTCTTTTAATTCCTAGGATCCCTATATTTAATCGAACTAAAAAATGATCCCTATGATGATTTCCATTTCCATCTAGAGTACTCTTAATTTCTCCTCAATATTTTATTGGTTTATTTTATTCTTCCCCATAAAAATTTGTTTCTCCATTATCTAAGACACTTTCCATGAATTTTACTCCCAAATATAAATCATGATGGAAATCGAGCATTCATTTCACCAAGATCTTCACCAATCAATCTATTAGAAACCCCGATTCATCGTTTTATTAGTGAGTGTGGGATTTGGTTATTCTATATTTTGATGATAATATTTTAGTAAAACATAATTACACATAAACAAGATATTATTCACTCCTATCAACACCACTCTTATTTCCTCATTTTCACCACCATGTACTTCATGTTCAATAATAGTATGAATTCTCTAGGTTCCAACAATTGACTAAGAATAGAAAGAATATTTTGAGTAATAATATTCATAATGAGAAAAGATAATAATAATTTATAATATATCTAAATCATGGAACAATATTTTCAATCCCAAACACCATAGTCTTATCATATTTAATTCATCATAATAATGTATTCATTTTTATTTCAATGGTTTGAAATTAAATTGTTAATTGTCCAATACATATCCTCAATGTGAGTCAAACCAAGTGTGCAATAAGGCCCATTGATTTATACCAATTTATGTTGAACCCTAGACGGATGCACCTTTTCAGAGTTATTTTGCCTAGTTATAACTCTTTTAGAACCATATCCACATGTATTATCAAGATATTAATGTATTTATTTTAAATGAAAATAATATCTATCTAACTAAAACATTTAGATGTTATTTAATAAATATCCTAATAATTATTCATTAGGTTTATGATCTCTAATATATGTTTTCTTAAATATAGTTCCCAATTATTCAACATAATTTACTATGATCTGAATTGTAGCAACCCAATCCTAGAAAAGATGGATCTCTTAACATCTACCATTACATTCGCATAATTAAAATGAAATGTGTCCCGAAAGAATGATCAGTTTAGTACCATTTTAAACCAGATATATACATTAGTTTTTTTATTACAAATGAATACCCTAATTAAAAGATAATTTTATTTTATTTTGAGGATAAAATTATTCGTTCTACAATGTGGAAGAATATATTTATTATTAATAATAATGTCATCCGGGTGGAAAGAAATAAGAGTGATCTCAATAGATCAATAAGTGTAAGTATTGTGGAAGAAGTAATGTTTTCAATGACATTATGAAATAAGTAAATTTCTGTAACTGAACACACATTCCTTTTAGTCAATAAACTAATAATAAACTACATAATCAATATTTCAAGGTAAAAAACTATAAAATATTCCATTTAAATTACATGATATGGAAAAAATGAATATGGAATGATATGAAATAGAAAATACATACCCCTTAATCAAAAATATGAGAATGAAATGCACCCATATAGATTAACATTGTGAAAATATCTTTGATATCCAAAACTAAATCAAAAATAATAAAAAAATTCATACATATTTTATATCATTTCTTAGGAACATGAATAAATCCACTTTCAAGATATATCCTCCAGATAGTTTAATACTATATGTAGAAACCATATTAATTTATTAATATAATTTTTCTCATGAGAATCAATAATTTCTTCATGGGGATATAAAATTTTTTGGTCCCCACTCGTCACCACATGTTAATATCATTCCACATATTCATTAATAGATTTAATGAATAAACAATTTTCCTTATCAAATATCAATGTTGAATAAAGAATTGTGTTTTATCAATATTTCCTCAGATAATTACATAGTATTCTATGTAAATAATATATGTAAAAATGTGTTGTTTTTGGTTAATAATCACATCATTGATAAATAAATAGGACAATTATGGTAAATTAAATACATAATCAACACAGGAAACTAAATAATTCAGCCGGACTAAATAATGAATCAAGGAATTGAATTTGAATACAATCATTTTCCAATCAATCAAAAACAATTCATAGGAATGATAAAAATATTTTTAATTATATATAACACAATGGAAGTAAATATATTGTTTTTTTCATTAATAAATATATATATTATAAAAATATAATTTCAAAACATTCTCAAAGAAAATAAAGAATCTATTTTGAAAATCGTTTTACAAATATTTTTCCTTGAAATAATTTCTTAATATATTTATTGAAATGCACCCTTTTAATCATCTTATTTAATTTTTTAATAAATTTAAATGGGTAAATATGTATGTGTAATAAAATGTAAAAATTCCATCTATAATGTAATGATGTTTGAATATTTTATTGTTTGGAAAGATACAAGAATATTTTTTCAATAAAAAAAGGTAAATTTTTTATTAATAAATCAATTTTTTTGTTTAAAAACATCTTTTAAAAACATTATAGGAATTATTGATTTTAAAATTAAATAGGTTCTCTAGTTAAGGAGATAAATTACATCATTTTAAAAAATTATAATACATTTAGAGTACCCATTGTGGAAAATGGAAAAAAATGTTTTGAAATACTTATGAATAATAGGAGGAGAAAAAATGTAATCTATAATTAATTAATGATCGTATAATTTATTCTAATTAAAAATAAAGTCCAAAAAATAATAACACCATGTAATTGTGAAGTAAACCTTATGAAATAACTATAACGTTGATGTAATAATAAATCAATGAATAGATTAAGTGTGTAAAATTTAAAACAACATAAACAAATTAAAATACGGAAATATATAATAAAACATTATTACACATATAATATTATAATACTAACGACCAAAGGGAAGTAATTTACATAATGAAAATGGATCATGTTATGAAATTTTTACAACTTGGTAACATGAAATTCACATGCCCTTAAAACAAATAATTCTAATTGAATCTCGGAATACCAGGAAGATAACGTAATACAACATATATCATATAATATTGGTAACTATACTCACTAGGAAAAAATGTAACTTTTTAATATGATATTTTCCTTGCATATGTAAAAAGAGAGATAAAAATCACTTATTGTGCCTTCCAATTCTTTAGAACATCATTTATCCTCTTATAAAATTATTTTAATCATTTTACTAACATATAGATGAACTATATTGATGAACTCTTATCTTTTGGTGTGGAAGAACAATTTCTATATTCTTATGTGTTGTGTAATGAGTAATCGTAGTAAGTATCTTGAAGTGGAGTACACACAAAAAAATTTCACTTTTAAACGAGGGTTAAAATGTTGAGTTTTTTGGAATAAATGAATAAGAAAATGATTGAAATAAAATTTTAAATTCAAAGGATTGAAAAATATGATACAAGATGGGTGATTAGGTCTAGGTCAATTCCCAAATTGTAGTGATATACTTGACCAATTTAATTAAATTTTTTTCCTATGAGTGGATTAATGAGAGATTCCACAATCGTATCCTCTCACTTCCACTGTAAAATTAAGATTATGGGAGAAAACCTTACCATGATCTTATTTTTGAATACTCTCCCTCCATGTGAAAATGAGTTTCGATGAATTTTCTTAATTGAAATCAGAAATATATGATCAGTTCTTGTTTTTCCCAATCAATCAAGATCATCAACAACCCCTTTTACATGTGAAGTCGATCATCGAGTACATAGACACTATTCCTTGCTCTATTCCATCGTATATAATCCATAAATAATTGGAGGGAGATAATTTATATTTATAAATGAAAAAATCAATAATAGAATTATAATTCATGAATGATCATAGTTGATAATAAAATCCACTGTGTGAAATTGAAAACAAAATTAAGGATGAATGAAGTTTCATTAAATTATGTCCAATAACTCAAGTATTACAAAATGGAAAACCAATCCTTCCCCAATCACTCAAAATATTTACCCCACCATTTTAAGGGTAATAGAGATGAATTTTGAAGACAATTTCATTAAAAATATATCTAAATGAAATTAAATAAATGAGAGAAAATCGAAAAACAATTCATCATGTTGTCTCGGAAGGAATGGGATGGAAGGAGATGCTTTCAGGGTGAGCGACACCACAAATTTTATAAGAAGAATTTGTCCCCCAAAAGCACATTTTTTCCTAAAAAATGACCTATTAACACATTAAAAACATAATGAAATTCATTTGTAAATACCATTGTGGTATCTCGAAAATATTTTATCTTATTTGGACATGTATTCAGAGAGTTATCGATGTTTAACTCTAACAAATAATTTTTTCTAGTCAGACTCTTTAAATTGAAAACTTCATGATTTGAATAACATAATTATTATTAAAATGGGAAATAAATTCATCTAATCCTTTATGAAACCTATCACAAAATTTCTTGTGCATCCCCCTAGTGAATGTCACAATAATCTGGCTAACCATGAACAAGTTATTTACCTCATACCATAAATTGTCAAATATGTAAATAGTTTTCATGTTTAAAACTATGAGATTATTTTAAGATACCATAGGGTTGATTCATCTTTTGTTAAGGAAGGATTTAATAAATCCTTTGAAGTGTATAATCCAAAAAAACCACTTTTACAATTTTTAGTAATATAGAAAATGTTATGGGAAAAATTAATAATTTAATTAAAATGGTTAATAATGTGAAATTGCCAATTTCTATGATTAAGCTCATAATAAAACAAATATCATAAGATGTGTTAATTTTTCATAAAATAAATCATTAGTGGGATTTAAAATAATTAAATTCAATTTATATTTATTGAAAATATTTTCCCTATCAATTTCCCCACACATAGAATATAGAATCATGTACATGTAAACATCAAAATTAAATCAAATTACATCCAAAACACATACTCAATAGATCTAAAAGATCCATAACTTGAAATAGAAACATACTATTCCACACAAAAAACCATTAGTTAATGTTATCCATTTATATTATTTTTTATATTTACACTTAACTTCTTATCCCTTTCAAATGAATCAACAACTTCACATGAATTTTCACTCACACAAAAAATAAAAATTTCCAACATTTTTTTCACATCTAAACCCTTGAAGTTTTACAATAGGCTTGATAAATTTACATAACCCAACCTGATTTGAGTCAAAGCCATGATTTTCACATGAGTAGTTTTTAGTATTTTTCTATGTCGTCTAGTTGGTCGGATATAGATGTTAATAATTCTGAGGCTGAAAAAGGAGGTTTATCACTTTTTAATGTAAAATTTCAAGATTATAATTTTCAATCATGTATGGTCTCTTTCACTTTCATTTTGTAGAAATTAATCTCCATCATCATTAAGAGTCAGGGATATTTCACACCATTTATAATTTTACCATTTATAATTTATTCACAGACATTGTTTTTCATGAATTCTCTATATAGGCACAACATTCTTTTTATATTGGAAGCTACTGAAAGGAATTACTTATTTTATTATTAAAGCACCAGAAAGGGGAATATTTAAACAAAATGAACTCCTAAGTATAAACATAAACTCTTTAAAATTTAATTTTTCCACACAATATATAACCAAATGAGGTAGTACACCAGAAGACATATTCCTCAACACATATGTTCGACTATATCATGCAATTTTTATTCATGTGTAGGTTGGACAGGGAAAATAAGATATAAATTTGGCTAACGTAACATGATGTTCAGGCTTTATAAGGGCTACATGGATAAATGTAATTTTTATCATATTATAAAAAAAAAATATTTTTAATAGTGGTCTTAAAACCAAATAAATGACTCAATCATTTAAAACACAAGTATCTAAAACCATCACTTTGGGATAGAAATAAATAAAATTCTAGTTTAAAAATTAATAATCTATTTCTCTATAAAAATATGTTGAATGTTAAGAATATGAAAAAATTGGTAAATAAGCCTCATAGAAAAGTGATTTCATAAAAAAACATAATGAAATTTCGAATGGGATTTTAAATATATAGTACATTTCATAAAATTAAAAAATATTTAAACATGAAAAAAATTCATTACCACATTAATTTGAGATATTCCTCATGGAATATATTGGTTCACTAAATTACATGGGTTTGAATTATGGAAATAAATAAAATTTTAGCTCAAGATATTCAAAAACAGTCAAACTTTTACAATAAACACACCAGAATTTTAAAAAAAACATTCTTTTTGGAATAATAATAATAATAATAATAATAATTAAAACACTAATCTTCAATGGTTACCATCCACCACACATTAACAATACAGTGTACTCAAATCATTCAAATTGATTTAACGAGTAATTAAATTTATTTTTGATTAAAAAAAACAAGTATTTATAAAGGAGAGGTAAAACATAACTTGTTCACATTGAGACATTGTGTTAAGCTATTATGTATTGAATTATGAAAACATTAAAATAAAAGAAAAAAAATAAAATAAATATATTTGTTGAAAGAAACAAAATTGTAAATAGGGAGAGAACAGAAGGATGGATATTGGTTTAATCCCCCATGTGGGACAGGTGTTTTGACTACCTCTATATAGGCAGTTCTAAGATGTTATCAACAATTTTATGGTGGGTGAAGTTTCGTGTTCATGAACCAATAATAATTATTCATTCCATAATGCACTACTTTCGTGGTATTGAATACTCCAAGGATATTGTATTCCAAATCCACCTACATTGGAATGAGATAAATCATGTATTATGGGGGTATGATAATTAATGAGTCTTCCTCATTCGTGGTTTCCACTTTCAAATTTTATTCTTCATTCACAGGTGAATACTCAAGGTATGTTTCAATGTATGCATTATTTTTCTATATTTTCTCATTAAAGACCACATTGACCTCCTCTTGATCTCCCTCCAAAAAATGATCATCTTGTTCGGGGAGATCCTATTTTTCCTCTTTAGGTTATTCTTCTTTTTCATAATCATCCTCTAAAGAGAAGACATATGATGATTGAATCTGAATATTTCAATCAAGGAGAGGTGATAAAAATATAATCTTTAATAAAATTAAAAGATAAAAAGTTCAATAAAATATCATATATTTGATTTTGATCATCTTCAATATTTTCTTCAGTGGTAAGGACTTCATGGGGTTGAGTAGTAGTAGATAGAAGTATGTAATTGGTCTCTTCCATTTTATGTATCTCCATTGAAAAATATAGTAATAATAAGGGGGGATCCTCTCAGTCCTTGTAATCTTCATCAAATAATGGACTACAATGGGAGAACTCAGTTAGATATCAGGCCATTACTTCAGAAATGTGTTTTTTCATGTCCTCCTTTAGGCCTTCAATGAACTCTTTGTATGCATTCTCCACATTAGTTGACATAAAAAATAACCTCACCTATATAAAAATAACATAAAAACCATCATACTTGAAAAAATGATAGATAATAATTATTTCATTCATCAGTGATTATTTGTTCCCCGAATTACTGAAATAGTCATTTGAAAAAAACATAAGAAACGAATTTTTTTCTAATATTTTTTTATTAGATAATTTCAAATTATATCAATTAAATTGTGGCACAACCATCCTAAAAATGATTCCATTATTTACTAACACCTATCATGGTGTGTGGAAAAACTGTTTTTAGATTCCCTATGTGTAGTCTAGTGATTAACCCTAGGATGTCTCCCAATGAAGAGTGGACACAAAACAAGTTGTCCCTTTTAAACGAGGTTAAAAATGTCTTGTTTTTAGAATAAATAAATAAGACAAAAATTTATAGGAACTTTGAAATTAATATGATTGAAAACTATGATATAATATGTTTTATTAGGTTGGGGTCTTTTGTTCATTTTTAATGATAATATTATTCAATTTAATGTAATCCTCCTGTTATGAGTTTGTAATGTGAGATTATATAATCGTTTCCTCTCATATCTTTGTTAAAATTATGATGTTGAATGGAAACAATAATAAGATATAAGTATGGTCTATTGTACATCCTTGTGCTTATAATTTGAAATTAGTATCTTCAATTGACATAGGAAATAATCGACTAGATCTTTTTTATCACAAATAATCCATAAAATCCACTTCCCATTTTACACATACAGATGATCATCGAGTACTTCATCAATAATCCCCGCTCTATTCCATTGTATATAGACTAGAAATAAATGGACGAATATAATGATTATTTTCAAAATAAAAAAATCAAAAACTGAATTAAAATTTATGAATAATCAATCTTGATAATAATATCGACTATATGAAATAGAAAACAACATTTAAGATGAAATAAATTTCATTTAATTGTATCCAAGAACTCATGATGTTTATAATAAAAACCAACCCTTCCCCAATCTCTCAGATTATTTACCCCACCATTGTAAGTGTAATCATGATGAATGGGGAAGAAGAAATTTTTAAAAATATATGAAAATTAAAATAAATAAAAGATAGAAATCCCAAAAAATTTCCTTCTTGTTATTCCAAAAAGAATTGGATAGATTGTGATGCACTTAGAGAGAATAGATCCCCTTCTTATATAGGATGAATTTTCCCATGAATATTGAGACATTTTATCCGCAATAAATGTCTTCTTCATGCATTTCACAAATAATAAATGTTGTCAGTATATATAATGGATGTATGTCCTCAAATGTTCAGCGTGTTTTGACATGTCTTTTGGGAGTTATACTTTTATTACTCTGACAATTTTTTATGTCCCGTGAGACTCTCTTAATTTGAAACCCCGATAATATAATTCATTAATGACCAATAAAAATTCCAATTAATGATTCTGATTCATCTTGAAAGATGTTAAAAAAAATTTGTTTATCCACCCACTGATCTTTAAGGAAATTGGGCCCACTATTAATGAGTTTGGGAGCCACAAATAAAATATACATATCTATTATCAATTTTGACGCTTTAACATGTGATATTCATTTGATGTTTTTTGTGGTTGATTCAGATTTTCATCAAAAATGATGAAGTGAATCTATATAAATTTATAATCCTAAAAAAAGAAATAATTTTACAATTTGGATTCATATAATAAATGTTATGTTCAAAAAATATATATAAATTATAAATATTAATAATAAGAAATGGTCCATTTTTATGACAATGCTCAAAATAATACCAATATCATAAAATAAAGAAATTTATCTTAAAGTATCATATTGGTGGGATTTTAAATATTTAAATAAAATATAAATTTATTGAAAATAATTTCTCTGTCACCTATTCATTACTATAAAATCATATATTATCTTATTATAACATCTTAAAACCCTATTGTTAATAATATTTCAATTTTTCCACTATTATGTGAGATAATTTAATAGTTTCTAGTACTTTTTGACATGTTACATGTTCCCCCTATTATATAGAATATGATTTCATCGTACCCACAATGTATTACAAAATAATATTTTCACATTTATTATATATAAAAATGTGTTTATAATAATCCATAATATATATATAAATGAAATGAAATGTATCGTACATGGAGATGGTAAGCTACACATACCCATGAGAACTTATTCTATTTCATTGTAATAATAAAAATTTATGTGATATATATATGTATATTATAATTATAGTATCATATTTATAAAATATATTTCACATTAATTTATTTAAAATTACACCTAATAAAATCTTTATATAGAGTGAATGAATAATATTTCTTTGATGAGGTAGTAGTCCCAAAGTCACCAAAAGATCATATAGTATCACCAGAATAAGGGATTCAGACTGATATTAGTTTTATAAAAGTTATATAAGTATAAATAAATTATTATATCATATATATTATATAAAAAAGATTTACTTCATAATTCCCACACATGAGTGGTTAAAAATAAAAAAATGAGCAACCATCATTTCACGAGGCAGTAGCACGTATATATATGAATAATATATCCACTACCCATCAGATACTTTCAAGCGAAAGTATAGTTATAAATATTATAATAAAAACGTATTAATATATTTATTATATTTTTTTTATTTATTCAGGTAAAACTAATAGTTGAAGCATGGATATTTAAATAAAATTTAATTGATCATTGAAGAGTTTTATCTCAATTTTTGGTAACTAATTTTGATTTATAATTAATGAATTCTATTGTTGGATTTATTACCAATGTTTTTTTATAGGATCAGTATACATATTTTGTGAGATTTTTTTAGTATTGTTTGGATTAACAAAATTTCTTTATATGAGGTAATAAGTGGGAGGGGTAAGTGCCTTTTTCTAGTGCTGGAGGAGTTTCATTCCGGTAATTTTTTTATAAAGAAATTACACCCACATTTTTCCACTGTCAGGTTGTTAAAATATTGATACAAATTGTATTCAAGGAATGATATGATTTAAATTTGGAATAATAATTTCTATCAGAAATTTCCTATGACATTATGGCTATTAACATTTTTGTTTAGTCACTTGATATGAAAATTTTCCACCTAATCACTATAATGAATTTTAATAATATCCAGTTATTTTTTTCATTAAATATGTTTACAATTTTATAAATTATAAAAGATTATTATTAAAAATATTGAAGAAAATTTTCATAATTACAATAACATATGTGGAAGAAATAAATTTAAAATTAACATCGATGATAAGACAATAATGCAGGGTTTTAAAGAAAATAATGCTCAAAATATTATTGAGTTCATATATTCAATTACAAGGTGAAAACGATTCCAATTATTGAAATTAGGATAATTTATTTCTTATTTATCTAGTAAAAATTTAAAAAAAATGATATTATAGTATATTATTAAAAATAAATTATATGGAAAATTGTTTAGATTTAATATTATATTTTTTTTTCTATAAATCATAAAATGAAATATTTGAGAAAAATATAAAGCTTGCACTCAAATATAATTTTTATGATTGAAATTAAAAAATTATGTTTAATTTTTTATATAAAATTTATAAAATAACCAGAAGTTGTATTTATAATAGGTTTTATGTTAATAGGTTGTAAATTTTCTTTTTTAGAAAAATACAATCTTATATATAATACTAAATTTATTATTATATTACGCCAATCAAATATATTATATGATTAAAATATTTTTAAAATATATATTATGTATTTAAATAATATCATTAACTAATATTAATTAAATTAAAATATTATGATAAAATATTATTGGATCATAATAATTTTTTTATTAAAACAACCCTGTTGTATTAAATTAGTTCTGATATTCATTTATTGTTAATTGGTAGGAAAAGAATTCAATAATATATTTTAATATCTTGGTTATTTATGTTTCGATTTTATAATTCAGTGGATAAATAATATGTTATATTAGTAAATATAATTATCTTAATAATATATATATATATATATTAAAAAACTCAATGTTATATGTAACACATGTGATTAAAGAAATTATTTGTTCTGTATAACATAATCTATCTGAGTATCATATTCATTGAATGATATAGAATGTAGTAAATTTATTTAAATTATATAATATATCATAATATATCAAGTGTTTATATTTCTTTATATTATTGTTTTTTTTGGTCTTACATTCTATTGAATAAAAGGTACTCATTTAATATTTTTATGGTGTTAAATTTGGTAAGAAAAGAGAAGGTTTTTTAAAGTAAACATTCTCACACTACAAAAAAAAATTTAAATGGATTTCCTGTAAATAGTGATAAATAGAATAATGTAATGTTATTTTTCATTGTGTATATTGATATGATAAATAAATAGGACTAAACCCAATTGAAAAAACATGAAGAAATTTACTCCACACTTTAGTTGGATTTGTAAATGTTTTTTTTTCTAAATTAATATTATAGATTTATTGTCCTTAGAAAAGAAAATATGATACAGATATATTTATAATAAAATCATGAATAATATATTCACATATATATAGTTATATATATAATAATGTATATTGTTGGAGTTGATTTCATATTTTTATTACTATATATTTTAATAAATTTTTAATGAGAAGATGGTTGATTATTCCCTATGCCGAAAGGATGACATTAGTATTTATTTCATATTGAATGAAATAGATTCAATACTTAGAGATATATAGGGGATGGATATTGAAATAAAAATAAAGGTATAAATGTCATCTATTTCTAAAATTATTGTTCAAAAATCAATCCATGTGATACTTAATGAGATCTTAAAGGATGTTGTGGCAATATATAATAAGATGTGGAATATTTCTTTGTTAAAAATGATTATTATTGAAATATAATCTTCAAGATCGATTATGTATCCCTTAAATTCTATATTTGAAGAATGATATGATCTATGTATCTAACATTACATATTTATAAATTCACATTTGATGTACAGAGGTGTAAAGGTGTCAAAAAAGTATATATGGAATTAAAAAAAGGTTTATTGTAGACTAAGTATCTATGTTAATAATATTTTTAAAAATTAATAGTTTGTAATGGAAGTATAAGGTGGTTTTAGAACCATTACTCATAAATTATTGGAAATGGTAATATATCTCTATGTATTTCATCGTGGAAGTCCCCATGAAACCCAATGGTGATATGGTTATTTATGTTATAGTCATTCACCTTACTAAATATATACATTTAATTTTTGACCTCATATATTAATTTTGGTCACAACTCAAAAAGATATACATAAATGGAGTTGTATCGTTTCATATAGAACCACTATCAATCATATCTTATCGAGATCCATGTTATTCCTCAATGATCTGGAGACTTCTTTAATGAAAATTTAATCTATAGTGGGATGTTATTACATTATATATCCCTCAAATATATGATTGATATATAATTTCTATTAAAATCCAATATGTTATTTTGGGATAATGTTCAATGGAATTGAATGGGGTTTAGGATAATCACTTTTCTATGCTAAATTATATATACAAAATTATCTTTCACAAAACTATTTAAATTGATCCTTATGAATCCCTAAATGGAAGGAACATCACAACTCTGAAGTGATTGTAATATATTTTAGAAGTAATTATATTTTTACTTTTCATGATGTGGATTTATAGTTGATGTTTAGACCTCATTAACAAAAACAAATTATAGCACAATTTTGATAAATAATCATTGATAAAATTCATTACTATTATATGGAATTTGATGTTATAGATTTTAAATTCCATATGATATTTACATTGAGGATGTTATTGAGATTTATATTTAATTGAATTTTGATTCCAATACTTATTATACACATAAAATTATGAATCAGATAAAGATGATTTTATATCAATTGATTCTTCTTTTGACTATCTCACACAAACATGATATGTTAGATGTTTCAATCCTAAGGAGGAAAATTACAATCACTATACGTCTTTTTAATTTATTGTTCATAACCCAACATCAATATCATTTTATGAGGAGATTTATGAAGAGAATATATATAAAAAATATACTTTATATTGAATAAAAACACTCACTAAGCGACTTTTTTTGGGCAAAAGCATAACTTTGTGTGGGGAATTCATGAACCTAAAGATTTGATGAGTCATACATATTATCAGTTATTTTAATAATAGAGATGATGTTTCAGAGATGAAATTATTATAAGTGGAATAAATGTGAAATCCTGATAATTTATTTTATATATTTCATTAAATTAGTTTTATGTAATTGATAGATGTATTTACATATAACAATGAGTTTTTAAAAACTATGATATACAATAGAAATATTTTTGTTAAATGTTATAGTAATCTCATATATAGTGAATTATTTTATGAATAATATTTACTAAATACATAGAAATATTTCATCACAATTTTTTTAAAAACAATAAAATATTCATTTATTTGTTTAGAAATTGAAATAAATCAATTTGAATTATAAAAAATTTATATTTTTATCAAAAAACTATTTTTTCCCATAAAAATTGTTTTTAAATAAATTATTATATTAATCACAATTGAAGAATTTTTTTAATTAAATGGTTATATAATGTATTTAATTAAATATTTTTAAATTAATATAATATTTATTACTATAAATTGAATAATATTTTATTTAGATGTATGCTTAAAAATGAAAATTTTAAAAATGTTTTCCTTTGATTTTTCTGTAAATAAATATATATATATATATAATATTGGATATAATACGAAAAAAATTATTCCATTTTTTAATTATAATATAAAAACTTTTAACTAATTCCACATTCATTTTTTGATAAAATGAATCATAACTATGGTAAAAACATGTTATTTTTATGATTACAATATATAAACTTTGGATAAAAACTATAAGAAATTTTTTTAAATGTCACATTTACCTGTCTAATTATTATTATTTGAAAAAAAAATCATAACTCTAATCAAATTAAAATATTTATCTTCATGGTTATATATGAAGTATATATGTCTTTATTAAATTCATAATATCACCACTCCCCAAACTAAATGTTTTTGATATTTAGAAACACACCACTCCCCTAACATATAAAAGGGAACATCTAATCGTCTCTAATTGACACCATATATTTGCTTTATCATTAGGATGATAATTCAATGTTATCTCTTTGCATATATATCGACGATATTTTTTGGTTTCTCTTCCATAAATCACCATCAAATATTTCTTAAGGTTCTTCTTATAGGATGATTCATGAATGGGAATAATATATTCGTACCGATCATTATTTTTTTCAGTCTTTGTAAATGATAAAAATTTTATATATCAAATTAACCTAAAATAAATTTTATATTAACTATAATGATTTTTTGACATTAATTATATATCAATTTTCACTCACCTTACAATATGCTAGAATATGATAATGTAACTCGGTCAGAACTTTGGACTACCACCTCTATAAAGAAATGTGATCAATTTTTAATATAATATTTACATGGATGGTCATAAAAATAGATTTTATGATTATATGAGATATTATGTATGTATGTATTTTATATAGCCGTGAATTACATTTTACATATCTTTTATTTTATATACATAAAAGTGGAAACATTACAAGGGTTTCCACACAAACTACCATATCCAAAATTTGATGTAATTATATTTTATCTACACCACATATGAGTAGTTATATAAGATTATTTAATGAATAAATATGGAAAATAAAACATTATCATGATTTTTTTGATTATGAATCCCAGAACAAGGTCTAATGGCCGAATTCTTAAAACCAAAATTATATTCGAAAACATACATATTGACACCGAAATATTCAATTTAATGATAAATTGTTGATAAATGTATAATTGAATATATTAAGGTAATTTTATGTTATAATAATATTATATATATGGTTATATTATATATGTATAATAACTAAATATATATTTTTTATTATCTTAAGAACATTTATAATGAATTTCATGACATGGGTTTTGGTTGATATAAATTTATAATTATCAATCATGATTGTTTATCCTCGAATCATAAATTGGGAATATATTACATTTATATTTTGAATATAATCAATTTATATCCCCAATAGTTATTTTTATGTTTTTATGTAATTCATTTCATTAAACTATCTTATTAAAATACAATGACGAAGTATTTTTTTTTTATAAAAGATTTCATTATTTTGTTTCTGTCGATAAAATATTTATTCCATCTTCATATCTTCTAAATTGTTTTAATGAAAATTTATTTTTAAGATAATATAATTATTTCAATTTTTTCCAACCATATTAAACATTACATCAGTTTTTATATAATTAATTTTCATGTTGTCTTTTAAATCATGTAGTTTTTTCCTTTTTACAGGAATTGTGAAAGGAATATTAGTTTTAACATTTTTTTCATGAATGGATTTTTCCACCATAAATTCCATTATATTATATGAAGATACTTTTCCCTTTATACATGATTATTTTAACTCAAAAAACATTAATATTATATTAATTTATATTTTAAAATATATAAAATAAAAATTTAAATCTCCATTATTATCAATGAAATATTAAAATTCTCTTTTAATGTAATATAATATCTATGCAGACATGATTTTAGGTGTATTACGCTTCACTATTGATATGATGTAAATAAACAATCCGTGTAATTTTTGTTGATTAATTTTGATTATGTGATAAAGAAATTATTATTATACATGTTATGATACAGTAAATTGTGGAATGTGTTAATATTAATATGAGACAGATTTATCTTCAATTATTTAACATGAGGGTTCACTAAATTCCATTAATGAGTTATGAAAATATTGATGTATCATTAGATATTTAGTGTGAGAATGAAGAGTGATCCCTACTCATGAGGTGAAAATTTAATAAAATTTAATCTTTATAGTGATCATTGAATAATGATATAATGAAATAGTGAGTGATCCCAAACCATTATTTGAATTAGTTCACAATGATATTTCAAATTGTGAGATCTACCTAAGATAGTTTCTTTGTATGTGAATGATAATTCTACAAAGTAATGATAAAATTCTTATATGGAATATGAAATTCTCTCATGAATCCTTATTTATTAATAATGATCACCCACTCATATGACTCATATAATTTTAAATAACAAATAATTACACCATGACTCATGATTTAAACTTTTTGATATGTTGGGTATAAATATTTTTAATAATAATAACAATGATCTCAGTTCCATATGAGTATTATATACATAAAATTGATAATATATTAATATCTTTTATGTTTACCCTTATTGTTCATCTAATATCACCCTTTATTATATCACTATTTTCCCATGGTTATCATTAATTTTATTATGTCTAAAATTTTAATGAGTTGTACAAATAAAGATGAACATTATAATAGATTATAATGATATTTTTTGAAATAAGTTGAATCATTATATTTCTTCCAAAGAATGTAATCCATTTGTGTCCTTAAATGGGAATTATTTTAAAAACTGTTGAACACTCAAAATAGTTTTTGCAAAATATTTGTATGTTACACTCTGGTCACCTAAAATTAACATTTGAAAACAATACCTCTCTATAAATTATGGATTTAAATAAAAAATCTTCAATCATATAATAGATTATGTTATGTCATCTGGTTGAATGAAATATTGGTTACTTATAAATCATGACAATTAATGTTTTAGTATATAAATAACATAGTGACTGATTAAGAGGAAGTCGTGATATTATTTTCATTACTGATAAGGTTCCATAATCATTATGGGGAAACATTCATGTTAAATATTTAACACACAAATAATAATTTATTTTCCTAGATAAGGAGTTGAATATTACCAATAAAAAATATCACAGTTCATATTGTACTTTGAATGATCATTACATTTCAACAATGAAAAGTAAAACACTGTTGGTGATGATCTATATAGGAAGGATCAAGATTCTTCATTTAGGATAAGAATTAATTGATACACAATAAGCATATATATTCATAGAAAGAATCATCAAATAATTAAATTTGGGTATAAATCATATCAGTTCAAAATTATTCCTTGATTATCCATCCATATAAATTTAAATAATGAATAATATTTAGGGTATTGAGATATAGATAAAAATGAAAAAAAAAATTAGATTTGAACATTATTAATGAAAATATAAAAAGATTTGGGAATGGAACACGTGTTATGTAAATTCTAAAAATGAATGTGTAATTTGATGATGAAAACTTCATAACTATATCTATCAATTAAAGAACCAACAAGATGGATATAGATGCAAAAAATATTATATATGTAAAAACAATGATGTGGTAGATCATAGATTATATATCATGAATCTTGGTACACCAATAAGTTAATGTGGGAGGGGATAATTATAAGAAATGATGTAATTATTACCTATAACTATAAGTAAATTGTAAAAAAATCATAGTGGGTAAAATAATAGTTATCTATAAGAAATATTAATGTTATAACTCTATTTGGGATTTAGTAGATCACAGAATGAATTTATTATTATTTTTCTTATTTTTCTTTCTTTTTATCACGATTTTTAGTCCTTCATACACATATAGTAGGTCTTATGGATGTATATAATTACACAATCAAACATATTTGATCAGAATGTTAAGAATACATTTGTGTTCAAGAGAAGTGTACTATATGAATTTGATATAAATTTGAGTAGTCACGACCCGTCCCCCAGGGCCTTTGTCGTGACTACCACAATCTCGCCTTCTACAGGCCAGTGGCTGGTGACTAGCACCAGTGGCAAAGTTCCCTAATCTTGGATGGCATTGCCTTTAAAACTTTAAACAAACACAACAGAATACAAGAAAGAATCAAAACACTAAGTGAAATTGTATAACAAAGTAGTGATGAAAATAAAAAAGGGGGCCAGGAATACAACTCCAACTGTAAAGTACAAGTACAACTGAAATGGACAATATAACTAAAAGGTGAAAAGAAGCTCTCGGATTGTCCACCACAGATCCTACCTGAAGGTTAGGTACAGATAGCCTCCTCATCCCTCCACTACTATCGATCTCCTTCGTGTTCTGACACGTCATCTGGTCCACCTCCAGGTACCGTCTAGTCCTGGTACACTCAACCTCGATCAATATTGTCGGTTGTATACAACCAACTGAAAGAGGTGTGGGCATAGCTCGTGCAGGGGTGAGTATAATGATACTCAGTAGGGACCCTGAGACCCTCATGGACTCACAGAATCCAACAAGTAAAATCCACAAAGTATGAAATAAACAGATAACCCCACTTAGGTATATGCACATACATATACATAAGTTATCAAGTAATCCATCTCAATCATGAGGTAAACACCCATGTTAGGGAATAAGGTGAAACTGTAACAGCCCGAGATTTTATGAAAAATATTCTTTTTAATTTTATTAATGTCTTGTGTTGTACGCTACACCAAAAGGAGCTAGCACAACACACATCCTTGACTTGCCTTGCATTACACGCAATCGCGACCTTCCTCGATAGCGTGTGTAGTATGTAATACTGAGTTTCACTAAACAACGATGTGCTATTAAAATATTATTAAAACTAGCTGTTATGAATAGTAATAACCACTTTTTGAAATCCAGTAAATCTTATTTTTCAAAATGAACTTTATTTTTGGATTCGGAGTATCGAATTTAGCATAAGGTGAAATTTTGGTACTTTTCGGATAATTTTCATATTCTGATGAATAGTGAAAATTACTAAATTATAATTAAAAACAACTTTTTTAATCGAAATAATTAATAGTGATAAATCATTAATTTGAGTGGTTTTAAAGTATATTTAGAATATATTTTTACAATTTAATACAATGTTGGTCATTGGATGTAATTTCACATTTAAACTAGACATAAACAAGTGTCAATCTTTTGATAGATATTGTTTCTTAAAAACACGCTATTTGTTTTAACAGCGGGATTTAATTATAAAATTAATTAATGCAACTTTTATGTTATGAATTTGGTAAAATAGACTTCATTTTTGAATTCGGAATATGAAATATAGCTTGGGATGAAATTTTGGCATTGTTCTGAAAAACATCAATTTTTGATGAATAGTGAAACTACTAAGTGGTAGGTTAAAAACTGAATTTTGCATAAAACTTAATTTTACCGCTTCTGTGAATGGAATTTCGAAAATCCGAGAGACATGGTTAATATCAAGGACTAAAATGTGGTTCAATGAGATGAAAATAATTTTTTGGTGAATAGTAACTTTTTACTTTTTTTACCACGGTTAATAGTAAATAGGGTAACTAAGGGTAAATATGATATTAATATTACCCTAACACATGTCCTAATTCTATTGGACAAGTGTAATTCGACCAAAAACAAACTTAGGAATAAAATATGACCATTTAGGCCCACTTGGATTAGATTAGGACATTTATTATTAATTTATTTAAAGAAGGGTTAAAATAGTTAAAATCAATGTTTAATAAGTAAATCATTTTTAATATGGGGTTATACATAAGATATATTCGATTGTAAATGTTCATTAGAAAGCTAAAAAGATTTACTACATGATGGTATTTTATTTGTAATTTTTAGACATTAAATAATTTAATTATGACACAATGATGATGCAGTAATTATCTTATTAATGAAATATTGACAAAATTGATAATATAAATACCAAAATAAATGTAATTTGAGACTTTTTATGAATTCCACTAATTTTCTAGGTTACTATGATATATTATTGTTGATTTAATCAACGTGGTTCGAACATATAATTCTGTTATGACTTTCACAAAAATCATATATCAAATAGTGTCAAAATTGACACAAAATAGTTTTTAAATCAAATATTATATTATTAATTGTTATTTTATTCCTAAAAATCTAAGGTTCGGCCAAATGACTTAGATAAGGATATATATATTAATAATAAACAATTTGGGGTTCTTTTGGCATGTTATAGTAAGTTTATTAACCATATAGTGAAAGAAAACAAAAAGACACGGTAAAAGTTAAATTATTTAACTTAGAGTTAAATCTAATTGATAAGGTTAAGATAATACCCTAAACTTGTCTAAATCCTATTGGTTGATAGGATTTCGACCCATCCCCACTTTATCTTCGAAATAAGACCCTTTGGAACCATTATAAACCGATTTTTACTTTAATATAAAATAATATTTTGAGATATTCCTAAGGTGCCCCTCTCCTCCCTTATAAAAGGGTACCTCCTCCCCCTCCTCCTCACACCAATTTGAGCACCCAAGCTCGGCCAACCCTGCCAAAATCTCTTCTCCACTTCCCTAGAAACATCCTATAGGTTCTGGTCTTACTCAAAGACCAATTTTAGTTCCCTAAGAGGAGGTCTCCAAAAGGCGCTTCAAAGAAGAGGTAATTACCGTTACCAATTCTTTCATCTTTATTTCTTCTTCCACTTCTTCTTCTTAGGTTGTTTCATTATGAAGTAATAACATCAGTATCTCTCATATACTGATATGTTATTATAAGTATGAAACAACCCTATTTCACCATCTATCCATCCTACGGAAAAAGAAATCACCGCGCGTGCGTACGTACGGAATACCGTCTCCACGCCGTGGTGTAATCTATTTTCCACCACCACCTTACATGGATGGGTATAATGGTGTAAAGAATAACTATAAATAGTTATTAAAACATCATATTGATTCTGATATATTTTATAATCTACTCCAATTCAATTCAATATTTATAGAAATGATATCATCGCTCGTGCGTACGTACGGACTACCGTCTCCACGACGCGATGAGATTCATTCTCCATGTTAACCATTTAAGAATGATTATAATGTATATATAAGAAATAATAATGAAATATATGACATTATAAAGCTACTGGATTTATGTATATATATACATATGTATGTCATCTACTTACTTCCATTTCAAGACAATAAGGAAAGGAAAACAGCGTTCATGCGTACGTACGGACTACCGTCTCCATGAACGGTGTTTTTCATTTTATTTATCTACCTATTATATATATATATACTGAATATATATGATAAATAAATCATATTTTATATTCTGGAAGTAATTAAATCATGATATAAGTAATAATGATGTCAAGAACAACAAGTCAAAACACCTACGATAAATGAAACGATTTTACCCAAAACGCTTCTTTAACATGGAATTTACAAAAGAATGGGTAATATAATGTCATAAGTGAACCATATATGATATCATAACAATGAATATGATTCTTTAATAAGTCAATAACATGATTTAAATCATTATACAGGAGGTTCAGACACTTACGAAGCAAATTGGACCTAAGGTAAGGGAAATATCACAATCTCATTTTTATCCGAGATTGTTTATTCGTAAGTATTTACTGGGGTGTATTTTATCATCCACATCCATGTTCCTTCAATATGTAATATTGTTTCCATCCACTTACAATAGTTTAAATCCGATTTTACTCTTCGGTGAGTTTTTAGTAAAGAATATGAAAGGAATCTTTTGTCGCTTTTTCATACGAGGTACTTTTTGAATTTTCCGACAAAAGTACGAAGAATGTTTTTTTAACTTAAACGGCATGAACGAATTTTTACGGTTTTATAAAGCCTTATTTTCATGAAGCTTCCTCCAAAAAGATTTCATGACTATTTTTAATAAAATCTCTTTCTTTTAAAATTGCATGATGTTTTGTGAAAAGAAATTGATTTTGAAGAAGAAAGGATATTTTCCTCAAGAATTCATTTCAAGTGTTTTATCAAAATTATTTTCCATCTAAGATAATAAAGGGTTCTGTTTCTATCCAAATTTTTACATTGATTTGACTATGTTGTGATGGAATTATGTTTATGAATTCTTTTATCTTATATGAATGGTTTTATGATATCATGTTGTTTTAAGAATCCCATTTTTATTACATGGGTTATGAAATGATGTATGATTTATGATTTTGTGGCACACATAAGAATGGTATCATTATGAGATGGGTGGGACCTATATCTCCCTCCAATGCATTGGGTAATGATTTTATATCTCATGAGATAGACATGGCTGGAATGGTAGGTTATACCGGTTCAGTGAAACAGGACTGAAACGAGGGTTACTCGATTCAGAAAGGGACTTTGTCCACTAAGATAGTCTTGGCAATGAGTCTTGACTAACAAGAAATGATTCTCTATGATTATGTGTGAATGCCACAAAGTTTCATGTTTTTACATTTCACTGCCATGATTTACCCCATGTTATGAAATTATGATCTCTTTTGCAGGTTAAGATTTCCAAAAGCTATGTTCTTATGTATATGATGTGATTGATATTTCTTTTGTTTACCCTTACTGAGCATTTGAGCTCACCCTTTTATGTTTTCTTTTCCCCAGGATATAAAGAAAGGTTTTTAGGTAAAAAAAAGGGAAGATCTTTATGGGAGATATTGAAGATCTTTCACCACGATTAGAAGATTACGTTCCGAGTTTCCAAAGACACTAAACTATTACGATCCTTGTGTGTGTGTTTTTGTTATGTACTAAGTATTCCGCAAATGTAATGTAATGTCCATGTACGATAAGCTTCGGGTCTCTACAGTTGGTATCAGAGGAAAGGTTTAGTCAACCTTTGGAAACTAGGATGCGAGAACTTTAGTGAGATCCCTAGAGATATTTCTAAGGTATGTCTAGAGATGTCTCTAAGGTTAAGTATGCGTATAGGTTATAGTACTAGAATTACGCTAACGATCATAGAATTAAACCTAAGATGTTAGATATTTAAGTTACTCCCCCTTTATTACGATTTTTGCATCTAACACTATTCTGTTTGGGTTTTAGAAAATGGCTGGAAACAAGATGATTCACAATAATGGAGGATATGATGGACAATGGAATGATATTCTTCATGAGAAACCAAATGAAATGGGATTTGGATGTCCAAACATCATTATTATGCCGAATCAGCAATCTCAAAACATGATCAATAATGTAAAATTTGGTAAGTTTCCTGACTCGACTAATAAGAGAAAGATGGAGTTCCATGATGATCATAGAGGAAAGAAAGTTCAATTTCCCCTATGTAAATCATGTGGGAAGAGGCATCAAGGAGAATGTTTCAAGGGAACTGGAAGATGCTTTGGGTGTGGAAAAGAAGGACACAAAGCAAGTAAGTGCAAAGGAAAAGGGTCGGTTAACACCATGGATGAGGATAATGGTATTGCTACGACATCAAAAATGGTTAAGTGTTTTAAATGTGGAATGTATGGGCATTATGCAAACAAATTCCCTAAGGGAAAGACTCTTGAAGAGAATCAGTATGGTCATATGGGTAGTATTTATGTGGATGATGATGAAGAGACTACAAATGATATGTGAGATGAAAGAATTTTTGAAGCTCAGTCAATGGTTTGAGAATGTAGTGGAATGATTACATATTTATCATGTGTAATTTTGGAATAAAGAGACATCTATGGATTGTTACACTGTTTTCTTTCCTTATGTTTTGAAAGTGTATGATGAATGGTACCAGTAACCATGAAAGGTTATTCAGATATTTTTGGAATGTAGATGATATGCGCATAATGAAGGGATAAGGAGAAAATTAAATGTTTGATAGTATTCATGAGCTCATGATTGATATAAGGACTAAGTGATATCATGGTTTGAGTATATAGAATTTTGAGGATTTTGGTATGTGGAAAGTGTTAACTTTTAACTGCACTCATGTTTTCACTAAGGTATTCAAGAGAATACACGATTAAGGACTTTGAATGTTTGGAATGTGACCAACAAGACATATCTTATGATATGTGGGGATCAACGACAGTATTAAATCTCTGGTAATCGATGTCACTATATTATGAGAGTGGACTGCAGTATTTTGTATAAGCCTAAAGATTAGACTGGATTATGTTGGACATAAGTTAGTATTGTTTAAGGATAGAAGATTTTCGATATTATTGATGGGATGTTATAGTAACGTAGTTTTAGAAAAAGGACAACCTGCAGGACGGGCGACAACCCATCACTTCGGACAAGGCTGTAGGAATCGAACCCACAACCGAAGTGTAACTGGCCTTTATCGCCTACCACTGACCTACAGGAAGTCCCTGTTTAGTAGAAACTAGTTTTATTATATTAAGCAGTATGATATATGAAGTATAAGTCCATTTTAGGAACCATATGTGATTAATCTCACTATAGATCGACTTATGTATATAATTTTTTCTAACCTTTTGTTTGAGACAGATGGAATGACCCGTCATTCTATCACATGATCTGCTAACACTTCACGAATAACAAATTCAACTTCATTTATTTAAGAGATGAAGTGGAAATTGTTAAAGGCACGAACAACAGCGAGATTGTACCAAAATAAAGTAAGTATTTATTCTAATTCAAATTCTTTAACTTTAGGGAAATGATCTTGAAACCCAAAAATGTTGTCCTAGTTCTCTTATACCTGATGAATCAGATGGTACCTTAGATCGTCACAAATTTATGGATTTGTGATTACTGGCTTTTCCATAGCCATGTTCTCTACCACTCTCCATCAGAACATGATGGTTAGATTTCTCTTCCATATCCATATTTTCACCTATGTGGAAACCCAGTGATTAGTTTATTTGGGTAATCGTTACATTTCATACTTTAGTTTTTAAAGCCAAGTATTGGTATTCCTTTTTACGATGTGGGTTTCTATTAAAGAAACGTTCGAATAGTAATCCATTTATAACCCCGACGAATTTCGAGGGCGAAATTCATTTTAAGGGGGGTAGAATGTAACAGCCCGAGATTTTATGAAAAATATTCTTTTTAATTTTATTAATGTCATGTGTTGTACGCTACACCAAAAGGAGCTAGCACAACACACATCCTTGACTTGCCTTGCATTACACGCAATCGCGACCTTCCTCGATAGCGTGTGTAGTATGTAATACTGAGTTTCACTAAACAACGATGTGCTATTAAAATATTATTAAAACTAGCCGTTATGAATAGTAATAACCACTTTTTGAAATCCAGTAAATCTTATTTTTCAAAATGAACTTTATTTTTGGATTCGGAGTATCGAATTTAGCCTAAGGTGAAATTTTGGTACTTTTCGGATAACTTTCATATTCTGATGAATAGTGAAAATTACTAAATTATAATTAAAAACAACTTTTTTAATCGAAATAATTAATAGTGATAAATCATTAATTTGAGTGGTTATAAAGTATATTTAGAATATATTTTTACAATTTAATACAATGTTGGTCATTGGATGTAATTTCACATTTAAACTAGACATAAACAAGTGTCAATCTTTTGATAGATATTGTTTCTTAAAAACACGCTATTTGTTTTAACAGCGGGATTTAATTATAAAATTAATTAATGCAACTTTTATGTTATGAATTTGGTAAAATATACTTCATTTTTGAATTCGGAATATGAAATATAGCTTGGGATGAAATTTTGGCATTGTTCTGAAAAACATCAATTTTGATGAATAGTGAAACTACTAAGTGGTAGGTTAAAAACTGAATTTTGCATAAAACTTAATTTTACCGCTTCTGTGAATGGAATTTCGAAAATCCGAGAGACATGGTTAATATCAAGGACTAAAATGTGGTTCAATGAGAAGAAAATAATTTTTTGGTGAATAGTAACTTTTTACTTTTTTTACCACGGTTAATAGTAAATAGGGTAACTAAGGGTAAATATGATATTAATATTACCCTAACACATGTCCTAATTCTATTGGACAAGTGTAATTCGACCAAAAACAAACTTAGGAATAATATATGACCATTTAGGCCCACTTGGATTAGATTAGGACATTTATTATTAATTTATTTAAAGAAGGGTTAAAATAGTTAAAATCAATGTTTAATAAGTAAATCATTTTTAATATGGGGTTATACATAAGATATATTCGATTGTGAATGTTCATTAGAAAGCTAAAAAGATTTACTACATGATGGTATTTTATTTGTAATTTTTAGACATTAAATAATTTAATTATGACACAATGATGATGAAGTAATTATCTTATTAATGAAATATTGACAAAATTGATAATATAAATACCAAAATAAATGTAATTTGAGACTTTTTATGAATTCCACTAATTTTCTAGGTTACTATGATATATTATTGTTGATTTAATCAACTTGGTTCGAACATATAATTCTGTTATGACTTTCACAAAAATCATATATCAAATAGTGTCAAAATTGACACAAAATAGTTTTTAAATCAAATATTATATTATTAATTGTTATTTTATTCCTAAAAATCTATGGTTCGGCCAAATGACTTAGATAAGGATATATATATTAATAATAAACAATTTGGGGTTCGTTTGGCATGTTATAGTAAGTTTATTAACCATATAGTGAAAGAAAACAAAAAGACACGGTAAAAGTTAAATTATTTAACTTAGAGTTAAATCTAATTGATAAGGTTAAGATAATACCATAAACTTGTCTAAATCCTATTGGTTGATAGGATTTCGACCCATCCCCACTTTATCTTCGAAATAAGACCCTTTGGAACCATTATAAACCGATTTTGACTTTAATATAAAATAATATTTTGAGATATTCCTAAGGTGCCCCTCTCCTCCCTTATAAAAGGGTACCTCCTCCCCCTCCTCCTCACACCAATTTGAGCACCCATGCTCGGCCAACCCCTGCCAAAATCTCTTCTCCACTTCCCTAGAAACATCCTAGAGGTTCTGGTCTTACTCAAAGACCAATTTTAGTTCCCTAAGAGGAGGTCTCCAAAAGGCGCTTCAAAGAAGAGGTAATTACCGTTACCAATTCTTTCATCTTTATTTCTTCTTCCACTTCTTCTTCTTAGGTTGTTTCATTATGAAGTAATAACATAAGTATCACTCATATACTGATATGTTATTATAAGTATGAAACAACCCTATTTCACCATCTATCCATCCTACGGAAAAAGAAATCACCGCGCGTGCGTACGTACGGAATACCGTCTCCACGCCGTGGTGTAATCTATTTTCCACCACCACCTTACATGGATGGGTATAATGGTGTAAAGAATAACTATACATAGTTATTACAACATCATATTGATTCTGATATATTTTATAATCCACTCCAATTCAATTCAATATTTATAGAAATGATATCATCGCTCGTGCGTACGTACGGACTACCGTCTCCACGACGCGATGAGATTCATTCTCCATGTTAACCATTTAAGAATGATTATAATGTATATATAAGAAATATTAATGAAATATATGACATTATAAAGCTACTGGATTTATGTATATATATACATATGTATGTCATCTACTTACTTCCATTTCAAGACAATAAGGAAAGGAAAACAGCGTTCATGCGTACGTACGGACTACCGTCTCCATGAACGGTGTTTTTCATTTTATTTATCTACCTATTATATATATATATATACTGAATATATATGATAAATAAATCATATTTTATATTCTGGAAGTAAGTAAATCATGATATAAGTAATAATGATGTCAAGAACAACAAGTCAAAACACCTACGATAAATGAAACGATTTTACCCAAAACGCTTCTTTAACATGGAATTTACAAAAGAACGGGTAATATAGTGTCATAAGTGAACCATATATGATATCATAACAGTGAATATTATTCTTTAATAAGTCAATAACATGATTTAAATAATTATACAGGAGGTTCAGACACTTACGAAGCAAATTGGACCTAAGGTAAGGGAAATATCACAATCTCATTTTTATCCGAGATTGTTTATTCGTAAGTATTTAATGGGGTGTATTTTATCATCCACATCCATGTTCCTTCAATATGTAATATTGTTTCCATCCACTTACAATAGTTTAAATCCAATTTTACTCTTCGGTGAGTTTTTAGTAATGAATATGAAAGGAATCTTTTGTCGCTTTTTCATACGAGGTACTTTTTGACTTTTCCGACAAAAGTACGAAGAATGTTTTTTTAACTTAAACGACATGAACGGATTTTTACGGTTTTATAAATCCTTATTTTCATGAAGCTTCCTCCAAAAAGATTTCATGACTATTTTTAATAAAATCTCTTTCTTTTAAAATTGCATGATGTTTTGTGAAAAGAAATTGATTTTGAAGAAGAAAGGATATTTTCCTCAAGAATTCATTTCAAGTGTTTTATCAAAAAAAATTTCCATCTAAGATAATAAAGGGTTCTGTTTCTATCCATATTTTTACATTGATTTGACTATGTTGTGATGGAATTATGTTTATGAATTCTTTTATCTTATATGAATGGTTTTATGATATCATGTTGTTTTAAGAATCCCATTTTTATTACATGGGTTATGAAATGATGTATGATTTATGATTTTGTGGCACACATAAGAATGGTATCATTATGAGATGGGTGGGACCTATATCTCCCTCCAATGCATTGGGTAATGATTTTATATCTCATGAGATAGACATGGCTGGAATGGTAGGTTATACCGGTTCAGTGAAACAGGACTGAAACGAGGGTTACTCGATTCAGAAAGGGACTTTGTCCACTAAGATAGTCTTGGCAATGAGTCTTGACTAACAAGAAATGATTCTCTATGATTATGTGTGAATGCCACAAATTTTCATGTTTTTACATTTCACTGCCATGATTTACCCCATGTTATGAAATTATGATCTCTTTTGCAGGTTAAGATTTCCAAAAGCTATGTTCTTATGTATATGATGTGATTGATATTTCTTTTGTTTACCCTTACTGAGCATTTGAGCTCACCCTTTTATGTTTTCTTTTCCCCAGGATATAAAGAAAGGTTTTTAGGTAAAAAAAAGGGAAGATCTTTATGGGAGATATTGAAGATCTTTCACCACGATTAGAAGATTACGTTCTGAGTTTCCAAAGACACTAAACTATTACGATCCTTGTGTGTGTGTTTTTGTTATGTACTAAGTATTCCGCAAATGTAATGTAATGTCCATGTACGATAAGCTTCGGGTCTCTACAGAAACCGTGATTTTTTTTATCGAAACCACGACTACTGGAGAAATCCTTCACTATCGATTAAAGTGGGCCGACAGCATCACACAGAGGAGCTTCCCACTAACCTTGGATTTTTTATGTATTCCTCCCGTCTAGTACCATGGGTTTGCTACGCTCACACAGAGGCTCTTCCCACCGTGGTTCTTCCGGGCTGAAATAGATGTGCTCCCCCTCTTAGCCTACTGATGTACTCCTCCTATAGATTACCATTGTTCTACCACGCTCACACAGAGGTGCTCCCCACTGTGGGTCTACCGTTACACCAATGCGCTCCTCACTGCACTAGTCGAATCCCTCTAAGTCAAATTGGTCAGTATTTGTCAGGTCTCTACCAGCTACTAGGTCTCTGCACAATGCTTTCTCGTCTCCGAGAGGATCTGCTCCATGAAATCCAGTTCATTATTCTAACTATCATGATATCCCATGAAGAGGTGTCTCAAAGTTCTGCCACTTCATAGGGGTCTCAGCGCAATAGACGGCACGTCAATCAGATGCCTGATCTGTGAGTTATTTTCCTTTGAGTCCCGGGGGCCCGGTTAGATTCGTGAAAGATCTGAACCTAACCGTATCTCAAATATACCCCAAGCTCTAGTGGGGTATACTCAAGGGGACCATCATTCTCCAAGATTACCAGGGTCGCTGACGGTTTGTCAAACGGACATCCATTGGCACTGATATAGCCAAATGAATGGAAAGGGTTGGTAGTGGGCCCCGGTCTACTCCGACATGGTCCGAACGACTCGGCCTAACGTAGTCTAGGACGACCCGATCTGTATTGACCCAGTCAATCCTTGTGGGTATGGCCTAGACCATTGGGTGGGCCAACCTATTAGGTTCGGCTCGGCGCACTGGGCCCAGCCCTGTGGGCCTTGAGGGAGGTTCGTCCCGGGTTTGGGTTCAGATTGCCACGTAGCGTCGCAAGGGAACGACCAAGCTCAGCCCGGCCCATAGGGTGCTTCCGGGGAGGTTCGGATAGGGCGTAGTGATGGGGGGCGCACTCCAGTTCTCTAGGATGGGCGGTCGGGAGGTGGCAGGGCAGGGGGGGCCAAGCGGCCACACGGCCCTGCAGGGCCCCAGGCGGGCCGGCGGGTGGCCGGGCACGGCAAAAGGCCAGCTGGCGGGTGGCTAGGCAGGGCGTCAGGCAGGTCGGAAGGTGGCTAGGTACGGCGTGACTGAGCCGGGATGCGGCCGGGAGGCCGGGAGTCCAGGTCGGCATGGTTTGGTGGGGCTCAGGTCGACGCGGGCCGATAGGCTTCGGCAGGGGTGTGTGAGTGGCTGGCGGTGGTCCGACTGGGCGTGTGGGAGGCCGAAAGTGGTTTCTCCTATAGAGACGGCTAAGTTGGGGCACCAGAATTTCATAGGGGCAGTACAGTTCGCGGAGGCAGTAGGAAGTGCCGCCATTGTCTGTGTCGTCACCACCTTCAATGTTGCTTCATCGACATGCTGAGAAACAACACAAACAAGAACAGTAGAGGGGTCAGGCCATTCTGGTTTGGCCCACACCCTCCGCATTTTGGGAGGTAAAACATGGCTCATCAAAGAGTAATAATGATGAAAAACAATATTTTTACAACCACACAATGATTCCATTCAAATCTGAGGAAGATAAAAAGAAATGGAATGTTACACGAAATAAACCCCCAACCTTTGATTTTTGATCGTCAACATTGATGTCGCAGGAAGAATTCCAAGGGGTTAGTTATTGATAACGTCTTCCACAAACTCTCAATCTTGAGCTGCACCGGCTAATTGAAAACAATTCTGAGGGTAGGTAAGTTGAAGACGCCCCACATTGGTAGGATCTGAGGGAGGAAGTCGAAGAATTTAGGCGTTCTTCGTCGATGGAGTGTTCTTCGTTGGAAGAACTTTTCTCCCAAGAACTTATTTTCCCAACCTCCACCAAATGATAATTTCCATGAAAAATAATAATATATTGATTTTGTCTATTATTTAGTTGCTGACACAAAAATCAAATTGGTTAATTGAAAACATTGATCCCCTAATTAATTCATTAGTGTTGGAAAAAATTTATTAGGGGAGTTACCACCAATTAATTAAAGGGGGGGTTAAGAGGTTGTCCCTCATTAATGAGAAAGAGTTGAGATATTTTACTCTCCTCCATCAACAAGGGGGTTTAGCCCCATGTGGTACCCCTGATGTAACCTTTTGCAGGAGGTATGGTTTGGGTGGGCCCCACCACTATAACCTCTCATGGGAGGTTAAGGTGTGGTGGCCCCATGTCCAACTTCCATGAGGAGGTTTTAACAACCAAACACCCACCTGGAGACTAAACTAAATATAAAGTGAAACTCACTTTATTTTATTATTCTTCATGAAAACCAAATAACTAACTTATCTTCTCGAATCCCTGTCATCGAAGTGAAAGTCTTCTTAAGCGAATACCAGCACTGCGAGTTCAATGGTGCACTCAGATTTCAATTCCTATCACTAGATCGAATGTTATAAAAAACCGCTCGTACATTTACGGAATATAGCCAAACAGAACATCAGAAATTTATTTAGGGCACACCGGGCCTCAGAATCACGTGCCGGTAGTTTTCACAGACTCGTATAATTCCCATATATTTAAGAAAAATTCCACGGAATTTCCGCGTCTTTTCATGAAAATACAAAATAGTTATCAAACTCATACTAATGTTCAACATGAATAGTCCATTTAATCAACATATGATATGATATAGTCATGATCAATGGATAAAAAATAATGTTGTGATCAACATAATCCCATTGTATAGTTCTAATATAAAAATGGTTTGTATTATAAAATTCAGTTGTTGTCATATGTGGATCACTTTAAAATATTGTGAATAATATAATCATGTTTGGATATAGACAGGGAGCGTAAACATATGGGAGAAGAACATATTAATGAAATGATTTTTATGTTTAATTTAGATTTGAATCAAATTAATACTCCAATAATATTGGATCAATGAAATGATGATAATAATATTTTCTATTATGATATTTATATAATAAATAAGTTATATATTAGAATATCTATATGGAGGAGGGTTATTATATTTTCATGGAATTGAAACATTATAACTCAACACATTATCCCTTATAAAATATTTTACATTATGAAGATGATATCATATTAGTATAACCTTCATATAATACTGACCAAAGTTCATGATGCTTTCCATTTATCACTTTTGATGGTATAATTACCATAACGTAACATTTTAAAAATTATATGTTGTATAAGAGGAATGTGATCTATCTAAAGGGAAGAAACATTTAAAAATAACATACCATTGTGATATAGTTATATAAAACGATTATAATTACATATTCAATGTTTTCTTGAGTAATTAAATTTTTAAGTAAACAACATGGTAATCCAATAAATTATTGATGTATAAGTACAATCATCACTTTCATTAGAAAATAATTATTGATAAATTAATATTTTATGTGTTGAATGTAACACAAAATGATTTTAATATTTAATTTTTTTTCATAAAAAAAATATTATGTAGAATCACTTCATTGAAATGAAACACTAATCTGAAACAAACCATAGTGAAAATTATTGAGATAAATTATTTTTCATTCTACTTTAATATGAAATATGAAACAATATTAATATTAAAACACGGTGGTAAATCTTATTTTAATAAATAGAAATTTAAATGTAATATTTATGCACTAGATATGAATTATAGTTCATTAAATAAATTAAAAATAGAAATTGACGTATTTAATTTTTAATATAACTGACATTCTGAATGAGAATTATTCAAATATGATAAATAATTATAAGAATGTAAGTATTGAATGATATAGAAATATAAGATCACAATTATATATTAAAGGTTTTTGGAAAATTTATCAATAAATATATATAACTTGGGTATGTGTAATTTTTTTGTCATGCTATTAGAAATTTTATAATTCTGGGATGAACAAAATATAGCAAACAATATAATTTTATAATTAAAATATATATTTTATGTGTCACTGATTATTGTTATTCTTTAAATATTATCTTTATATGAATTTATAAAATTAAAAATAAATTATAATATTTATTGATTAATAATATTTAATTATCTTAGATGACAAATAATTTTAATAGTATTTTTTAATGTCATTTAATGTAACAAAAAATCATTTTAAATAATTTTATCTTTTTAATTTCAATTTTTTTATTTTCATCATAATTAATTATATATTTAATTTTTAAATAACTAATAATTGATTTTGTTTTCTGTGTGATGATATATATTAAACATAATTTATTTTTTGATCGATATGGAAAATTGTTATGAAAGTAACTTTATAATATGTTATTTGTTTCTAATATTAGTTTGTAATTATATAAATTTTTATTTCCTTTTAAAAGATGAATTTACTATATATAGAAATTTAAATAGGATAAATGGATTCCAAAACATTAATCATCAAATTGAAACGAATTAGTGGTGTTAACATTATTTTCACTCAAACTAAAAAAATACACTAGAAAAATTATTTCAAACGAATAAAAGTAAAATAATGAAAAATACATTAATATTTAAAGTAAATGAATAAAATATAAAATAATACAATAGATAAATGTTTTATTGATGTTTTTTTCTCCAATACATATCTAATATCCATTCTTAATCATTTTTTTCCACATTAATTTTGAAATTAATGTCTTATACAATGAGGAATGAATAGTTGTCGGAATTATACTCAAAACTCACCTATAAATATACCCCTACTAAAACCTTACCAATATAATAAATAATATATTACATATTTATTATAAAATAATTTCCCCTCTCCCATATAATTTATATAATTTTTTATTGTTTTTTATTAAATAGAATCTTAAATCTATAATCTTAATGGAACCTCTGTTGAGGAGGATAAAATTGGACATATAATTATCTAGTTCCTTCATTTAATATTCCAATTAATTTACTATCAATATTCTTTAATAATGTTATTAAATAATTTAATGATATAATATTAATATCATTATTCTTTTTATAAAATGATATTATTTTTATTTAACACTTCTCTATTACTCAATCACTTGTATAAAGTATTATTATTTGAGTTGTTTCAACCGCCTAAATGAAGGTTTCAATACCCATGTCTTCATTTTCACCATGAAAAGGATTGAACACGTTAATAGTCTTAATATATATATTTTAAAAGAATTATTAATTTTACTAAAATTAATGAAAATTGATTAACCATATGCTGATGATCAATATTAATTAAAATTATATTATCATTAAATTTTCTATAACATGTTCATCATTGATTAACTTATCACATATACACCCCATACATTCCATTATAATAATAATTAATTAAACAATTCATTGAAAATTTTAATCAAAATATCATTAGGAATATAATTTTTTTTTATTTAATGAATTATGACTGAAATCTTTATTATAAAACATGTACCATATAATGAAAAATATGATCATACAGTGATGAAAATGTTATATAACTAACTAATATATTTGTAATGAATTATTTTAATTTATCTATATAAAATGAAAATTACACATTTTATTATTTTAAATAATGTTTTATGATGATTATATGTGTTACAAAATTATTAAATCCTTTCCGTAGAACATGACGGAAATGGTAAGGGTTTCTCGTCGTGATTTTTCTTTCATAGAGAATGTTTCCATGCTCACCCAATTTATTATTTCATGTGGAGTATATACAAAAAAAATTATGTTTTTCATAAGAAATTTAATTAAAATAAAAATTTTATCAAATACATATAATTTTCCTTTTTCCCAGATATATTCATTCAATAGACATCTAAGTCATAAATTGTCAATTAAAAAATTCATTTTAAATTGAGATTTGTTATATTTTTAATTAAACATGGGAAAATTATATTATTTTATCTAATATAAACATCCTTATTATTAAAATCAAGTTAATATTGAGTTTAACTTATCCACTAACCATTTAATATCCTATTAGGTTAATAAGATACATTAGAGATTCCTATAAGAGACTCTAACCATGCCTGTTCTTTTCAATCTAGGGTCATTCTCCACAAAGATTCTATTGCTATTTTTTATAGATGTCATTATTTTGGATTATATAACTTTGTTTTTTTTAAATTTACAATACTTTTTAAAATATTGAATATTAATTTGACAATTTGGTTATAGCTATTTTCTAAAAACATTAATATTCATCAATTAATTATAAAAATAATTGTCTATATATTAACGCTTCATCCATGAACTTCCATTAAAAAATAATTTAAAAATACATTTGATTTTTATAATCATGTTTTAATATATATTAAAATTTAATATATATCAACAATATTTTGATATTTTTTTAAATTATATTTACTAAAAGAAGAATACATTTCTTCTTTTTTGAATTTAATTTTCTGTATCTCTTCTAAAAGGGTGATTCATCTATATAGAAATACATTAATGTTTTTAAACCTTCATTTTAGATATTCACTAATTTTTAAATTATTTTTATATTATCTAGAATGATTTATACTCTGTTATGTTGAAGCGGACATGATACATATTTAGATTTTATATTCTAATAATGATATGATTGAATTTTGAATGATTCCATGATCATGTTGAATATATATGTATAGTTTATCATTGTTTTCTAAATGGTATACTATATCCATGAAATGCATTGGTTGACGACTTATATCCCATTAGACGATATATATATTCGATTTTTAAGTGAACCCAATCAACTATGGGAATATTCCCACCATTTTTTCAGAATATTGACTCATGAAAACGAAATATAGGACTTGGCCATTATGTGATGATATTTGTAGTAGTTAACCATGATGTATAAAATGATTTTATATTCATAGGTATATTCCACATTATCCTTACTACATTATGGAATCTATATTACATTTTCATATATAACATTTCATGATTTATATAAAACTCCTTCCTCAATGAATCATAATTCATTATAAAGGATTATTTGTATACCTCTAAGGTTATGACTATATATCATAAATGTGTTTCGAAAACACAATTATTATTTTATAGACACTTATAATAATAAAATCATATATCGTATATTTAAAAAAAGTTTATTTTTTCTCAGTATTTATTTATTTAATCCCACAGGATAGTAAGAAAAGTGTTTTTTATTATGTGATAAAAATAGATCCATGTATGTATTCTTTTTACAAGTGATGCTACAAAATTTTTAATATAATAAGGTTATTTTTCTAATATCCAAATAAAGTAATAAATTAGAATATTTCGATGTATTTATTTTTATATGTACAGAGTGTTAATTCAAAATGACACAACATAAATATATTCTATTATCAGGTCACCAAGTTGTACATATTATTGTATTAACTATGTGATTGAAAAATTATACCCATGAACTACCCATTTCAAAATAATTATTCCAAAATTTAAAATATGATTTTTAAATAATATTATCCAAAAAAATATAATCTCCCTAAAAATAAATATATATCTCAAAGGATTACCAATATGATTCAAATAAAAAAATTGATGCTTAGTGACTACTAAAAAATATATTAATACAACAAAAACTAAAAAAATAATAATTGCAACACATTCACTATGAAATATTGAGATCCTCATATAAGATTAAATATATAGAAAAAATCCTTCGGTAAATTTAAATGGGAACTGATAAAATATTATACTAAAATGGATATAATTCCAATAAATATATAACTCTCTATAAATTCAACATACAATTGGTTTCCACCATGGCTTATAAAACATGTTTTTATGTGATTATTGATCCATAAAACAACCACTTAACCATAAAACACAAACACTAACCAAAATTAAATAATATTAGGGTCATGGAAATTTAAATAACATGTATTTCCTCAACTATAATTATCTAGTATCATGGAACATTCCATCGACTCTAATTTATTGTATTCGTACGAATTACTATTCTAAATATTCATGGTACATTCTAGACGTTGATCTTATATAGGGTATTTTTTTTAAATAAATTTATTATTTTGTTGCATATTTCTAACATATATCATAATAAAACATATTTATTATATAGAAATTCAATTGATTATAAAAAATAATTTTGTAACTAATAAAATGCATTTCCAAGTGCATTTAATATTCAAACCAATATATTTTCTAAATCAAATCATATTATTTTGGAAATAAAAATTTTTATTTTCAAATAAATCTCATAAATTCCAAATATTAAAAAAAGTATATAATAATATTAATTCTATAATTAAAAAATCATATATTTTTAAAAATATACATGTATGAAAACTACAAATAAAAACCATCATGCAGTCTAAGAAACGTAACATCCATGGAAATAATTTGAACCACAATCATCAAACAAAATATAATGAAAATATTATATATATATAAATTTCATAATAATAATAATATAAATTTAATTTAACACCCGAGATTTTTATGTGAAATATTTTGTTTTTATTTTATATACATCATCAAAGGAATCTTTTAATACACACAACACTACATTGGCTTGCTTTACAGGCAATCTTGACCTTCCTCCATAGCTTGCATTGACACAACACCGAGTTTCACTAAACAACGATGTGCTATTAAAATATTATTAAAACTAGCCATTATGAATAGTAATACCCATTTTTTGAAATTTTATTAATTTTATCATTCAAAATGGACTTCATTTTTGAATTTGGTATATCGAAAATATCTTAGGGTGAATTTTTTGGTATTTTTCTGAAAAACATTCACTTTTTGATGAATAGTAAAAACACTGGGTTAATTTAAAAACTGACTTTTTATTTAAATAATTATTTATTTTATTTAACTTTATTTTTGGTCAAAATTTATACATAATACCAATATATGTTCAAATTAATTCATTGGAGTAATTTTATAATAATTTTAGATATATAAAAATTTTATTGAACTTGTCACCATATTTTACTCACCTACTAGGAGAATTTGAAAATTTACATAATACTTAATTTTACCTCTTCTATGAGTGTAATTTCAAAAATATGAGAGGCACAGTTAATATCAAGGAGTAAAATGTGGTTCAATAAGATAAAAATAATTTTTGGTGAATAGTAACATTTTACTTTTATTTACCACGGTTAAAAGTAAATAAGGTACTTAATGGTAAAAATGGTATTATTATTACCCTAACACATGTCCTAAATCTATTGGATAAATTTAAATCGACCAAAAACAACCTTAGGAATAAAATATGACCATTTAGGTCCGCTTGTATTAGATTAGGACATTTAATATATTTTTTTAAGAAGAGTTAAAATAGTTAAAATCAAAGATTAATAACTAAAACATTTTTAATATAGGGTTATAAATTTTTTAAATTCGACTATAAATATTCATTATAAAGATAAAAAGATTTCTTAGATAAATGTATTTTATTTAAAAAATTTAGGCTTTAAATAATTTAATTTATTTATGGCACAATAATGATGCAGTAAGTACCTTATTAATGAAATATTAACATATTTGATATTATAAATGCCCAAATAAATGTAATTTGAGACTTTTTAAGAATTACACTAATTTTATAGGTTAATATGACATATTATTATTGATTTAATTAACATTTGTTCGAACTAATAATGCTGTTATGATTTTCACAAAAATCAATTACCAAATATTGTCAAAATTGACATTAAATAGTTTTTAAAACAAATATTATATTATTAATTGTTATTTTATTCCTAAAAATATAAGATTCTTCAAAAGGACTTATATAAGGATATATATATTAATAATGAACAACTTGGGGTTCTTTTGGCTTGTTATAGTAATTATATTAACCATATATTGTAAGAAAACAAGAAGACATGGTAAAAGTTAAATTATTTAACTTACAAGTAAATCTAAATGATAAGGTTAAAATAATAACCTAAACGTGTCTAAAATCAATTGGTTGAGAGGAGTTCGACCCATACCCACCTTAGTTTCTAAATAAATTAATTTTTATCTATTAAAAACCGAATATGGATTTATTATAAAATAATATTTAAAGTTTTTCCTAATGTGCCCCTCTCCTCCCTTATGAACGGGCACCTCCTCCCTCTCCTACTCACACCACATTGAGCCTTCATGCTTGGCCATCCCCTTTATATTTCTATTCTCCACTTCCCTAGAAACATCCTAGAGGTCCTAGACTTATTCAATGACCATCTTTAGTGCCCTAAGAGGAGCTTCAAAGAATAGGTAATGTCTATTACCGATTTTTTTCAACTTTATTTCTTCTTCTAATTCTTATTATGTAGTTGTTTAATTATGATGTTATAACATAAGTATCACTAATATACTGATATTTTATTATAAATATGAAACAACCTTATTTCACCTTCTATCCATCCTACGGAAAATAAAATCACTGCACGTGCGTTGGTACAGAATAATGTCTCCACGCCGTGGTGTAATCTGTTTTCCACCACCATCTTACTTGGATGGGTATAATGGTTTAAATAATAACTATATATAATTTTTTTAAAGTTATATAAATTTTGAAATATTATACATACACTTCAATACAATTCCACGATCATGGGAACGATATCATCCCTCGTGCGTACGTACGGCCTACCGTCTCCACGATGTGATGCGACTCATTCTAAATGATCTTCAATACATAATGATTAATTAATTAATTGAATGAATAAGTATGATATATATTACACTAATACCATTCTGTAAATGAGTTATCTTTAACCTAAAAATAATAATAAGAATTTATTCGACAAAACATGCATAAGAACAAAAAGAAATAAACACCCAAATAACAAGTAGCAATGAAATATTACTAATAAGAAGCTATGAATATGACCATATATGATATCATAAAAATGATTAAGATTATAGAATAAGTCAATAACATTATTTAAATCAGTATACATGAGGTTCTGACATGTATGAAGAAAAACAGACCTAAGGTAAGGGAAAATCTCACAATCTCATTTTTATCCGAGATTGATTATACTTTGGTATTTACTGGGGTGTATTTATCATCAACAAAAATGTTTCCTCAATATGTAATATTATTTCCATCCAAATAAAATTTTTTAAATCCGATTTTACCCATTAGTGAGCTTTTAGTTAAAGATATAAATGGAATCTTTAGTCTTTTTTTGTACGATGAACCTTTTTGACTTTTCTGGCCAAAGTACGAGAAGAATGTTTTTTGTAACTTATACGGCTTGAATGTAATATTAGAAAATTATTTCCATGAATCTTCCTTTACAAGTTTTCAAGATTATTTTTTATCAACATATTTTAGTTTAAAATTGTATGACATTTTAAGAAATGAAAAAAGTTTTTAAAGTATAAAGGATCTTTTCCACAAGAATGGAGTTCAAGTGTTTTATCAAAATTAGTTTTCATCTTAAGATAATATAGGGTTCTATTTCTATCCCTATTTTTTTATTTATTTGATTATGTTATTATGTAATTATTTTTATGAAGTACTTTTTTTATATGTATTATGTTATGATGGCACGATGTTTAACAATCCTATTTTTATGACATGAGTTATGCTATGATATATGATTTATGATTTTGTGGAACACATAAGAATGGATTAATTATGAGAAAAATGTGACCTATATCTCCATATAATTCATTGGGTAAAGATTTATATCTCATGAGATAGACATTTCTGGAATGGTAGGTTAATCTGGTTTAGTGATACAGGACTTAAATGAGGAGTGAACTCGGTTCAGAAATTGACTTTATCCACTAGGATAGTCTGGGAAAAGAGTCTTGAATACTAAGAAATGATTCTCTATGATTATGTGTGTATTACATAGAGTTTCATGTTTTATGTTATGATTATTGGGATTAAATTTCACTACTATGATTTATCCCATGTTATGAAATTATGATCTCTTTTGCATGTTAATATTTCCAAAATGTTAGGTTCTTATGAAGATGATGTGATTGATATTTTTTTACCCTTTCTGAGAATTTGAGCCCACCTTTTTGTATGTTTTCTTTTCATGTCAGGAAGAAGGTTATTATGTAGGATATTCCAAAAGGGACTCTAAATACGTTGAAATAAAAGGGATATAATGTAGATGTTTTATGAACCAATTGTTTATGTTTTCCAGTTTCTAAAGACACTATATCTATATGGTCTTACCATGGTTTTGTTAAAAGTTGTAATAAGTATGCTTTAATTCTAAATTAATAACAATGTATGTAATGTATGGGTCATTATAATTGGTATTAGAGGAAAGGTATAGTCAACCATTGGAAACTAGGTTGTGAAAGCCTTAGTAAGAACCCTAAGGATAAGTCTAAGAATAGAACACAATCTTAGTGTTTTAGAAATTTCCATGAGTAACCTATGATAAGAACTTAAGTGTGAAATTTTATTCTTGATTATGTGGTTTTCTTATTATTATTAGTGTTTCTCACACTATTCTTATTTGTTTTAGTCAATTGCTAGAACCCAAAGGAACCGTGTAAATGCTGAATGAAGCAGGCAATGCAATGATTGTCCCCATAAGAAACCAAACGATATGGGAGATAGAATAAAAAATCTTGTAGCCATTCTCACACAGCTTTCTCAAGCTATGAATCATGCAGGACATCCCAACGAGCAAATAAAGGAGCAACATTTTGTTGAATCCTTCATGAGGCAGCGCCCACCCTCATTCAGCGGGTCTGCTGATCCATTAGTTGCTGAACAGTGGATCAGTACCACTGAAAAGTTATTTTCAGTTCTTCAATGTTCTAAACATGATAAATTCATCATGACAATATATCATTTGGAAGGTGATGCTGATAAATGGAGGAATATTATCAAGAATATGAGGCAAAGGGATGAAATTGAATCCATGTAATGGGATGTGTTCAAGAACATATTTTTCAATAACTACATCCATCGTATTCTTCGAACAAAGATGGATAAAGAGTATCTTGAACAAAAGCAAAAGGATGATGAATCTGTTGGTACCTACGAAGTAAATTTTACAAAACTTGCAGGGTAAGCTTCTGGGATTGTTATCCAAACTGGGGGTAATATTGATCGATTCTTTAGTGGATTAAAACCAAGTCTTCGAAGGGCATTATGCATAAGGGAATTCAATAGCTATGAGGAAATATTTCGATTTTCCCCCAAGGTTGAGATGGATATTGGAGCAAACCATCATTCATATGGGTATGATAAGAAGAGGAAAATGGAATTCAAAGGAAAATCTAAAGAGCACACATAAAAGAAGATGAGTTTTCCCTTATGCTCAAAGTATGGAACGAAACATGGAGAGAGTTGTCTTAAAGGGACAAGTAAAGGATTCAAATGTGGAGAGGAAGATCATCGGGCATTTGAATGCCGCAATGATGGGAAGAAGATGTCTAGTGAAGAGAACAATGAAAAGGCTACACAGAGTGCACCTCGTACACTTCAATGTTACAAGTGCACGGAAATGGGGCATTATGCCAATTAATTCACTAATCCAAGGGTTGTTGATGATGATCAACGTCAGAAAAATCTTAAGGATAAATCCAAAGGAACGTCACATGAAATTTCTATTAGCGATGTGGAGTACGATAACGAAGTGGTGAAAGGTAAACATACCATCCACTCTAAAGTATCAAATGTTTTATTTGATTCTAGATCCTCCCACTCTTTTATTTATGAAAAATTTTCTGAAGTTATATCCATATTACCTCAACAACTAGTTGTTGAGTTAGCTGTGACAACCCCTAATGGCACAACAGTCGCATCAAAAGTTTATAATTCTTCTCCGATTGATGTTTGTGGGAATGTTCATCCTATAAATCATTTGATCCTTCCTATAGTGGAATTTTATGTGATTCTTGGAATGGATTGGCTTTCTTTATATGTAGCTCATATCAATTTCCAAAGAAGGGAAGTCACATTTCATATTCCAGATCAATATATGATCGCTTTTCGATGCAAGGATGAACATAACCTTCCAGTGGAAATTTATTCCATCTTATGGGTCTTGATTCCAATAAATGAAGGTTATTTATCTCAAATGGTTAGAGAGGAAATCACGATTAAGAATAAATCCATTGTACGGGAGTTTGATGATGTATTTATAGAGGAATTTCCCGGTCTTCCACCCAATCGTGAAGTTGATTTTTCAATAGAATTCATACCGGGTGCTATGCCCATTTCAAAGACACCTTATAGAATGGCTCCAATTGAGTTTTGGGAATTGAAAAACCAACTCCAAGAGAATATTCATTAGTGATTCATACACCCTAGTGTGTCACCATGGGGAGCGCCTGTTCTATTTGTTAAGAAGAAATATGGATCAATGAGACTCTACAATGATTATCGAGAACATAACAAGATCACTATCATGAAAAAATATCCTCTCCCATGAATTGATGAATTATTTGACCAACTACATGGAGCTCTATAATTTTCCAAGATTGATCTTCGTTCAGGGTATCATCAATTAAGGGTCAAAAGGGAGGATATACCAAAGACGACATTCCGTACATGGTATGGACACTATGAATTTATAGTGATGCCATTTGGTCTTACTAATTTCCCAGCTATCATCATGGATTTGATGAATAGAGTCTCTAGAGACTATCTTGATCAGTTTTTGGTAGTCGTTATAGACGATAATATTGTTTATTCAAAGATCAAGTAAGAACATGAAGATCACTTGAGAATTGTATTAAAGACCCTAAGAAAGGAGATTCTTTATGCCAAATTTACCAAGTGTGAATTTTGGTTTAAAAAATTTTCATTTTTGGGTCACTTAATCTTAAAATAGGTGATATCTATGGATCCAGCAAAAACAGAGGTTATCAAAAGATGGTTGAGACCAATAACAGTAACTGTGATCCGATGTTTTCTTGATTTGGATGGATATTATCGACGTTTTGTGGATGATTTTTCATGATTATCTAATACACTCACTTGGTATATTCGAAAAGGAGTTATGTTCGTTTGGATAGAGGAGTGTGAAGAGAATTTCAAGGAGTTAAAAAGAAGGTTATCCAATGCACCTGTGCTCACACTGCCTTGTAGTGGAGAAAGGTTTGTGATCTACAGTGATGCATCCAAGAAGGTACTGGGCTGTGTTCTAATAAAAATGATATGGTGATAGCTTAGGCCTCATGAAAATTGAAAATCCATGAGAAAAATTTCCCAACTCATGATTTGGAGTTAGATGTGGTAATCAGTACATTATAAATTTGGAGGGATTATATTTGTGGTGAAAGGTGTGATATTTATACTAATCATAAAAGTTTAAAGTATATTTTCACACAAAAGGAGATGAATAAGCGCCAAAGAAGCTGGTTGGAGATGATTAATGATTATAACTGCTCAATTCATTATCACCCTGGGAGAGAAAACAAGGTGGAAGATGCATTAAGTCGACAAGACCATGCTAGCTAATCCATGATGGGGATCATAAATGAATGAATATTTTGGGATTTACAAAGGATGAATCTTGGAAATATAATGGATGGGGAAAAATATTATCTTTCTCAAATGAATGTTCAATCATCTATACTTTTGATGAATAAAGGGGAACAAAAATAGATGTAGAGTTACAAAAGGCGGTGAGAAATGTTCCTGAATTCAACCATTATTGTGATGGGATAATAAGGTTCAGGAATTAGATTTGTGTTCCTCCCATCCCAGAATTAAAGAAGGAGATTCTAGATGAGGCTCATGGTTCTTCATTCTCTATTCATCTTGGAAGCATGAAGATGTATAGGGAACTGAAAGAGTACTTCTACTGGGATGGCTTGAAAAGAGATGTTGCTGAATATGGATCTCGATGCTTGGTTTTTCAGCAAGTTAATGTTGAGAGGAAGTAGTCTAAAGGGATGTTACAACCATTACCCATACCCGAATTGAAATGGGAAAACACCACAATGGACATTATCACCAAACAACCTAAAACATCCAAAGGCATTAATGCTATATAGGTCTTAGTTGATCGTCTTACAAAGTTGGCACACTTCATTACTATTATAGAATATTTCTCTCTTGATCAGCATGCCAGGATATATGTAAAGGAAGTGGGAAGATTTCATGGAGTACCACTTTCCATTATATCTGATCAGGATCCGAGGTTTACATCAATGTTTTGGCGAAGTCTTCAGCATACTCTGGATACAGAGTTGAGTTTCAGCACTACTTATCATCCTAAGACAGATGGTCATTCTAAAATAACAATTCAAACTCTAGAAGATATGTTAAAAGCATGATCTATGGATTTCAAAGGTGGTTGGGATCAACACCTACCATTGGTGGAATATTCTTATAATAATAGATTTCCATCTAGTATTCAGTTGGCTCCTTATGAAGCTCTATATGGAAATAAAATTCCAAACTCCAACTTGTTGGGATGAATATGGGGAAAGAAAGATATTAGGACCTGATCTTGTTGATGAGATGGCAGAAAAGGTCCAATCTATTTAACAACACACAAGAGTAGCTCAGAGTCGACAAAAAAGTTATGATGATAACTGATGAAAAGACCTAGATATTGAAGTGGGTGATAAAGTATTCTTACGAATATCTCTTTGGAAGAGAGTAATGAGATTTGGAAATAAGGGAAAGCTAATCCCTAAGTATATCAGTCCTTTCAAAATACTGGATCATGTTGGGAAGGTAGCTTACCGATTGGCGCTTCCACAGAATCCCTCTCAAGATCACGATGTGTTCCATGTATCTCTCTTGAGAAAGTACATAACTGATCTTTCACATGTACTCAGATTATAAGTTGTACCGCTGGAGCAAGATCTTTTTTATGAAGAACAACCGATAGAGATTCTAGATCGTAGTAAAAAATTCCTACGGAACAAGACCACTCGCTTGGTGAATGTTTTATGGAGGAACCACCATTTTGAAGAAGATATAGGGGAGCTTGAGGATATGATGAGGGAAATGTATCCACATCTTGTTGATATAAAGTGACGAATTTCGAGGGAGAAATTCCTTTTATGGGGGGTAGAATGTAACACCCAATATTTTTATGGGAAATATTTTGTTTTTATGTTATATACATCATCAAATGAATCTTTCAGTACAAAAAACACTATCTTGGCTTTCTTTACACATAATCACGACCTTCCTTGATAGTTTTTGTTATACGCAATACCGAGTTTCATTAAACAATGATATGCTATTAAAATATTATTAAAACTAGCCGTTATGAATAGTAATACCCACTTTTTGAAATATTATAAAATTTATCTTTCAAAATGGACTTAATTTTTGGATTTGTAATATCGAAATTAGCTTAAGGTGAATTTTTGGTATTTTTCTGATAACTTTCAATTTTTGATGAATAGTGAAAACACTGGGTTACTATCTAAAAACAGACTTTTTATTTAAATAATTATTTATTTTATTTAAATTTATTTTAGGTAAAAATTGATACATAATACCTATATAAGTTAAAATTAATTCATTATAGCCATTTTATAATAATTTTAGACATATAGAAATTTTATTGAACTTTTCACCGTCTTTTACCCACCTCCTAGGAGAATTTGAAAATTTACGTAGAACTTAATTTTACCACTTTTGGGATTGGAATATCAAAAATCTGAGAGACACGGTTAATATCAAGGATTAAAATGTGGTTCAGTAAGATAAATATTTTTTTGGTGAATAGTAACTGTTTACTTTTATTTACCATGATTAAAATTAAATAGGGTAATTAAGGGCAAAAATGTTATTATTATTACCCTAACACTTGTCCTAATTCTATTGGATAAGTTTAATTAGAACCAAAACAACCTTAGGAATAAAATATTACCATTTAGGTCCACAAGGATTAGATTAGGACATTTAATATTATTTTTTAAAAGATGAGTTAAAATAGTTGAAATCAAAGTTTAATAACTAAAACATTTTTAATATAGGGTTATAAATAAGATAAATTCAACTATAAATATTCATTAGAAATTGAAAAAGATTTCATACATAATGGTATTTATATATAATTTTTATCCCTTAAATAATTTAATTTATTTATGACCCATTGATGATGTAGTAATTACCGTTTTAATGAAATATTAACATAATTGATATTATAAATTCCAAAATAAATGTAATTTGAAACATTTTAAGAATTAATCTAATTTTATAGGTTAATATGAAATATTAGTATTTATTTAATCAACATTTATAGAACTAATAATGCTGTTATGATTTTCAAAAAAATTAATTACCAAATAGTGTCAAAATTGACATAAAATTGTTTTTAAAACAAATATTATGTTATTAATTATTATTTTATTCCTAAAAATCATAGGATTGCCCAAATGACTTACATTAGGTTATATATATAAATAATGAACAACTAGGGGTTCTTTTGACTTGTTATAGTATGTTTATTAACCATATAGTGTAAGAAAACAAAATGACACGGTAAAAGTTAAATTATTTATCTTAGAGTTAAATCTAAATGATAAGGTTAAAATAGTAATCTAAACTTGTCTAAAATCTGTTTTTTAGAATATTTCGACCCATAACCACCTTATCTCGAAATAAATAAATATTTAGATATTAAAAACCGAATATGACTTTATTATAAAATAATATTTTACATTTTTTCTAAGGTGCCCCTCTCCTCCCTTATAAAAGGGCACATCCTCCCTCTTTTCCTAACATCACTTTGAACCTTCAAGCTCGGAAAAACCCTGCCAATTTCTCTTCTCCACTTCCCTAGAAACATCCTAGAGGTCCTGGTATTCTTCAAAGACCATCTTTAGTTCCCTAAGAAAAGGTTAAGAAGAGGCGTATCAAAGAAGAGGTAATGTCTGTTACCGATTCTTTCAACATTATTTCTTTTACTACTTCTTCTTATTTAGTTGTTTCACTATGAAGTAATAACATTAGTATCACACGTATATTGATATGTTATTATAAAAATGAAACAACCCTATTTCACCTTCTATCCATCCTACGGAAAATGAAATCATCGCGTGTGCGTACGTACGGAATACCATCTCCATGCCGTGGTGTAATCTGTTTTCCACCACCACCTTAATTGGATGGGTATAATGGTGTAAATAATTACTATATATGATTATTGTAATGTTATATTGATTCTGAAATAGTATACATAAAATTAAATACAATTCCACGATCATGGGAACAACATCATCACGTGTCCGTACGTACGGCCTACCGTCTCCACGATGTGATGCGACTCGTTCTACATGATCATCAATGCATAATGATTATATAAATGAATTGAATGAAATATATGATATATATTACACTAATAATATTCTGGAAATGAGGTATCTATAACCTAAAAATAATTATAATAATTTACTCGACAAAACACGCATAAGAACAAAAAGCAATAAACACCCGAATAACAAGTTGCAATGAAATATTACTAATAAAAATCTAAGAATATAACCATATATGATATCATAACAATTAGAAAAATTCTGGAATAAGTCAATAACATTATTTAAATCATTATATAGGAATTTCTGATACATATGAAGCAAATCGGACATAAGGTAAGGGAAAATCTCACAATCTCATTTTTTCCCGAGATTGTTTATACTTTGTTATTTACCGGCGTGTATTTATCATCCACATCCATGTTTCCTCAATATTTAATATTATTTCCATCTACTTAAAATTTTTAAAATCTAAATTTACCCATTGGTGAGTTTTTACTAAAAGATATGAATGAAATATTTTGTCATTTTTAGTACGAGGTACCTTTCTGACTTTTCCGGCCAAAGTATGAGAAGAATGTTTTTTTAAATTATACGGCATGAATGGAATTTTAGAACATTATTTTCATAAATATTACTTTACAAGTTTTCAAGTTTATTTTTAATCAACTTATTTTAGTTTAAAATTGTATGTCATTTTAAGAAATGAAAAATGCTTTTGAAGTAGAAATGATATTTTCCTCAAGAATGGAGTTCAAGCGTTTTATCAAAATTATTTTCCATCTAAGATAATATAGGGTTATGTTTCTATCCCTATTTTTACATTTAGTTGATTATGTTATGATGGAATTATTTTTTTGAATTTATTTTATCTTATATGGATTGTGTTATGATGGCACGATGTTTAAGAATCCCACATTAATGACATGGGTTATGCTATGATGTATGATTTATGATTGTGTGGAACACATAAGAATGATTTCATTATGAGATGGGTGGGTCCTATATCTCCCTCCAATTAATTGGGTAATGATTTATATCTCATGAGATAGTCATGGCTGGAATGGATGTTTAATCTAGTTCAGTGATACACGACTGAAACGAGGAGTGAACTCGGTTCAGAAATGGACTTTGTCCGCTAGGATAGTCTTGGCAATGAGTCTTGACTACAAAGAAATGATTTTCTATGATTATGTGTTTTTTCCAAAAAGTATCATGTTTTATTTTATGATTATTGGTATTACATTACACTACTATGATTTATCCCATGTTATGAAATTATGACATCTTTTGCAGGTTATGATTTCCAAAATTTTATGTTCTTATGAATATGATGTGATTGATATTTATTTTGTTTACCCTTACTTTGAATTTGAGCTCACCCTTTTGTATTATTTATTTCCAGGTCAGGAAGAAGGTTATTAAGTAGGATATTCCAAAAGGGACTCTAGATATGATGAAATAAAAGGGAGACAATGTAGATGCTTTATGAACCAGTTGTTTGTTTCCTAGTTTCTAAAGACACTATACCTATACAGTCCTACCATGGTTTTGTTTTGTGTTGTAAGAAGTATGCTTCAATTCTGATGTAAAAACAATGTATGTAAAGTATGGGTCATTATATTTAATCTTACAAATACTAGAAAAAATTAATCAAACATTATTACTATTTATCATTGGATATTTGAATTTTCATTTCATTTTTTATGAAATAACATTGTATATAAAATCCACCATGAATGATAAGTATATTCTATTAAAAAAAATATAGATGGATTTTTTCAATTATATCATTTATAAATCTACATATTCTATGATATTATATTAGTTATATATTATATTAAATTAATTACGTAATTAAATGGATTATCTATTCAAGGTTAATGAGGGATTATAGTGTTAATTATGGCCAGGTGTGGTAAATAACAGAATTAGATGTAAAATGCTATATTTTTAATAGATATTAGGTATATGTAATTAATATAATTAACCATACACTAATAACTAATTTTTATTTAAATAATTAATGCTTTTTTTTTTTGTGGATTTATTTTCATGATATTGTTCATCAATTATCACATGCCTTTGAAATCACTTTTCAAGGGTGGCCAATATGGTTTATGAAGACATGATCCTAAACGGGAATCAGATATGATCCATTAAAAAATCCTAAAATTTATCGATAAAACAATGAATAAGAATGAATTTTTTTTATGAGTTATGATGTTTCATTCCACCCCCACTCAATAGAATTTTTATCACATAATATTCATTGAACACTTTCCTCTGTAAATATATACATATATTTATCTATAAATATCCCCTTATTTAATTTGATGATTAATATTTATTTTATTCATCAGTGAAACAGTAATTAATTCAATACATTCAAAATAATTATTTTACCCTTTATATATTAGGATGTGATTTGCTTTCAGAAAAAAGTCAAATTGAGATATAAATAAAAAATATTACATGGATGATTATGTGAAGGGATCATCTTAGTACATCCATAATTAAATGATGTGAAAAGTTTTATAAAATGAAAATTTCATCTACAACAAAACTAGACTATATATTATCTCTATATTCCATTAAATGAAATTATATGTAAGAAATCATGATGGTAAAAATTTTCATTTCATCCTATGTAATTTAGGACCAAAACTAAAAAACAATGGGAATAGGAATTATAATGTCCCACAAATTATAGATATTTCTTTCATAAACATTAAATAATATATATTACATAACATAACAATAACCACTCTAAGAAAATAAATACTCAATATCTTTAGAAACTAGGAATCATAAACTACGGTTTCATAAAACATACACATTATCAATTTTTTATTCGATTATAACTAGACTCTTTTTTACATATCTTACATTACACCCTAGTTCAGTACCTAGGGAAAATTAACATATGAATGGGTGAGCTAAAATTCACAGTGATGGTATATAATGGAAATATCAATCATATCATAATCATAAGAACATAACATTTTAGAATCTTATAATGCATTTAAAAGATCTTCATGTCATGTCATAGGATAAATCATAAAACTAAAATTTATTTCATAATTTAAAACATGAAATTTCGTGGCATACAAATATATGCATAGAAAAAAATTTTATATTAGTAAAGTCTTGTTCCCAAGGAAATCATTGGGGAAATATTCTATTATGGACCAAGTTCACTCCCCGTTCCAACCGTGTAATTATATTCAAGATTTACTTTCCATTATAGGTTGGTCAATATCATGAGATATGAATATTTAGTCAATGAATTTTAGTGAGATATAGGACCCAAACATCTTATAATGAAACAATTTTTATGTGTTCCACAAAAACAAAAAAAAACATTAACCAAAGCATAACCCCTGAAATAAATTGGGTTTCTTAAACATCGCTCCATCATAATTGATATAAAACAAATGTATTTTTTAAATTAACTACAATAAAATAGTAGTTATTATAGGGTTATAAATATAACTCTATTTAAATAATGTCAGCTTAGAAGGAAAATAATTCTAAGAGAAAGTTGAAATTAATTTTTGAGGAAAATCTACTTTCTTCATCAAAAATGTTTTCCTTCCGGAAAATGCCCCAAAATTTTAGAATAAATAATTTTATGTAAAAATAAAATTTTATTCATGATGGTGAAGAATAAAAGAAGTATTTTATTATTAATGAGTAGAAATATGTTCATTTCATACAAGTTAAAATACAGTTTTCTCATACATTTGCTGGAAAACTCAAAAGTACCTCGTAAATTGTTTTTTCAAAATATCCCATTCATACTGTTTAGTAAAAATTCATGAATGTTTAAAAATATAGAAGAACAAAAATAATATTTTTATATATATTTTTATAAAACTTAGACGTGGATGATATATATACCCCTACTAAATTCTTTCGGATAAACAATCTAGGATTAACAAGAGATTTGCAAAGTTATTCATTAACGTTGGTCTCATATGATTTGTTTGTAACCAAACCACATGGATAATGATTTAAATATTTGTAATGATTTATTCCAGAATAATAATTATTATTTTTATAACATTTATGAATATATTTTCATTCTTTTGTTAGTAAAATTTCATTGTTAATTGTTATTCGGGTATTAACTATATTATGTTCTTATGCATATTTTGTGGGATTAGTTCTTCTTTCTCTTTATATTTTATAGTTATGTAATTTAAATAATGATATTATTATAATATATATCATATTTATTCATTAAAATAATTTATATAATCATGGTTTAACAATTATTATGTAGAATGAATCACATTGCACCGTGGTGATGTTAAGCTGTATATACACACAATCGATGATAATGTTCCCATAATTGTTGAATTCTAATGAAGTGGATGATTTATATTATCTCAAAATATGTATTATTTTATACTAATAATATATATATATATATATATATTCATTAATTACTTTATTATACTCATCCATATAAGGTGGTGGTGAAAAAAAATTTACACCTCACTGTGGAGATGGTAAGCAGTACGTACGCATGCGTGGTGATTTCATTTTTCACATTATGAATAGAAGGTGGAATATGGTTGTTTCATATTTATAATTACATATCAATATATTAGTGATAATTATGTTATTACATTATATTTAAAAAAATAATTAAGGTAATAATAATAATAATAAATATGTTTGAATGAACTTGTTTATGTGATTACCTCTTCCTCAATGTTCATCTTAAAAATATATTCTTAGAGCACTAGGGTTTTCCTTTGAAGATAATCCTGGCCTCTATAATGAAAATAGATATGTTTAAAAGGATATAGGGCAGGACATGTCTGATATTGAAATCACATAATAAAGTGAAGAGGTGAAGGAAGAGGTTCTATATTATAATTGAGGTGAGGGTACTATTGTAAAATCCATAAATAATAAACTATAATAAAATAAAATCTGTTCCCTAAACATCCAAAATTCCCAAATATCCACTATGAGATCTGATAGGGTTTTAATATCATAACCAATAAAATTTGGAAAAGTTATTTTTTATATATAAACCATATATTTTTAATTGACACCTAGTTATTTTATTTTACTATAATTGTGGTAAAAAAATTCTAAATATTTAATGGTTATATAAATTTTCTTATATGTATTGAAATGATCATAAATTAATATTTAATTAAATTTTAGATATTAAAATTTTCACAATATAATTTTAAAATTATTTTCTTATTTTTAAATTATTTAATAAAATGTTATGTTTGTAAATTATCAATAGTTTAAATTTTGACACAATTCATTTATTAGATTTAAAAAATGATGGATAGAATATAAGTTCAAACAAACATATTCAATACACTCTTAACATTACATAGACACATAAAAACTTATTTTGGGAACATTAATTAATTCCTATGATATTTCTGTTAATATTATTTTTACAAAAATTATATTATTTTTCTATTAATAAAATAATTTTTACATCACTATTGGTTCATCATTAAAGTTAATTATTTAGTCTCTAAAAATTATAAATAAAATTATAGGATATAAGTGATTATTTATGATTTTAGTGACTATCTATAGTCGTTATAATGGCCTAGTTTTCCATAAATTAAAATTAATTTACTTATATGAAATGTGAAGCTGACATTTTTTCACATTCATTGGTTTTTATTACCTTCATGTCATATTAATAGGTTTGTGTCTATTAAGTGATTTCATTTCAAAAAATAGATGATAGGGGTATAACTTATTCATCCAATACAATTTTAATGGTGTTAAGGTAATTTAATAATTTGTTTTACATTTAATTACCTGATTTACATCAAACCATTATAATAAAAATAATTACCAAATTTACTATTCATTATGCCAGAAAACAAAACTATCCTATTAAAATAATTTGGATATACAGTTTCCAAATATAGAATCTATTTTTCAAAATTCATGTCAAAAAAGATACATTAATTAATTAAAAATCAATCCCATTATCAGAATGAGAGAACATGTTTTTTAAAATATAAAACATTTCAAAAGATTGAAATGTTTTTAAATATGAATTCAAAGTAAAATTAAAGATAATTAAATACATCATATTTAATGATGAAAATATATTATATTTTTATTTGAAAATCATTTAACATTATACTTTAACCATATAAAAAATCTCGATGAAAAAAATTGATTTCACTTAGTATTTAGTGTATTTTTACTATTCTTCAAAAAACAAGAATGTTATCTAAAATATAATAAATTCAAAAAAAGTAAAATTTTAAAGCCCATATTTAAAAGATCATGTTTATTTTGTAATATAAAAATTATTAATGTTTCAGAATCTTAATTTAGAATTTTTTTTCCATTCCAATGAGATACAAAATGGTTTTTAACAAAAAGTTTGTTTTTATAAAACAAATAGCGTTTATTCTCACCCAATGATTAAAATTTAAATTGGATAAACAAAAAAATATTTTATTTATAATATAAACGATATATATGATTTATTTCATTACTAATAGTAATTCACTCAAAAACAAAAATATCGAATTTAAATTTTTTATAAATAATTGATAGCCAAATAATTCACAATGCATTTTCTTACGTTAGTTATAATTATTTCCACAATCCTTATGGCTATTCTATAATGGTAATTTTATAGAAAGGGAATCTATTAGTTTTTTTATACTCACAATTTTGTGCATGAAAATCTACTTGATTAATAAAAATTATTTTAATAAAATCACAAAAAACATATGGGTGTTACATTCTACACCCCATAAAATAAATATCGCCCAAAAAAATAGTCACCAATAAAAAAAATAAGAATACCTCTCCCTCATCATATCCTCATGTTCCAATTTAGCTTCTTCAAAATGGTGGTTCCTCCATACAACATTAACCAAGTATAATCTCTTATTTCATAGAACATTTTCACTATGATGTGGAATCTCAGTTTGTTTGTGCATCATAAGAATGATCATACTCCAGCAATATGGCTTGTGAGATTACTAGATGTAAAGAATAGGTTATGTACTTTATCAGGTTAGATATATAGTACCTGTCATGAAATTGAGAGAGATTTTGTGGAAGAACCAATAAGTAATCTACCATGCCGACACGATCCCTAATTTCAAAATTACCGAAATACCTAGGTCTTATCATGTGATTCATTCCAAAACACATTCTGCTATTCTATGTAGATATTCAAAGAAACACCATATCCCCAACATGAATCTCTAGGTTTTTCATTGGTTTTATGCAAAACTTTTTTTGTCAGCTATGAGGTCTTCTTATGTGTCGTTGGATAGATATGACATTTTCTTCCATTTCATCAGTAAGATGAGGTCCTAATAGATTTATCTTCCTATCTTCATCCTAGAAAGTAAGATTTTATCAATTATTTCCATAGAGGGAATCATATGGATCCCTTTGAATAATGGATTGAAGGAAATTACTGTAAAAAAAATAAAAAAATCGTAGGTGTTGATCCCAAAGACCATTGAAATCCATAGAGAAATCTCTCATCATGTATGTTATAGTTTGAATTTCCCTCTCAAACTGGAAGTCTTTCTGCGGTTGATATATAGTGAGTAATCATATCTTTGTATCAAGATAAAACTGATGAATTATCCACAACATTGAGGTAAACCTCAAATCCTGATCATATATAATAGAATGTGGCACTCCATGAAAATATACCACTTATTTTACATATAACCTCGAAATATGATCAAGATTGAAACCCAGTCTAATAGAAATGAAGTGTATCGAATTCATAAGGATATAAAATATATCCTAGATCGAATTATTTCATTTGGATGTGTAGGAATAACTGATGAAAATGTTCAAAGTGAAGTATTCCCATTTCAATTTTGTTATGGGTAATGGTTGTAACATCCCCATATACTTATATCACCAAATATTAAAATGACGAAAAATCAAGCATCGAGAGACATATATGGTGACATATCATTTCATTACATCCTAGTAGATATACACTCTCAGGTACCTATACATTTTTTTGCTTCCATGGTGAATATAGAGTGATGAAATATGAGCCTTATCCAATTGATTAGTCGTTAATTATGGTATGGGATGAAAACAAACCTTGTTCCTAAACTATATTATTTCATCATAATCAAGGATAAATTTAGGAACATTTCTCACCTTCTTTTGCAACTCTACATCTTCCTTTTTCAACTCCCCAATCATCACTTGTATTGATATTTTAACATTCATTTGAGAAATATAATATTTCTCCCCTAACATTAAAAATTCTATATCCATCCTTTTGAAATCCCTAAATATAGGATCTTACGTGATCCATATCATGGATAAGATATTTTCAGCTCATAGGATCTACCACCTTGATATATTTCCAATGGTGTTAATGTATTGAGATTTCGTAATATTTAGTCACCTGAAACCATCTTATTTGATTCATATTCATCTCCCATTGTCTGAAAATATACCTTAATCTTTTATGATCAGTATAAATTCCACCCCTTTTACAATTGAGATAATGCCTCCGTATCATTAATGAAATAATTATCGTATATAACTCCAATTCACAAGTTAGGTAATTTGGATCATGAATTTTCAAGTCCCATGAGGTATAATCTATCATTATATCATTTTTATGAGAACACATCACAACACCTTCATGGATACAACACGGTAGATCCCAATCCTTTCTCAACTACAATTAAGTGTGAGAATGGGTTCACTGGAGAACATTATTTTTAGATCATTGAAATTATATTCACATTACTCTGTCTAAATGAGCGTAACTCCGTTAAGAGTTAACATGGTCAGGGAATTAAATATCCTGAAAACACATTAAAAAATAATTGATAGTATCCATACACACCTAAACAACTTCATATCTCAGTTACAGTTGTTGGTCTCTATAATAATTCAATAACCTCTAATTTTTCTGGATCCATAGATATCAACAATATTTAGATTGTGTGACCCAAATATGAAACTATATAAAGCCAAAATGAAAACTTGGTAAATTGGGATAAAAGATTCTCCTTTCTCATGGTCTTCAGTATAATTATCAATTGATATTCATGGTCTTCCATTCTCTATTAGTAGATAATAATATCATCTATATAGAATACAAAAAACGGATCTAGATTGTCTCTAAAACTAAATTCATTAGGTCCACGAAGATAGAATGGGAATTAGTTAGACCAAAGGGCATCACTATGAATTTGTAGTGTCTATAACATGTAAAAAATGATGTCATTGGTATATCCTATTTTTGGACTCTTAATTGATGATATCTTATATAATGATCCGTTGTGGAAAAGTTTTGATCTCCGAATATTTTTTCAAATACATCATTAGTGAGGGTACGAAGATATATTTTCTTGATAGTTATCTTTTAATTTTCTTGATAATCAATGCAGGGTCTCATTGATCCATATGACTTCTTAACAAAAAAAATTGGTTCTTCCAATGGTGACATAATTGGGCATATGAATACCTTGTCATATTTCCCTTAGAGTTTCTTTTTCATTTCCTACAACTATATTTGGGCTATTATATTTGGTTTCCTTGAAATAGGAATAACAACTACTATGAGTTCTATTTAAAACTCAACATCATGATTTGTTGGAATACATATCTATTCCTCTATAAATACATTATCAAACACCCATACAATGGGTGCACTCTAAATCATGAGTTTCTCCATAACCATTTCATATAAATAAAATTCATTTAATGATTTAAAGTCCCATAATATGGAAGAAATATCTACTAGAAGGTCATAGTCATCCATTAATCAATAGATGATCATAGATTGATCTGGAATATAAAATGGGACTTACCATCCTTGTAAATTGCTATGAGATCGAAATAGAGAAATCATATCAATGCAAAGAGTCACATAAATTTCCAATATAAGAAGGGGCACAACATTTGTAGGAAGCACGTTCCCTCAAACATCAACTGGAGATGAATTATAATCTTTTGATGATATTTTTGCGCCATTTGGAGTTTTCACAAATAACTCAATATATAATTGATGATGTAATATGGGGAAACACATATAAAATTCAATAGAAATAGAATGGTCGGTGGATCTAGAATCCAATAATACATTTTATACATTTGAGTGTACCTTATGGGTACCATTCACCACTTCATTTTCATACTCCACATCGCCAATAGTGATTTCATGTGACATTCCTTTTTTATGGCCTTATGATTGTGTTGGAATCAATCATCATCAACTACACATGGATGAAGTTATTGATTAGAAATATTCCACCTTCCTTTCACTTGTAACATTGAAATGTAAGATGTACATTCTGGGAAGCCATTACATTGTTCACATCATTAGATATATTTTCCCATCCCATTAGCTTTAAACTGCTTAATGTCATTCTTTTCCACCCAAAAAACAATTACTAGTAACTTTAAGAAAGTTCCATACATGTTTCTTTCTTCACATTGAGCATAAGGGAAAACTCATCTTCTATTTAGTGTGGTATTAATATTTTCCATTGAATTCACTTTTTATCTTCTTATCAAACCCATATGACTGATTGGTTACTCCGATCCCCACCACATCCATGAGAGAACATTGATCAATTTCATCGTAGCTATTGAAATCCATTATGGTTAATGCCATTAATTGACTTGGATTTATGCCACTAATGTATAGATAAATTTTAATGTCATGTTGGATAAAAATTATATTAGAATACCTTGGATGTTGTGATATATTTTATTTGTATGTAACAATTGATTCATCATCCCTTTTCATAAGATTAAGGAACTCATTTTCCATATTTTTCATGGAATACGAGTAATGTACTTATGGAAAAATATATTCTTGAACTCGTCCAATTCCATGGACTCATTTTCAGCACTATGCCGTGAACTCTTGACAAGATTCCACAATAGATCAACATCGCATTCAATACTATATACTACAAACATGATTTTATCTTGATCAAAATATTGTAAAACTAAAAATATAACTTTAGTTTTGTTGATCTATTGTTCAACCACTAATTGATTAGAAGACCCATTGAATATAGGTGGATGTTTCCTCATGAAGGATTCAACATAATATTGTTGCCTCTTTATCTCATTTAGATGACCTAAATGATTAATTGTTTGAGAAATTTTTTTGAGCATGGCTACAATAAATTTCATTCCAGTACCAATTACATTTGGTTGCTCAGGGGGGGCAATCATTGAATTACCCATAACATTCAGTATTATTGAGGTTCATTCATGTTCTAGTCATTAACATAAACCAAGAATCATAGTGTGAGAGGCCCTATTCATAATTATAAAATCCAATAATCAAGAATAATGTTTCACTTTTTTACACATTAGGTTTTATCCTATGTTATTCATGGTAATTTCTAAAACACTAGTATTGTATCCTTTGCAAAGTCATATCCTTAGGGTTCTTACGAGGCCTTTCTAATCACTGATTCCAAATCGTACCTAAATTTTTTTCTCGAATACCAACTACAGAGGCCCAAACATTATATATAGATATTACTTTAGAATTTATGATTTTTTATTACATAACGTAACAAAATCCATGCCAAGACCATATATGTTTAGTTTCTTTAGAACTAGGAAATATAAACAAATTTTTTATAAAACATTACGTTGTATCTCACTTATTTCTTCAGAAATAGACTCTTTTGTAACATATCCTACATAATACAGTTCTCATAACATGGGTAAAGAAAGAATAAGAATGTTTGAGAACAAATTCTCAGTAAGGGTAAGCATGGGAAATATAAATAACATCATAATAATAAGAATATATCAATTTAAAATAATATCCTATATATAAAATATCATCATGTCAGGTCATGGGATAAATCATAAAAATGAAATGTAATCCCAATAATCATAACATAAAACATGAAATTATGTATAATAAACACATAAGAATAGAAAATAATTTCATATTAGTCAAGGCTCTTACCCGAGAGCATCGTAGAAGAAAAGGCCCATTAATTAATGAAGATAACTCTTCGTTCTTGCCAAGTATTATTGTATATTATTAACATTTTGATCCATTCGTGTTTATCTCATAAGATATGAATCTTTAACCTTTGAATTTGAGATATATTTAGTTCTCACCCATCTCATAATGAAACAATTCTTACCTGTTCCACAAAAGCATAAAAATATTCACCACAGCATAACCCCTAAAATTAAATGGGTGTCTTAAAAATCATTGCATCATAATTGACATAAATAAAATCTATTTCCTAAATAAAACCCAATAAAATATTAGTCAAAACTGAGATGTAAGTATAACCCTATTTAATGTGTTTAATTTTATATGGAAAATAATTTTGAAGAGGAACTTGAAATTAATTCCTGAGGAAAATATCCTTTCTTTTTTAAAACATTTTCCTTCCTAAAAATGCCACAACATTATAGAAGAAAGTATATTATGTGAAAATAACCGTGTATTATTGTAGGATATTCTAAAAATAAATAAGTAATTATGAATGCATAAAAATACATTCATGTCGTACAAGTTAAAAAATCAATTTTCACGTACTTTTTCTGGAAAAATCAAATGTACCACCTACCAAAATGATGAAAGATTAAATTCATATCATTCAATAAAAATTAACCAATTTGTAAAAATATAGGGAAATATAATTAATATTTGAAATAAATGTTTTGGAAACATGGACAGGGTTTACAAATATACCCCGAGGAAATATTTTCTAATAGGAAATCGTAGATAAAAAATTATATTTTCAATGGTATCCCTTACCTTAGGTATGAAATGACACGTATGTATCCTAACCTCCAATATAATGATTTAATTAATTTTACTGACTTATTCCATAATCATAATAAATATTATGATGATATTTATGAATATGTTTTCACCCTTTTGTTAGTAACATTTAATTGTTACTCGTTATTCTGGTATTAACATCTTTTGTTCATATGTCTATTTTTCCGAATAAGTTCATATTAATTTCTTATAGTTATAGTTATATATTTAGAAATATGGTATTATTATAATATATATATTATTTATTCATTAAATTAGTTTATATAATCATTCTTTAATTAAGATTAGGTATAACTAATCACATCGCACATCCCATAAGGTAAGTCGAACGTATGCACAAGTGATGATATGGTTTCCATAATTGTTGAATGGTATTGAAGTGGAAGGTATAAACATTATTAGAATAAAAAAAATTTTATATAACTAAAATATAAATTTTTTAATTACATCATTATACCCATCCATGAAACGTGTTGATGAAAAACGGATTACACCACAGCGTGGAGATGGTAACCCGTACGTTCACACACGCGATGATTACCTTTTTCATAGGATGGGTAGAATGTGGAATATGGTTATTTTATATTTGTAATAACATATAATTATATGAGAGATAATTATGTTATTACTTTATAATCTAACTTCTAATTTTGAGTAATTATAATAAGAAATATGTTTGAATGAATCAGTAAAAGGGATTACCTTTTTCTCGATGTGCTTCCTCTAAATCTTTTCTAAGAGCACCAGTGATGGTCTTTGAAGATGACCAAGACCTATAAAATAAAAATAGGGAAGTTGAGAAGGAATATGGGAAAGGTATTAATAAGCATAAAGGCTCAAAATGAAGTGAAGAGGTGAGAGAGGAAGTTTCCTTATATAATTGAGGTGAGGAGTACTTTTGGAAACACAAGATATAATAATTTATAATAAATTGAAAACATACCCAAAGACATCCAAAATGTACCATTATCGAATCTGAGATGATATAGGGTTTCAATATCATAAACCAATAAATTGTTTACATGTTTTATTTTCAATTTAAACCCAATCATTTTAATAGACACTTAGTAATTCTATTTAATTTTAATTGTGGTAATAACATTCTAAATATTTATTGTTTATCAGTATTTAATTATATGGTGTTAATTTATTATAAATGGATATTTTATAGAATATTATATATAATAATTATCACTTTTAAATTTTTTAAATTTTTTAAATTTTCTATTATATTGAAATAATTTAATAAAATTTTATTTCTATAAAATATCCATTGTTTAAATTTTGACACTATTTATTTATGTGACATTAAATAAAATTCCCATATAAGATAAATTCCAACCAAAATATGAAATAAACTACTAACATGTCTATGTAAACTAGAAAATTATTGGATCACATTAATTAGATCATTTGATATTTCATTAAATATTTTTAAGACCATTTATTTTATATTTTTACTTATAAAATAACTTTTACGTCACTATTTTGTCATCTTAAATTGTAATTATTTAATTGTAAAAAATTATAAATAAACTCTTAACGTATAAGTATTTTTTTTATCAATCCATATACAATATTTAGTAGATATTATCTTATATTTATCCATATATTAAAATTAATATACTTATATAAAATTAGATTGTGAAATTTTGTCACATTTATTAGTTTTAATTACATTCATGTCATATTCATATTTAAATGAACATCATGTGAATCCATTTCAAAAAAAAGATGATTTGTGTTTAATTTATTCATCTAATAGAATTTTTTCTACTGTTATGGTAATTTTATAATATTAGGTTTCCCATCAATTGCCTAATTTAAGATTAACGATGGTATTAAAAATTAATGCCAATGTTACTATTCATAATGCCCAGAAAAATTTGCCTATTAACATAATTTGGACCTACTAATTCCAAATATAGAGTCAATTTTTAAAAATTCATAACATAGATGTTGCATTAATTAGATTAAAATCAATCCCGTTTTTGGAATGAGATCATGGGTTTTTAAAAGTTAAAACATTATGAAATATTGAAATGTTTTTACTTATGAATTCAATGTAAAATTAATTCTAATGAAATAAAATAAATTTACTGATTACAATATATTCTATTTATACATAAAAATAATTCATTATTATTATTTTTCCATATAAATTACGTCGATGAAAAATGTTTTTTTCACTAAAACATATTGTGTTTCTACTATTCATTAAAACATAAATATTATCAAAAAATAACATTATTTCAAAAAAATTAAAATTTTATATCCTTAAAATAAATTTATTATTTTTTTGTATAAAAATTATTAATTTGTCATAATAATAATTTGAAAGGTGTTTTTCATTAAAAGGAACAAGATTACCCTTTTTTGAAATAAATATTTTTTTATACAACAAATAGGGTTTATTCACCACCTGTGATAAAAATATCAATTGGATGAATTAGAAAATATTTTATTACTTATAGAAAATATATATCTCATTAATTTCATTGGAAATTAAAATTTACTTAAAAATAAAAAATTTTCTGATTTATATTTTTCATAAATAATTCATTACAAAATAATTCACAATATATTTTCATAAGTTATTTATAATTATTCCGGCTAAAAAAATAGTTTGTCTATAATGGTTACATTATAATAAGGGAATCCTATAGTTCGTTTAATCTCATGAATCATATAACACGATCTACATACAAATTAAAAATTATATAAATACAAGTTTTCATAAAAAAAATCTCTGTGTTACATACTTGATAAGAAATTATATAAAGATATATTCAGAATGATCAATCTAAATAATTCATCATATCAATATATGATAACCTAACTCTACTCCAGATTTGTAAAAAAATCAATCGCCTCTTATATGTGACTTGTTCTAATGATATATTTCCCACTACATCAAACCAATACAACACTACTAAATTTTTTTCATATGGAGTATCAAAAAAATAAATCCAAATAAAAATTATTATTATAAATTAATTAAAACATCCAACAATGATTTATATATGTAACGTCCCGGTTCCGAAAGCCACCCAGAGATACCTCTACCAAGATGGTCACATGGCCTCAAGCACATTTCCCAAAACGCCAGATGCTACAGACTAGTAGCGAGGGACATGGATGTGGTAGTGGGAAAATTGTGCCCTCATTTGCAGAGTTCACATCAGAAGTAAACAAATACAAAAAATAGCAGAAACAATAAATATCCAACAACAGAAAAAAATGGAAGACAAGAATAATAAAACAACTAGAGCACATATTTAAATGATGCATAATACAAATGTCTAGGAAAGAAACCAAACAAGCCATAATTCTATAAAACGAACAGTACTAAACCAATGTACAAAATAAAAGATAAATAGCTCCTCAGCATCGCAAGCATATGCATGGTCCTATGATCCCCTGTTCCACAGCAAGTCAAGTACCTGATGTAGAAGGGAGCTTTCCCTTATCAATTCCTGCAACAATATAATCATTTTGGGCCCAAAATCCTGACCCAAACAGGGTGTGAGACAAAATCCCAGTAGGCAACCACCCGAAGATCTGTGCCTAACATTCAGTCAGTATATGCCAGGTAATAGTACAGAAAGCAGTAAACAGGAACATACTAAGCAGTAAATAATCCACTGTTTCAATATCATTCCACAGCAAAACAAACAGCTAAACCTCAAATAGGTTACCCTTTGGGAAGTACTCACAACCATCCCCTCTTTTCCTATATAAAAAGTAAAAGCAACCCTCTTGGCATCACAATCATTCTAACACCTCTGGCTAAGTCATAGTAATATAGTAAGTCTCTCTGAGGAATCACTCACAATTTTTTCCCATATAGTCAAAGGTAAAGCTAGACTCTCTAAGGATGCTCACACTATTCATTCCTCATATATTCTAGGGAAGTCAAGGACTCTCTGAGGAAGCTCACACGGTCAATTATCCTTATAGACCCATGGTCTAGGACTCTGTGGGGAAGCTCACTCAGTCAATTCCTCTTACAGCCCAGGTCGTACAATTAAAAAAAATCCTTTCTGAGGAAGCTCACACGTTCAATCACCTTATAGTCTAAAGTAATCAAGGACTCTCTAAGAAAGATCACTCGGTCAATTCACCATATAGACTAAAGTTGTTCTAGGCTCTCTAAAGATGTTCACTTGGTCAATACCCCTTATAGCCTTAGTGCTCAAATTCTCTCTAAGGAATCTCATCCAGTCAATTCACCTTATAGTCTACTACACCAGGTTCTCATAGACCTATGTAGGTAAACGAGCATAGTAGTGTAATATGGCCAAATTAAAATCTCTCTATCCTACAACAGTAGGCATGAAGACAGGCAAGGCAGCCAAACTGACTAAGCAAGACCAAATGGTCGCAAATAGAACATGCAAGGGAACAATATACAAAGCATAGAAATAATCCCTATTCCTATCCAACTTACCACTACATAGCCATACAAGCATGAAATACAATCAATAGGTGTAAAATGTTAAACAACCAACACCCCGTTCAAGGTTATTGGTAGAATTTTCACATAATACTCAATGAAAATGAATGGAAAGACACAAACCACCAACCTCAGGGTTAGGAGATCTCTATACATTAAATTCGAATCCTGAATCTCCTTGGAACATCATAGATCTTAGAAAACATATAAAACATTCATCCCATGATAACTTGAAAAAGATGAGGAATGTAACACCCGATACTTTTATGTTATATAAATCAGCAAAGGAATCTTTTTCTATACAACACTATCTTGGCTTGCTTTACACAAAATCGCGACCTTCCTCGATAGCTTGCGTCGTACGCAATACCGAGTTTCACTAAACAACGATATGCTATTAAAATATTATTAAAACTAGCCGTTATGAATAGTAATAACCACTTTTTGAAATTTTATAAATTTTATTTTTCAAAATGGACTTCATTTTTGGATTCGGAATATCGAAATTAGCCTAGGGTGAAATTTTGTTATTTTTCTGAAAACTTTCAATTTTTGATGAATAGTGAAACCACTAAGTGGTAGTTAAAAAAACTAAATTTTTCATAAAACTTAATTTTACCGCTTCTGTGAGTGGAATTTCAAAAATCCGAGAGACACGGTTGATGTCAGTATGTAAAATGTGGTTCAATGAGATGAAAATAATTTTTTGGTGAATAGTAACTTTTTACTTTTTTTTACCACGGTTAAAAGTAAATAAGGTAATTAAGGGTAAAGATGATATTATTATTACCATAACACATGTCTTAATTATATTGGATAAGTGTAATTCGACCAAAAACAATCTGAGGAATAAAATATGACTATTTAGGCCCACTTGGATTAGATTAGGACATTTATTATTAATTTATTTAAAGAAGGGTTAAAATAGTTAAAATCAACGTTTAATAAGTAAATAATTTTTAATATGGGGTTATACATAAGATAAATTCGACTATAAATATTCATTAGAAATATAAAAAGATTTACTACATAATGGTAATTTATTTGTAATTTTTAGACATTGAATAATTTAATTTATTTATGACACAACGATGATGCAGTTATTATCTTATTAATGAAATGTTGACATAATTGATATTATAAATACCCAAATAAATATAATTTGAGACTTTTTATGTATTAAAATATTTTTATAGGTTAATATGACATGTTAGTATTGATTTGAGTAACTTGGTTCGAACTAATCATTTTGTTATGAGTTTCACAAAAATCAATTACTAAATAGTGTCAAAATTGACATAAAATAGTTATAAAAAAATATTATATTATTAATTGTTATTTTATTCTTAAAAATCTAAGGTTCGGCCAAATGACTTATATATGGTTATATATAATAATAATAAACAACTTGGGGTTCGTTTGGCTGCTTATAGTAAGTTTATAAACCTTATAGTATAAGAACACAAGAAGACACGGTAAAAGTAAACTTATTTAACTTAATGTTAAATCTAAATGATAAGGTTAAAATAGGAACCTAAACATGTCTAAATTCTATTGGATGAGAGGATTTCGACCCATACCCACCTTAGCATCTAAATAAATCAATTTGGATCTATTTAAAACCGAACTTGACTTTATAATAAAATAATATTTTTAGTTATTCCAAAGGTGCCCCTCTCCTCCCTTATAAAAGGGCACCTCCTCCCTCTCTTCCTAACACTACTTTGAGCCTTCATGCTCGGCCAACCCCTGCCACTTTCTCCTCTCCACTTCCCTAGATACATCCTAGAGGTCCTGGTCTTCTTCAAAGACCAATTTCAGTTCCCTAAAAGAAGGTCTAAAAGAAGCACTTCAAAGAAGAGGTAATGTCTGTTACGAATTCTTTCATTTTATTTCTTCTTCCACTTATTCTTCATAGGTTGTTTCATTATGAAGTAATAACATCATTATCACTCATATACTGATATATTATTATAAGTATGAAACAACCCTATTTCACCATCTATCCATCCTACGGAAAAATGAAATCACCGCGCGTGCGTACGTACGGAATACCATCTCCACACCGTGGTGTAATATATTTTCCATCACAACCTTACATGGATGGGTATAATGGTGTATATAATGACTATATATGACTATTATAAAGTGATACTTATTCTGAAATAGTATACATACACTCCAATACAATTCCACGGTCATAGGAACGATATCATCACTCGTGCGTACGTACAGAATACCGTCTCCACGATGTGATGCGACTCGTTCTACATGATCTTCATTTCATAATTATTATATAAATTTATTGAATGAATGAATATCATATATATTATCCTAATACCATTCTGTAAATGAGGTATCTATAACCTAAAGAGAAGAATAATAATTTATTCGACAAAACACGCATAAGAACAAAAAGTTATAAACACCCGAATAACAAGTAGCAATGAAATATTACTACTAAGAAGCTAAGAATATGACCATATATGATTTCATAAAAATAAGTATGATTCTGGAATAAGTCAATAGCATTATTTAAATCATTATACAGGAGTTTCGGACACTTACAAAGCAAGTCGGACCTAAGGTAAGGGAAAATATCACAATCTCATTTTTATCCGAGATCATTTATACTTCGGTATTTACTGGGGTGTATTTTATTATCCACATCCATGTTTTCTCAATATATAATTTTATTCCCATACACCTACAATTGTTTAAATCCAATTTTATCCTTCGGTGAGTTTTTAGTAAAATGTATGAAAGGAATCTTTTGTCGTTTTTCGTACAAGGTACTTTTTGACTTTTCCGACAGAAGTATGAAGAATGTTTTTTTTAACTTATACGGCATGAATGGATTTTTAAAACATTATTTCCAAGAAGATTCCTTTACATTTTTTCAAGATTATATTTAATCAAATTCTTTTTGTATGACATGTTAAGAAAGGAAAATTGTTTTTGAAGAAGAAAGGATATTTTCCTCAAGAATGGAGTTCAAGTGTTTTATCAAAATTATTTTCCATCTAAGATAATAAAGGGTTCTGTTTTTATCCCTATTATTACATTGATTTTATTATGTTGTGATGGAATTATTTTTATGATTTCCTTTATCTTATATGAATTTTTTTATGATGTCTTGATGTTTAAGATTCCCATTTGTATTACATGGGTTATGCAATGATGTATGATTTATGATTTTGTGGCACACATAAGAATGGTATCATTATGAGATCGGTGGGACCTATATCTCCCTCCAATGAATTGGGTAAAGATTTTATATCTCATGAGATAGACATGGCTGGAACGGTAGGTTATACCGGTTCAATGAAATAGGACTGAAACGAGGGTGACTCGGTTCATAAACGGACTTTCTCCACTAAGATAGTCTTGGAAATGAGTCTTAACTAACAAGAAATGATTCTCTATGATTATGTGTGTATGCCACAATGTTTCATGTTTTAAGTTATGATTATTGTGATTACATTTCACTGCCATGATTTATCCCATATTATGAAATTATGATCTCTTTTGCAGGTTAAGATTTCCAAAATAATATGTGCTTATGTATACAATGTGATTGATATTTCTTTTGTTTACCCTTACTGAGCATTTGAAATCACCCTTTTGTATGTTTTATTTCCCTAGGTTATGAAGAAGGTTATTAAGTAGAATATTCCAAAAAGGGACTCTAGATATGATGAAATAAATGGGAGGCAAAGTAGATGCTTTATGGACCAGTTGTTTATGTTTCCCAGTTTCTAAAGACACTATACCTATACGGTCCTTTCTTGGTTTTGTTATATGTTGTAATAAGTGTGCTTCAATTATGAAGTAATAACAATGTATGTAAAGTATGGGTCGTTATAGTTGGTATCAAAGGAAAGGTGTAGTCAACCTTTGGTAACTAGGATGTGAAAGCCTTAGTAAGAACCCTAAGGATAAGTCTATGCATAGAACACAATATTAGTGTTTTAGAAATGGCCATGAATAACCTAGGATAATACCTTAAGTGTGATATTTTATTCTTGATTATGTGGGTTTCCTATTATAATTAGAGTTGCTCACACTATTCTTCTTGGTTTTAGTCAATGGCTGGAACCCGACGGAATCGTGTTAATGCAGAATGCGACGGGGAATGCAATGATTTTCCCCCAGAGCAACCAAACGTTATGGGAGCTGGAATTCAAAATCTTGTAGCCATGCTCACACAACTTTCTCAAGCTATGAATCATGCAAGACTTCCAAACGAGCAAAAGAAGGAGAAAAATTATGTTGAATCCTTCATGAGGCAGCGCCCACCTTCTTTCAGCGGGTCGACTGATCCATTAGTTGCTGAACAATGGATTAGTACTACTGAAAAGATATTTTTAGTTCTTCAATGTTATGAACATGATAAAGTCATCCTAGCAGTGTATCATTTGGAAGGATATGTTAATCTGTGGTGGAATCTTATTAAGAATTCGTAGCAAAGAGATGAAATTGATTCAATGGAATGAGACGAGTTCAAGAACTTATTTTTCAATATGTACTTCCCTCGTATTCTCCGAAAAAAGATAGAGAAAGAGTTTCCTGAACTGAAGAAAAAGGATGATGAATCTGTTGGTACCTATGAAGAAAATTTTACAAGACTTGAAAGGTACACTTCTGGTATTATTATCCAACCTGAGAGTAAGATCGATCGATTCTTTAGTGGCTTAAAACCATGTATTCGAAGGGCGTTAGCCATAAGGGACTTCAATAGCTACGAGGAAATCATTATATGTGCTCTCAATGTCGAGATGGAGATTGGAGTAACCCATCAGTCGTATGGGTTTGATAAGAAGAGTAAACTGGAATTCAAAGGAAAATCTAAAGAGCACACTGAAAAGAAGATGAGCTTTCCCTTATGCTCAATGTGTGGAAAGAAACATGGAGGGAGTTGTCTTAAAGGGACAAGTAAACGTTTCAAATGTGGAAAGGAAGGTCATCGGGCATTTGAATGCAGCGATGATGGGAAGAAGATGTCTAATGATGCAAACAAAGGAAGGGATACAGAGAATGAACCTACTACACTTCAATGTTTCAAGTGCAAGGAGATGGGTAATTATGCCAATATATTCCCTAATCCAAGGGAAGATGATGATGGTCGACGTCAACAAACTCTTAAGGCTAAAGACAAAGGAAAGTCACATGCAATTTCTATCAGCGATGTGGAGTACGATAACGATGTGGTGAAAGGTACACTTACCATCCACTCTAAAGTAGAAAATGTTTTATTTGATTCTGGATCCACCCACTCTTTTATTTATGAAGAATTTTCTAAGGGTATCATCGTATTATCTCAACAATTAGATGTTGAGTTAGCTGTGACAACACCTAATGGCACAACAGTCGAATCAAAAGTTTATAATTCTTCTCCGATCGATGTTTGTGGGAAATTGCTTCCTGCAAATCTTGTGATCCTGCCTATAGTGGAATTTGATGTGATTCATGGCATGGATTGGCTTTCTTTTTATGGAGCTCATATCAATTGCCAAAGAATGGAAGTTACATTTCATATTCCAGATCAATCTATGATCGTCTATCAATGCAAGGATGAACATAACCTTCCAGTGGAAATTTGTTCCATCTTATGGGTCTTGATACCACTAAATGAAGGTTATTTATCTCAAATGGTTGGTGAGAAACTCACGATTAATAATATGCCCATTGTACGGGAGTTTGATGATATCTTTCCAGAGGAATTACCGGGATTCCACCAAATCGTGAAGTTGAGTTCTCAATAGAACTCGTACCGGGTGCTTTGCCTAGATCAAAGACACCTTATAGAATGGCCCCAATTGAGTTGCAGGAATTGAAGAAGGAACTCCAAGAGAACCTTGACAATGGATTCATACGCCCTAGTGCGTCACCTTGGGGAGCACCTATTCTATTTGTTAAGAAGAAAGATGGATCAATGAGACTGTGCATTGATTATCGAGAACATAACAAGATCACTATCAAGAACAAATATCCTCTCCCACGCATTGATGACTTATTTGACCAACTACGCGGAGCTCAATACTTTTCCAAGATTGATCATCGTTCAGGGTATCATCAATTAAGGGTCAAAAGGGAGGATATACCAAAGACGGCTTTCCGTACAAGGTATGGACACTATGAATTTATAGTGATGCCATTTGGTCTTAATAATGCCCCTGCAGTCTTCATGGATCTGATGAATAGAGTCATTAGAGACTATCTTGATCAATTTTTGGTAGTCTTTATAGACGATATTCTTGTCTATTCAAATATCAAGGAAGAACTTGAATATCACTTGATAATTATATTGAAGACCCTGAGAAAGGAGAAGCTTTATGCCAAATTTACCAAGTGTGAATTTTGGCTTCAAAAAGTTGCATTTTTGGGTCTCATAATCTCAAAAGAGGGGATATCTGTGGATCCAGCAAAAACAGAGGTTATCGAAAGATGGTCGAGACCAACAACAGTAACTGAGATCCGAAGTTTTCTTGGTTTGGATGGATATTATCGACGTTTTGTGAATGATTTTTCACGATTATCTAATCCACTCACCAAGTTGACTCGGAAAGGAGGTATGTTTGTCTGGACGGAGGAATGTCAAGAGAATTTCAAGGAGTTGAAATGAAGGTTATCCAGTGCACCTGTGCTCACACTGCCTTGTAGTGGAGAAAGGTTTGTGATCTACAGTGATGCATCCAACAAGGGATTGGGGTGTGTTCTTATGCAAAATGATATGGTGATATCTTATGCCTCACGACAGTTGAAAATCCATGAGCAAAATTACCCAACACATGATTTGGAGTTAGCTACGGTAATCTTTGCATTAAAGATTTGGAGGCATTACCTTTATGGTGAAAGGTGTTATATTTATATTGATCATAAAAGTTTAAAGTATATTTTCACACAAAAGGAGATGAATATGCGTCAAAGAAGATGGTGGGAGCTGATTAAGGATTACGACTGCTCAATCCATTACCACCCTGGGAAAGAAAACAAGGTGGCAGATGCATTAATTCGACAAGACCATTCTAGTTTATCCATGATGAGGATCACAAAAGACATATTATTTATGGATTTACAAAGGATGGATCTTGGAATTATAATGGAAGGGGAAAAATCTTATCTTTCTCAAATGGATGTTCAACCATCTATACATGTGAAGATTACAGAGGAACAGAAAGAAGATGTCGAGTTACAAAAGAAGGTGAGAAATGTTCCTGAATTCAACCTTGATTGTGATGGGATAATAAAGTTCAGGAATCGGGTTTGGGTTCCTCCCATCCCCGAATTAAAGGAGCTGCTGGATGAGGCTCATAGTTCTTCATTCTCTATTCATCCTGGAAGCACGAAGATTTATAGGGACCTGAAAGAGTACTTCTGGTGGGATGGCATGAAAAGAGATGTTGCTGAATATGTCTCTCGATGCTTGGTTTGTCAACAAGTTAATGCTGAGAGACAGAAGTCTAAGGGGATGTTACAACCATTACCCACACCCGAATGGAAATGGGAAAACATCACTATGGACTTTGTCACATGACTTCCTAAAACATCCAATGGAAATAATTCTATCTGGGTCATAGATGATTGTCTTACAAAGTCTGAACACTTCATTGCTATTAGAGAGGATTTCTCTCTGGATCAGCTTGCCAGGATATATTTAAAGGAAGTGGTAAGATTGCATGGAGTACCACTTTCTATTATATCTGATCGTGATCCGAGATTTACCTCGAAGTTCTGGCGAAGTATTCAACATACTCTGGATACAGAGTTGAGTTTCAGCGCTACTTATCATCCTCAGACAGACAGTCAGTCTGAGAGAACAATTCAAACCCTAGAAGATATGTTGATAGCTTTCTCTATGGATTTCAAAGGAGGTTGGGATCAACACCTACCTTTGGTATAATTTTCTTATAATAATAGCTTTCACTCCAGTATTTAGATGGCTCCTTATGAAGCTCTCTATGGAATGAAATGCAGGAATCCAACATTATGGGATGAAGTTTGTGAAATAAAGCTATTCAGACATGATCTCGTTGATGAAATGGCAGAAAAAGTCAGATCTATTCAACAACACATAAGAGCAGCTCAGAGTTGACCGAAAAGCTATGCCGACAACCGAAGAAAAGACCTAGAGTTTGAAGTGGGTGATAAAGTGTTCTTACGAATATCGCTCTGGAAGAGGGTTATGAGATTTGGAAAGAAGGGGAAGTTAAGCCCTAGATATATCGGTCCTTTCGAAATACTGGATCGTGTTGGGAAGGTAGCTTACCGATTGGCGCATCCACCGAATCTCTCTCAAGTTCACGATGTGTTCCATGTATCTCCCCTGAGAAAGTACATACCTGATCCTTCACATGGACTCAGCTCAGATGTTGTACCACTAGAGCAAGATCTTTCTTATGAAGAACAACCGATAGAGATTCTGGATCGTAGCGAAAAAGTCCTACGAAACAAGACCACTCGATTGGTGAATGTTTTATGGAGGAACCACCAATTAGAAGAAGCTACATGGGAGCTTGAGGATATGATGAGGGAGAGGTATCCTCATCTTTTTGTTACAAAGTGACGAATTTCGAGGGCGAAATTCATTTTAAGGGGGGTAGAATGTAACACCCGAGACTTTTCTGTTATATAAATCATCAAAGGAATCTTTTTCTACACAACACTTTCTTGGCTTGCTTTACACGAAATCGCGACCTTCCTCGATAGCTTGCATCGTACGTAATACCGAGTTTCACTAAACAACGATTTGCTATTAAAATATTATTAAAACTAGCCGTTATGAAAAGTAATAACCACTTTTTGAAATTTTATAAATTTTATTTTTCAAAATGGACTTCATTTTTGGATTCGGAATATCGAAATTAGCCTAGGGTGAAATTTTGGTATTTATCTGAAAACTTTCAATTCTTGATGAATAGTGAAACCACATAGTGGTAGTTTAAAAAAATGAATTTTTTGTAAAACATAATTTTACCGCTTCTGTGACTGGAATTTCAAAAATCCGAGAGACACGGTTGATTTCAGTATGTAAAATGTTGTTCAATGATATGAAAATAATTTTTTTGTGAATAGTAACTTTTTACTTTTTTTTACCACTATTAAAAGTAAATAAGGTAATTAAGGGTAAAGATGATATTATTATTACCCTAACACATGTCCTAATTCTATTGGATAAGTGTAATTATACGAAAAACAAACTTAGGAATAAAATATTACCATTTAGGCCCACTTGGATTAGATTAGGACATTTATTATTAATTTATTTAAAGAAGGGTTAAAATAGTTAAAATCAAAGTTTAATAAGTAAATAATTTTTAATATGGGGTTATACATAAGATGAATTCGACTATAAATATTAATTAGAAAGCTAAAAATATTTTATACATAATGGTAATTTATTTTTAATTTTTAGAAATTAAATAATTTAATTTATTTATGACACAACGATGATGCAGTAATTATCTTATTAATGAAATATTGACATAATTGGTATTATAAATACCCAAATAAATATAATTTGAAACTTTTTATAAATTACACTAATTTTATAGGTTAATATGACATGTTATTATTTATTTAAGTAACTTTTTTAGAACTAATCATTCTGTTATGAGTTTCACAAAAATCAATTACTAAATAGTGTCAAAATTGACATAAAATAGTTATTACAAAAAATATTATATTATTAATTGTTATTTTATTCCTAAAAATCTAAGGATCGGCAAAATGACTTATATAAGGTTATATATAATAATAATAAACAACTTGGGGTTCTTTTGTCTGCATATAGTAAGTTTATTAACCTTATAGTATAAGAACACAAGAAGACACGGTAAAAGTAAACTTATTTAACTAAATGTAAAATCTAAATGATAAGGTTAAAATAGGAACTTAAACTTGTCTAAATTCTATTGGATGAGAGGATTTCGACCAATCCCCACCTTAGCATTGAAATAAATCAATTTGGAGCTATTTAAAACCGAACTTGACTTTATAATAAAATAATATTTTTAGTTATTCCAAAGGTGCCCCTCTCCTCCCTTATAAAAGGGCACCTCCTCCCTCTCTTCCTCACACTACTTTGAGCCTTCAAGATCGGCCAAACCCTGCCACTTTCTCCTCTCCACTTCCCTAGAGACATCCTAGAGGTCCTGGTCTTCTTCAAAGACCAATTTTAGTGCCCTGAAAGAAGGTCTCAAAGATGCACTTCAAAGAAGAGGTAATGTCTGTTACCGATTCTTTCATTTTATTTCTTCTTCCACTTCTTTTTCTTAGGTAGTTTAATTATGAAGTAATAACATTAGTATCAATCATATACTGATATGTTATTATAAGTATGAAACAACCCTATTTCACCATCTATCCATCCTACGGAAAAAAGAAATCACCGCGCGTTCGTACGTACGGAATACCGTCTCCACGCCGTGGTGTAATCTATTTTCCATAACCACCTTACTTGGATGGATATAATGTTGTATATAATGACTATATATGACTACTATAATGTGATACTGATTCTGAAATAGTATACATACACTCCAATACAATTCCACGATCATAGGAATGATATCATCACTCGTGCGTACGTACGGAATACCGTCTCCACGATGTGATGCGACTCGTTCTACATGATATTCATTTCATAATGATTATATAAATGTATTGAATGAATGAATATGATATATATTTCCCTTATACCATTCTGTATATGAGGTATCTATAACCTAAAGATAAGAATAAGAATTTTTTCGACAAAACACGCATAATAACAAAAAGTTATAAACACCCGAATAACAAGTAGCAATGAAATATTACTACTAAGAAGCTAAGAATATGACCGTATATGATATCATAAAAATAAGTATGATTCTGGAATAATTCAATAGCATTATTTAAATCATTATACAGGAGGTTCGGACAATTACAAAGCAAGTCGGACCTAAGGTAAGGGAAAATATCACAATCTCATTTTTATCCGAGATTGTTTATACTTTGGTATTTACTGGGGTGTATTTTATTATCCACATCCATGTTTGCTCAATATATAATTTTATTCCCATACACCTACAATTGTTTAAATCCAATTTTATCCTTTGGTGAGTTTTTAGTAAAATGTATGAAAGGAATCTTTTTTTGTTTTTCGTACGAGGTACTTTTTGACTTTTCCGACAAAAGTACGAAGAATGTTTTTTTAACTTATACGGCATGAATGGATTTTTAAAACATTATTTCCAAGAATCTTCCTTTACATGTTTTGAAGATTATTTTTAATCAAATTATTTTTGAACGACATGTTAAGAAAGGAAAAGTGTTTTTGAAGAAGAAAGGATATTTTCCTCAAGAATGGAGTTGAAGTGTTTTATCAAAATTATTTTCCATATAAGATAATAAAGGGTTCTGTATTTATCCTTATTATTAAATTTATTTGATTATGTTGTGATGGAATTATTTTTATGAATTCCTTTATCTTATATGAATTGTTTTATGATGTCATGATGTTTAAGATTCCCATTTGTATTACATGGGTTACACAATGATGTATGATTTATGATTTTGTGGCACACATAAGAATGGTATCATTATGAGATGGGTGGGACCAATATCTCCCTCCAATGCATTGGGTAATGATTTTATATCTCATGAGATAGACATGGCTGGAACGGTAGGTTATACCGGTTCAGTGAAACAGGACTGAAACGAGGGTGACTCGGTTCAGAAAGGGACTTTGTCCACCAAGATAGTCTTGGAAATGAGTCTTGACTAACAAGAAATGATTATCTATGATTATGTGTGTATGCCACAATGTTTCATGTTTTATGTTATGATTATTGTGATTACATTTCACTGCCATGATTTATCCCATGTTATGAAATTATGATCTCTTTTGCAGGTTAATATTTCCAAAAGATTATGTGCTTATGTATACAATGTGATTGATATTTCTTTTGTTTACCCTTACTGAGCATTTGAGCTCACCCTTTTGTATGTTTTATTTCCCCAGGTCAGGAAGAAGGTTATTAAGTAGAATATGCCAAAAAGGGACTCTAGATATGATGAAATAAATGGGAGGAAAAGTAGATGCTTTCTGAAATAGTTGTTTATGTTTCCCAATTTCTAAAGACACTATACCTATACTGTCCATTCTTGGTTTTGTTATATGTTGTAATATGTGTGCTTCAATTCTGAAGTAATAAAAATGTATGTAAAGTATGGGTTGTTATAAGGAATCAGAAGATGATGCTCTTGGAGAAGAGAGATCTCACCAATGTGATTTTAATGGAATGAACAGTGTTCAAATCAGAGGATAGACAGAGGCTCCAGGGCTCGTCAAAGATCCACGTCTGCTTGGCGCCCTCAGACGATCTTGGTTGAGAAAGAGACAGTTCTGTCCATCAGATGCAACCCCAATGCATTTAATGAAAAAAAAACAAAATACACGGAATGCACTATTGGAGTACAGAGAGTGTAATTGCAGTTTCCATACTTATCATTAGGAGGCCTCCAAGTAACTCCCACATGGTCGTGTGTGTGGCTACTACCCAGCCAGCACACGGCCAGTTGTGGAAAGGAAGTACATGATGTGTACTCATAAAGTACACGGTGTGTACTTAAAAAATTTCCCTACTTTCCACTATTCTCCAAAAAACAACCAAAAACGAATAAAATAACTGGAAAGAAGATCCGGGTTCTTACAAACTTCTCATCTTAAAGAAATTTGTCCCTGAATTTCCCTATCATGCTGTATAAGAATAAACCCCAAACAGTTTTGACCACTGTGCTCGTACATCGTCCCCCCTCTCCCAAGTCTCGTCATGCACCTGCCCATGCTGCCCCAACACTCGTACCAGAGGAACAGACTGACCCTAGAGATCATTTGTACTGTGATCCACAATCTTGACAGGATTCTCTTCAAACAATGCATCCACATTGAGATGAACCTCCTCAGGTTGAAAGACAAGAGACGAGTCTGAAAAGTAACGTCGAAGCTGAGAAACGTGGAAGAAGTCATTCATAGCCCAATACCTCTGAGGTAACTGCAACCAATAGGCAACCAGACAACTCTCTCCAAGAATTCAAATGGCCCGATGTACCTTATTGAAAGTACAACCAGTCTCATATTCTGGTTGTGTCCCAACCTCCATGTGACACACAGGAAAACCTAATTCCCGACCTAAAACTCCAGAGGTCATCTCCACTGATCAGCATAAGACTTCTATCGAGACTGTGCAGTAGACATTCTCTTCTGAATCAACTCTATCTGCTCTATCGTCTCTTGAACATGATGATGTCCCAAAAAAGCTACCTATCTTTTCTCCATCCAACAAAAGGGTGATCGGAAAGGCCTACCATATAAAGCGTCATAAGGTTCCCTCAAAATATTCTCTTAAAGACTAATGTTGTAGGAAAACTCTACAAGAGGTATATTCTTATCCAATGTTCCTCCAAAATCCAAAATGCATGCTCTGAGCATATCCTCAATCACCTCAATCGTATTCTCAGACTAGCCATCAGTCTAGTGATGGTAAGGTGTACTCAAAAGTAGATATGTCCCCAAAGCCTTCTGAATCCCCTTCCAAACCCGAGAAGTAAAACGTGCATCCCTGTTTGAAACGATGGAGTGTGATACTCCATGAAGCTATACAATCTCACAGATGGACAACCATCCCATTTCATCGACACTAAAGGTCTTCTTAATTGGAAATAAGTGATAGACCATCGTGACTATGTCAATGAAAACCCAAACTATGCTATTCCCTCGAGGTGACCTCAACAAACCAGTCACGATGTCCATTGTGATGTCTTTCCACATCCCCTTGGGAATCGTTAACTACTATAAAAGACATGATGGAAGATGATGCTACGCCTTCACCTGCTGACAAGTGGAACACCTCATTATGAATATAGAAATGTCCCTTCACATACATGGCCACAAATACTGACGGTGTAGATCATGATACATCTTGTTGACGCCAGGATGAACTGCCCAAACACAGGAATGAAAACCCCGCATCAGCTCATCGCGTAATTCTTCTTCCATCCATAAGCACCCCTAGAAATGCAAGATCTCATCGTCGCCTATGGTCTATCAAGGAATAGGTCCTCTCCTGAAACACTCTCCTTTAGGACTAGGCCATCAGAATCTAATAGCTTCCTCATTCGAACTTGATAAAGAAGAGTATAGGTAATGGATACAAAGGAGAGAAACGTCTGCCCCTGACTATCAAGCAGTTGAAATTGCATCATAGAAAACAGAGCCATAAGCAACCACCCACTATTGTCCTCCTGAAGTGCATGTATCTGGGTCCTCCTTCTCAACGCATCAGCCACTACGTTTCATTTCACAGGCATGTTGTCAAGCTCAATGTCAAAGGACTTTAGGTTCTCAACCCACCAGCGTTGTCTGAAATTCTGATCATGCTGAGTGAAGATGTACGTGAGATTCTCGTGGTCACTGAAAACCACAATGTGCTCTCCCAGAATAAAATGTCTCCAATAGAATAGGGAATGATCAATATCTTCCAACTCTAGATTTTGGGTCGGGTAATTCATCTCATGTGGCCTCAACTACCGAGACACATACGCAATGAATCCATCCCCCTGCATAAGCACAACTCCCAGCTCGACACCAAACACATCAATGTAAACAGTATAGCTCTTTCTTGGATCCGACAAGACTAAAATCAGTGCTGAATTCAACCTCCCTTTCTGCTCTTGAAAGGCTGCCTCACATGAATATGACCACAAGAAGTTTTCACCCTTCATATCCAGACATATCAGTGGTGCTGCTAAGCATTAAAAGTTATGTATGAAATGTTTATATTATCTAGCCAGCCCAAGAAAACTCTTCACCAGAATGAAGTTCTTCGGATGCTCCCAGAAAACTACAGCACTCACCTTTTTTTATGTCTAATGATCTTCTTACCTCTAAGATATAAATTCCCATGAAATGAATTTGATCCATCCAAATGTGGAACTTTGAGACATTACTATATAACAAGTGCTCTCTCAGTGTACTCAAAACATTCTCAATATGGGTAGCATGGTCGTGTAGAGTGTGAGATTACCCCAACATATCATCCATGAATACCACCATTATGGAATCCACGTATGGATGGAAAACTCAGTTAATAAGTTTCATGAAAACTGCAAGAACGTTTGTGAGAACAAACAACATAACCATGTACTAATATAGACCATACCTTATCCAGAAGGATATAAGAGGTATGTCTTATAGTAGAACGTGAAAATGATGATACTCAGACATTATTTCAATCATTGAGAACACCTGGGATTCTCAATGCTGATTAAAGGGATCATATATCATGGGAAATGGATATCAGTTCTTGACCGTCAACTGGTTCAACATCCGAAAGGCCACAATAATCCTGAGGTTGCTATCTTCCTTCATCGCAAACATGACAAGTAATACCCAAGTGGAAGAACTGGGTTAGATAAAACCCTAATGCCTAAAACTCCTCCACCCACTTCTGGATCTCTGGAAACTCAGGTTTATCCATCCTATATGGAGTTATGGACACCGGTGCAACTCCTTGAAAAACCTCAATCGAGAAGACTTCCTCGCACTCCGGAGGAAAACCTGAAAATTCTTCTACAAAGACATCTCTGAAACAATCCACCACTAGAAGAAAGTCTAATTGTGAAGTCCCCTGGTCATCCAGATATAGACTATTAATCAGGGATGTAACTCCTCCCAATCCATGATGCTCTGGACCCACTCTACTTGCATGGACATCCCATTCACCCCTATGATGAAAAGATGCACCCTCTTGTGATATGAAACTCACCATATAGTGATAGAAGTGGACGAATACCTAGAAGGGAACAAGATAGTTCATACTGAGAATAACATCATAGACCATTATCTCTAGTACGTAATGGTCCCATATAAATTTACACCCACCAACCTATAGAGGGAACACTTTTCACTGACGTACACTAGCCGTTATAGTCCCCAACGGATTGTCTAGCGTCAAAATATATGTAAAAGAAATGATGCATAGCCCATGTCTCTCCACGATTGCAACAGATATAAAGATATGGGAATCCCCTATAACAAAAAAGAGTAGAAGGTAAAACTAAGGCTACTAAGATCGTACCTTGAACGGTAGAAGGTCTGAGATCCTTCTCCTCCTAGGTATGCTCCGCTGAAAAATTCTGGCCCATGTAACGGCCTTGTGACCTACCTAACCACTCTAAGCTGATCCACCCTAATGTCACTGAAAACTCGGTGACTGCCTTCTATGGTCATGACTTCCACCTCGGATAGAATGGTCAGGAGAACTTCAGTTCCCAAACTAGTTAGAAATTGGTATAGCTACTTCTAAATTAGGATTCATAAAAGAACCCATGTCACTAGCTTCTGGTGACAAGAACTGACAAAAGCACTTATGGTGACCCATCTTTCCACACGACTGGCAATCCAGTGGGTCCCTCAGGCCTCGTTGCCTCATATGCCCGCTTCTCCCACAATTATTGCACACCAACTGGATATAGGAAGATGCATCCTTCCTACGTTGATCTCCTCATGAAACCTCCCTGTGGAGCTTCCTAATATCAGCTGGTGGAGCACAAACTCTGATGCCGAACCACCCTGGCTCACATCTCTAGAATCCCTCAGATTGTGCCCTAAGATCAGTGCCTTGTTGATGATAGAAGACATCGAAGTAAACCTGAAGATGTTCACCTAAGATCGGATGTCGTCCCTCATACCATCCTCAATAATCTGTGTAAATAAAAACTCATAGCCTCATGGAATAGGAATGAAACACTACGGCTCTATGAAGTAAGATGAATACTCTATAATAGAAAGAGTACCCTACTCCAGAATCCTGAACTCTCGGGCTAAATCGGCCCTCGAGGTATTTTGATAGAAGTAATCGTAGGGGATCCGCCGAAATGATTCCCAAGCCATATCATGCTAGCGTCTCGCATGTGAGAACACTTCCCACCACCTCTTGGTGGAGTCTCGGTGCATGTAGGTAGTGAGATTCCCCCTTTTCTCTGGATGTACCTCCAGGTTCTCGAAAATTGTCAGTGTGGCCTCTATCCGTGATTCTACATCCTGAGGTCCTCCATCCCTTGAGAATGTGGGAGGATGCTTCTTTTAGAAGACCCGCATCAAATCATCCATCAATGGGGTAGGAGACGGAACTCTCTAAAATTACTAAATCATCCTCAAAATCCCTCCCTAATCTATTCATCAGAAACGGTATCAGGTACATCATCTGGTTCCAAGGCTAGCACAACTGAAGGATCTGTAGGTAGTCCCTGATCAGCCATGTCCGGTGTCTGATCGACGTTTGGCAACTGACACACAACCGCAGGATGTCTCGGTGGCATGACTCTGCATGGTCAACCTCACATCTTAGACCAAGATTAACTAGGATTGAATACAATGAGAGTAATAAAAGAACATGAGAAAGAAAGCACTAAATTTTTACAAAACATGACAACACTGTGTGTACATTTCATACACAACGTGTTCCCTTAAGTCATTTACATGGGCATGTACTACTACCTTAATTGGTCGTGTAACACCCCAAACACAAAACATGTTTTCATAACACACAGCGTGTACCTGAATCATATTTTCCTGCCTGAGTCCATATACGCAGTTAATCTACATAGATCTCTTAAAGAAAGACTACATGGTGTGTAAAATTCCTACATAGAGTGTACTAGACAAGCATCATCTGGAAATTTTTTCTAGTGACAAGGCCTAATACTTGGATCACACTACACGAAATGTTCCAGAAAAAAACGGTGTGTGTGAGAAAGGATAACAACATCTCGTGTTATTTGTGACACGATCGGGAATCTGGGTCAGACTAGAGAACATGTTCAATGTAGACACGCCGTGTACGTGAAATGGTAACACCATCTTGGGTTGTTCATCACACGGCTTGGTACATAGGTGAGATTACACGTTGTGTTTAGATGGCACACGACATTTATTCGGCATGTCTCGGCAAACCTGTGTTGTTAGTGACACAGGTGGGTCGTGGGGTCGACATGACATGGCGTGTAAGGATGATACATGGCATGTTCCCTCTAGGTTTTCCCCATCCCTTTTCTTTACCCACATATCCTATGACAGGGTTAGAGACTACACATCGTGTACATAATGTACACAGTCTGTACTTAAGAAAAACCATTTCTTCATGAACAGAAGAACACATGGCATGTACTTAACATTACACGGAGTGTCTTCGGGTTTTTTCCAGATAGTATGACTCAGAAACTATTCTGGAACTAGGAAAACACTGAAACAAGCATTAAAAGTGCCTATTTCTGATCTGTGAGGGACCATACTCCACGTGAATCAATGTTTTCCATATTATACACATCATAACATCGAAAACAAGGCAATGATCCACCAAATTCCGGTCCATGGGGGCCCATAACACCTCAAAAACCAAAGTTTAGCTTTCATTCAAGAAAATCTATACACAAAATAATACCTTAGAAAACAGTGGGTATTTTTATCAAGGAAACTATCACAACTTCATGTATATTTTACACATCATCTATCACAATGACATGAAATTCCTAATTCATCCTATATGGAATGGAAAAAATGCATGACATCTGATTCCTAGAAATTGCTAATATGATGTATGAGAAGGAATATCATCATCTCATTGGGTTGAAATAGAAATAGAACCTCAATAGCATCTACAATAACATCACAAATCATGTGAATCACTCAAGATGAAATCAAATCAATGTTAATATTTGAAAAACTAGAAAAATTTCAATTGACGAGATAGATTTTCTTTTCCATGTACACAGGTTAGCTACTCCTAGGCACAACTTATTACCAAGTACCTATTTTTTTATTATACCTAGATAATCGATCCAAATAGTAAATCAAGAGAAATGATTTCCTATAAGACAACTTTGTAACGTCTCAGTTCCAGTAGCCACCCAGAGGCACCCCGTACCGAGTTGGTAACATGGCCCCAAGCGCATTTCCTTGAATGGAAGAGGCTGTCGAGTAGTAGCGAGGGTCGTGGATGTGATAGTGGAGAAAAAATTCCCTCATTGGAGGAGTTCACAGTCGAATTAAACAAACACATACAACAGCGGAAACATGAAATATCCAACAACAACAAACAGTGGAAGACATGAATAATAAAACAACCAGAGAACATATATAAATGATTCCTGATACATATGTCTAGGAAAAAAACTAAATAAGTCATAATGATATAATAAAAATAGTACTAAACCAATGTACAATATAAAATATAAATATCTCTTTAAAATCGCAAGCATATGCTTGGTCCAATGCTCTCTAGTTCCACAAAAAGTCAAGTACCTGATGTAGAAGGGTGCTTGACCTTATCAATACCTGCAACAATAGAATCTGTTTGGGACAAAAAGCATGACCCAAAGAGGGTGTGAGACAATATCCCAGTAGGAAACCACCTGAAGATCTGCGCCTAACAGTCAGTGAGTATATGGAAAATAATAGTACAGAAAGCAGTAAACAGGAATGTACTAAGCAGTAAACAATCAACAGTTTCAATATCATGCCACAGCGAAACATACAGCTAAACCTTAAATAGGTAACCCTATGGGAAGTAATCATAGCCATCCCCTATGTTCCTACCTAAAAAGTACCATAAACCCTATGGGAAACACACTTGGTCTAACCCCTCTGGTTATGTCTTAGGAATACAGTAAGAATCTCTGAGGTAGCACCCACAGTCCATTCCCCTTATAATCAATGGTAAATTAAGACTCTCTGAGGAAGCTCACACAGTCCATTCCCCTTATAGTTTAGTGTAGTCAAGGACTCTCTGACGAAGCTCACACGGTCAATTCCCCATATATCCAAAAGGTCTAGGACCCTCTCAAAAAGCTCACCCGGTCAATTTTATTTATAGTCCAGGTCAAAAAATTCAAACAAAGTCTCTCTATGGATGATCACACGATCGATCCCCATATTGTCTAAAGAAATCAAGGGCTTTCAGAGGAAGCTCAATCGGTAAATTCCTCCTACAACCCCAAGTTGTTCTAGGATCTCTAATGATTATTAGCTGGTCATCACCCTTATAGACTAAGTGCTGAAAGACTCTCTGAAGAAACTCACCTAGTCAATTCCCCTTATAGTCTACTACACAACGATCACATGGCCCTGTGTAGGTCAACGAGCATATATGTGAAATATGGACAATGTAAACCTATAGATCTACTTGGCTAACCAGTATACAAAATATCAAGCATGCTAGAATAGAGACTCTCTATCATATAGAAATAGGCATGGAAACAGGAAACGCAGCAAACTGGCTAAACAAGACCAAATGTTTGTAAATAGAACATGAAAGCAAAAAAATCCCAAGCATTTTAATCATCCCTATTACTTTCCAAATTACCTCTACATAAGAATACAAGCATGGAATAAAATCAACATGGGTAAAATGGTAAACACCCAACACCCCATTAAATGGTATTGGTAGAATTTTCTCATAATACTAAAAGACATTGAACAGAATGGAACAAACCACCTACATAGGGGTATGGAGATCACTGTATGTGAACCTCAAAGCTTGAACAACATTGGAACGCAATTGATCTAAGAGAACTTATAAAATGTTCAACCCATGATAACATGGAAAAGAAGAGGAATCATATGATGATTCTCTAGGAGAAGAGAGAACTCTCCAATGCGATTCCAATGCAATCAACGGTGTTCGAATCGGATGACGGATGGAGGCTTTGGGCTCTTCGAAGATCCATAGCTGCTCAGTGCTCTCGGATGAACAAGGTTGAGACGAAGACGGTTCTGTCTGTCAAACGCGACCCCGGTGCATTTAATGAAAAAAAATACATGAAGTGTACTTTTGGATTATATGTTCTGTACATTCTATTTCCGTACTTTGCATTAGGAAGCCTCCAAGACACTCCCTCATGGCCGTGTGTTTGGCTATAACACAGCCAACACACGACCTGATGCAGCAAGGAAGTACATGGCGTGTATTCATAAATTACACGACACGTACATTTAAAATATCCAGAATTTCCTCTTTTCTCCCAAAACAACCAGAACGGAAAAAAATACCTGAAAAGAAGATCCAGGTTCTTACAGTATACTACATCGAATTTATAGAATTCTAATTAACAACACTATATGTTTACCTGTTATGTTGTTGTTGAATATTTTTATTTCTATTTATTCAGTTGATGATAAAATGTTTTCATATGTAGTTATGTTTATAACACATTATAATTGCTTTCATCTATCCCTAATGATTTCTCATGATCAATATCTTGATTTTATGCTGAAAAAACAAAATAAATATTCAACATTGAATTCAAAAAAAATGTATCATGGTATTCTATTCAAAATTTCCCAAGAATTTGGAATAAATAATCTGAATTTATAATTTAATGACAATACACCTTTTTATTTTCATGCTTCTTTTGGGACCAATATCGAAAAAAAAGATACTACATTATAGTGTATTATTATCTACATGTTAGTGTAGGAAATGGATATAGAGGTATCACATCTCATTGATATACAATATTTACAACTTAAAAAAATATTTTTAATGATATGTAATTTCATATAATGCACATGAATTTACTCTATAAGAGTATCCATTCGAAATATTTTACATATTGATTTCAATATGATACATTTTCAAACTAAGATTTCTATCAACTTTTGTAATGTACAAAAAATAAACATCATAGAACCACGACTCTATTCATGAAAAAGTGTATAAGATGATTTTTTAACTACGACCCTTCAATGACATCTCTATTATTAATAGTGTGACCAATACTCTTGTAGATGACATCTGGTACATGTACTATATTGAAATTATCCATATATATCTAAGATATTTTATAATTGTTGTACACAATATATATCTTGTACTTCGGTGAATGTAGATTAAAATACAAAATTTATTTATTTCATTTTATAGTGATTTTTCACTTCTTTTAGAATTTCTGTATTCTGATACTTGGAATATATTATTCCACATCCACTTCATGGAATATAGTAAAACATCACGTTTAAAATATGTAGGAGGTAAAACCATAATAAAAAAAATTTACTTAGCCCATTACAACCACACAAGAAAAATTTGGGGTGTTATAGGACTTAAGGAATGCCTCCCCATATGCCATAAGATTCTGTCTAATAGGAGGGTCTCCTTAATCTTGTAGGATAAATATTACCTCATTATTTAGTTTTGAAAACAACATAAATAACATTAAATATAAACATGCAATCATATTTTAATAATAGAAGAGATAAAATCCATTTACTAATAGAATAATGTAATGATGGAATGATTCAATTTAAATGGAATAATGAATAAAATATGAACCAATGGATAAACAAAATAAAAATATACCTCCATCAACCATGTCATGATCCCCATGTCAATCCCTTATCCATGATCCAACCCACATAGATCTCAATCATCTTTCTTAGGGCCCCTTTCCATTCTCTTTACTTACCATTGTGAAATTTTCATGATTACCAAATGGATCCCCAAATGGGGTGTTAGAAAAACACAATAGGAAACCAAAAAAGGAATTATAGATAACCTACAATATTTATATAAACCAAAAAATAGATCCTATAATAGGGGAAGTAATTAATAAATTAATATTGAGAATCAAATAACCTATAGAAACTCAGTATCTAGGTTGAATCCTCCGATAAAACAAACATTCTTCATCAATATGTTCGATATTTTCTCATGAGTCGGATGCCTCTAAATTGGGAATGATCACCAAACCATGGAATATAATCATAAATTAGATGATTTATTATAATATTTCATGAAGTATGGAATCATAACCATATGAAATCAAGCATATTACCCTTAGTATTCCATAGACAATTTCTTTCACCCATAGCTATTATATACCCCATGCATCATACCCTCATCCATTATGAAAATCAGTGTTATATACCCCAAAGTAGAGATTTTAACTCTGGACACTACCCTCAAGAATAAAATATGGTTCCATATATCAACAATAAAATAGATAAGTGAAAATAATACATGGCCTCAAATACATGTTATATCCCCCCATCTTGCATCAATAATAATATATTTACAAGAGAAAAAATCTCGGAATGAAATATCTAGGGAAAAAGATCAAGAATAAAAGAAATATTATCATATGAAATAGTGATAAATTCAGTAAATAAATATTTTTCAATTCATTTAAATTTCATATGGATGTCATTTCATTTAACAATCTATTCCCATATTTCGTTTCAATTTTTCAATTAATCCAAAAAAAATACTTAACATTATAGTATAAAAATAATTTATTAACATAACATGCCACTATAATTACACATTAAATGACTGATTTATAGTCTATGTGGTCCCATATTAGGAATTTACTAAATTTCATATGTTATAATAAATAAATTCTTTCATGTACCCCATTTCATTATTAGTCAATGAGATTTATCATCTCATTGGTAGAAATAAGTCTAGAAAAAGGCCAATAGACCTAATTGGATCCATGGTTTGTCTATTTAAAATCATTATCACTAAATTCAATTAATTAAATTGGGAAGATTTCATGAAAAAACAAGTTTGATTTACAAAAATTATTGCACATACTAATGGATTTAAAAAAGTCATTAAGGTGTTTCTCTATACCACCCGCCTAAAAATAGAGTCAAAATTAATGAAATATGTAATTCCCAGACCCCAGTTACCCAGATTCGGTGTATTATTATGTAACATTGGCTTAATCACAAAAGATAAATTCTCAAAATAATTATTAGTTTAGTAGCCTTGGAAACACTAGATACATTCATAAATGTTACATTACATCATAAAGTGAAAAAATACAATAACATGGTCTCCATAGTCCACACTCATATACCCTTCAGACTATCCCTACATGTCAGTCATAAAATATTTCTTCACATCCTGGGTAAAATAAAACATAGAAAGGGGTGATCTCAGATGCTCAGTAAAGATAAAAATATAGAAGAAACTTTCATAAATAAACATAAACATTTAAGGCAATGTAAACTAAATCAAAAGCTTTTTAAACATGAATTTCAGCATAATATGACAAAAATAAAATGAAATAATTCCATTTACTTATTCACATGGATATTCTACTAGTCGAATAATCAAATGAAATATCAATAACCACATTCATAATGATGGAATGCATTATGCCAGACTATCATAACCACATAGTCATGGCCTTGTGCCAATACTACAAATAAGATTTTGTCAAGGCCTTGTGCCAAGACACTAGTTTGTCTCATGAGATCTACCGATGCATCAAGGAGCTATTGCGGGCTCCACTTGTCCCATCCTAAGTCCAATGAATTTCTTATAAGAATTGTTTTAAACATATCATAAACCATAACATAATCATAATACATAAACCATGAATAAAGGAAACATAAAATTTCCACATTTCAATAAAATGATATTAATATAACACATTGATATAATAATAAAAAATTAATACCAAAATAAAAGAAAAGTAAAACATTGTATTTATTTTTCATTTTTTTAAAAAAATTTATGTCTTGTAGAGGAAGCCGAAACTCAAATAATGGTCATGGTGTCGGAGAAATCATTATCACTGCATACATACGACAAAAAATCATTCCCTTTTGTTGTTTAGTAAAATGATTCCTATAAAAAGATTCCTTTTAAATAAAAGTAAATGTAAAAGTGGTTTATACACCATATAAAATAATGTTGTGTATAAAACATAATATACCTCAATGAATGGATATTGAGATGAAGTCCCTTACCTCATGTCCGAATTGACATGATCGTTCTTTAATCTCCTGAATAATAAAATAGAGCTCATCTATACTTTCTTAATAACCTTTTTCAAGTTCATTATCCCTTTTATATAACTTATTACCCTGTTATGAAAATTATGTATTCATTTAAGTTAATGACGGTCGTTTTGTCGATCTTTGGTACTTGAGTAAAAAATAAACTTCTTATAATTAAAAGTTGTTTATGTGGTAGAATATCCATTATCTCTATAATTATATTCATGATTTAGATATCATATATATAATATATATCTATTATATAAATTCATTTATAATATTACATGACATTTAGAGGTATGAAATGAAATGCACCGTTCATGGAGACGGTAAGCCGTACGTACGCATGAATGCTACTTTAATTTATATTTCTCATTTAATGGAATGAAATCATAATGATATAAAGGTATATTATAATTCTAGTATAATATCATATATAATATCATTATATACATCCTTTATACGTCCCACATATGGCATTAATGATTCAAATCAATTTATGGGGGTGGTAGTCCGCACTTCCTAAAAGGAAATTATCATGTTTACCCATTATGGAAATCATAATAGTATGCCATAAATGAAAAATACAGAAGAATTAAGAAAACATAAACCTAATATATATCATATATATAAATATTGTAATCATAATTTCCACCATGAGAGGTGTTAAAATAATATTGACCAATCATCATTTCATGAGGTCGTAATTCACCACCCACAGAAACAGTATGTTATTTAACCATTAGATGAAGGTGTGTGTATGTGTAAATAAAATCCTTATAATAAAAAAATCCTAGTATATTTAAGATACTGTTTTTGTTACAAAATAATGGTATAAATAGAGTTTACGGGGTTGGAGAAGCAAAATAATAAAAAAGAACATAAGAAAAGACATTACCTTAAAATCGGGTAACTCTTTTTGATTTGAGCCAATGGCTTCCTTGGGAAGACTTCTGCCCAATGTGAGGCTTCCAAGAGTTATATAGGGAAGTAGATAGAGTATATGGTTAGAGTTTGGCCGAGCCAAATGGCTTTTATGGTATGAATAAGGTGGTAGAGGTGGGATCCTTTTATAAGAGGTGAGGAGGGGCACTCTTGGAAAGTCATGAAATGTTACTTTATTATAAAATTCTTTTCAGATTTAATGGTTCTAAAATGATATATTTCGAGTATAAAGTGATAATGGTTCTAAATATACCCATCCAATTGGTTTTAGACAAGTGTAAGTCTTAGATTTTACGTTATCTTTTCATTTTATTAAAAATTTTCATTTATGAGGTAATCACTGCATCATCATGGTGTCATAAATAAATTAATTTATTTAATGCCTAAAAATTTAAAAATAATTATCATGATGTAGGAAATCCATTTATATTTCCAATAAATATTTATAGTCTAAATTTTAACTTATATAAATCCATGTAATTTTTTTTAGTAAAACAATACATGTTTGTGACAATTTTATTTTAACTTTAAATAAAATGTTATTAATGTCATTTTCTTACCCAAGTGGCTTCATGGGGACCCCAGGTTGACCCATGTATTTTATTGGTCGGTAATGACTCATGAAATAAGTGTAGGACATATGTAATGGTATTTTCATATTATTATAACATTATATTTACATTAAATTACACTAATTACCTTTATTCGTAATTAATAAAACTTAAAAGTTACTATTCACCAAAAATTATTTTCATCTCATTTAACCACATTTTAAATAATAATGAAAACCATGTATGTCGGATTTTTGAAATTAAATTCAATGAATTGGTAATGTTTCATTTAAACGAAAAATTAGATTTTTTACTACCACTTTGTCGTTTCACTATTCATCAAAAATTGAAGCTTCTCAGAACAATTAAAAAAATTCACCCTAGGCTATAATTGATATTCTGAATTCAATAATGATTTGTATTTTAGAAAATTACAAACATATAAGTTTCATTAATTAATTTTATAATTAATTCCCGTTGTCAAGAAAAATATCGTATTTTTAAGAAACAATATCAATCAAAAGATTGACAATTGTTTATGTCCAATTTCAAAGTGCAATTAATACTAATGACCACCATTGGATAAAATGGTAAAATTATATTTTAATTATAATTTAAAACCAATCAATATTATAATTTATCACTATAAGTTATTTAGATTAAAAATGTTTTTTAAGTATTTTTTCACTATTCATCGAAAATTGGATGTTCTCGGAAAAATACCAAAAATTCAACATAGGAAAATTTTGATATTCCGAATCCAAAAATGAATCCCATTATGAAATATAAAATTTATATAATTTCGAAAGGTGGGTATTACTATTCATAACTACTACATTGATTTGTTGTGGTGTGTTAGAACTCGAGGTCACATACAACACACGATGCTCTGTTATTCAAAGAGATGTGTACCATGGAAACATGGGGTGTTACATTCTCCACTCCTTTAAATAATTTCATCCTAAAAATTTCTAGAATATTACTGCATAAAAAGACATCGGTGGTTCTTCATCATTTGTTCCTAGGGTTCCCATGTTGCCTCTTCCATCTTATGGTTCCTCCATAGAACTTTTACCAAACGAGTTGTCCGGTTTCTCAGCACTAGTTCTCTCGTATCCAGAATCCTGACAGGCTCATCGCAATAAGACAGATCAAATTCTAGTTCAAATACCTCATAGGTGAATAAATGCCTTGGGTCAGGCATGTATTTTCTCAATAGTGATACGTGGAAGACATCGTGAACTTTAGAGAGACTTGGAGGCATTGCCAAACGGTAAGCTATAGCCCCAATTCGTTCTAGAAGTTCGAATGGTCCGATGTACCTGAGACATAATTTTCCCTTCTTACCGAATTGTATAACTCCCTTCCATGGATATACCTTCAAGAAAACATGATATCCTACCTGAAATTCTAAATCCTTCCTTCAGTTATCGGCATAGCTCTTCTGCCTACTTTGAGCTGCTTTGATGTGGTTTTGGATTACCTTCACCTTTTCCATCGTTTCATCTACAAGTTCTGGGGCTATGAGTTTTCTTTCACCAACATCATCCCAACAGGTTGGTGTGCAACACCTCTTTCCGTATAATGCTTCATATGGTTCCATCTGAATACTTGATAGGAAGCTATTGTTATAGTAAAATTCTACCAGAGGTAAATATTGATCCCACATACCCTGAAAGTCAAGTAAGCATGATCTCAACATGTCTTCTAAGGTTTGAATAGTATGTTCTAATTTTCCATCTGTTTGAGGGTGGTAAGCAATGCTCAAAAGATGTTCAGTGTCCAGGGCTTTCTAAAGACTTTTCCAGAATCATGATGTAAAATGGGAATCACGATCTGAAACAATCAAAAGGGGTACTCCATGATGTCTTACAACATCATTAAAATATAGTCGTGCTAAACGTTCAAGTGGTAAATCTTCTCTTATAGCGTGAAAATGTGTTGACTTGGTAAGAAGATCATCAATGACCCATATTGCATCATTTGGGGAATACTCTGATTATTTGGACACTGGTTTGCGTAATGTCCACACTCCTTGCAGATGAATCGTTGTCCATTTGAAAAAAAATTCATACCCTAGAAGTCATGCACTTTGTATTCTTTTTTTCCACACTTATAACAAACTCCCATTCCCTTCAGGCAAGTTCCAAGGTGTTTCTTCCCACAGTTATCACATATGGGAAAATTTTTCTTTTCTCCCTTCCCTTTATCCATCTTTCTCTCTTCCATCCATTTTTATTCTTTCTTCCCTTCAAAGACATATGACTCAAATAATTCTTTACATATCTTATTAATACATGAAACTATTTCTTTCATATGTTGAGAATACATGGGAGACTATTTCCATTCTAAATGTGGGAATAATACCGTGAAAGATATGATCCTTCTTACTCATTGCATCATACGTATTTCTGTAGTTCACAATCCTTCTACTGGTTGCCATTTATATACAATGGCATAAAAAAGGTCATTTTATGAATTGCAATGAATAATTCCACACTTGTAAAATACATAACGTAAATTGAACGGTTTATGGATATAATCCATAATCATAAAGATGTTTTCTTTGATGAATTATATACTCATAAACCCTTCATAAGGTTTTCAAAAATGATAATTATCCTAAGAACATCGCCCGAGAGTGTCATAACCAAGAGTGCAGCAAATCCCGTTGCCCTGCACCAGTTCTCGTTCGAGTCTATCTCAAATCGGTGGTTTCGGGTTTTACCCCTAGGTAGATCTATGCCAAAGCTGCATCTACCTGCCAATATCCAGACAGGGATATATTTCTCAGAAAACTCATAAAATCTCTATAATACCAAAATTATAGGAAGTTCTACTATACTAATCCCAAATTTCCATCTCAGGGCTATGTGCTCTAATCCGAGTTTTTCTAAATAGAGCTTCCAAGGTTATTACTAAAAATCCACTGATACCAACTGTAATCCCCTGACCCAGTTACCCAGAGTCGGTGCATTATTATGTAACATTATCTTGATCACAAACGATCAAGTCTCGAAAGACCGATTTGTTTAGTAGCCTTAGAAACATTGGATAAATTTATAAATGGTACATTACATCATAATGTGAAAAACTACAATAACATGGTCTCCATAGTCCACACTAATATCCCCTTCAGACTATCCATGTAGGTAGGTCATAAAATATTACTTCCCATCCTGAGAAAAATAAAACATAGAAATGGGTTAGCTCTGATTCTCAGTAAGGATGACAATATAGTAGAAACCTTCATAAATAAACATAATCATTTAAGGTAATGTATAACTAAAACAAAAGCTTTTTATACTTGAACGAAAACATAATATGGAAAAAATAAAATTAAATAATTCCATTTACTTATTCACTTGGATATTCTACTAGTCGAATAATCACATGCAATATCAATGACCACTTTCATAATGATGGAATGCATAATTCCAGAATATAATAACCCCATAGTCAAGGCCTTGTGCCAAGTCTACAAATAATATTTTGTCAAGGCCTTGTTCCAGGACACTAGTTTGTCTCATGAGACCTACTGATGCATCAAGGAGCTATAGCGGGCTCCACCCGTCACATACTATGTCCAATTCATTCCTTATATGAAAATGTTTAAACATATCATAAACCATAACATAATCATATCACATAAAACATGCATAAAGGAAACATAACATTTACACATTTCAATCAAAAGATATCAATAAAAAACATTGATATAATAAAACCATTTTCAATACCAAAATAAAAGAAAAGTATAACTTTTTATTTATTTTTAATTTTAAAAAAATGTTACCACTTGTAGAGGAAGCTGAAACTCAAATAATGGTCATGGCGGTGGAGAAGTCGTTGTCGCCGCATACGTACGACAAAAATAACATTCCCTTTTGAAATTTAGTAAAACGCATCATATAAAAAATATTTCTATTTAATAAACGTAAAAGTCAAAGGGGTTTATACACCGTATAAAAGACTGTTGGGTATAAAAAAATATTCCTCAGTGAAAGGAGATTGAGACGAAGTCCCTTACCTCGTGTCTGACTTGACTCAATAATTCTTTAATCTCCTGAATGATAAACTAGATTTAATCTCTACATTCTTAAGATCATTTTTCATGTTAATTATCCTTTTCATATCACTTATTACCATGTTATGAAAATTATTTAGTCATTTATGTTAATAAGGGTCGTGTTGTCAATCATTGGTACTTGAGTCAAAAATAAACTTCTTATAATTACAAGTTTTTTTTGTGGTAGAATATCTATTATCTCTAAAATTATATTAACGATTTAGATATCATATATATAATATATATCTAGTAGATAAATTCATTTATAATATTACATAACATTTAGAGGTAAGAAATGAAATGCACCGTTCATGGAGACGGTAAGCTGTGCGTACACATGAACGCTATTTTCATTTATATTTCATATTTAATGGAATGAAATAATAATGATATAAAGGTATATTATAATTCCATTATAATATAATATATAATATCATTAACTCCATCCTTTATATGTCCCACATATGGCATTAATGAATCAAATCACTTTGAGGGGCGGTAGTCCGCACATCCTAAAAAGAAAATTATTGTGTTTACCTATAATGGAAATCATAATGGTATGCCATAAATGAAAAATACAGAATCATAATGAAAACATAAACATATTAGATATCATATATAGAAATATTTTCATCATAATGGCCACCATGAGAGGTGTTAAAAGAAGATTGAACAATCATCATTTCGTGAGGTAGTAATTCGCCACCCACAGAAACAATATGTTTTTTAACCATTAGAAGAAAGAGTGTGTAAGTGTAAATCAAATCCTTCTCATAACAACATCTTAGTATATTTAAGATACTGGTGTTGTCACAATATAATGGAATAATAAGTTTTTAAGGGGTTGGAGAAACGAAATAATACAAAAGAACATAAGAGAAGACATTACCTTAAAATCGGGTAACTCCTTTTGATTTGAGCCAAACGCTTCCTAGGGAAGGCTTCATCCCAATGTAAGGCTTATAGGAGTAATATATGGAAGTTTATAGAGTATTTGGGTAGATATTGACCAATGCAAATGGATTTTATGGTGTGAATAATGTGGTATAGCTGGCGGCCTTTAATAATAGGAGAGGAGGGGCACTCTTGGAAAGTCATGAAATGTTACTTTAATATGAAATTATTTTCGGATTTTAAAGTCCCCACAATGATTTATTTCGATGATAAGGTTATAAGGTTTCTAAATATACCCATCCAATCAGTTTTAGACAAGTTTATGTCTTAGATTTTACCTTATATTTCATTTTATTTAAATTGTTCATTAATGAGATAATCACTCCATCATCATGGTGTCATAAATAAATTGATTTATTTAATGCCTAAAAATTATAAAAATATTACCCGGATTTTGGAAATCATTTTTTATTTACAATGAATATTTATAGTCGAAAAGTTAAATTATATAACCCCATGTAATAATTGTTTTAGTAAAACAACACTTGTTTGTGAAAATTTTATTTTTTCTTTAAATAAAAAGTTATTAATGTCATTTTTTACCCAAGTGGCTCCATGGGGTCCCCAAGATGACCCATGGATTGTCTTGGTTGGCCATGACCTATCCAATATGGGTAGGACAAGTGTAAAAGTAATTTCATATTATTATAACAATATATTTACCTTAAATTAGAATAATTACATTTAATCTCGATTAATAAAAATTAAAAGTTACTATTCACCAAAAATTATTTTCATCTAATTGAACCACATTTTACTAACTAATGACAACCATGTATGTCGGATTTTTTAATTTCAATTCACAGAAGTGGTAATGATTCATTTAAACAAAAAAAATAATTTGTTAACTACCACTTAGTGGTTTCACTATTCATCAAAAATTGAAGTTTCTAAAAACAATACAAAAAATCAACCCTAAGCTATAATTGATATTCCGAATTCAAAAATGATGCCTAGTATACAAAATTAGAAACATATAACTTTCATTAATTAATTTTATAATTAATTCCCATTTTCAAAACAAATAGCGTGTTTTTAAGAAACAATATCAATCAAAAGATTGACAATTGTCTATGTCCAATTTCAAAGTGAAAATAATTATAATTACCACCATTGGATAAAATGGTAAAATTATATTCTAATTATACATTAAAACCAATCCATAGTATAATTTATCACTATAAATTATTTTGATTAAAAAAAATTTAAGTATTTTTTACTATTCATCGAAAATTGGAAGTTCTCGGAAAAATACCAATAATTCAACATAGGCTAATTTCGATATTATGAATCCAAAAATGAAGCCTGTTTGGAAATATAAAATTTATATAATTGAAATAAGTGGGTATTTGTATTCATAACATCTACTTTGATTGGTCGCGGTGTGTTAGAACTTGAGGTTGCGTACCACACACACTATCATATTATTCAAAGAGAAGCGTACCATGGAAACATGGGGTGTTACATTCTCCCCTCTTTCAAATAATTTCTTACTCACAAATTATAGAATACTAATGCATAAATAGACTTGGGTGGTTCTTCATCAAATGTTCCGCAGGTTCCCAAGTAGCCTCTTCGATCTTATGGTTCCTCCATAGAACATTTACCAGACAAGTCGTCCAGTTTCTCAGCACTTGTTCTCTCGTATCCAGAATCTTAACAGGCTCTTCACAATAAGATAGATAAGATTTCAGTTCTAATTTCTCATATGTGAGTACATGCATTGGGCCAGGCATGTATTTTTTTCAACAGTGATACGTGGAAGACATCATGAACTTTAGAGAGACTTAGAGTCATTTCCAAATGGAATGCTACAACCTCAATTCGTTCTAGAATTTCGAATGTTCCGATGTACCTAGGACATAATTTTCCCTTCTTACTGAATCGTATAACTCCCTTCCATGGATATAACTTCAAGAAAACATGATATCCTACCTGAAATTCCAAATCCTTCGTTCGAATACTGGCATAGCCCTTCTGCCTACTTTGAGCTACTTTGATGTGGTTTTGGTTTACCTTTTTCTTTTCCCTCGTTTCTTCAACATGATCTGGGCCAATGAGTTTTCTTTCACCAACATCATCCCAACATGTAGGTGTGAGACACCGCTTTCGGTATAACGCTTCATATGGTGCCATCCGAATACTTGAATGGAAGCTATTGTTATAGGAAAATTCTACCAGAGGTTAATATTGATCCCACATACCCTGAAAGTCAAATGTGCATGATCTCAACATGTCTTCTAAGGATTAAATAGTCTATTCTGATTATCTATCTGTTTGAGGGTGGTATGTAGTGCTCAAACGAAGTTCAGGGTGCAGGTCTTTATGAAGACTTTTCCAGAATCGGGATGTAAAACGGGGATCATGATCCGAAACAATCGATAGGGGTACTCCATGAAGTCTTACAACTTCATTAATATATAGTCTTGCTAAACGTTCAAGTGCTAAATCTTCACTTATAGAAAGAAAATGTGCTGACTTGTAAAGACGATCAACAATGACCAATATTTCATCATTTGGGGCATACTATGATGATTTGGACATTGGTTTGCGTAGTGTCCCCACTCCATGCAGATAAAGCATTGTACATTTGAAAACATTTTCTTACCCTATCATTCATGCACTAGGTGTCCTTTTTCACCACACTTATAACAATATCCCATTCCCTTTTGGAATGTTCCAAGGTGTTTCTTCCCACAGTTATCACATAATGGAAAATTCTTCTTTTCCCTCTTCCCTTTATACATCATTCTCTCTTCCAACCTTTTCTTCTCTTGATTCCCATCAAATCCATAGGACTCAAATAATTATTTACTTATCTTATTAACACATGATACTATTTCTTCATATGTTGATGAATACATGGGAGACTATTTCCTTTATAAATGTTGGCTTAATACTATGAATGATATGATCCTTCTTACTCTTTAGATCATACATATTGCGGGAGTTCACAATCCTTCTACTGGGTGCCTTTTCTATACAATGGCATAAACTAGGGCAGTTTATGAATTGAAAAGAATAATTCGAAACATGTAAAATAATAAACTTAAATTGAACAGTTTATGGATATAATGCACAATCAGAAAGATGTTTTCTTTGATGAAGTATATACTCACAAAACCTTCATAATGGTTTATAAAAATAAGAATTATCCAAAGCATATCCCCCAGGAGTGTCGTAACCAATAGTGCAGCAAGGCCGGTTGTCGTGCACCAGTTCTCATTCGTGTTTAGATCAAAATGGTGTTTTTAGGTTTTAACCCTAGGTACATATGTGTCAGATCTACCTCTACCCGCTCATATCCCGATAGGGATGTATTTCTCATAAAACTCACAAAATCCCTATAATACTAAAATTCTAGGATGTTCTTCTATACTAATCCTCAAAGTCTTTCTTAGGGATAAGTTCTATAATGAGAGTTTTTCTAAATCTATCTTCCAAGGTTAGTACTAAGCTACCTCTGATACCAACTGTAACGCCACGACCCCAGTTACCCAAATTCGGTGCATTATTACGTAACATTGACATGATCACAAAAGATCATGTCTCAAAAGACCGATTAGATTAGTAGCCTTGTAAACACTAGATACATTCATAAATGTTATATTACATCATAAAGTGAAAATCTAAAATAACATGGTCTCCATAGTCCACAATCATATCCCCTTCATATTATCCTTATAGGTCAGTCATAAAATATCTCTTCACATCTTGGGAAAAATAAAACATATAAAGGGGTGAGCTCAAATGCTCAGTAAGGAAAACAATATAGAGGAAACTTTCATAAATAAACATAAACATTTAAAGCAATTTATAATTAAAACAAAAGCCTTTTAAACATGAAATTCAGAATAATATGGAAAAAATAAAATGAAATAATTCCATTTAATTATTCACATGGACATTCTACTAGTCGAATAATCACATGAAATATCAATAATCACTTTCATAATGATGGAATGCATAATGTCAGACTATCATAACAACATATTCAAGGCCTTGTTCTAAGACTACAAATAATATTTTGTCAAGGCCTTGTTCCAAGACACATGTTTGTCTTATGAGACATACCGATGCATCGAGGAGCTATAGCGGGCTCCACCCGTCACATACTATGTCCAATGCATTCCATATATGAAAAGGTTTAAATATATCATAAACCATAACATAATTGCATCACATAAAACATACATAAAGGAAACATAACATTTCCACATTTCAATCACAAAATATCAACACAACAAATTTATATAATAAAACCATTTTCAATACCAAAATAAAAGAAAAGTAAAACTTGGTATTCATATTTCATTTTATAAAAATGATATGGCTTGTAGAGGAAGCCGAAACTCAAATAATGGTCATGACGGAGGAGAATCCATTTTCGCCGCATACGTACAACAAAAAACATTCCCTTTTGTCATATAGTAAAACGCTTCATATAAAAAATATTCCTTTTGAATAAACGTAAAAGTAAAAGGGGATTATACACCATATAAACGAAAGTTATGTATAAAAAAATATGCCTCAATGAAAGGAGATTGAGACGAAGTCCCTTACCTCGTGTCTGACTTGACTCGATCATTCTTTAATATCATTAATAATATAATTGAGTAATCTCTACTTGATTAAGAACACTTTTCAAGTTCATTATCCATTTTATATCACGTATTACCATGTTATGAAAATTTGTGGTCATTAAAGTTAATAACGGTCGTTTTGTCGATCTTTGGTACTTGAATCAACGATAAACTTCTAATAATTACAAGTTGTTTATGTGGTAGAATATCCATTATCTCCATAATTATATTCATGATGTAGATATCATATATATAATATATATCCTGTATATACAAGAATTTATAATATTACTTAACATTTAGAGGTAGGAAATGAAATACACTATTCTGGGAGACGGTAAGTTGTACGTACGCATGAACGCTACTTTCATTTATATTTCGTATTTAATGGAATGAATTCATAATGATATAAAGGTATGTAATAATTCCAGTATAATATCAAATATAATGATTCAAATCACTTTGAGGGGGCGGCAGTCCGCACTTCCTAAAAGGAAATTATCACATTTACCCAAAATAGAAATCATAATATTATGTCATAAATGAAAAATACAGAAGAATAAATAAAACATAAACATAAAATATATAATATATAGAAATAGTTTCATAATAGTGGCCACCATGAGAGGTTTTAAAAGAAGATCGAACAATCATCGTTTCGTGAGGCAGAAATTCTCCACCCACAGAAACAATATGTTCTTTAACCATTAGACGAAGGTGTGTGTAAGTGTAAGTAAACTAATTCTCATAAAAACATCCTATTATATTTAATATACTGGTGTTGTTACAATATAAATGAATAAAAAGAGTTTAAGGGGTTGGTGAAGCAAAATAATACAAAATAACATAAGAGAATACATTACCTTAAAATCGGGTAACTCTTTTTGATTTGAGCCAAAGGCTTCCTTGGTAAGACTTCTTCCCAAAAACGAGGATTCTAGGATGAATATAGGGATGCTGAGAGAGTATTTTTTAGAGTTTGTCCTAGCCAAATGGCTGTGATGGTGTGAATAATGTGGTAGAGGTGGGGGCCTTTTATAATAGGAGAGGAGGGGCACTCTTGGAAAGTTATGAAATGTTACTTTATTATGAAATGAATTTAGGATTTTAAAGGTCCCATAATGAAATATTTAGTAGATAAGGTTATAAGGGTTCGAATTATACCCACACAATAGGTTTTAGACAAGTGTAATTCTTATATTTTACCTTATCTTTTCATTTTATTTAAATTGTTCATTAATGAGGTAATTGCTGCATCATCATGGGGTCATAAATTTATTTATTTATTTAATGCCTAAAAATTATAAAAAAATTACCATGATGTAGGAAATATTATTATATTTCTAATTAATATTTAATGATGGAATGTTATCTTATATAACCCCATGTAATGATTGTTTTAGTAAAACAACACATGTTTGTGACAATTTTATTTTTACTTTAAATAAAAAGTAATTAATATCAATTTATTATCCAAGTGGCTCCATGGGGTCCCCAAGTTGACCCATGGATTGTATTGGTCGTCCATGACTCATCGAATAAGGGTAGGACAAGTGTAATGGTAATTTAATATTATTATAACATTATATTTACCTTAAATTACACTAATTACCTTTAATGGCGATTAATAAAACATTAAAGTTACTATTCACTAAAAATTATTTTCATCTCATTGAACCAAATTTTATATACTAATGACAACCATGTATATCAGATTTTTAAAATTCAATTCACAGATGTGGTAACGATCCATTTAAATGAAAAATTAGTTTTTTAACTACCACTTAGTGGGTTCACTATTCATCAAAAATTGATTTTCTCAGAACAATAGCAAACATTCTCCCTAAGCTATAATTGATAATCCAAATTCAAAAATGATGTCTATTTTAAAAAATTACAAACATATAAGTTTCATTAATTAATTTTATAAATAATTCCCATTGTCAAAAGAGATAGTGTGTTTTTAAGAAACATTATCAATCAAAAGATTGACAATTGTTTATGTCCAATTTCAAAGTTAATTTAATTCTAATGACCACCATTGGATAAAATTGTAAAATTATATTCTAATTATACATTAAAACCACTAAATAGTATAATTTATCACTATAAATTATGTTGATTAAAAATGTTGTTTTTATGTATTTTTCACTATTCATAAAAAATTGGATGTTCTCAGAAAAATACCAAAAATTCAACATAGGCTAATTTCGATTTTCCAAATCCAAAAATGAAGTCCATTCTGAATTATATAACTTATATAATTTCAAAAGGTGGGTATTACTATTCATAACAGCTACTTAGATTGGTCGCGGTGTGTTAGAACTCGAGGTTGCGTACAACACATGCTGATATATTATTCAAAGAGAAGAGTACCATAGAAACATGGGGTGTTACAAAACATTAACATTTACTATATTGGTGAAATTTATAATCCTTCAAAAATTACTCATAGATGAACCATATTTGACAAATATAACTTTTTTTCATTGGACACTAAAAATAATTCACATATTATGTTGGAACACAATGTAATGATCCTTAGATGTTGGTGGTTCACTCCAATCAAAATAGGATTCAAATTCATCCAAAAGTCTCTATAAACACCTCTTTATTTGGAAGGAATGGTGGGATAATATTATTTTCATGGGTGATTAATATATTATATTAAATTTTATGAACATGAAGACCGTGAGTATTCCATTCATCACACACTACATAGAAAACTGATCATAACAACATGACATTACCCCAAGTCACAACCAAATTAGTCCAACCATATTTTATGATCAGGACATGATTCACATCATGGATCTGATTATCCTAAATATGGATAATGGATAAGCATATTAATCCATTACTTATAACCAATAAACTCCATATTTAGTCTATTTATTAGTCTAGATTCATGTTTCAAGTGTACCAATTTTGGTAGAGCCTTCCAAATTCTATGTAAATTCCTTTGAATCATAGAAATGGTTTATATTACCCCATGATCAACTATACTGCATTGAATAATTCCTACAATATGTTTCTATCCCTAATAAATAAAATCGCTCTAAAATTATATTCAACTTACCCAACATTGCAGCTATGACGCCCACTATACTGCAACTATTAATAAGTTGTTTCCTAGAGTTCCATGATACATAATCCACATTATGATTTATTTTTCTCTCAAATCCCTTTTCAATAATATCAAACTAACGTGAAACCTCCTATATAAATCCAATCCAAATTTAATCTCAACAACACTGGTTTTATTAAGAAAAACCAAATCCAAACCATTGTTCACCAAAACATAATGTGGGATCTACCTTGAAAATATTGGGAACATACAACCATATCACTAAATAATATCCCTCCCTCTAAGATACTGTAAGAGTTATTATGGGGAATCAATTAAAAATAAATTCCATTATTTATTCATATCAAAATAACATTCTTAAGTGACCTCCTAGACATGACCATGATTCAACTAGACTCACACTAAGGGGAATGTATTCCCATGATATTTTTCACACTTCTTTTCATGATATGGAATGTATTCTCCTCATATTATACTTAAAAATCTATCTCATTGTCATCAAATTCATTCACATGATAAGGTTTAGGATGATATTTATAAAGATGTGTAACATGAAACCAATCCCGAATATCAATATAGAGTTTTTGATGGTAAAAAATATACACCACTCGACCGACCCGTTCCAATATCTCAAACAACCAAAAAAACCATGGAGCAATCTTTTATTTAGAAATGATATTGTTTCCCCAAGATTCTAAAACACTAGAAAGAGACATTGGGGACCAAAATTCTACTCCATAATTCATATCTAATCATAAACATTGTATTTTCACACATTATTCATAGTCACCAATGAAATAATGATAAACTAAACTTACACAATATTATTTTTTAGTTATACTTTCCCAAAGAGTGGTGGATCTTCTTTCAAAAACCATGAATGTGGTTAATGACTTGGAAACCATATAAAACCTCAACAGGATCCATTTTTTTAATTACCTGCCATCTGTTATAGATGATACCAAAATTAAAAAATATCTAGAATAGATTCTTGAAACATATCCACTAGAATCTAAATCATCTGTTTAAATAAGGATCTCAATATGAAATGATACTCCACATAACAACATGCATCTAGACTATCAATCAAATGTAGAGACTATCTTGATCATCCATGGTTATGGTATCCCTTACATAAATGTAGCGGGGTGCCTTTATTAGTTGATATATGATAACCCACTAATCATTATTTAAATGGATTTTCATTTGTAATCCTATCATGAATTAAATATTTTCATCGTCACACATCCATTATAGAATGGCACAAGGTTTTAATAAACTAATTGGCCATTAGTGCTCAGCATTCACCTACTATTAGGTGAAAATCCACATCATTAAACTAGATTCTAATTTTATATCCTTGGATTCTAGTATTTACTATGATGATCATTTTACATATTCATAAGACACGTATGTTCCTCCCATATAGAAACATTGTACATTTTCATATTCTCCTTACATATTTCTATAGGAACCAATAAGAATACAACGATATGAAAAACATCACCACTACCCTGAGTCTTGATATATAGTAGATCCAAACCATATATGTTATCCATCAGAACTATTCCATATGATTAGATATAATATTTTTCATAATCCGGAATTGATTACTAGGTAATATATATGTCAATATCAGAGAGTCTTATTTATGAGACTCCTAAACATCTAGATGCATATGAACAAAAAGGTCCATCATCCACCACTCATCGTATGAATCATAAACTATAATAGTATATATCATCCATCAAATATAATATTCAATAATATTTCCATTTTCCCATTTGTATGGAATATCAAATTGTAAAGACTATTATAACTTATCCTACCACCAATACCGAAGGATCGTGTCCCACTGTAAAAATATGTACATTGAGATATTGTGATACCTGAAAATTATAAAAATCTAACCCAAACGATAGTTTCTACATAATATTTGATTATGTAGAACTACATAAATCTCTAGATCATGAGTACTTTAATTTTTTTAAGTGGTCAAATTTTTCTGGAGTCATAAAAAAGCACTCAGTCCTCCAATAGTAGAACAACTCAGAGTCCAAATTCAGATCCATCATAGTTCATTTTATAAACAGTTACTAAATTATGAAATGTGAGTATAAGTGAGGTGTTCATCATAAACATCATATCATTTCAATATCTTTTACAAAAATACCGAAAAACAAATTTGAACCTGTTATTGGTTATCCAATAAAGCGATTTACCAAACTAGAGATATCATAGATAATGTTATAATAATAGATATCTATACTAAAAATTAATGCATATTGATGAATTTTTTTTCTCTATCATGATACCACATATAGATCCTTCTCCAATTCCATATCCAAAATACCCTCAAATATAAAAATCCCTAAGATGTGAACTCCATCAATCAATTATTTTCATTCAGATAGCTTTACGTAATGTCGATTATCATTCAATATACTCCAGTTGATGTCATGAAGTTGCCCCTGATCAAATATATATTCAATTTATACAAGGATTTCATAAGTGAAAATAACCAAAAACTGATAATAGAATGGATTAAGGATGTGATTAATATAATCCATGGATATATAAATTGGATTTTTCAGACTGCACAGTATCACCATAAAAAAATAAAATCTATTCCTTATCAGAAATATATCTATAAAAAGTCAATAATAATCACTCTTAACTGATGATACCCTAACATCAAGATGATCTGGGATAAAATCAATGATCTTTTCCACTAATATAATAGATAATCGACTATAAAAAGTGGATACCATTTCTTGACTAGCATTTTGTTTAGTCAATGATAATATAATAATATGAAGAAAAATAAATATTCATTATTATAAAAAACCTTGGAGTTATCTATTGATATTTTATAAGATATATGAATCTATTTTCATTATGATAATGAAAAAAATTAACTCTTCATGATCTACTGGTTCCATTAATTGTTGAATCATATAAACAGGTTCTTCATTTAACACCAAATCAATCGTGAACTTGATCTCCCACTTATGTGTTAAGCTAGATAAATCCTCAAGAAATGTGATTTGGAAATGGATAATAACTAATGTAATAGTTTCATACTAAATTTCACTATATTATAGAATATCTCTAACTATATAATTCGTGAGAGAATCAAATTATCTCAAAAATAGTCATTCATGACAATTCTGTGATCTCTATCAATCGATAGTGTATAGATTCCCCATTCAAGAGATGAAAAGTAAAATAACCCCTGATAATATTTAATATGATTCTAGTACAAAATATTCAATTCCATTCCAATAATTAAATATATTCCTTCCATATTTATCATACAAGGCGACCAATGGAAATGATATAAAATTATTTAAGGGGAACATTCTTGGTAGAGTCTGATTTCATCCGACCATACAACAAACTATGTATTTATCATCATAATTGCACCCATGAAATCCTCAATGAGACATTAAACAATTGAAATTTATAATGATATAAAATTAACATAATGATTTGATATTATAAATCTCTCATTCGTTGGTAGATGATACAAGAATTATATTTTTAGTGATATATGCTCTTAAATTTAATCTAATTGGAGTACTACGGGGTGTGCATTTAAATCCCGACTATCACATAGTCACTATAATTAATCCCCTGTGTATTTAACATGAAATGGTATTATGATTAAAATAATATTATACACATTTATCATATCTTATAATAAATATATTGTGAAACTCATGATACAAATTTTCTAAGTGGTAAGCGAGTCCTTTCTTGGGTCGGGTGTCTATATTTTTCACCTGAAACTCCTACATAGAAGAAATTTACTATGAAACATTTATAGAGTCCCCAAGCAACCATAATAACCTCAATTAATTTTAGGTTATGGAAAAGTTGGAAAAATATGGCCCCTCATAAAACACCAAATGAAATGTAACAATATGTGTTCTTGGGGTGGGAGGTTTCTCCCTTGTCTACAGATCCTGAAACATTCCATGAGGTATCAATTATAGAAGTGACTCGTTCCACATGAAACATTATTACCATATAACCCTAAAAAACATATTGGACAATACATGATCCCTCTATAAGATTCTAATATGTATTGAGATATGGTTTCATCACATTCTTATTGATTATAATGCGAAATCAGTTTACATGTTACATATTTTCATAGTTAATCCAATCATAGAAAAACATATCCCTATAGTTCGGATCATCTTGAAAGGATGAAGAAAACGAGTATTTGATATTTTTGTGACCAACATGTTTTATCACTAACATTCCCTCCATTGTCATGTGATGAACCTAGTAGTCCTCTATTCCACCAACATATCTAGATATATGTTGCACCAGACCCTATCCTCAAAATCCATCTAGGGTAACTGTTAATTCATCCAAAAAATATCTAAATTGTCCCCCAATGTTTGGTTGGTACCATAATAATGTTATAAAAATATATGAAACTCCAATAAAATGGTTTTGGGAGGATTATAATGAGAATATAGAATAAAAAATCTAAAACACATCTTCCAAGTGTACTCCCTTCTAAAAGAACTTATGCTAACATTGTATCATGAGGTATCCTATAAGATCATACATAGATTATATTATGTGATTCATCTAAAATTAAATGGTAACATGAAAAATATTAATATTTTATAATGTTGGTATCCCATCATATTTTATTGACATATAATATGTTTTAGATCTACAATATTTGTACTTTTCTCATTAAAACTCTACTAGAACTCGAATCTAAAGTGGTGATTCATAATTTCACATTAAATTGTAAAAACACTCCATTGAACCCATGTAACACAACATGAATCACATAAATAAAAGAAAAAATAGAAAACCACAAGCTCAATGATTTCATATAGTTTTCATAAAAGTGAATCAATATACCAAATTGTTTTAATCATATTTTGTATCATTAGTTTTTGGTATTTCTTTCAACCATACAAATGTACATATATTTCATGTGAAATAAATATGTCATTTTCATGAAAATGGATTTTAAGACTTAATTTATATGTATATACCATGATGTATTTATTATTAGTCGTGTATACAAAATTATTTGTAAAATACCGACAAAAATAACATAAAAAATTAGATGAATCGCCTAGGGTGAAATATTTTCAAAAATGAATAATGAAATCATATTTAATAATAATCATATCCCTAGTAAATACGATCTCCCAATACATTGATTTGTTTACAAAATGTTCATCCTCGTTTCCATGTACCTACACAATCTGTTCAATAGCCTAAACTTCTTAAATTGTAGAAAAAAAATGAATGATTAATACATTATACTAATATAACATTGTTTTATTCTCATATGAGTACTCAATCATGTGACCAAATAGGGTGGACATGTGACCCTAGGAGAACGTCCATTTATATTAGAGGCTAATGAATAGAAACTGACTGTATAATTAATAGAGTTTGGAAACAATAATATCATGAATAGATTACCAATAATAGTGGAAATTGTAAAAATAATCAAAAAATATATATCAATGAATACAAGAAAAAATAAAATCAATGTGGAAATTAATTAATGATATTATGTTATATTTATATAAATGGAATATTGAATCTAATATAAATAAATTTTCAATATAACATGATGAAATACACCCAATAATAAGGTCTTGATCCACATTAAATTCCCATAACCTATCTCGAATCGATTTATATATAAATCCATTATCAAAGGTCTGCATTCTCTTATACATTCTTGGAAACATGAAATCTATATGGGAACTAATGGGATTCTTGAATAGGGTGTGACTAAAATATAGTAAGCCACCACCAATGAAATTTATATAAATTTATTAATAGAATATTTTTTGTGAAATAATACCAAGAAAACTGTAAAATTTATTAAATTTATTTCATGAATAAAGTAATTTTTTTATAATAGGTCAATTGATTGTAACTAAGGGACAGAAATTCATAATTAGGAACAATTGAAGATATATATGAATTATGGTTGAATCCACAGCATTAGGAAAGATTACTGAACCATAGTGTATTGTCCTGCATCAGCTGAATCAACATATCATGTCAAGAAATAATGATATTGGCCCTCATGATGGAAATAATATCACCCTTAGGTTACCAAATACGGTGAATATTCCCCACTATTAATATGCACCACATGTATGATACCCTAATGGAAATATCAATAATAATGAATCACCCTGATAGATGGAGGAAAAATCTATGAATCCTAACTATTTAATTAACATGTGGTTCCTCAACCATCATTCATAAGAATAATTTGTAAAAAAATACATAATAAGGCATGTAACATCACACCCAAAAGAATAAATTATTACAACATCACATATAAAAAATTATAAAAAATAAATACACATATCTGAACATAAATTACATAATATGTCATATAATAATCCACATTGATCAATATTTATAATTACAATTTTAAATACATTTTTATTTAATATATACATATTATTTAAAACCATAATAGTCTCTACATTGATATTAAATTTATTAATATATACATAATTTTGTTTATGTGAAAATAAAAAAAAACACTTCATCACATTAACATGGAAAAATTTCTACATGTAAATTAATCAATTCATAGTCCATGATATCATATCACATTGAATAAATATATTTCAAATGTTTTTCCATAATTCACATTAACATGTATGCATGTTCACTTCCAGTTCAATGATAGGTGTATGTCTCTAATAGTCACAAGCCATGTCATAACACTAATGGACCTAGTTGGATCGATGAGATATATAATAATATTTATTATCATCAACCATATTTTTTTAAATTATATTATTGTTTCAAACAACATTCTGGAGTGGAAATAATTACTTCACATACAAAAATGATTGAAAATAGGCATTTTAATGTTTTTAAAGGCAACCCACCTTCAATTCATATTTATTGTTGAAAAAATATTGATGTATGATTCATTGAACAGATTATTCTTACATCAAACTCTACACCCGTAGAACGTTGTTATGATGAATATTTCATTTGGTTGGAATCAGATGCTTAGTGGTTTCATTAGAAAGTGTTGGATCACTATGAATTGACCCTTAAATGAAGGTATTCAAATCAATTATAAGGGGAATGAAATTCCATTGAAAGGATCGCATGTTTACAAGTATTTGTGTAGAAATGATGGGATAAACAAAAGTTCAATGATGGTTTGGGGTATTTATAGAAAATAAATGAGAATGAAGACCACAAAGTAATATATAAAACTATTCAACGTACCATGAAAGCAATGTTGTAGTTCCCCAAGACTATATTATACCCTTTTTTTAAACCACGACCAAGGATCATGGTAAGGTAGATTCCAAATATTTTATTAACACTAGTGGGGAGTAAAATGATTCATAGTATAAAAAATCACATATAATAGATTCTTAATATATAGGATATGATGTATCCCATAACAATGATTTAGTTTTACCGATTTTGTTTGAAAATACAAAAAACCATTATACGCCCATTCTTTACAACCTTGGTCTCCATGTCAATTTTCCCATCCATAGTACCTAGAATCTACCTCCACACCTCATGTATTACAATATGTCAGCAACTCCATAAATCTTATCCTGACACCCTAGGATGTAGATAGTATACCCACTCTACATTGACCCATATTATAGATTATCCTAGAGCTGAATGGTGATGATTCCTTCTTAACTAATACATTAATCCCAACATACCCTTATATCTTCACAATTTTTTTAAACTTCCAAAAGAAAGAAATTTAGGATAAGGATTAATACCTATGGAACAAACCCAAAAAACCATCTAAATGGTATTTTTGAAAATAGAAATATCAATGTATCATGAATATGAAAACATAAAACATAAAAAAATGAATATTATTACATATAATAATAATATTTTTAGATATGTGTTGATGTTTTGTTAAATGTATTGTAAAATATGATAGTGGATGATTATTTTAATGACTACATAATAATTGGAGTCCTAAATCCCATCATAGGACACTACATTAGATATTATATTTCTAGTTTTCATGCACTGTGTTCCACATGGATGTCCAAAATATGATGTTATAGAATCCATTTTTACCTAATGGTCAATTAATACATATCATATATGGAGTTTTTTTATTAAAAAAAGGATTTTTTAAATATTTCCTGGCCCATTAAACATGGTCCAAATTCGAAAGCATTAAGCCACATGTGAAACCCCATGCTTGACACCAAATTTTAAAGGGATGAATACATGTCTCGTGTATCCATGAGACACACATGGGATGCCTTAAAATTTTGAAAATTTCAACATTCATACATCTCCAACAACAAATACAATGTTGAATGGTTAAATTAAATTACAAAAAAAAATTCATACATAACATTATATAAAAATTAAATGAATCAACGAATTTTGAGAAAACATAAAGTGAAAAATTAAATCCCACACTATCTATAAAATAGTCAAAACCATTATTATGGAACATAATTTATTCAAATATATGTCATGGAACCAAATGTTTTATATCTTGCTGATATATTTTCAACCAAATCCTAGTACACCTTTTAATAATTGAAATGTTAGGTCATCTACAACAAGAATTAGTGGTTTCTGATGATCCCATACAAGGGAATTCCATGTAAGACACCGGGAAATGAAAAACCTATAACATAATGAATGGTATGTTATCTCATAATCCTGACGATATAAAAATTATTATATGATAATTTACAATATAAACCTATATATACTGAAGGTAGACAACACATATGAATGTAATGTAACACCCACACTACTTACCTGATATTTGTTAATAAGATTCAAGATAATTATCATCCAAAAAAACTCTATACATGACATTGATAAAACTTATAGAACTCATATTAGAGTTCAAGAACATATGGTGTTTGTAATAAGATGTTCATATTAGAAGTAACAATATTTATATACATAGATATGGGATTTTTACATAGGAATTTGGGGGATATCGCAAAATACTTGAAATAACCTACAATGAAGGGAATTTAAAAAGTATAAATGTCACGTAATTCTTAATACTTATAATAGATTGAGAAATGGGAGATGATAAAACATAAACTAAACAGATTTTTTCATGACCCTATTTGAGACTAATCCTATATAGTGGATTAAATCTCATGCCCAGGGCATGATTGCTCATTTTAACCTCATAAGAATTTTCATAGAGAACACACCCTAAATTTATTAGTCTATATTTTTCATATTGAGGGAATAAATATCCCTTATGAAAATACATTATGATTATTGGTTTAACTAAGGATTCTCATATGATTTTACATAGGCATGTGTACATAATCCCATATACAACGAATTTGCTTTTCCCATTTACTGTAATGCACTAACCCCATAAGCCCAAAGTCAGTGAATTATTTTAATACATTGGCATGATCAAAAGGAAATCATGTCTCGAAAGACCAATCAGGTTAGTAATTTTGGAAACAATATTTATACATAAGTTCATCTTTACAACTTGAAAGTAAATACAACACGAGTTTATTCCATTAGAAACATACAAGATTCCTAGATTATTCTTGTAACTCATTCATAAATAACTTCTTCATATCTTGGGAAAATGAAGCATATGAAACGGGTGGGATCAAACTCTTAGTAAGGGTAATACATACAAGAGAATATAGCATAAATATTAATCACGGTGAATAATTAAAACCACATGCCTTTACAAATAATAAACATGAATACTTTTTTGGAATGAATATGAGTTGAGTAAATAATTCCATAATAATACATAATCATGGGTAATATACTAGTCAAATGACTACATGAACCATAAATATTATTTTCATAATGAAAGAATGTATAATTCCATTGATTCTAAAACATATTGTCAAGGCCTCACCCAAGACAACTAAAAATGAGTAAGGCCCTGGCCAAAACCATATATCAAATTGGGAAATTCCTCAGCCAATTCCACATCTAGTTGTCTCATGAGACCTACCGATGCATAGAGGAGCTATAGCGGGCTCCACCCATCACTTACTAAGTCCAATACATTCTTCATAAAAAAATATTGAAATATAACATAAACATCCGTATTAAAACTAGCATACGAAATGTCAATACATTAACCATAATCCTTGAATGGTATAAAAATTTCACATCCACAATCAAACACATCCCAAAACCTTCAATACATTATGGAAGTTTTGTATCATAATAAATCAACTTCAAAAAAAATTTAAATACATCAAAGGATGTTGAATTTGATGAAATAAAACCCATTTTTTAGAGAAATATCTATTTCTATTTTGAAATATTTTAAAGGTCACATAATTATAAAGAAAACATTAATTTTGAAAATATTCTTATATGATTGTAAGGGAATCTTCAGCGATGTTATAATGGCAGAAAATAGCCACACCCTCCATATTAGTTTAAAAACATTGTTACCACAAACTTGTCGAACATGTAAAAAAGTACCTTGTTTGGTAAACGATGGAACGATTCCTTTCAAAACATTTTATAAAAAGTCATACAAGGATATAAATGACATTAACACATATTCTAGTAATTTTTAAAAATGTTTTAAAATACGTTTTTAAGAAATGAGGATGTTGATGATAAAGAGGTCCCAGTAGATAATTAAGTATTAAAAACCTTGGATAATGAAGAGATTGTGAAATTAATCCTTACCTTGTAATTATCCTTGGTAAATGGTTGGTTAACCTCTTTTATAATGGTGAAATAATTTTTATTAATTTATATTAGAATAATATACATTAATATGATATCATATATGATCTTTTAACATTGCTTTGTTAATAATATCTTATTATTATCGTTATTTCAGTTGGTAACTGATTCATTTTCCTTTATAGGCTTTGTTACATAAGTAATGTTTGTTATGTATAAGATGTATCTTATACATATTCAGAATGAGATTATGTCTTTAAAAATTATTCTTAATCATCTAATGAAAACTAGTCTTGAATGGATATGATGGGGAATTAATCTCTTCGCGTTCGTGGGGATTGTAATATGTACGTACGCACGAGTGGCAATATAATTAATTATAAATTAAAATAATATATAATTTCATGGTATATAATATATATATAATCACTATCATGTTATATTTTATATTTAAATCAATAAAACATAATTATTATATCCATTCAAATAATAATTTATTGAATAACAATTACCCTATGACGTGGAGGCGGTAAGCCGTACGTACGCATGTATGGTGATATGTCATTCAAAGGATGGATAGAATAATGAAATAGGTGTAAGATATTTTTAATAACATTACAGTATATAAAAGATACTGGATTTTTTTATTTTAGAATGGAAACAACAAAGAAAGAAGAAATGGATGAAGAAAATAACTTGAAAGAGGTGATGAAATATTTAACCCCTCTTCGGGTTATTCCTTTTGATTTGATCAAATGGGATCCATAGGATGGTTTTAAGACTAACAGAAGGACACTATGATTAAGGGAGGACAGTTGAGAGGGTATTTTGGCAGGGTTTTGGAAAGAAAAATGGCTTTAAAGATGTGAATTATTGAGAAGGGTGAGTACCCTTTTATAAGAGGGGTGAGGGGAACCATTGGAAAAGATAGAATTATTATTCTATGATAAAATAATTTTCGGTTTCTAATAGCTCCAAAATAGATTATTTAAAGGGTAAGATAGGTATGGGTCTAATTCCAATCAACCAATAGGTTATAGATAGGTTATGGTAACTATATTAAGTTTATATTTTAGATTTAAATCTTAGATAAATAGTTTCTCATTACCATGTCTCTTTGTATTTTTATATTATATGCTTAATAAACATAATATAAACTTCCATTCGAACCCAAAGTGGTTAATTGGTTATACACCTATCATTATATTAGTCTTTTGGTAGAACGTTTGTTTTTTAGGAATAAAATATTAATTAATAATATAATATTTGTTTTAAGGACTCTTTTATGTCATTTTTGACACTATTTGGTATTTTGTTTATTCTAATTTTATAACAACATTATTACATTGAAAACAATTATTCTAACCAAACCTAATATGACATATTAACCTATAAAATTAGTTTAATTCATAATAAGCATAAAATCACATTTATTTGAATATTTATACAGTCAATTATTTTAATTTTTCATTGATTAGGTAATTATTGCATCATCTTTCTGTCATAAATATATTAAATTATTTAATGTCTAAATAAAATAAATAAAATAAAATTAATTAAGAAATATTTTGAGCTTCAAAAAAAATATTTATAGTCAAATTTTATTTATATCTATCCTTATATTAAAACTGTTTTTTATTAAACATTGATTTTAACTCTTTTAACTCTTCTTGAATTAAATAATAATAAATGTCCAAATCTATTCCAAGTGGAAGTAAAGAATAATTTTTTATTCCTATGTTTTTTTGGTCGAATTAAACTTATCTAATATAATTATGACATGTGTTATTGTAATAATAATAATATCATTTTTACCCTAAATTACAATATTTACTTTTAACCGTGGTAAACAAAAGTAAAAAGTTACTAATCATCAAAAATTCTTTTTATCTTATTGAACATAATTTTACTTAATGATATCAACTATGTCTCTAGAATTTTTAAAATTCAACTCATGGAAGTAGTAAGATAATGTTTTATTTAAATATGAAAAGTCTTCTAGGAGGTGGGTAAAGAAAGTAAAAAGATTAATAAAATTTTTATATATCTAATGTTATTATAAAATGACTCCAATGAATTACATTGAACATATATAAGTATTATGTATCTATTTTGAACTAAAATAAATTTAAATAAAATAAATAATTATTTAAATAAAATTTGTTTTTAAACTGTAACTTAGTGTTTTTCACTATTCATCAAAAATTGAATGTTTTCAGAAAAATACAAAATATTCACCATAAGATAATTTTGATATTCCAAATTAAAAATGAATTATATTTTAACAATTTGAAAACATAGATGTTGCATTAATTAATTTAAAATTAATTCCCATTTTCAAAACCAAAAAGTGTTTGTTTAATAAATAATAACAATCATAAGATTGACACTTGTTTATGTCAATTTTAAAGTGAAATTATTTACAATGACCACAATTTGATTAAATGGTAAAAATATAATCTAATTATTGATAAATATAATTAAAATTTATAATGAAAAACTATTAATTATTTTGATTAAAAAGTTGTTTTCATTTAAAATATTGTATTTTTCACTATTCACTCAAATATAAACGTTATCAGAAAAAAACCAAAAAATTATCGAATAGAAATTATTATGTCCCGATTCTAAAGAAGAAGTTTAATTTTTTCAAATTGAATATTTAAAAGTTTCAAATATTGAATTTAAAAGGGGTTCTCCATTAAGAGGTGGTAAGGTTGCATTTTTTTAAAATAATTATTTTATCTAAAAAATTGAATTTGTTCTAACATTATGTCTAAGAAACTCATAATATGGATTATAAAATTATAATGATTATATAAAGTTACAAATTCAGTTAATACTATTTCTAACCGCTTTTGAATGGCTAGTTTGGAAAGTCGTGGTGCATTTGAACATGGTGTTGGGTGTAGTGCAAGTTATTGCATTACTTTGAAGAAATAACGTACTATTAAACCATGGGGGGTTACATTATTCCCTCCTTCAATAAATTTCATCCTCGTAATTTGAAATTGATATTCTAAAATAATCGGTTGAAATAAGAAAATACCTATGTAGGAAAACCCACATCAAAAATTGGTTTAATAAAATTTAGTCTTAATAAGAGGAAAAGTGGAATGAAAGAGTCACCACCAAGCTATAATATTTATTAAGAGAACATTGGTGGAAATTAGAGACACGTAATTGGAGGAAAATGTAAATATTTATATGGAGTGATTGAGGTCATTAGTCACAAACAATTTTGGAATTAAGGGCCTCAAATCCATTAGTATATGAAGATTTAAAATATCATCAGTTCAAAAAAACACAAGGTATTATGATAACACATTTTTAGTTTAAGATACCTTACCAAAATTTTATAATCTAATTTCTTCAGAGAATATGAGAAGAAAAAAATATATACATTACAAGTAGTGTTCCATCCATTAACTAATTTCTACCACAAACACATCTTTCACTCTAAAATATTATAAAATATTAAAAAATATTCTATTAATCCTATTCGTATAGGGTTCCAAAAAAAATTAATTTATAATTCATCTAAATGACCTTTTAAAAAAATACATTATTTAATCCATGATATCATGTGGGCCAGTGGTAGGTGATACACCCTTGTCGCCCTTCGGTTGCGGGTTCATGTCTCGCAGCCTTGCCGGACGCGACGGGTTGCCGCCCGACCTCTAGGTTTTACTTTTATGGAAATCCAAAAATAATCTCAAACTACAATTATCCAAAATACTTCAGTCCAAACTCATAGTCCAAAATCTATAAGGAAGGTAAACCCAATGAATATCTTTTTTCCACGTAATAACATGTGAACACTTTCAGCATGTATTCTTTTAAAACACTGCAACATCCTGAATTACCATAAAACCTTATTGATTACATTCATGCTCATTTATTCCATATTGAATACTGGATAAACTCATTCTATCCAAAAAAAATTTAAACTCCAACAATGATTTAATATACAAATCCTTAATCAGTTCAAGGTAGTCATGAATATCTAATATAATTTATCCAAATCAACCATCTCTTATTTCAAAACCACTACCTCATTATTGGGACCATATTAACGATTAACATACCTTGAACCAGGTATTTTCCAAAAAGTGTATCTTACTATTAAGTCACATTTCATAGAACCATATAATCTCAAATCCTCAATAAAATTATATTGTAGTAAAATCCTTATTTATCTTCATAGTTCATATAACTAGTATATTACCGATACAACACTAAATGAAATAATTCTATAATAAAAACATAAGTACCCTAGTCATTACTCTTCATATGAGGTAGTATCATAACATGATTATTATACGCAAGCATCATTTGCGGTATAATCTGATGACTATGAAATTGATTCGCGTAGTGTCCCAACGCCTTGTAGATAAACCATTGTACATTTGAAACTTTTTTCTTACCCTTTCAATCACGTACATGGTGTCCTTTTTCTCCACACTTATAAAAAACTCACATTCCCATCAATCATTTACCAAGGTGATTCATTACACAGTTATCACATATGGGAAAATCCATCGTTTGCCTCTTCCCATTAACCATATTTATCTCTTCCATACTTTTTCTTATCTTACTTCCCTTAAAAGCCATATAACTCAGAGAATTCTTTAAATAACATATTAAAAATGATAATATTTCTTCATATGTTGAGAATACAATGGGGACTATTTCCCTTCTCAATGTTGGGTTAATACCATGAAAGATATGATCATTCTTACTCTTTGGACCATACATATAGTTGTAGTTCACTTTCCTTCTTCTGGATGCCATTTCTATATAGTGGAATACACTAGGTCTGTTTATGAATTGCAATGAATAATTCCAAACTTTTAAAATAACTAACATAAATTAAATAGTTTATGGATATAATCCATAATCATAAAAATATATTTTATTCGAGGAAGTATATACTCATTAACCCTTCATAATTTTTTTTACAAAAATGATAATTACCCTATGAATATCCCTTGGGAGTTTCGTAACCAAGAGTGAAGCAAAGGCCCATTATCGTGCACCTGTTCCCGTTCGAGTCTAGCTCAAAGTGGTGATTTCCGGTTTTACCACTAGGTACATCTGTGTCATAGCCACCTCTACTTTCTAGTATCCAGACAAGGATTTATTTTTTTAGAAAACTCAGGAAATCTCTACATTACCAAAATTCATGGAAATTATAATTTACTAATCCTCAAATTCTATCTTAGGGTAATGTTCTCTAATCAGAGTTTATCTAAATCGAGTTTCCATGGTTAGTATTAAACTTCCTCTGATACCAACTGTAACGCCCCGACCCCCGAAGCCCAAAGTCGGTGAATTATTTTAATACATTGGCTTTATCACAAGGAAATCGTGTGTTGAATGACAGATCAGTTTAGTATTATTGGAAACAAGATTCACATATAACTTCAACATTACAACTTTAAATGAAATACAACATAAATTAATTTCATAAGAAACATCAAAGACTCCTAGATTTTTCCTGCAAGTCACTCATGACTATCTTCTTCATACCCTGGATAAATGAAACATAAGAAAGGGGTGAGCTCAAATGATCAGTAAGGGTATGAAATACAGCAGAAGATAACCTAAATATTAAGGATGCTGAATAATTGAAACCACATTCCTTTACCTATAATTAAAATCAATAATTTTATGGAAATTATATGATCTGAGTAAATAATTGCATAATAAAAGATAATCATGGGTATTATACTAGTCTAATTACCACTTGAACCATCAATATTATTTTTATAATGAGAGAATGTATAATTCATGACATTCTGAATCATTTTCTCAAGGCCTTGGCGAAGACACCTAAAAATGTTTAAGGCCTCAGCTAAAACAATATATCAAATTGGGAAAGGCCTCGGCCAATTCCTCATTTAGTTGTCTTATGAGACTTACCAATGCATTGAGAAGCTATAGCGGGATCCACCCATCACTTAATAAGTCTAATACATTCCTCATATGAAAAGGTTGAAATATAACATAAACATTAATATTAAAACAAGAATATGAAATGTCAATACATTATCACTAAACAATGAATGGTTTAAAAATAGAACATTCACAGTCAAACATATCACAAAACCATCAATACATTATAGATGTTCTGTATCATAACAAATCAACATGAAATAAACTTGAATTCCATCAACGAATGTTGACATAGATGAAATTAAAACATTTTTTTAGAGAAATATCAAATTTTTTTGAAATCATTTAAGAGTCACATAATTATAATGAAAACATTCCTTTTTAAAATACACATATAATCTTTTAATGGAAGCTTTGACGATGTTATAATAGCGGAATATAGACGCACCTACCGTATATGTTAAAAAAACATTCTTACATTAAATTTTTCAAAAAGGATAAAAAGTACTTTTTCTGGAAAATGATTGAAAAATTCCTTTTAAACAATTTTATAAAATGTCAAGGAGGTTTATAAATTACATTAACCCATAGTCTAGGGAATAGTAAATGTGTTTTGAAATACATTTTTAAGAAACATGGATGTGGATGATAAAGAGGTCTTAGTAGATAATTACGTTTAAAAATCCTCGGATGATGAAGATATTGTGAAATTAATCATTACCTTGTACATTTCATAGGTCAAAGGTATGTTAACCTCCTGTATAATGGTAAAATAATTTTTAGTAATTTGTACAAGAATCATATATAGTAATATGATATCATATATGATCTTTTAACATTTCTTTGTTAATAATATCTTAGTATTATCGTCATTTAGATTGTTAACTGATTCATTTTCCTTTATATGATTTGTTATGTAAGTAATGTTTTATATGAATATAATTTTTCATATTCATATTCATAATGATATTATGTATTTAAAAATTATTTTTAATCATCTACTGAAAATTATTCTTGAATGGATACAATGGGGAAGGAATCTTATCATGTTTGTGGGGACAGTAATCCATATGTATGCACGAGCGAAAATATCATTCTTTTGAAATTAAAATAATATATATTTTGATGGTATATAATATATACAGAATCATTATCATGTAATATTTATTATTTACATCAATTAAACATCATTATTAAATCCATCCATATAATAATGTATTGAATAACAATTACACCATGATGTGGAGACGATAAGTCGTACGTACGCACACATAGTGAAATGTCATTCAAATGATGGATAGAATAATGAATATGGTTGTACCATATTTATAATAACATCATAGTATATATAAGACAATTGTGTTATTATTTTAAAATTGAAACAACAAAGAAAGAGGAAGTGGATGAAAAAAGGAACTTGAAAGAGGTTATGAAATAGTTACCTCTTATGTGGGTTCTTCCTTTTGATTTGATCAAAAGGGCTCCATTGGATGGCTTTATTACTAAATTAAGGCCTATAGGATGAAGGGATGATATATGCGAGTGTATTTGAGCATGTTTTGGCCGTTTCAAATGGCTTTGAAGGTGTGAATTAGAGAGAAGGTGGAGTGCCCATTTATAAGAGGGGGTAAGGGAACCTTAGGAAAATCTTGAAATATTATTTTATAATAAAATAGTTTTCGGTTTCTAATGTCTCATAAATTTATTATTTATAGGATAAGGAGTTTATGTGTCGAAAACCACTCAACCAATAGGTTTTAGACATGTTTGGGTCACTATATTTACCTAATCTTTTAAATATAATTCTTAGTTAAATAGTTTGACATTTACCATGACTCTTTGTATTTTTATATTATATGGTTAATAAACATACAATATAAATTCAAGATAACCTCAAGTGGTTCATTAATTATACAAATGTCATTATATAAGTATTTTGGCAGAACCTTATATTTTTAGGAGTAGATCATTAATTAATACTATAATATTTGTTTTAAAAACACTTTTATGACAATTTTTACACAATTTGGTATTTTGTTTTTTCTAAAATCATAACAGAATTATTACTTCGAAAAAAATTATTCTCACCAACCCTAATATGTCATATTAACCTAGAAAATTAATAGAATTCATAAAAATCTCAAATTTCATTTATTTGGATATTTATAATGACAATTATTTTAATTATTCTTTAATTAGTTAATTACTACATAATCATGGTGTCATAACTAAATTAAATTATACAATTTCTAAAAAATATAAATAAAATAACATTATGTAATAAATCATTTTATATTTATAATTAAAATTTATAGTCTAATTTATCTTATGTGTATCCTTATTTTAAAAATGTTTTAGTTATTAACATTGATTTTAACTCTTTTAACTCTTCTTGAATTAATTAATAATAAATTTCCAAATCTAATCCAGTGAGAACTAACAAATAATATTTTATTCCAAAGGTTGGTTTTGGTGTTATTACACGTATCCAATAGAATTATTACATTTCTTAGGGTATTAATAATATAATTTTTACGCAAAATTACCCTATTTACTTTTAACCGTTGTCAATATAAGTAAATAGTTACAATTCAAAAAAAAATTATTTTCATCTTATTGACCAAAATTTATTTAATGATATCAACCGCGTCTCTTAGATTTCTGAAATTCGACTCACAGAAGCGGTGAAATTATGTTTTATGTAAATTTACAAATGTTCCTAGGAGGTGGGAAAACACGCTATAAAGTTCAATAATTTTTTTTATATATCTTAAGTTATTATAAACTCACTCAAATGAATTACATTGAACATATATAGGTATTATGTATCTATTTTGACATAAAATAAATATAAATAACATAAATAATTATTTAAATAAAAATTCGGTTTTAAATTATAACTTGGTGTTTTTCACTATTCGTCAAAAATTGATTGTTTTCAGAAAAAAAACCAAAAATTCACCCTAAGCTAATTTTGATATTCCGAATACACTAATAATTTTATTTTAAAAATTTATAAATAAAGAAGTTTCATTAATTAATTTAAAATTAATTCCCATTGTCAAAACCAAAAAGTGTATATTAAAGAAATAATAACTATCAAAATATTGACACATGTTTATATCCAATTTTAAAGTGAAATTATTTACAATGACCATCATTTTATTAAATTCTAAAAATATAATATGATTTTACTTCCAAACCATTAAAATGTATAATTCACCACTATAAATTATTTTGATTGAAAATTCTTTTTTTAGTTAAAATATAGTATTTATCAATATTGACCCAAATATGAAATTTATTAGAAAAACAACAAAAATTTGTTCAAACGAAATTATTATGTCAAGATTATAATGAATAAATTTATTTTTTCAAATTTAATTTATAAATTTTTCAAATATTCGATTTAATAGGGGTTCTCCATTAAAAGGCGGTAAAATTGCATTTTTTTTGAAAATTAATTATTTTTTCTGAAAAAATGAATGTGTTCTTACAATGTGTCTAAGAAACTCATAATATGGATTCTAAAATTATAATAATTATATAAAGATCAAAAATTAGTTAATATTATTCATAACCCCATTTGAACGACCAGTTTGGTAAGTCGTGGTGTGCTTGAACTCGGTGTTGCGTTTAGTGAAAGTTATTCAATTGCTTTGAAGAAATAATGTACTATGAAATCCTGGGGTGTTACATTTACAGAAGACATGTAATGGATTGACAGTAATGTAATGGTATTCTAGTTGTTCTTGTGCAGGTGTACATGGTTGTGCATCTGTGTTGGTATTGTGTATATGTTCTCCATCCATTCTTGTTCATATGTACCAATTCATGTAAATACCATCATACCCCAATGTTACACAAATGTCCAACTATTGTGTGTAAAAATATGTTGAATATATAACTCCGAGTGAACCAATTTCTACAACAGATAATGAAATAAACATTTGGTTTTAATCCTATTTTAAAAAATATATTTATAGGATTTCATTAAATACTGTTTTTTTAAGATTCATACATGTGTCCCCACCACAATCTATTTTTCTATGAATCCACTATATATATCATTTATCTATTGTTAGGAGTTCCTTAAACATAAATAGTGTATAGATTCCAATATCCTTATCACTCCAGAAGACAATTCTCATCACACTACGTAAGGTCATTGGAAATCCATGGATGGGAATTTTTGATACACTAATTATTATTCAATAAACATCAATACACAATGATTGTACCCCCAATAACGTTGTTGATCATGAATCTAATCCTTCTAGTTTCATCCCTTAGTTCTTTCAATTCATTGACCAAGTTAATTAAAAATATTTATTGTATGATGAAGATATAGAGAAAATAAAAAATAATAATGTGAGGAATTAACATTTCCCACTAATTGGTCTGGATTTTATTCCACCGTAATGATATCAGCAATTTAATGGAAGAGTAAAAGAAGAAAAATTTCACCTCCAAATTCAGAAAAAAACCACACATGTAAATCAATTATCAAACAATGATTCAATTTTTGTCACCTATTGATTTATGATTGATATAATAAAATAATAATTTGTATTGAATAAAAAATCATTACACTAATTTGGATTTAATCTCTAATAAATAATGGTTCTTTGTATCTAATGATTGAAAGATCCATGATATTAGTTCGCGATTAAAAGTACAATATTAATCTATCTGTGAACAAAGATCTATTGTTGTTAACAAACAACACTCCTCCTTGGCTCCAATTTAGTACCATGTTTCATTTTTCTAATCCTATGGGGTTTCAATTACAATTTTTGAATAAAAGTGTTTAGGTTTTGTGAAATTAAAAAAACATTCATTCATCTCATGGCCACCAATTACCAAATTCCAAATCTGAAAAATGGTTAATTCACTCCAATGATAAAAATAAATTATAAAAATTCTGGGGGTCATTGTTTTCCTATTTGAGGTCCCATTATACAGTATATTAATTATTTATATGAAATATTGTTGTTTGATATAATATATTTATTATTTTAATTATATTAACATTGAGTCTCCCCAATTGTTGTAATTACATAGAAACAGAACACTATATTTTAAAATATTTCAATGTAATACAAGGGTAAAAATATTTGATTCAATATCCTTGCCTTATGGATATTTGTGTGGAAACGTAAAAAAAATGAAAAATAGTTGCGGATATAGATATTGTGTCTTGTTTCCCCCTTCCATGTGTTATATTGACGAATCTCATACATCCACCATATTTTCACCAATGAGATCATTCACTGACAAAGGATATTTTCTTTCTAATCGTTGATTAGTACAAGGGACATTGGGATGGAAGATCCATCATTGATATCATGGTAATCAATATCGATAACATGTTATAGCTCCTTCATAGCCATCAACAACTGAGACATATGAAATAAATCATGTACTATATATATCTATAGATATTCAGATAATCAGTACACCACCTAACCAGTACTATTCACCATGTAGAAAGGGCATATGAACCAGAAGATAACATGCTTCCCATACTAAATCATCTGTACCCTCATAAAGGACATAACATCAAGAATAGATGTCCACACTATATAAAAATATATTACACTATTTTTGGTCCCCGTAATAATTATAACAACATTAGATAGTATTATTCCAATTACAAAATATCTATAAATTATCATTCGACACTCACACTTAATTGGGGCCCCTGAGTGATATCTCGTCAAGATTAGTATAACACATTGGAGACATGTGCGGTCTCCTACAAATGGAATCAAATGGTTCCATACTAGTTGCAGATTTTTATTAGTTGTTTATATACACAATATTCAATATTGTTCAGTTATCCTACCGTCTTTGGATAAATTGGAAAATGATTGCATAATGCATATTCTATAAAGCTCAATGGTTTCTTCAATCACGTCATCAATTTTCTGGGGAAAATAAAATGCTCACATTTAATTGGGTCTCAAATCTATCTTTAAATACAAGACATGATCATTAAATGATTTTAAAATAAAAGTTAAAACCATTCATTAATGGAACTCTATAGATATAGAATATCTATATTAACAAATACATCACATTATCTCTACAAAATTCTTCCCTAAAAAAGGATATGATGTCGTACAACATGGTAAATTAGTCTATGATCACCAGATAACATCATTTGCTATAGAAAATTTTGGAATCCCTATAATGATTTCCAAAGAAATTCTATCCCAATTTTTCTCTATCACATTATGGGTATTCCTAATAACATTGGAACATGGAGCTCAAAAATCATATACTAATAATGGGTAAAATGACAGATAAACTCCCCTTCATTCCTCTTAATCCCCGTCCACAAGAACATACATCATATGAAATAGGAATTTATTTTTACTACAGGTTATTATCCTAAGGGTATTTTATTAAAATACTCAATTAATCTTATTTCCAATAGACTAGTATCATCACCAAAATTTAAAAAGAAATAGATTCTCCCCATCATTTGAAAATGCAACATGATCTTGTTTAGTGCATTTCAGAACACATAAGGTCTCATTGTTGGTATCAAGAAGATAAGTTTCTCGATCATAGTGAAATGTTTAGGGGTTAAAAGAATCAACATGATGTAAAGTATACCATCCTTATCCACCAGGTACACCTTCAGTGAGTCCACCACCATTATCACCTTTCTCAACATCTATAATCAAAATATGTTTTTAATATTCCATCATATTACTATTCCTCAGAATATACTATATCGTAAATTCATGTCCCCATAAGAACACTATCCCTATTTTTTCACAAGATAATACTATTATCTAAAAATATATACTTGAGACAAGTGTTGTTAGAAAACGATATAAACCAATAATATAAATTTTATCTTTTTCCCATATTTGTGGAAATGACACTTGCAGCGATCAATAAATTCTATGTCACATAATTCATTAAATGTGGTCTTATCTTATAGGACCCATAGAAAATCACCACTAACCTCCACATCAGAAAAAAAATTCAAGTTGTAATGGCATTATAGAAAACCACATTATCAACACAATAATATGGAATCAAAATATGGGGAACTTTTCAACATAAAAATACTACCATAAAATCCTGATAGTTCCACTCCATATATAAAAATGTTTTTCCTCATCAATAAAAATCATTCAAGGCTACAAATATCATCGATAAATTAGGTATGAATTCATTATAGTATACCACCAAGACAAAAAAGCTCCAAAACTCAATAATTTTATTTATTGGGTCCAATGATAGTACTTACTTTACATTTTATAGGTCAACCACTACTCCCTCCACTAATATTGTAACACCCCGAGATTTTATGAGATATATTATTTTTAATTTTATTGATGTCTTGTGTTGTACGTTACAACAAAAGAGTATTGCACAACATGCAACCCTAACGTGGCTGCATTTCATGCAATCGCGACCTACCTCGATAGCGTGTGTAGTACGCAATACCGAGTTTCACTAAACGAGATATTATTATAATATTATTATGAACTAGCCGTTATGAATAGTAATACCCACTTTTTGAAATTTTTAAAATTTTATCTATCAAAATAGACTTCATTTTTGGATTCAGAATATCAAAATTAGCTTAGGGTAAAATTTTGGTACATTTCGGATAACTTTCATATTCTGATGAATAGTGGAAATTACTAAATTTTAATTAAAAACAAATTTTTTAATCGAAATAATTAATAATGATAAATTATTAATTTGAGTGGTTTTAAATTATATTTAGAATATATTTTTACAATTTAATACAATGTTGGTCGTCGGATGTAATTTTACATTTAAACCAGACATAAACAAGTGTCAATCTTTTGATAGTTATTATCTCTTAAGAACACGCTATTTGTTTTGACGACGGGAACTAATTTTGATATTAATTAATGCAACTGATATGTTTTGAATTTGGTAAAATAGACATCATTTTTGAATTCATATTATCAAATATTGCTTAGGCCTAATTTTTGGTATTTTTCTGGAAACATTCATTTTTTTGATGAATAGTGAAACCACTAAGTGGTTGTTAAAAAAACTGAATTTTTTATAAAACTAAATTTTACCGCTTCTGTGACTAGAATTTAGAAAATCAGAGAGACATGGTTAACATTAAGGACTAAAATGTGGTTCAATGAGATGAAAATAATTTTTGGTAAATAGTAACTTTTTACTTTTTTTACCACGGTTAAAAGTAAATAGGGTAATTAATAGTAAAAATGATATTATTATTACACTAAAACATGTCCTAATTCTATTGGATAAGTTTAATTCGGACAAAAAAACCTTAGGAATAAAATATGGCCATTTAGGCCCACTTGGATTAGATTATGACATTTATTATTAATTTATTTAAAGAAGCGTTAAAATAGTTAAAATCAATGTTTAATAAATAAATCATTTTTAATATAGGGTTATACATAAGATAAATGCAACTATAAATATTCATTAGAAATCTAAAAAGATTTCCTACATAATGGCTTTTTATTTATAATTTTTAACTTAAAATAAGTTTATTTATTTATGACACAATGATGATGCAGTAATTATCTTATTAATGAAATATTGACATAATTGATGTTATAAATACCCAAATAAATGTAATTTGAGACTTTTTAGGAATTAAAATAATTTTTTATGTTAATAGGACATCTTAGTATTGATTTAATTAACTTTTGTAGAACTAAAAATTCTGTTATGATTTTCACAAAAACCAATTACCAAATAGTTTCAAAATTGACATAAAATAGTTTTTAAAACAAATATTCTATTATTAATTGTTATTATATTCCTAAAAATATAAGAGTCGGCCAAATGACTTAGATAAGGTTATATATATTAATAATAAACAACTTGGGGTTCTTTTGACTTGATATAGTATGTTTATTAACCTTATAGTGTAAGAAAAAAAGAAGACACGGTAAAAGTTAAATTATCAAACTTAAAGTTAAATCTAAATGATAAGGTTAAAATTGATACCTAAACTTGTCTAAATTCTATTGTATGAGAGTATTTCTACCCATCCCCTCCTTATCTTAGAAATATATCAATTTTGAGCTACTAAAAACATAATTTTACGTTATGATAAAATAATACTTTTAGTTATTCCAAAGGTTCCCCTCTCCTCCCTTATAAAAGGGCACCTCATCCCTCTCTTCCTCACACCACTTTGAGCCTTCAAGCTCGGCAAAACCCTTCCAAATTCTCTTCTAAACTTCCCTAGAAACATCCTAGAGGTCCTGGTATTCTTCAAAGACCAATTTTAGTGCCCTAAGAGGAGATCTCAAAGAGGCGCTTCAAGGAAGAGTTAATGTCCATTACTGATTCTTTCACCTTTATTTCATCTTCCACTTCTTCTTCTTAGGTTGTTTCATTATGAAGTAATAACATTAGTATCACTCATATAATTATATGTTATTATAAGTATGAAATAACCCTATTTCACAATCTATCCATCCTACGGAAAACGAAATCACCGCACGTGCGTACATATGGAATACCGTCTCCACGTCGTGGTGTAATGTATTTTCCACCACCACCTTACATGGATGTGTATAATGGTGTAAATAATAACTATATAAGATTAATGTAAAGTGATATTTATTCTGTAATATTATACATACACTCCAATAAAATTCCACGATCATGGGAACGATATCATCCCTCGTGCGTACGTACGGAATACCGTCTCCACGACGCGATGAGATTCATTCTCAATGATTAACCATTCATAAATTATTATAAAGTATATATAATAAGTAATAATGAAATATATTACATAATAATGATACTATATTTATGTATATATATATGTATTTCATCCAATTAATTCCATTCAATTCAATGAGGAAACGAAAACAACGTTCATGCGTACGTACGGCCTACCGTCTCCATGAACGGTGTATTTCTTTCCATTTATCGATATATTATATATATGTATATTATGAATATATATTATATATAAATCATGTTTTATATTATTTAATTAATTAATCATGAATTGAGTAATCATATGAATAATTACAAGTCAAAACACAGATGTCAAATTAAATAATTTTACCCAAAATGCTCTTTAACATGGAATTTACAAAATAATGGGTAATATAAATTCATAAGTGAACCATATATGATATCATAACAATGAATATGAATCTATAATAAGTCAATGAAATTATTTAAATCATTATATAGGAGGTTCGGATACTTACAAACAAATCGGACCTAAGGTAAGGGACAATATCACAATCTCATTTTATCGGAGATTGTTTATACTTTGGTATTTACTGGGGTGTATTTTATCATACACATCCACGTTTCCTCAATATGTAATATTGTTTCCATCCACATACAATTTTTTAAATCCAATTTAACCCTTCGGTGAGTTTTTAGTAAAAGATATGAAAGAAATCATTTGTCGCTTTTCATATGAGGTACTTTTTGACTTTTCCGACAAAAGTACGAGAAGAATGTTTTTTTAACTTACACGGAATGAATAGATTTTTAAAAAATTATTTTAAAAAATAAACCTTTACAAGTTTTCAAGTTTATTTTTAATCAACTTCTTTTAGTTTAAAATTGTATGACATGTTAATAAAGGAAAATGTTTTTGAAGTAGAAAGGATATTTTCCTCAAAAATGGAGTTCAAGTGTTTTATCAATATTATTTTCCATCTAAGATAATATAGGGTTCGGTTTCTATCCCTACTATTATATTTATTTGATTATGTTGTGATGGAATTATTTTTATGAATTCCTTTATCTTATATGAATTGTTCTATGATGTCATGTTGTTTAAGAATCCCATTATTATTACCTAGGTTATGCAATGATGTATGATTTATGATTTTGTGGAACACATAAGAATGGTATCATTATGAGATGGGTGGTACCTATATCTCCCTCCAATGCATTGGGTAAAGATTTTATATCTCATGAGATAGACATGGCTGGAACGAAAGGTTAAACCGGTTCTGTGAAACAGGACTGAAACGAGGAGTAAACTCGGTTCAGAAATGGACATTGTCTACTAAGATATTCTTGCAAATGTGTCTTGAATAATAAGAAATGATTCTCTATTATTATGTTTGTATGCCACAAAGTTTCATGTTTTATGTTATGATTATTTGGATTAAATTTAACTACTATGATTTATCCCATGTTATGAAATTATGATCTCTTTTGCAGGTTAATATTTCCAAAACATATGTTCTTATGTATATGATGTGATTGATATTTCTTTTTTTTTACAATTACTAAACATTTGAGATCACCCTTTATATGTTTTCCCCATGATTTAAAGAAGGTTTTTATGTAAGAAAACAAAAAGGGGATGATCTTATTGGAGATATTGAAGATCTTTCACCATGATTAGAAGATTATGTTCCATGATTCCAAAGACACTAAACTATTACAGTCCTTGTGTTACTGTTTTTGTATTCTGCAAATGTAATGTAAAGTCCATGTACGTAAAGCTACAGGTATCTATAGTTGGTATCAGAGGAAAGGTTTAGTCAACCATTGGAAACTAGGATGCGAGAACTTTAGTGAGATCCCTAGAGATATTTCTAAGGTATGTCTAGGGATGTCCCTAAGGATAAGTATAAGTATCGGTTATAGTCCTATAATTACGGTAACGATATTAGAATTAAACCTAAGATGTTAGATATTGAAGGTACTCCCCCTCTATTATGTTGTTTTCCCTAGCATGATTTTTGCCTCTCACACTGTTCTTTTTGGGTTTTAGACGATGACTGGAACCCGAAGGAACCATGTTGATCAATGCAATGGACAATGCAATGATTGTCCTCCTGAACAAAAAAATGTTATGGGAGATGGAGTGAAAAATATTATTGCTATAATTAAAAAAGATATGAATCATTCTGGACATCCAAAGGAGCAGAGAATGGAACAATATTCTATTGAGTCCTTTATGAGGCAACGTCCACCTTCATTCAGTGGTACTTCTGATCCACTTATTGCTGAACAATGGATCAGTACCACTGAAAAGATATTTTCAGTTCTTCAATGTTCTGAACATGATAAAGTCATCTTAGCAGTATATCGTTTGGAAGGTGATGTTGATCAATGGTGGAATCTTATCAAAAATACGATTCCAAGAGATGAAATTGAGTCCATGGAATGGGATGAGTTCAAGAACATATTTGTCAATAAGTTCTTCACTCGTATTCTTCGAACAATGATGGATAAGGAGTTTCTTGATATATAGAAAAAGGATGATGAATATGTTGGTGTATACGAAGAGAATTTTACAAGGCTTTTAAGGTATGCATCTGGATTTATCATCCAACCTGAAGGTAAAGATGATCGGTTCTTCAGTGGCTTAAAACCAAATCTTCTAAGGGCATTAGCTATAAGAGACTTCAGTAGCTATGAAGAAATTGTGTGATGTGATATCAAGGTAGAAATGGAAGTTGGTGTTACTTATCTATCTCATAGTTTTGACAAGAAACTAAAGATGGAGTTCAAGGAGAAATCTCAGAATAATGGTGAAAAGAAGATGAATGTTTCCTTATGCTCAAAGTGTGGAAAGAAGCATGGTGGAGATTGTCTTAAAGGGACTAGAAAATGCTTTAAGTGTGGAAAATAAGGTCATCAAGTAGCTGAGTGTCGAAGTAATGGAAACAGGGTATCTAATAATGTGAATAAAGAAAAGACTACAGAGAACGCACCACCAACACTTCAATGCTTCAAGTGCAAGGAAAAGGGGCATTATGCTAATAAATGCCCTAATCCAAGGGTTAGTGATGATCGACATGAGCAACCACTTAAGGCAAAGGACAAAGGGAAGTCACATGCGATCAATATTGGCGATGTTGAATATGACAACGATGTGGTGGAATGATTAAGTGTTTATGTAATGGGATTTCAAAATAATGTTGTATATAATATCGTGGAATATTGGAATATTTATTTATTGGTCTATTTTGGTTTTCAATAATTTTATGGTACCGGTAACCATGGAAAGTGATTGAGATATTTTTTGAAAAAAGATGATATGCACATAATGAAGGGATAAAGAGAAAATGAAATTTTTGACAGTATTCCTAAGCTCATGACTGATATAAGGAAATAGTTATATCATGGTTTGTGTTTTTGGTATGTGAAAAGAGTTAACTTTTGACAGCACTCATGCTTTCGCTAAGATTCAATGGTTATTCATTTTTCAAAATAATATATGATTAAGGCCTTAGAATGTTTGTAATGTTACCAACAAGACATATCTTATGATATATGGGGATCAACGATGGAATTAACATGCTTGTTATATGAAATCTCTTGTAATCGTTTTCACTATAATATGAGATTGGATAGTAGTATTTTGGATAAGCCTAAATATTGGAAACGATTATGTTGGACATAAGTTAGTATTGTTTAAGGATAGAACTTTTTTAGATATTATTGATGAGATGTTATAGTAATGTAGTTTTAGAAAAAGGACAACCTGCAGGACGAGAGACCGCCCATCGCGTCGGACAAGGCTGTGGGAATTGAACCCACAACTGAAGTGCGACTGGCCTTTATCGCCTACCACTAGCCTACAGGAACTCCCTGGTTAGTTGAAATTAGTTTTATTTTATTAAGCGGTATGATATATGATGTATAAGTTCATTTTTGGACCCATATACGATTAATCTAACTATAAGATGGACTTATAACTTTTGCTAACCTTTTGTTTGAAACAGATGGAATGGCCCATCATTCTATCACATGATCTGCTAACACATCACGAATAAAAAATTCAACTTCATTTCTTTAAGGGATGAAGTTTAAATTGTTCAATTCACGAACAACGGTGAGATTGTACCAAAATCATGTAAGTTTTTCTTTTAATTCATCAACATTAGGGAAATCATCTTGAAAAACAAAAATGTTTTCCTGGTTCCCTTATATCCGATGAATCAGATGGTACCTTAGATCATCAAAAATCTATATCTTTGTGATTATTGGCTTTTTCATAGCCATGTTCTCTACCACTCTCCATCAGAACATAATGGTTAGGTTTCTCTTCCATATCCATATTTTCACCTATGTTCTCCTATGTGGAAAACTAGTGATTAGTTAATTTGGGTAACCGTTATGTTTCAAACATTAGTTTTTAAAGATTGGTTTTGGTATTCCATTTTACGATGTGGGTTTCTATTAAAGAATCTTTTGAGTAGTAAACCATTTATAACCCCGACAAATTTCGAGGGCGAAATTCATTTTAAGGGGGGTAGAATGTAACACTTCGGGATTTTATGAGAAATATTATTTTTAATTTTATTGATGTCTTGGGTTGTACGTTACAAAAAAGGAGTATTGCACAACACACAACCCTAACATGGCTGCATTACACGCAATCACGACCTCCCTCGATAGCGTGTGTAGTACGCAATACCATGTTTCACTAAACGAGATATTATTATAATATTATTATGAACTAGCCATTATGAATAGTAATACCCACTTTTTGAAATTTTATAAATTTTATCATTCAAAATAGACTTCATTTTTGGATTCGTAATATCAATGTTAGCATAGGGTGAAATTTTGGTAATTTTCGGATAACATTCATATTCTGATGAATAGTGGAAATAAATAAATTTTAATTAAAAACAAATTTTTTAATTGAAATAATTAATAGTGATAAATTATTAATTTGAGTGGTTTTAAAGTATATTTAGAATATTTTTTTACAATATAATACAATGTTGGTCGTTGGATGTAATTTCACATTTAAACCAGACACAAATAAGTGTCAATCTTTTGATAGTTATTATCTCTTAAGAACACGCTATTTGTATTGACGACGAAACTAATTTTTAAATTAATTAATGCAACTGATATGTTTTGAATTTGGTAAAATATACATCATTTATGAATTCATAATATCAAATATATCTTAGGCCTAATTTTTGGTATTTTTCAGGAAACTTTCATTTTTTTGATAAATAGTGAAACCACTATGTGGTAGTTAAAAAAACAGAATTTTTCATAAAACTTAATTTTACTGCTTCTGTGAGTGGAAGTTCGAAAATCCGAGAGACACGGTTAATGTCAAGGACTAAAATGTGGTTCAATGAGATGAAAATAATTTTTGGTGAATAGTAACTTTTTACTTTTTTTACCACGGTTAAAAGTAAATAGGGTAATTAAGGGTAAAAATGATATTATTATTACCCTAACACATGTCCTAATTCTATTGGATAAGTTTAATTCGGCAAAAACAACCTTAGGAATAAAATATTCCCATTTAGACCCACTTGGATTAGATTAGGACATTTATTATTAATTTATTTAAAGAAGGGTTAAAATAGATAAAATTAATGTTTAAAAACTAAATAATTTTTAATATAGGGTTATACATAATATAAATTCGACTATAAATATTCACTAGAAAGATAAAAATATTTCCTACATAATTTTATTTTATTTGTAATTTTTGACTTAAAATAAGTTAGTTTATTAATGACACAATAATGATGTAGTAATTATCTTATTAATGAAATATTGACATAATTGATGTTATAAATACCCAAATAAAGGTAATTTGAGACATTTTATGAATTACAATAATTTTCTATGTTAATATGACATGTTGTTATTGATTTAATAAACTTTTTTCGAACTAATCATTCTGTTAAGATTTTCACAAAAATCAATTATCAAATACTGTCAAAATTGACATAAAATAGGTTTTAAAACAAATGTTATATTATTAATTGTATTATATTCTTAAAAAACTAAAGTTCAGACAAATTACATATATAAGGTTATATATATTAATAATAAACAACTTGTGGTTCGTTTGGCTTGATATAGTAAGTTTATTAACCTTATAGTGTAAGAAAACAAGAAGACATGGTAAAAGATAAATTATCTAACTTAAAGTTAAATCTAAATGTTATGGTTAAAATTGATACCTAAACTTGTCTAAATTATATTGGATGAGAGGATTTCGACCCATCCCTACGTTAGATTCTAAATATATAAATTTTGATCTATTAAAAACCGAATTGGACTTTATAATAAAATAATACTTTTAGATATTCCAAAGGTGCCCCTCTCCTCCCATATAAAAGGGAATATCATCCCTCTCTTCCTCACACCACATTGAGCCTTCATGTTCGGCCAACCCCTGCCAAATTATCTTCTCCACTTCCCTAGAAACATCCTAGAGGTCCTGGTCTTCTTCAAAGACCAATTTTAGTGCCCTAAGAGGAGGTCTCAAAGAGGCGCTTCAAAGAAGAGGTAATGTCCGTTACCGATTCTGTCACCTTTATTTCTTCTTCCACTTCATCTTCATAGGTTGTTTCATTATGAAGTAATAACATCAGTATCACCCATATACTGATATGTCATTATAAGTATGAAACAACCCTATTTCACCATCTATCCATCCTACGAAAAACGAAATCACCGCACGTGCGTACGTACGGAATTCCGTCTCCACGCCGCGGTGTTATCTATTTTCCACCACCACCATACTTGGATGGGTATAATGGTGTAAATAATAACTATATATGATTATTGTAAATTGATATTTATTCTGTAATAGTATACATACACTCCAATAAAATTCAACGATCATGGGAACGATATTATCGATCGTGCGTACGTACGGAATACCGTCTCCACGACACGATGAGATTCATTCTCAATGATTAACCATTCATAAATGATTATAAAGTATATATAATAAGTAATCATGAAATATATGACATCATAATGATACTGGATTTATTCATATATATATATGTATGTCATCCAATTAATTCCATTCAATTCAATGTGGAAACGAAAACAACGTTCATGCGTACGTACGGCCTACCGTCTCCATGAACGGTGTATTTCTTTCCATTTATCAATCTATTATATATATGTATATTATGAATATATATTATATATAAATAATGTTTTATATTCTGGAATTAAGTAATCATGATCTATGTAATCATATGAATAATTACAAGTCAAAACACGGACGACAAATGAAACGATTTTACCCAAAACGCTCTTTAACATGGAATTTACAAAAGAACGGGTAATATAAAGTCATAAGTGAACCATATATGATATCATAACAATGAATATGATTCTTTAATAATTCAATTACATTATTTAAATCATTATACTGGAGGATCAGACCCTTACAAAGCAAATCGGACCTAAGGTAAGGGAAAATATCACAATCTCATTATATACGAGATTGTTTATACTTTGGTATTTACTGGGGTGAATTTTATCATACACATCCATGTTTCCTCAATATGTAATATTGTTTCCAACCACCTACAATTGTTTAAATCCAATTTTACCCTTCGGTGATTTTTTAGTAAAACATATGAAAGGAATCTTTTGTCGTTTTTCATACGAGGTACTTTTTGACTTTTCCGACAAAAGTACGAGAAGAATGTTTTTTTAACATATACGGCATGAATGGATTTTTAAAAAATTATTTAAAAGAAGCTTACTTTACAAATTTTCATGTTTATTTTTAATCAACTTCTTTTAGTTTAAAATTTTATGACATGTTAAAAAAGGAAAATGTTTTTGAAGTAGAAAGGATATTTTCGTCAAGAATGGAGTTCAAGTGTTTTATCAATATTATTTTCCGTATAAGATAATATAGGGTTCGGTTTCTATCCCTAATATTACATTGATTTGATTATGTTGTGATGGAATTATTTTTATGAATTCCATTATCTTATATGAATTGTTTTATGATGTCATGTTTTCTTAAGAATCCATTTTTCATTACATGGGTTATCCAATGATGTAGGATTTATGATTTTGTGGAACACATAATAATGGTATCATTATGAGATGGGTGGGACCTTATTCTCCCTCCAATTCATTGGATAATTATTTTATATCTCATGAGATAGAAATGGCTAGAATGGCAGGTTAAACTGGTTCAGTGAAACAGAACTAAAACGAGGAGTAAAATCGGTTCAAAAATGGACTTTGTCCACTAAGATAGTCTTGGTAATGTGTCTTCAATAATTAGAAATGATTCTCTATGATTATGTGTGTATTCCACAAAGATTCATGTTTTATGTTATGATTATTGGGATTATATTTCACTACTATGATTTATCCCATGTTATGAAATTATGATCTCTTTTTCATGTTAATATTTCTAAAAGTTATGTTCTTATGTATATGATGTGATTGATATTTCTTTTGTTTACCCTTACTGATCATGTGAGCTCACCCTTTATATGTTTTTTCCCCAGGATTTAAAGAAAGGTTTTAGGTAAGAAAACAAAAAGGGGATGATCTTATGGGAGATGTTGAAGATCTTTCACCATGATTAGAATATTATGTTCCAAGATTCCAAATACACTAAACTAGTACCGTCCTTGTGTGTCTGTTTAGGTATTCCACAAAAGTAATGTAGTTTCCTTTTACGTCAAGCTACGGGTCTCTACAAATATCAGATGATCTGAGTAATTTACCTTTTAAATATAGAACTGTAAATTTTAAATCATACTTTAATGATTGTGATCTATGCGTATATCTAGAACCATACTAAAATATATCATGTTATCCTCCCCACAAACTTAGTACAATCATATTTCATCAGTGAATATTACCATGAAAAAATATACAAAGAAATGATATAAAATTTTCATAAATCCCATGAACACTTCTCTGGAATATATGACACCACAGGGAACCACTAGGTAATCATATTGAATATTGGAACATAATAATGTCAAATTTAAAATATCCAATTATCAATCTCTAAGATGGTGATAGTGTGAATTGAATTTTATATTTGAGAACTACCTCTCCCCACACATTAGATAAAATAGGTCATCAATTTTTGAATGTGGATACTTATTGTTTACATTAACCTAATATAGGAGAATTTTCCATTAAAACCCATAAAATTTCATTTGAATTATTGTAGAAAAAAATTATGGTTTCCAAAGGATACACACTAGGCCTGATGAACAAATTTCTCTTCAAAACCTATATCTCCACATTAATCTCAGTACACTCTATGAGATACACATACTTTGTTGGGGATGATTTCTGGGTAGTCCATGTGTGAATGTTTATATAGTACCTAATTTTTTCTGTGGATTTATGTCATCATTCCCTTATGTATGAAATTTTATGAACCTCGGTTTTGTGTCTGTATTACATTGAAATTTTCTTAATGATATTCCAGAGTAGGGCGTTCAGAGGACGTGTGATTTTGAGGCCCAGTGTGGCCACAATTAAATTTTAAGTGCGTTCACACTGGACACAGCAAATAAAAAAATCCTAATTAGTTTCTTGGATGGGAAAACCGAGGGAACTATCGAGTCCAGAGTGTGCCATTTACCCTATTAGGGGTATAACTTTTGCGGGCGCGACCCTTCAGTGGAAAACGCCACCATGGTTGTTTTCGTAATTTAGAGGCCTCAGGTGTGATCATTAAAACTCCTGAACAGAGGCTCGAATTAAAATTCCAAGATGGTCGTTACGCTCAGAATGTGGATTTTACCATAGAGGAGGCTAAAACCATACCCCACCGAATGTTCGGGTATAGAGCCTTCTAGTGGGAGTTTATGTGTTTCTCTATTTAAACACCTTTCACTCCTCCTCCTCCGCCCCACTTGAATCTCCCTAGAAATTTCCACTCAAAATGCATCAATATACTCTCCCCAGCTCTACAAGGCGTGTCGGCTCTGTTGGATCGTCGGCAAAGCGACGTGCTACACCCTGCGAGGTAGGCTTGTGTATTTCTTTTAGTTTTTAATTTCTGCAACCTCTTCAAATGCAATTAGTAGTGTCAAAATTTTTTTTTCATGTCGAGAGAAGCCCATGGTTGTGTAGTATTAGATCAGATCATTCTAACTCTCTTCCTGGATCGAAAATATGAATCATGGGATGCCTGGGGTGGCCGGAAAGTTTTCAGTCCACTTTTCCCTTTTTTCCGGTGGTTCTAGGGGTTTCCGGTGAGCTTAATGCGGTCTGTGATGGTGGCTGGCCTAGTGGGCTCCCAGGCAGCAGTGGTCCCAAGCGGCGGCGGTCCTAGGCGGTAGTGGTCCCAGGCAGTAGAAGTCCCAGGCTGCGGCAGTCCCCGACGACGACGGCGGGCTCCAAGGAGGCGGCGGCGTGCTCCCAGGTCCCTAGTGCGGGGCATGACGGGGGTCACGGCGCATGACCTTGTGTGAGAGACTGAGACCCACCTTCACTGGGTATATGCGCAAGACAGTGACCAGCCATGTGGGCCGGTCGGCGCGGGTGGACCGGGGGTCAGCGGTTAGGCAGTGCGGAAGGGTCGTGGGCACACGCGGGGCGGTCCAGCCCTATGGGGGGTTACCCCCCTTGTATTTGGACACTTGTATCATTAACTACGTTTTTCAGTTTTTCATGCTATCTGCGGTTTCATGATCCTCTAATCGATCTGGAATTTTTTATATGATCTCAGAGATTTATAATTGATAAAACGGGGGGGGGCTCGGTGGCGGGACACACTATTAGGTGTTTTTTAGCGCCTCGCCGGGATTGTTCTTTCATACGGCATGAACACATGTAGAGTCTATTTATGGAACCGTCAGTGGCGTTGTGACCCTGGTCTGAGACAACGTTTACCAGGGTGGATTCTGGTGTTGATTCCAGAGATGAGGCATGGGCCCCATGGCCTGTCTTTTAATACGTGAGCTGCATTTTGTGACATTTTCATCAAATGTCTGTTTTGGGTGAATGAGTAATCATTTTATCATGTTTTCCGAGATCATCGCGACAATGAAGTTTTCCTTGCCTCTTTAGGGACCGAGGTGTGAGGCCCATGAGAGGTTGTGGGCATAATGAGGTTTTGTATAACTTTTTCATCGGGAGTTCATTTCCAGTGAGTAAATAGTCTATCTCCCATGTTTTTCTATGATGACTATAGTGGTGATATCTGTTTGGGAGTGTGGAACCTCTTTCGAGATCTCATTAGATGTGGAAACATGAAAGGGCATTGGTTGGAGGTTCCCTTGATGCACTCCGACCCAACGCACGGTCGCGATGATTGCGACACCGAGAGATGGTTCGGGTAGTGCTGATTTATCGGACCAATTCAGGGTTTACCCTCTAGCGGGGCTAGGAAGTGGGTTACCCACCTGTGTATCAGGGTTTACCCTCCAATGAGACTAGATTGTGGGTCACCCGTTGACCTTATGTTTTACCCTCTAGTGGGGGCTGGGCATTGGGTTGTCCCTTGAAATTATGGTTTACCCTCCAGTGTGGCTGGGCAGTGGGTTACTCGATGACTTTTTATGGTTTACCCTCCAGTAGGGCTGGGTAGTGGGTCACCCGATGAACTTTTGGGGTTTACACTCCACTTGGGCTAGGTAGTGGGTTACCCGAAGACTTCTTTTAGACTAATCCCTTTCTATGAGGCTAGTAAGTGTCTTTTCTCCATGGTTACCGGAGAGGGATCCCTGGTTGTGTGATTTAGCGATGAGACAGCTTTGACATGCATGACATTTGGGAATCAGTGATCGATATCCTTAGAACAGTTGGTGACTTATCCAGGGCTGATCATGGAGACGAAGATCCACTTACACACTCGTTCTAGCTTCTCATTGAGCATACATATATACACACACACTACTTTTGTTCCATCTCCTTGGGTTCATCAACTCTCCTTCTAGGAGGGGCGAAGACACGTGTGATATGCCACATGCTTTCCATGTCACGATCCTCTTGGTCGGATGAGCCTTATTCCTTTCTCTTATTGGGTTGACCTGCACTCTATTTACTATACTCTTTCATTTTTCTCTATTCTATATATTTCACACCATTTTAGTACCTCTTTTGTTGCTCCCTCGGGCTTTCGGGGCATCCTACTGAGTATCTTTATACTCACCCCATCTTGGGCTTTGCCCGCACTTGGTGTGCCTTTGTAGACGATGGATAGGTCCACCGAGAATACAGAAGAGCATAGATGACATAGTATCTTGGGTTGGGTTCAGTGGTCGTAGTAGGAATTTTAGCTATGAGACTCACTTGATATTTAATTTTGTTTACCTGTTGTCGGGTTGTGTTACATTTCGGGATTGGTGCGTGTTTTTCCCATTTTCTGTTCAGTATCTTGTTAGTAATTTTCATCAAATTACATTTTGTTCTATTTAGAAGTTGATGCATGACTGTGGATTGGTTTTAGCTATTCATTCATTGGTTTTATTTTTAATCTGCACTTATGCATTGAGTGGGTTGTGTGTACAGGTACATAGTAAATGGCCTCCTCGAGATTGTTATGCCTTCGGTGCTTGTTGAAGGACCCAGGGACACCCTAAGAGGGGAGGGGTGAATCAGGGTGACAACTTTTTCTTTTAATGTGATGGATCTTTCTCCCATGTTGGTAGGAACTTGTTGAACCTGTATGATGAATATGATCAGAAAGAAAACATTCACATGCACAGATATGACACAACACTTTTTACATGGTTTACCACTAAGGGATACGTCCAAGAAGCATAAGCCGACAAGTTGTCGGTCGTACCAAATTCCACTAATCTTCACTATCTGTGGCTTACAAAGGTTCGGGCACAATCACTCTGTCTCAATCTCACTACCTTTACAAAGTTTTAGGGAATGCTCACTGCTTCCCTCGGGTCACTCTCGTTGACTCCCCCTAGCTCACTGCCCTTGGTGAAGTCACATTCAGTTTATAGACGTGAGGGTATCTTTATCATTGCATAAGAATGCATCCTCCATTGCATGTAGATGATTTATTGAAGTCCAATTCTTACCAGAAGATTAATCTATCTTCGCGCTGAGGGTACCGGGCGATCTTCCAGCTTTCATGTGACTTCATAAGGATAGATGAACTTTAACCACCCTAGCGCACTTATCCAAGCTTGGTGCGCAAGTTTCAATCCCAGCGTGCAAGTAACTTGTGCGGTACAAATTCGGCGTGTAGGTGACACCGTACTACTTGTGCGACAATGCCTCCTTTAACACCAAACTTGCGCGACGTTGCGCCTTTAACTCCCCAACAACCTTGGTCGGGCAACCAACAATCGGCGCGCAGCCTCAACTTGCCCGACCCAACAACCACCTGCGCGACTCTACCACATCCGCGATGAGATCTCGAAAAATCTCTAAGTCTGGAACTTCGTTACAAATGAGGAGGGTTGGTCCAGTATTTATAGGCAAACTGGACCCCCTGCGCGATGGCGCGCATGTCTTCTCTCGGCGCGCAGGTTCCGGTGCGCAGCTCATCCTCCCTAGCCTCTGTCGCGCTGCTCACTTGCGCTACCACACAAATACTAGCACGTACTTCTTTCCTTTTCCATATATTGATGTTATAATCTTGAAAAAAAATAGACATGCATGTTTCCAATCCTCCTAGGAAACAGCACGCAAGTCTCTTCACGGCGCGTAGGTCACTTGCGTGATCTGCCCAAAACTTGCGCGACCCTTATCCCTTTGCCATTTTCAAATGTTCTGATCATGAAAAACATATGGTGAAAAAGTTTCCTCTCCTTCAAGTACACGACGCGCAAGTCTCTTTTCCAAAAACACTTATCTCCATTTGTCGATTTTTCAAGCCCAAAAATTTGGCAAACACTAGGAAACAGCACCACCTTCACTACTGTTGTCTGCTTGAACGGTATGATCTCTTTGCTAGTACACATTCTGAACATCCACTGAGGATTGACAACAAACACAATCCATACGCCAAACCATGCTTTGAAGACCCTGGTTCCAAAAATCTCCCCCTTTGGGCTTGTTTGAAATCAAAAATAAATTCAATTGATCTCCATCCATGTGTAAACCAAAAATGCAAGAATCAACTCAGCCAACACTCTAAGTCTACGTGAGCAATGCTCAGTGTAGAAAACATGAGAGGAATCTTGAATTGGGTTCCAGTGTTTTGGAATTCTCCATGACGCCCGATGTATTCCTTATCATACTTCTCATCATATAAGCATTACTTTCCTTGAATTTATTCCTTTCTCCCTCGTTGACAATAAATACAAAGACCGATAAGTTGTTCAACGTTCAGCTCAAACCATACTCCCCCTGGATTGTATCTCCCCCATAATCCTGCATCACATCCATAAACAAGTAAAAACAATTATAAAAAATGGGGAGAGGGGTTTCCGGAGCCTCCTTATGCCGTAGGAGGTGGTTGAACACAAAGGTTCAACCGATGCTTCTCAAACACAGCCACGAACAGTGGCATGGTCAGAATATCATCCACTTTCTCATCATTTCCAACATGGTCCATTCTAATCACGCCTTGTTCAACATTTTCTTTGATAAAATGATACCGTATTTGAATATGTATTGTACGAGAATGCTGAACCGGATTCTTCGTAAGATCAATTGCGCTTTTGATATCACAGTAAATCACCATTGGTTGCTGCACCTTATCACCAATATCTGTTAGTTGCTGCTTCATCCAAAGTAGTTGAGTGCATACCATTGTGGCAGAGATATACTCAGCTTCAGCAGTACTGAGAGAAGTAATTTCTTGTTTCTTGCTCAACCAGCCAGCACATTTCTGCCCAATATAGAAGGCTCCACCACCAGTGGACTTTCTGTCTACTACATCACCAGCCCAGTCAGCATCCGAAAATGCTGATAATTCACTATCCCTACCTGCAGCAAAAAATAACCCGAATTTATGTGTACCATGAATGTACCTCATGATTCTTTTTACTGCCGCCATATGTTCCTTCTTTGGATTACTCTGAAAGCGGGCCGCTAGTCATGTGGAAATGACAATATCTGGTCGTGTAGCTGTCGGGTACAGTAGGCTCCCAATGATCCTCCTGTACATGGTGGGATCAACAGATTCCCCATCCTCATGCTTTCCATGTTTAGTTCCAACTACAATCAGAGTTGACATTGGATTGGAATCTTGCATATTATACTTCTTCAGTAGCTCTCTTGCATATTTTTCCTGAGAAATAAATGTGTATTCCTTCTTTTGAACCACCTGAAGCCCCAAGAAATATGTGAGCTCCCCAATCATAGACATTTCAAATTCTGATTTCATCTGGTTGGAAAATTCATCCACTGATTTCTGCCTGCTGCCACCAAATATGATATCATCAACGTAGACTAGAACCATTAATTGATCTTTTGGAGAATTCTTCCCATAGAGATTATGATCAACTCCTCCTCTTTTGAATTCCAACTTCTTGAGATATGAATCCAGCCCTGAGTACCACGCCCGTGGTGCCTGCTTCAAACCATATAGAGCTTTCTTCAGTTTTCAGACCTTTGTTTCATCATTACCCAAAACAAATCCCACTGGTTGTTCAATGTAGACTTCTTCTTCTAGTACACCATTCAAAAATGTTATCTTGACATCCATATAATATACATTATATCCTCTTTGGAGTGCCATGGCAAGGAAGAGCCTGATTGACTCCAGTCTAGCCACTGGAGCAAAGGTTTCATCAACATCAATGCCTTCAATCTAGAAGTATCCTTTACATACCAGTCATGCCTTATTTCTAATGACACTTCCATGCTCATGAAACTTATTTTTGAAGATCCATTTGGTACCAATCACATTGTGACCTTCGAGTCTATGGGCAAGATCCCATGTCTGATTCTTGTCAATCTGATCTAATTCATCATTCATGAATTTCACCCAAGATTCATCATTTGAAACTTCTTCAAATGAGAATGGCTCTACAAATGATAGAAATGCAGATTGTGTGTTATTCCTCATCCTTCTTGTTTGAGTGGGTGCACTCCTGTCCACAATTATGTTGGATGGATCAATCTCAGCTCTTCAATTTCTCCTATGAGGTTCAGTAGCATTTTATTCAGCCACAGTTCTTCTTCAAATTCTTCTTCTGAGTCAACACCATGATGTGACTGCTGAGTGTTTTGAAGAACTTCCTCTATTTCTGAATTTGTATTTCCTTCACGTTCACTTTTTTCTTGACTTTCTATCACATCAGCATATGAAATCCTTGAAGCATTTGTACTTTTCTCTTTAATTATCTTAACATCACTACTTTCCACAATCCTTCCTAAACTCTTGTTGAAACATTTGTAGGATTTACTCTTCATTGAGTAACTGAGGAAAATTCCTTCATATGCATTGTCGCCATATTTCCCTTGATTTCCTTCTTTGTTCTTGATGAAGAATTTACTTCCAAAGACACGAAATTAATTTAATTAAGGCTTCCATCCATGCCACAATTCATATGGTGTCTTCGTCACACCCATATAAAGTCCTTTTCGATTATGAATGTAAACTGCAGTCTGAACAGCCTCTTTCCAGTAATGTCGTGGAATACGACTCTCAGTCAGCATAGTTCGTTCCATGTTTTTCACCTGTCTATTCCTACGTTCAAAAACTCCATTTTCTTTTGGAGTTCTCATAGAAGCTACCTCATGTTGTATCCCATGCTTCTCTAGATAATTTTCAAATTCAATGGATGTGTATTCTCCTCCATTGTCTGATCGCAACACATTGATTGTCCGTCCAGTATCATTCTCGGCGATTCGCCGATATGTTTTCATGCAGTCAAGGACTTGTCGTTTCCTATGAATGACCATCACACATTCAATTCTACTGTAATCATTGGTGACAGGGACAAAGTACCTTTCTCCATGAGTTCCGACAACATTTATCGGCCCTCATACATCTTTATGAATCAGATCAAGAAGGTGAGATGCCCTTTTCTTCTTTGGCCGATATGAACTGCAGACCAGCTTCCCACAATTTCAAGAATCACGAGATTTTTCACGTTCTCCATTCAGGTTGGGAATGTCCCTGAAAATTCTCAATTTTGATATTTTCTCCATTTCTTGTTGATTGATGTGTCCCAATCTCCGATGCCACAAATTGTTTTCTTCTTCAACAGTCATGTAACAGACATTTTCTTCACTATCAACCTAATACAAGTTGCATCTTGTTCTGCATCCCTTCATAAGTGAATTGCTTGTCATTCCCTTGATAGTGCAGCCTTTTTGATTAAAAGTATCTATAAGTCCCGAGTCACAGAGTTGACTCATGATGAGGAGATTATGATGTCGTCCATCTACGTAAAGAACTTCAGTCTTCTTTAGTTCTCCATTAGCTAATTCTGTACTTCCACTCCCTTTGATTTTTAGAGCTCCATCATTACCAAATCGTACTATACCATCAACCATCCTTTTGATATCCATTAACAGGCCGACATTACCTATCATATGAGATGAACAACCGCTATCTAGAATCCAGGTACTGTTGTTCTTTGTAGCTTCGAGGGCCACCTCTACAAGGTTGGATTTCTCAATCTTCTTCCTTTCATTACTTGAGACATTGGATTGATTATATAGTACTGATGGCCTTTCAATTATCTCTTCCACATACCCAGGTTCATCATAGTCGAAATATTTTTTGAGAGGAGAGAACCTGTTTGAGAGAGAAACTTTGTCTTGCTGTCCAGACGTGACTTGTCTTGAACTTCGGTATGAGGTGTCCATGTCCCTTCTCTACCTGCAATTAGCAGCCTTATGAACAAAGTTAGAACAATGAAAACCATATCCATAGAAATTTTTTCTTCTATAAGAATTAGGATATGAATGTGTTCTCATTTGTTGAACTTCTATTTCTTCTCCATTTAGATATCTTCTTGCCTCTTCGCAATAAGCCAAGGTATGGCCCAGATAGCCACAAAACTAACATCTCATGAGTGGAAATGCCTTCACACTTTGTTTTATAATCATACCTTCTTCCTTGGGAGAATAGTTAGACTGTCTGTCATTTCTGAATGTTTGAGGATAACTATCAGTTCTCCTTTTAGTTTGGATTGAGGGTTCCTTTTTCAGCACATTAGGCAACGTTTAAAAATGTTCAACTTTCATCTTATCTTTCTTTTGGATCTTTTCACTTCCAGCAGTTGATGTCTCATCTTCACAGCCAATTCCACTCCTTCCCATGCAAGCAGGTCTTTGATCACTCAAGATTATTCCAACCCCATCTGAACCACAGTTGGCTCTTGCCAGTAATTCTGCATCTGAGAATCTTCCAAACTGTATTTTCTTCCTTCATTATTTTGGAATTGATTTAGTCTCTAGTTTACTCCTTAGAGTAACAACTTCCTCCTCATGACCCTCAGCAGTCTTGGATTTTTCATCTAGTCTGGAGGTGAGGTCATTGATGACCTTTTCTTTCTCTTCAATTATCAGCATCAGATCCACTACATCATCATTGCCGTCAATTATTCTAGATTGTAACTTCACAAATTCTTCTAGTCGTTCAATTTCAGCTTCATGTTGATCAACATATTCAGTTGATTATTGTACAATTGATTTCCACTTATTGAAACTCTTACATTTAGTCTTAAACTTATTAACTGCATCCCTAAGTTTCATCTCAGTATCTACACAAGTTCTCAGTTGTTTTTCTCCACCATTATCTTCTGACATTTCAAGAGTAGCCATCATGTAAGCATGGTTCTCAGTTTTTAATTCTGGTTCTTTTTCATCAAAGAATTCATTATCATCTTCTTCCTCTTCATAGACAGAACTCTTCCTTTGCATTTTCCTTCTAGATTTGATGTTTCCCTTTTTGAAGAACCTTCTCTAAGGCTTCTCGAAGCTTTCATCTTCACTATCATCATCATTGATCTTTCTTGTGCCCTGAGAGGCAATGTTCCCAACTTTTCCACAACGAAAACATGTGAGAGGTAACTTCCCATTGAATTTCCCTTTTCCCTTCTGGAACTTCTTTACAATGAGAGAAATAATTTATTTTTCTCTTCATCTTCTCCACTACTATGATTTTAGATTTTCAGTTTATCCATGGCCTTGAATTCCATTTCCTTGCTCACACGAGTTGTAGCATCTTCTGGTTTGACTCTCATTTCATATGCTACCAAGATCTTCAGTAGATCATCCAGAGAAAGTTTGGAAGGATCTCTTTCCTCAAGAGATGACACCTTTGCATTGTACAGAGGTGGAAGTATTCTTAATATTTTGTTTACAATATCAATGTCTTTGATTTCTTCTCCTAGACCCCAAATTACTCCATCCACTTCAGTAATTCGATTGAAGAATGAGTCTGCATTATCATCTGGATGCATATTCATATAATCAAACCGATTGTGCAGCACTTGTAGCTTCGCCTCCTTCACTTTTATATCTCCTTCATAAAAATTTTCGACATTATCCCACATGGATTTTTCTGAGGTGCAATTCATCACCTTTATGTAGATCTGATTAGAAAGGGCTGCAGTGAGGGAATTTTGTGCTTTAGCATCTGCATCAAGAATTTTCCTGTCTGTTTCAGTCATAGCCAGTCATATTGGATCAGTGAATTCGATTCCTTGCACAACAGAAAAAAGAACTTCCATTCCAATATATCTTAGATGAGATCTCTTTCTTTTCTTCCAGATCTAGAAATTACTTCCATCGAAATGAGGGACTCCCCTGAAATTGATTGCATTCTCCATGACGAAAAAGGACAGATTTAACACCACCATCCTTTACCCTCTGATACCACTTGATGGACCTAGGGACACCATGAGATGGGAGGGGTGAATCAGGGTGACCACTTTTTCATTTAATGTGATGGATCTTGCTCCCACGTTGGTAGGAACATGTTGAACCTGAATGATGAATATGATCAGAAAGAAAACATTCACATGCACAGAGATGACACATAACTTTTTACGTGGTTCACCACTAAGTGATACGTCCAAGGAGCATATGCCGACAAGTTGTCGGTCATACCAAATTCCACTAATCTACACTATCTGTGGATTACAAAGGTTCGGGCACAATCACTCTATCCCAGGATCACTGCACTTACAAAGTTTTAGGGAAAGATCACTGCTTCCCTCGGGTCAATCTCGTTGACTCCCCCTGACTCACTGCACTTGGTGAAGTCACACTCATTTTATAGATGTGAGGGTCTCTTCATCATTGCAAAATAATGAATCCTCTATTGCATGTAGATGCTCTATTGTTGTCCAATTCTTACCAGAAGATGAATCTCACTTCGCGCTAAGGGTACCGGGAGATCATCCAGCTTTCACGAATCTTCAGAAGGTTAGATGAACTTTAACAACCTCGGCGCGCTTATCCATGCTCGGCGTGCATGTTTCAATCCCGACACACAAGTCACTTAGGCGGTACAAATTCAGCGCGTCGGTGACACCAAACTACTTTCACGACACTGCCACCATAAACACCAAAATTGTGTGATGTTGCGTCTTTAACTCCCCAAATGCCTTGGTCACACAACCAACAATCAGTGCACAACCTCAAATTGCACGACCCAACAACCACTTGCAGAACTCAACCACTTGCGCGACGAGAGCTCGAAAAATCTCTAAGTCTTGAACTTCGTTAAAAATGAGGAGGGGTGGTTCATTACTTGGGGTATTGTTCGAACGTCCCTAAGAAGAATTGGTTTGGATTAATGAAAATATGATAGATGTGTCTCGAGAGTGGCTCTTAGGCCAGGAAGTCCAGTGATGGTACGTGCGGCTGATGTATCTATTCACCAGGACCCTGATAACCAGCGTGTCGACTCGGCATGCTGAGACATTTATTGTAGGGAACTATGGAACATGCATCTGGTAGTATTGAATCATTTAATGACCTTATTGAGTTATATTCAATTTTTTATTACTGTTATTTATATATATTCTCATATGATCATGGTAATTTTGGATAATTTTCAGGATGCTCCCACGATAGCAGCCAGCGAGGTTACCCACTCCAGTTCATGACGATGACCTGGCGAGCGACAAGGCATCAGTTCGGGGACCCTCATGTGATCCTCTTCCACCTAGTGCTTCAGTAGTATCCCCTCCACATGAAAAAGTTATGTAAGTACCAGCAGTACAAGCTGAGGTTGAGCACAGGCTGAGTGCGCTCCGAGACTTCCAGCATCAACGGCCGCAGATGTTCCACGGGGACCGAGATCCCTAGGGAGCGGAAGATAGGCTAGATTCTGTGGACCATATTTTCAGGCTGGTACAGACACCAGTGGACTAGATGGTTTCCCTATATTCCATCCTTTTCCTCAGGGTGGCCAGGCGTAGGTGGGGGTTAGATACGTAGACCCACGACATGTCGTGTCTCACGTGGGATAGCTTCCCGCAACACTTCTAGGAGGAGTACAAGCCTTCTTGTTTATGCTCTGTTTGGATTCAGGAGCTTCTGGAGCTGAAGCATGGGGGAATGACGGTGGCACAGTAATCGGCCTGGTTTACTGATTGGACACTCTACTCGCAGGATATGATCTGTGATAGTTAATTCCTAGTGTGGAAGTTTGAATAAAATCATCACAGGAAGATCTATGATAGTGTAGTACCCCTGTGCATCCCTACATATTTCAGGGTGATATAGAGAGCACTCGTGAAAGAAATATTCATGGTTGAGGGACGCCATCTGATATGGCTAAGCAGTGGCCACATCCAAGGAGAGACTTCGGTGACAGGCAGGTGGTTGAGAGCAGAGCCTCGGTCGAGGAGGCCCTTCTATGAGTAGACACAGGGGCAGGTTCGTACACCGCATAGGCACCATGGATCACTGGGGAAGTCGTGAGAGAGCAGTTTCTATGCCTGTGACGGATGGGGTCACCTAGCATGGGACTGGCCGACCAGGCGTACTGAGCAGTCGTGGAAGGCAGTGGGTGCACCACAGCAGTAGAGGCAAAACTGTGACCAAGGATCCCCGAGGTGAGGATAGGGTGGTCCTTAGGAAGGCGGTACAAGCAGAGTGGAAGGACCTTGAGGTCCAGGATAGAGTTTTGAGGAACTTCCACCACCACCAATGGGTGACCCACTTCATACTCAGGGAGCTGGAGGTAGGGGCCGCAGGCAGCTTCAAGCTATGGGTGTTCGTGACCCCCCCCCCCCCCCCAGCACACGAGAATGTCCGACGTATGATTTTTGTTTACACTATTCTTTCTTCGGTACTAGTAGACATATGCGCCATCCAATCCACTATATCACTTATTTTGGTACGGGAGTTGGAGCTTCCAATAGAGGCGCTGACACCGGCACATAGCCTTGAGGTTCCAACGGGTAGTGCCTCATTGGTTACCATTATCTACAGACAGTGCTAACTATCGTTCGGAGGAGGGAGTTTCACATGGGACCTACTCATTATCACAAAGGAACCTGACGACATAATCCTGGCCATGAATTGGCATTCTATGGTTCACGCCCTGATTGACCATTGTCACAGATGGGTCAGAGGTGTGTTTTCTGATGGGACGAGGTTTACCATCCTTGGTTAATGAGACATCGTGGAAAAGCATATGGGTACTTCGAGTAGGAGACCATTTCCTTTTCTCATCATTTGGCGAGCATGGCCCTTTGGGAAGTAGACGCTACTTGCATTCGAATCCCTAGCGTTGTAGAGGATTACATGGATGTCTTTCCTGAAGATGTCCTAGGACTACCTCCAAGGTGAGATATGGAGTTCTGCATTTACATGTAGCCAGGGACTTCCCTGATATCATCTACAGCATATCAGATGGAACCCACAGAGCTTCGGGAGCTACAACATCAGATAGATAACCTTCGTGAGAAGGGATTCATTTGGACTAGTGTGTCGCCCTAGGAAGCTTTGGGGATGTTTTTGAAAAAGGAAGATGTGAGTGTGTTGCTTTGTGTAGACTATCATCACCTGAATCAGTCCACGGTAAAGTACAAGTACCTTTTTTGAGGGTTGATGACCTAATAGACCACTTGAGAGGTGCAAAGTGGTTATCCAAAATTGATCTTCGATCCAGATACCACCAGTTGCGGGTTCGTGAGGCTGACATCCCAACGATGGCTTTCTGTTGTCGAAATGGGCATTACATGTTTCTTGTGATGCCCTTTTTCATGATGAATGCCCCCGCCATTTTCATGGCATTGATGAACAAGATCTTCCAGCCGTACTTGGACCGGTTGGTGGTTGTCTTTATTGATGACATACTCATCTACTCTGCGATGGAGGAGGAGCACATTGAGCATTTGAGGATGGTCCTAGACATACTCTAGGAGCATCAATTGAATGGGAAGGTCTCGATGTTTCAGTTCAAGATTCATGAGGTTCTCTTTGTTGGAAATGTCGATACAGATTAGATAATGGTCATAGATCCCGAAATGATAGAGGAAGTGCTTGCTTGGGAACTAGCCAAAAATGAGTTAGAGGTGTGGAGCTTCCTTGGTTTGGCAGGGTACAACAGGAAGTTCATGGAATATTTCTCCTGGATTGCTTCCACTTTAACCACATTGATGCGGATGGGACGACCGTTCACCTGGAATGATCAGTTCCAGAAGGCTTTCGAGGAGTTGACATAGAGGCTTAATGGTTCTCCAGTGTTGAGGCTTCCAGAGGAGGGCGTTGAGTTCATGGTGTACTGTGTCGCTTCAGGAGCTGGGCTCAGGTGCGTGCTAATGCAGCAGTGGGTAGTGATTGCATATGGGTCGAGGTAGTTGAGGCCTCATTAGTAGAATTTTGTAACTCACGATTTGGAGGAGGAAGAGGCTATCTTCACCTTTAGGTTATGGAGACACTAACTTCTGGATGAGCTTTTTGTGGTATACTAAGACCACCAGAGCCTCAAGTACATCTTCACTAGGAGGGATTTGAATCTGAGGTAGAGGCGTTGTATAGAATTTCTACAGGACTATGATTTCGAGATATTCTACACTGCAGGGAAGGGAAATATAGTAGCATATGCCCATAGAAGGAATTCCCAGGCTCGTTTATTGTGGGAATCTTTAGATCAGTTCGTTCCCTATGGATGACCTTGGTGGATCAGGAGGGTACGACTTTTCTGCAGTCGATGGTGTTGACTCCACCGCTCCATGAGTGTGTGCGAGAGTCAAGGCTAGGGTATGTCGAAAGATAGGTACTGCGTGATTAGATATCTATGGGCGACACAACAAATGGGTATTCTGAAAGATGGAATCACAAGATCACCTTCCAGGGGCGAGCTATAGTGCCATTTGATATGTAGGAGGGGGTGATGCAGGAGTTCCATGCTTCTCCTTTGGATGTACATCCCAGTGTGGGGAAAATGTACAGAGACCATCAGCGGTAGTTTTGGTGGTCGGACATGAAGTGGGGTGCAGATGAGTTCGTTTCTCGGTGTCTTACCTGTCAGTAGGTGAAGGAAGAGTATCAAGTTCTGGTAGGGTTGTTGGAACCCCTTGATATCTCGGAGTGGAAGTAGAATGGAATATATATGGACTTCTTCATAGGGATTCCACACACATCGAAGGGCCATGACTCCATTTGGGTGATAGTGGACCGACTCACGAAGTCAGCACACTTCTTTTCTATGAGGGAGCAGAGCTAGGTGGAAAGTCAAGGGAAGTTGTATGATCGGGAGATCGTTCTCCTTCATGGAGTACCCTAGATGATCATCTCTAACCATGACTCGCAATTGTGGAGAGGCTTGTAGGAGTCATTCGGGACTCAGCTACGGATGAGTACGACTTTTCACCCCCAGATGGATGGGAAGACCGAGCACACTATCATGGGGATGGTGGATATGCTCAGGGCGTGCGTGTTAAACATTTTCCAAAGCTAGGAGGATCAACTAACCTTGGTGGAGTTCACGTACAACAACAGTTACAACTCTACTATCAGAATGGAACCCTTTGAGTTCCTCTACGAGAGACCCTATAGGTCAGTGTTGTGCTGGACAGAAGTTGGGGAGCCCTCTCTTGTGGGCCTAGAGTTGGTGCAGGTGACAATAGAGAAAGAGATGGTCATTAATGAGCGGATGAGGACAGCTCAGAGGAGACATAAGTCTTATGCATATCGTGGTCAGAGGCCTTTGGAGTTCGAAAAGGGGGGCCTTGTCTTTTTGTGAGTCTCTCTGCGGCATGGTACACAGAGGAACAGCTGGGGTGGCAAGCTATCCCCATGGTTCATTGGGCCCTCTATGATCATGTGTAGGGTTTGGTGAGGTCACATATTGCCTTGCTCTACCCCCACTAATGGAGAGGGTGCATGACATCATCAATGTCTCGTAGCTGAGGAAATACGTGCATGGCCCCATGCACATTATCGACTAGAGAGAGTGGTACATTGAAGATGGATCCAAATTTGCGGAGCACCCAGTGGCGATTGAGGACCGACAGGATCAGACACTGTGTAGACAGACCAATCCAATGTTTCGTGTGATATGGTAATACAGGAGGGTACAAGAGAGAACCTGGGAATGGGAGAGCCATATGAAGGACTAGTATGCTGTGTTGTTTTTGTAGTTTTTATTTTCGGGGATGAAAACATGAAGGAGGGAATGATGTAAGAACCTAGTTTTTGAGCCTGTAAGACTTTGAAATTTTCTTAATGTTTTTCAAGAGCAGGGTGTACAGATAGTGTGTGATTCAGAGCCCTGGTGTGGATGGAATTAAATTTTAAGTGCATTCACACTGGATAGTCTAAATAAATATAATATATTATAAACGGTTGCACAGACTGGAAAACTGAGGGCACCGTTGAGTTTGGAGCGTGCCGATTACCCTAGGAGGGGTGTAACATTTGTGGGCGCAGCACATCTGTGGAAAACGCCACCAGGGGTGTTTTCGTAATTTACCGACCTTGGGTGTGAATTTTAAAACTTCTGAATGGAGGATCAGATTAAAATTCTTAGACTGCCGTTATTCTCAGAACTTGGATTTTACCCTCGGGGAGGCTTAACCCCGACCCCGCAGAAAGTTTGGGTATGGAGCCTACTAGTGGGATTTTATGTGTATCTCTACTTTAACACTTCTCACCCTCCTCCTCTTTCCCCCTTGTCTCTACCAGGAGGATCCCTCTCAGAAAGCATAAAAATCATATCCCCACCACCGCAAGGCGTAGCGGCTCCGACAGATCATCAAAAAAGTGATGGGCTACGCCCTGCGAGGTAGTCTCGTGTATTTCTTTTCGTTTTTAATTTCTGCACACTCTGCAAATGCAATTCATAGTGTTGAAATACTGTTTTCTTGTCGAGAGAAGCCCATGGTTGTGTAGGATTGTATCTGAGCTTTCTAACGCTTTTCTCGGATAAAAAATCTGAGCCCGCGATGCCCGGGGTGGCCCGGATATTCTCCAGACATTTTCCCTGTTTTCTAGTGGTTCTAGGGGTTCCTGGAAGGCTTTAGGTGGTCTGAGAAGGCGACCGGTGTGGCGAGATCCCATGCGGCAGCGGTTCCAGGAGGTGGAGGTCCCATTCGGCAGTGGTCCCTGGCAGAGGCGGTGGGCTCCAAGGCTGCAGCGACTGGCTCCCAAGTGGTGGCGGCAAGCTCCTAGGTCCCTGGTGCGTAGCGTGTGGGGGGTCGTGTTGTTCATCCCCGAGAGGTAGAAAGAGACATGTCTAAGGCATGTATCCACGTGGGACAGCGACTATTCATAAGGGCCAATCGGCGTGGGGGGACATGGGGTCAGTGGATAGATAGTGCGGAAGGGCCGCAAGCCGGCGCGGCATGCCGGGTAGGCCGGTGCGGGACGACTAGCGCTGGGTGGGCCGGCCGATCCAGGCCGGTCCAACCCCAAGGGGGGTTTGTCCCCTTTTTCTTCATCCACCCATATTATTCACTACAGGTGTTGGTTTTGTGTTTTATATGTGGTAGGATGATCCTCATATCGAGGAGGATTTTTTTAGATGGTCTCAAGGGTTTTTATTTCCTCAAACAGGGGGCTCAGTGGCGCGACACACCATTAGGTGTAGTTTAGCGCCTCATCGGGATTCTTCTATCGGATGGAGCAAACACATCCAGAGTCTATTTAAGACACCGTCAGTGGCGCTGTGACCATGGCATTGAGACGATGTTTTCTAGGGTGGTTTCAGGTATTGAATCCGGAGTTGAGTCATGGGCCTCATGGGCCGCCTTTTAATCTCTGAGCAGCGTTTTGAGACTATTTAATTGAACGTCTATTCGGGGTGAATGATTAGTCGTTTCAGAATGTTATTATTAGAGAGTCACGATGGCGTAGTTCTCCCAACCTCATTTGGGACGGAGGAGTGTCCCCACGAGTCAGCGTGAGCATAAAGCGGTGTTGAATAACTTTTTCATTGGGAGTTCGTTTCTAGTGAGTAAATTGTCTATCTTGCATATTTTTCCACGATGATTACAAATGTGAAATATTTTTAGGCGTGTGAAACCTCTTTCTAGATCTAATAAATCTGGAATCATGAAAAGGAGTTTTTCAGAGGTTCCCATAACCCACTCTGACCCAACACACAGTCTCGATGTTAGAAACACCTATAGATTGATCGGATAGGGTAGATTTATCAAACCAGTTGAGGGTTTACCCTCCAGCGGGGCTCAGTAGTGTGTCAACCACCAGCATATCAGGGTTTACCCTCCAGTGAGGTTGGGCAGTGGGACACACATTAAAGTTAACAATTACCCTCTAGTGGGGTTAGGCAGTGGGAAACCCGTTGACTTTAGGGTTTACCCTCCAGCCTGGTTGGGATGTGGGTTACCCGAAGAACTTTTAGGGTTTACCCTCCAGCAGGGTTGGGCAGTGGGTCACCCGACGACCTTTTGGGGTTTAGCCTCCATTTGGGCAAGGCAGTGGGTTACCCGATGACTTCTTTCATACTCATCCCTTTCTGTGAGGCCAGTCAGTGACTTTTCACTGTGGTTACCAGAGCGGGATCCTTGGTAACGTGATTCAATGATGAGAAAACTTTGATGTGTGGGAAGTTTTGGCATCAGTGATTGATATCCATAGGTCTGTTGGAGACTTATCCTCGGATGATCTTGGATTTGGAGATCCCCTTACACAATCTCTCAGGTTTCTTGTGGAGAATATATATATACAAAATACTTCTGTTACCTCTCCTTGGGTTCGGTTACTCTCCTTCTAGGAGGGGCGAAGACACGCAGGGTATGCCACATGCTTTCTTTGTCTAGATCCTCTTTGTCAGATGAGACTTATTGCTTTCTCTTGTTGGGATAATCTACACTCTATTTACTGTACTCTTTCACTGTTATCTATTCTGTCTACTTCTCACCGTTTTAGTGCCTCCTTTGTTGGTCCCTAGAGATTTTTGGGCATTATTCTGAGTATCATTATACTCACCCCTTCTGGGGCTTTTCCCACACATGGTGTTCTCTTGCAGATGAAGGACATGTCGATCCAGACTACGGAGGAGCATAGAGGACACAGGAGCATGGGCTGCATTCTGTTGTCGAATTAGGAAATTCAGGTGTGAGACTCACTAGATTTTTAATTTTGTATACCTATTTCTGGGTTTTGTCACCTTTTAGGTTGGGCGTGTGTTTTGCCCTTTTTCTTTTTCAGTATCTTGTCAGAACATTTCATAACATTACTTTTTTCTATTTAGAAGTCGATGCATGATTGTGGTTGGGTTTTCAATGTTCTTTTTTTGGTTTTCTTTTTTACTCTACACTTCTGCATTGAGTGGGTTTTCTGTACATGTACTTAGGAAAAGGCCTCGCTGAGATTGTTACGCCTTCTGTGCTTGTCACCAGCCCCTGGCCTATGGAGGCAGGCTTATGGTAGTTGAGGCTCATGACCGACTCGATCGGGTTGGGACCGAAATAATCATGATGCGACCCAAAATTTAGAATATAAATTATCACAAAATATACTACTCTAGTGGTAATTTGAGTGGGATGGCTTTTAAATATATATGTCATTCTATATGTGAAATAATCACACTATTCTTGGGATTCCTTCTCACTGTAAAATGAAAACATATTCTCCTAAAAGAAAAATAATAAAATCCTCTATCAAAAATAACTATTTGTCACATGAACTGTTGAGATCAATTAAATAAAGTGACTGAATTCATAAGAACGCCCCATGGACATATAAATATCCCACTACAATCTCTATATTATAATAATTATTTCAACTTATCAATGTAATTGTGTGATCATGGAAACTAATCTCGTAGAATTCTATAAACCCAACTACCGAGGAATAGTATCCACCATGATTATCTAAACCAAGAAAATTGATGTGTCAGGCAATGGTGAGATCATTACCATGTCAATGAAAAATTAAATTAATGTATAAAGACCTATATATCATACATATAATATTCCTCAGTGTATCTGAGTCATAGGCCCCAAATTTTGTTGTTGTCCTCATCCATAACCATCAATTAGATATGATAAGCATGGACTATCTGGGAATGGGTGTTGTAACTCCCCAATTTTTTAAAATAGAAATTTATACTCAATAGCGTCTGTGATATCCAATATCCAGCCAGAACAAACAATGATTAATTAAATACGACAATTATAAGCTAGATATTACATTTTATTTAATGAGTAGTGTTACCGAAATAGTTATATATATATATATCATGGTAAAAATAAACAAATTTATATCTTATTAGTAAATAATTAAAAATGTTAATTTATTTCCATTTCATTCTTCAAAAATGTTTTTTTATGAAAAATGATTTATATTTATTTTTTTGAAAAAGATTAATATTAATTTACAGATCATTAAAAAATATTATTAAGAATAAATTGACATCATTTTTGAAATTATCATATAAAAATTACTTAGTGTTAATTTTTGAGATTTCTCTATAGATATTTATTTTTTAGTGAATCCTGACATATATGATTTTTTTTATTAATTTGTCACATCTGCTGAAAAATTTACTAATTTAAATGTTCCAATATGATATTAATTTTATTATAAAATTGAATTTTATTAGTGAAATTAAATGAAATTAGTTACATTTAAATCCTCCTTATATCATATGTCAGTATAAGTTGATTTTTAGGCTTGAAAACCAATTTTTCTGCAAACTCTTTCAAAATTCATATTGTTTCTCCATTTTAAATAATTAAAAATAAACCATAATAGGGAATAATTTAAATTATATGTATAGATATTATATCATTAATTTTTAATTTATAATTATATAATTAAATATACTTGTTATAAATTTATAGTAAAAACATCTCCTATATGAAATAATTAATTTTTTAAAAAACTTATTTTCATTATGCATTAATAATTTATTTCAAAATATTTATAAAATATAATTTTAATTATAAAAATGGAATCAATTTTTATAATCATAAATATTAATATAATTTAATTTTTTTCAAGTTATTTTTTTTACAATACTAATATTAACCATAGTAAATATTTATTATCATAGTAAAATAAAATTAGATAAATATGGTTAAAAAGATAACAATAATAATTTATGATGGAGAAATATTTAATCATTTATATTATTTATATGTATATTTAATTTTAGGTAAATATCTATTATATTTAATAAATATTTTATTAATTTATTAATTATTATGTAATGAGTTTTAGAGACATTAGTTTTTCATATGAACATACTAAAATTATATTTTTCTGTAATATGAAATTTGAATGAATTAAATTTTATTATAAATTAATGAATTTTAAAATTAAATTATATTTTAATAAAATAATTATACTATTTAATTTTCAAAACATATAAATGATAATAAAATTTTTTGTATTCAAATTTAATTATTATTACTATTAGAAAACTATAACTGTAAAAAAACCAATATTTCTAAAAGTATATATATATATTAGAAAATGGAAGAAAAAAATATAATTATATATATATAAAATAAATATTATCATTTTAAAAATCATATAAAAACTATCTAATGGTATGTTATTCAAAACATTCTGAGGGGGTCTAATTTTTCCGCTAAAATGAAATACTATATAAATAAACCATGTGTATTATGACATTATATTGACTGAAAATGTTAATTAATAAATGTTTTAAAAGTTTTTAATGATAATATATTTGACTTACCATTAATAAAATTCCATTTCTAGGTGATTTTATTTATTTTATAAAGTATTTATTTATGCTTGAAAACATATACTCTATTTAAGGATTCAAAATCATTTTTTATGAACTCGACTCACTTAAGTACATAAAGGGTCATACATTAATGTGAAAAAACCATGTCCTTATAAATAATAAAATCTCATAATCATTTATAGAAAACATGTTTAAAAACCATTGGAATGTTTTTAATTTAAATTATATTATTGTATAGTGACAAAAACAAATGTTTGCGAAATAATAAACAACTATCCTCATATTTCCTATATAATCAACTATTGTCTCCCATGATTATCAAATAAAAAATAAGTGTGAAAATACTTACTCTTCACCCCATCCCTCTAGAGTCCACCCATGGTTCCCCCATGGTCTCAAGAAGCTTCTCTCAATATTTTTCTTTCACTATCTCAAGGTTAGGGATCTCCCCCATCCTTTTATTCAAGACACTTTTGATTACATGGAAATTAATTTTCAATATTTATTACTTGGGTATGTATTCAGACATCCATATTATATTTTATGTCATTTAAAATTTGTTATAGACCTCATTAATCATTATTGGGCCACCCAATGAACCATTATGTGCACCAATTATACAACAAAAAGTTTCATGTGATTTTCATACCAAAAGAAATCGACGTATCATTATTCTATTCCATTCAAGATAATTATTCGTCATTTATATTTTCAATATTAATTTCCTATGTTTTCAAGACCTTATATATATACCCTTACTATAAAACTTCTTTCTTATCAATTAAAGACCATTTATCCCCTATCATTATTTCATTTTTCTAAGCCATTACTATGATGATATTTTGTAATGGATCCATTGATTATCCACATTATTCAATAATTATTTTATTTTTATAATTTTATTTTCAATTCATAATTTTGGGAAATGTTTCTCACAACATTATTACTATCTATTTGTTTTCCAATTGTTGTGATATCACTTTTAAACTCAATACACCATTTTATAAATCCTTATGTATTGTGGTTGTGGCGCCAAAAATTTCACTTCGATTTTTCCATGGGAAACATTTTTATTTTGAATAAAATTTCTATTTTACTCTCTTGGTTACTCACCTTGAAATACATATATGCAATTTATTTCCCACTTCATTGTTTTTATTATATATTTCATGATCAAATGATTAAATGTGATGAAATATGATCAGATGTTAAAGTATATATGTGGAATACATATATATGTACGATATATGAAAACTAGATGTGTGACTATATTTGTATAGTTATCCAATGAATTGGTTAATTTTTATGTCTGATGATACATTAGGTATAGGATTATGAAGTGATCTTAATTCATTAAGGGACTTTCTTCACAATTTTTGACCTTTGTTGTAATGAATGACCTATGTTTATGGTGTCATGGTTAAATGTTTTTTCACATTTCCCAAGTTATAATTATGCTTCCATTATATACCAATCTTTATTGTACATGTTTCTAATTCTCACCCCCCTTAATGACCCGATGAGATTCTTATTTTCTTTCATGGAAAACTCTCATCATATTTTTTATTTTTTATTACATTATTAGTATTTAATGTTAACCCTTTTTGTTTGTATGTCCCATGTTTTTCCACTACAGTTTTAAAAGGCCAATAATTTCTAATATTCTGCTAAGGGTATTTCAATAATGTTATTTTATACCATATTCAAGAGGTTATGTTATGTACTGAATTCATATATACACTATACTAATCAATATTCCATGTTTTATTGTGGGTATTGTTATTCCCTAAAACATGAATTACTGTGTAACAGAAATATGTGTTTTCATGATATTGTAAAAATGTAAAATTAGTAGCCTCCTAAAAGATGATCTCCCACCATCTCTTCCACATCAGTCAACATGTGTACCTCCCTACTCTCTCCAATTCGTACGCCTATATTTTTCATTTTACATCTCCATATCTTCAACATAGTGGGTCTAACAATCCCATGTGAGGTGTCCCTACCAAATATATGGGAAACATTAATTCTCTTTAGTCAAATAGAACCATCCTATGACAACAAAATTTTAGACTATCTTTCGAGATAATATATCACAATGCACTTTATATGCTTTTACCAATGTGTTTTCTTAAGGATGGGGGAAAAGCCTCATTTTTTATTATTTAAAGTAAAGAACTCTTTAGACAGGGTAGAGGGAGACCCATTACAGAGCCTGATGGTCCAAGGCCATGTAGCCTAAATACAATGCTTGAAATCACATTTTTTGTCCCAAAGGGCTCCTTGATGAATAGTACTACAATAGTACCCGGACTCCAATAATAACTTCTACAATACCTCCACCGCTACAGTTCCTGCTACAGTTCCTCCACAGCTATTGTGTCATCGTCGCTATAGTTCTTCCACTACTACAGTATTACTACAGTGTCCAGCTATAGTACATCTACAGTTCCCAGAAATTAGTCAACTATCAGTGATCGAAAAAATACCAATTCATCCATAAAAATGAATTATTTCATGTGGATGGAAAACTGTGATGCATACACTTCATCTACTAAGATTCCTGAATTGTTCGCCAAAAAATATTGGATATGTACATCTATTATTATAACCAATTATATATCCTCTATAAACAATCCAAAAAATTATATATATGATATATCGATCTCAATACTAATTTTTGGAAAAATACTCCACCATCTTTATGTATATTGATGAAGAAGTCTCAAATATAACATTACCAGTTGGTCATGAGGGGTCCTCATATGGAAAGAAAAATCAACCATCATCCTTATGAAAGACCAGTTATCCATAAGGGTATTAATCAACCTGAAACCTAAGGTGTCTTGATAGGCCTAAAGGTTGTCATTATTTCCCCATGGGTCCATGGAAAATAATTATAAAAATATATATGTGCTACTTAATAAATTAAAATTTAGTATTATAAATTTTCAATATGAATCCATAGATACTGTGAAATTAGTTTTATTTGTATTTTAAGAATAATTAATTTGTTTATATTTAACATACAAGTGATAATAGGTTCGTTTGATTGATTTTATTAATGTAGAATGAAAACTATGTATAATGATTGATTATTTTGATTACAAATTCGGATAACATTTTTGGTGTTTTTAATTTCATGGTTTGGGAGTAATTTTATTTTATAGAACATGTTGATTAATTGATTATCGGTGTTGGAGTCGAGAGGAAGATGATATAACACTAATAGTATCTTCTCATCAAAACAATAGTACATTATTTCCCCTGGTTTGGTAATTTAGGGTTTTAACAAAACATGTTTGTCCTGATTCCATATTTAACCCTAATTTTCCCTAATGATGACAACAGTCATGCCTTATTTAGGGATTTTATTTGTACAATATTATGATTCATTATTGATTAAATTATAAATGGCCATGATAAATGGAAAATAAAGGGATGGAAAATTGATTGAAGATGTGAAACAAATCAAGTACATGAATAAATATGATGAAATATATCTAATGCACCTTCCCCATTATATTAACACATCCCTAGATCAAGGAGAGCATATCCAGTCATCGTAGTGATAAGAGGATAATAATGGTATAGAAAAGAAAAAAAATCTTAATGAAAAGTTGAGATGAACTTAATGTGGTCACTGCCCAATATAGCTTCCAACTAAAATATATGATTTCCATATCAAGATGTCTTCAATAACAATAGTCTATATCTCTATTTATAGGTTCCCTATGGGATCTGTATTAATGCATTCCACCATGAATGATTCCATGGGAGGTCTGGGGTGGTTCTATATCAATGATCATGTAAAAAATTGACAATTCTTAGAATATGGTCATCCAAATCCCATTAGGAATTTTACACCAAATGTAAATTAATTCCACAACATATAATTTTGAATGTTGTTTTCAATTACTTCATAAAATGTCTTTCTTTTAACTACAATCACTAGTATGCATCATGTAATTATTTCATGTCATGCATTTCGATTTTTTCTCTAAAATCCTTATTTTTCTTCGTCTCATCAATCTTCTTTCTTGGAAGTGATCCATAGTCATCATTAATAATATGATGCCATTTTGAACACATCTCCCACTCCATGAAATATATTTTAGCTCCAAAAATATACATTTTCACCCATTTTCCAATAATACATTACATGTTTTCAAACATAACCATATTATTTAATCTAAAAACATATTTTGAAATATTCATAATTTATATACAAAAATATTTTAATTAAAATACAATAAAATATATGCATGAAATACAATAATCAAATACCCCAATAATCGAATTCATACTTTCCCTCAAGGATAGAATCTGAACTTGCTACATATGATTTTTACCTTACCATGATAAAAATTCAAATTTCAGTTAGATGAACTGATCAAATAGAAAATTAAACTTCTGATCATTTAACATAGAAAATATTTTAATGCTTCAATTTTCAATGAATACATATCAACCATGTATTTTACATTCCCTATTATGAAATAGTAAAGTCTTTTCATTCATCAATTTTTTTCTATTAATTCATTATTATGATTCAGTAATGTTTCAATTTATCTCACATTAATTTTTTAATCATCATTTTTGTATGATTTTATATTGTTACGAACAATATTAAAGAACATGTAGAATACCATATTCTTGAATGAAATCTATCATCTCCACTGTGTAATGAAAAATAACTACTAATCATGAGGGTATCACTATTTATAATCAAATTCCTCCATGACTTATGGTAGGTAAGTAAATGATGTATGTAAAGTAAGTCTCAAATAGGATCATAAACTATAAATAACAATAAATGATAACAAATATCAACTAAATTAACTTCTCTTATTCCCGATTATCTCAAAGGAGGCTCATAATTATATGAAATTAAATAAATGACAAACCATATTTTAATAATAATTTTTGTTCATTATTTTTATAAAATTCATAAATCCCCACCCAACCCCTAATGATCACCTCGTGACACTTTTTTTTATAGTTATTAGAAAATCATATTTCTTGTAAATGGCGATTTTTTAATTTTCCTTAACACACCCATTTTTTACTCAATCATTTTTCCTTTATTTAAGGGGGTGTATGAAATATATATATCACATCCTCGGATCTCACATAATTTACAAGACAGTTATTCATTACAAAATGTGAATTCCTTACACCAGTTACTATTTCCCACAATATTTTTCTGGTAATCATGAAAAATACATAAAAGATTGTTGGAATGAATAATATGCCTACCTAGTCTAGCTCAATAGCTTTTAAGGAAATTCCTAGATTTTATGGTATTTAAATAGATTATTATATGGTGGTTTATAAGATATGGGATAAAAAATATAATTCCCTAATCATTTTTAATGTAATTATGTTAATTCATAACTTCAATACGATGAAAATAAATATCTAGAAAGAAACATTCCTTAGTTTCTCAATAAATATATGAAATAAATAATGTTTAATATTGGATCATTAGAAGTCTCATGAATGAGATGAATGTTTGGGAAACCTACTCATTTCAATGTATATGAATAATTAAATATATGAATGAAAATATTATAAAACCAAAACGTATCAAAATATAAATGAAATTTCATTTATAATTATAAGCATTCCCCATAAATCACGTTTTTTTAAATTCTAACTCACATGATTATCTCTAAAAAATAATTATCAAGATTCTATTGTTTAAATTTATATTAAAATAAATTTTCAATATAATAATGGAATCCTTATTATGTAGTCTATATCTCCGAGATTAGTTAACTAATGAAAGAAAAAAGGGCAGGCATGCAATTTGTCATTAATGATCAAATAATTTTGTGGATTACATTTGAAAAATAAGGAATTGAATCAATTAATTAACTTCAAATTGGTTTTGACGCCCCAGCCCCGGTTACCTAGATTTGGTGCATTATTTTAATACGTTTTCAAGATAAAAGGAATCATTTCTCAAAACACCAATTAGTTTAGAAGTTCTAGAAAACAGATTACATATATGAACATTACATTACACATTCAACCACAAAACACAACATAAATAATCCATTGTGAATTCCATTATTCCCCTAGAATAACCATGCATATCGAACATAATACACTTCTTAGAATCCTGGGATAAATAAAACATAAGAATGGAATGAGATTAGATTCTAAGAAAGGATAACACTAAGAGAGAACTATTATAAATAAGAATAAACTTTTAAGGAAATGTTTAAAACTAATAAAAAATCCTTTTAAAAATATTCTTCACCATAATTGTTACAAAGATAAATTAAATAATTCCATTTACTTACTCTTAGGGATATACTAATAGTCAGATAATGACTTGTAATATCAATAACTAATTTTATAATGATGGAATTCATAATCCAAGACATCATAAACACATTATGAAGGTCTCGGGCAAAGAATAAAAATAATATTTTTTCAAGGGCTTTTTTCATGACACTAGTTTTCCTCATGAGACCTACAGAAGCATCAAGGAGATATAGCGGGCTCCAACAGTCACATACTAAGTCCAATTAATTAATCATATGAAAATAGAGAATTATAACAAAAAAATTTGTATTAAAACAATAATACAAAATGTCAATAATTTTACCATAAATCTAGAATTGCATTAAAATAGCACATTGACATTCAATTATAAAATATCTCATTCAATATAATATTGGAGATTGTATTTATAATAAATCAACCTCAGTCAAAAATATTATACAATATAATGTTGACATAGTTGAAAATGATATGTATAACTCTTTGAGAGAAATATCCTTTTTTTCATGAAAACATTTAAAATTCACACAATTTTGAAAATAAGGCATTTAAAATCATATTTAAAAAATTATCCCATACCACATTTAATCTTTTCAAATAAATATCATTTTAAAACCTTCATTTCCAAATATATAAATCCTTTAAAAACAATTTTGAAAACATGGATATTAATAAGAATGATTTAGAATAATAAATATTCAAATAGTTAAGATGATATTTTATATCAAATGTCCCATAAAAATAATCCATTTTAAAACAACTTTATCTAACATTGACATTGGTAATAAATATGTCCCATTAAATACTTACACATAATCAATTTCGAATAATAATGATATTGAGGAATCGACCCTCACAATGTACTTTTCTTTGGCCGAGGTTACACAAACCTCATGTATAATAGTTAAATAAATGTTATAAAATTATACATAAACCAAATACATAAATATGATATCATATATGTTCTTATAATATTTTTTTGTTAATAATATTTTAGTAGTATCATTATTTGGAGAGTAAACGGATTCATTTACCTATATATGTTTTGTTACGTAAGTCATGTTTATGATGTATATGTTGTATTCGATTCATATACATATTGATATTATGTTCTTAAATATTATTTTTAATAATCAAATGAATATTATTCTTTAATTTTTACAATGGGGAATGATTTTCATCGCGTTTGTGGAGATGGTAATCCGTACGTACGCACAAACGCTACTTCCATTTCATTTTTTTTATTTTAAAATGGAAAAACCCAAATAATATATAGGAAAATTATTATTACAGTATAATATATATTTTTTTATATGTTATTTATGTTCATTAACACCATCCATTATAATATATATGTATGGTATGAATGAATCATATCCCATTGAGTGAGCGGTAGTCTGCACTTCCTCAAATGAAATTATTATACATATATATAACATGAAAAAAATAATGGTATGATATAATATATAATTAAAGAAGATTATAGATAAAACAAATATCATAAATATCTTATATATTTACAGTTCCATCATAATTTCCACCCTAAGAGGATGTAGTATAATATTGAACAATCATCGTTTCGTGAGGTAGTAGTTCACCAACCATAGAAACATTGTGTTCTATACCTATTAGATGGAGGTGTGTATAAGTGTAGTACAAATCCTTCTCATTAAAACAACGTAGAATTTTGACGATCCTTTTGTTTTTATAAAATAAATGAATAAAGAGATTATATGGGGTTGGAGAAGTAAAATAAAAGAAAATAACTTTAAAGGAGATGTTACCTTTTAATCAAGAAACTCCCATTGATTTGAACAAAAAGTTTTCCGTGAAGTGCCTTATGCATATGTTAAGGCTTATAAGATGAATATTGGGATTTAGGGAGCCTAATCGGACAGTGGTTGGATGAGAAAAGTGGCTTGAGTGGTGTAAGAAAATGGTTAGAGGTGAGGGGTTTTTATATGGTGGAGGGGCTCATGAATAATGTTTGAAAATATTATTTTATTATATAATGATTTTTGGTATTTAAAGGTAAAAACACATTAAAGTTGAATATAAGATGACTCATATTCAATATAAAATCATCCAATAAGATCTAGATAGGTTTTGGAAATTGTTTTAATTTTTATAATCTCATTTATTTAAATCATTAATTAATGTGCTAAACACTACATCATTGTTATGACACAAATAATTTTAATTATTTTATTTATAAAAATTATAAAACGAATATAATGAGGTAGGGAATATTTTTATATTTCAATTTTTTTATAGTTGAAAAGATAACTTATATAACCACGTGTGAAATTTTTTTAACTAAAAGATATATGTTTATGTCATTTTTGTTTTTATTTTAAATTAATTAATATAAAGGGTCATTAGCACTCTCAAGTGGCTCCATGTGGTCACAAAATCGAGAAAAGTATTCCCATGGTTGGAAATGTATAAAATAATATAAACAAGACACCTTTTAGGATAAATTAAAATTATTATTATAATATTTTTTTACCCTTATTTACTAGATTAATCCTCTATCCATGAAAAATAAAATATTTACTAAAGTAAATATTAATAATTATTGAAAATAAAAGTTGCCTATTTACATAATTTGAACCTCCTAATTCCAAATATGGAATCCTTTTTTTTAATTCAAAACACAGAAGTAGTAAAAATTAATTAAGAATTAATTCCTGTTGTCATAACAAAAAAGCGTGTTTTCATGAAATAATAACTATCAAAAGATTAACACTTGTTTACGATTAGTTAACAAATAAAATTACACCAAATGAAATAAATTATATTAAGTGATAAAAAATATAGTGTAATTATAGTTTAAAACCACTCAAATGTATAATTTATCACAATAAAGTTTTTTTGATTAAGTAATTTGTTTTCAATTTAAAATTTGAATTTTTTAATATCCATCAAAATATTAAAGTGATCAGAAATGTTCCAAAAATTTATCGAAACAAAATTTTTATGTCCTTCTTCTAAAAAATAGTTTTATCTAATGAAATTGAATATATAAAAATGTCAAATATTGGATTTTAAAAATGTTCTCTATTAAAAGGCGGTAAAATTTTATTTTTTTAAAAATGCATCTTTTATTTGAAAAAAATGAATTTTCTATTAAATAATGTCTATGAAACACATAATATGGATTCTAAAACTTTATTGAGTATATAAAACTCAAAATGTAGTTAATTCTATTCAAAACCTCTTTTTGAACGGCTAGTTTGGTAAGTTTTGGTGTGGTCGAACTCAGTGTTGCGTGTTGCACTAGTTATTTAATTAATTTAAAGAGATAACATACTATTAAATCTTGGGTTGTTAAATTATATACTACATCAATAAATATTATCCTCGCAATATGAAAATTTTCCTTGGAAATAAATAGTTACAAATAGAAAAATACCTTTTTGGAAAACCCACATCAGAAATCGGGTAAATGAAATTTACTCATAATAAGAGGGAAAGCGAAATGAAAAAGGCACCCCCAGATTATGATCTCTATTAGTAGATCATTGGATGAAATTAGAATCACATAATTTGACTAAAATCATAAATATTTATAGGGAGTTATTGAGTTAATGAATCATAAATAAGATTAAAATTCAGGTCCTCAAATCCATCATTCTATGATGATTTAAAATATCATAGATTCAAAAAAACATAAGGTATTAAGATAACAACTTTTTGGTTTTAAGATCCCTTCCATATTTTTTAAGACTTAATTTATTTATATAAAAAGTGGGAAAAAATATAATTGACAAGTATTTTTTTATCCTTCAACAAAATCTGATAACAAACTCATCTTTCACTCCAAAAGATAATAGAATTCAAAAATATTCTATTTATCCAAAACGTATAGGGTTACAAAAATAATTCATCTATAATTAATTTGTCATACAATTTAAAATATATATATTATAAAAAATAGGATATCATGTAGGCTAGTTGTATGTGTTGTACACTTTTCACACTTAGATTGTGTGTTCATGTCTCACGACTTTTCCAGACGTGACAAGTTGTCTCCCAACCTCCAGGATGTCCTTTTAATGACTATCCAAAAATTATCTTATGAAATAAATTAAACATAAAAATAGTATCCAATGTAAAACATAATCTATTACATAAATTAGACTAATTCACAATTCTTTTTTGTGAACTCACTGTCCAAAATTTATAAGTATGGTCACATAATTTACATGTGAATACCTTCATCATGTATTCTCTAAAAATTTATAAATAAAATGAATTTCAAGAAAACAATATTTGAATATGAATGTACTTCATTATACATATTTTAAATAATAGAATACATGATATACTCCTTAAAACCAAAAATTTAGTAATCACTGAAAATTATGGAATAAAAACCAATAATTTGTTCCACGATAATTAGTAATATCCAATATCATTTATCCAAATCAATCAACTATTATTCCAATATCAATACCATAGTATAAGGACCATGTTAATTTTTATCTTTCCTTAAACCTTGTGTCATCTAATATTTTTATCTTATTATTGAGTCACTTTTCATGGTACCACACAATCTCAAATCCTTTATCAAATAGTACTACAGTATAATCCTTATATACTCCTTAATTATTATAACCAATACATCGTTGATAAAACACTCAAATGAAAAAATTATTTAATATCAACCTAATAATACTTATCATTAATGTTTATATGGGGTAATATCATAACATTATTATTATCCAACTGTATCATTTTTGGTATACTCTGATGATTGGGACATTGATCCACGTTGTGTCCTAACTCCTTGCAGATGAATCATTTTATATTTGAAACAATTTTCTTACCTTTGTAGTCATGTACTTGGGGTCCTTTTTCTCCACACATATAACAAACTCCTATTTCATTTAATCTTTTACCAAGGTGATTCTTTCCATAGTTATCACTTATGGAAAAATCCTTCTTTCCCTTATTTCCATTTCTATATTGTTCATCATATCTCTTCTTCACCTTCTTTGATATAATGTCTTATTACATAGAGAATTACTTTTCTGTCTTGATTGAAAATGAGATAATATCTTTGTATGACGAGAAGGTTTTTAAAAGTAATGCTCAACAGATAAATGGTATTAACCTATCAAATAATCGACCAATCTTACTCTTTGGTCTACATATATAATCTATTTCTTTCCTTCCTAACCAATTAATGATAGCCTTATACATTGCGATATTCTCATCTTCCTTTTTCTTCAAACACAGAAATTTCCTTTTCATATCTTCGTGATGGTCATGAGGAAATTATTTTTCATTGAAAATATCCTTAAAATCTCTCTATTACACATTTGATACTTCTTAATCATCCTTTTTGTGTCTAATTAATGACCACCATTGATTTGATTCTTTTGTTAGGCGATAAAATTCCATGACAACTTTTTCCCGTTTTCTTCTACCCAAAGTATGAAATATTTTCTCTATGGTACTTATCCATTGATCAACAACCAATTTATTTATCATCCCATTGAACGGTGGTTTTCTTTTCCTCGTGAATTGGTATATCATTGATCCCCCACATTGTGGTTAATGGTTCTCCATATAGGTAATGTAATTATTCATAACCTGAGTGAGTTGAGTAAGTATGGTGATAAGTTCATCAACACCAGTTGCATCACCATATCCACTATAACTATTTTAGTAAGAAATATTTTCCTACATGGATTATGTGTGTTGATACGGTTTTAATTCCTGCTACTAGGCACCATTTCTAAACAATGTCATATAGTGCATTAAGTTATGAATCACAATAAATAATTCCAAACTTTTAAAACACTTAAAATAAATTGAATATTTTATGGATATAATCTATAATCCTAAAAATGATTCCTTTGAGGAGGTATATACTAAAAAATCCATCATAATGGTATGTTATGAAAATGTCAACTATCCTAAGAATATCCCTGAAAATGACGTAACCAAGAGTGAGGCAAGACACGTTGTCATGTACAAGGATACCTCGGGTCACGACCAAAACACATTTTTAGAGTTTTCAATCATAGGTACATTTGTGCCAAAGCCTCCTTGACATTCTCATATCTATACATGGCTTTATTGGTTGGAAAATACACAAAATATGTATATTACAAAAATTCTAGGAATTACTTCTATAATAATACTCAATGTCTATCTTAGTGTAATGAGATCTAATCAGAGTTTATCGAAATCTAGATTCCATGTTTTGTACTAAAATTCTCTGATACCAACTGTAATGCCCCAACCCTAGTTACCAAGAGTAAGTGCATTATTTTAATACCTTGGCATGTTACAATGAATAATGTCTTGAAAAAACAATTAGTTTAGTAGTCTTGGAAAATTGATTACAAACATGAACGTTACATTACACATTAAAACAAAAAACACAACATAAATAATCTATTGTGAATTCCATTATTCCCCTAGATTAACCTTCAAAATAAATCATAATATAGTTCTTTGAATATAGGGAAAAATAAAACATAAGAAATGGATGATCTTATATGCTCAATAAGGCTAAAAATTAGTAGAAACTATCATAAATAAACGTAATGCTAAATGGAAATTTATATATGTAATGGCCCGGACCCTCCTGGCCCATTACATTGCCAAAAGTGAGGTTCCACCAAAAAAGTGGCACCGTGAAGGTGACACCGTGACGGTGGAACCGTGACGGTGGCACCATGACGGTGGCACCATGAGGGTGACACCGTGATGGTGGCACTATGAGGGTGACACTGTGATGGTGGCAACGTGAGGGTGGAACCGTGAAGGTGGCACCGTGAGGGTGGAACCGTGAGGGTGGCACCGTGAGGGTGGAACCATGACGGTGGCACCGTGAGGGTGACAATGTGTCCCCTCGCCGAGCCTTTCGTTCTTCTTCCAGTACCTGACTTTTCCGCTCCTGCAACGTAAGTTTCGACGTAAATTAATTATTTTACTCCTTTTAAAACCATTTAATGCCCGTAATTAATTCCTAAAAATCCCGAGAGACCTCCGTCTGTAACTGCCCATCCGCGTGGTCAACCCACGACCCCCGCGCCTTACGCGGTTACGTGCTCTCACCTCAACTGTCCGCGGATCTTATAAACTAAGGGTTAGTCGTGGTTTCTCATTTCCTCGATCGTGGCTTTTCACAAACAGCTTCTATTGCATCGGGCACACCGCATCGTTATCTGTAAAGATCCGTGCCCGGCCTAAACGTCGATGATCTATCAATAGGTTGGTAATTTCTCCTTCGCCTGTCTCTTTTGTGTATCATGCGGGGTGGGTGTGTTTTTGTTCTGTAGAATGGGACAAACCAGACCTGAATGAAGATAATGAACTGGATTCTATAAATCAAGGTGGTGCTATGATCGTTGATTCCATTGTATATTATGATCTTATTTCTAAGTTTTTCTGGCTTACGCATTCTGAAAATCTAGGTCGTTGGTTGTCGTTGTTTTTGCACTAATGAACCCCTGCTGATGTTTTAAATGGCTTGTTTGTGGTTTTGAACTGCTGCTATAAAAAAAAGATATTGGTTAATCATGTACACCCGGATAAGTGAACTGAAAGCACCAGGATCAACCCTTCTATGATAACCCCAGTTAAAACACACGGAATTTGAAATCATGTAGTGTGTTAAGTCGTTTAAATCTGAAAATACCGGCAAGGCCCTGCTTGTGTTGGTGGTGGTAGTTGGTTGTTTTCTTTTACGGGCTGATTTCTATAGATGTGGGAGGGGATGGGATCCCCAAATTTTTTTTATACTCTTGGTGGTTGTGTGAAATTAGGGATGGGATCCCCTGTTGGTATGGATTCGGTGGATGTGAGTTTTAAGACCGGGTGGGTACTTGTTTATATCACGAATTGGGGTGGGATCCTTTTTTGTTGAGAACTGGGTCTGGGCGTTATGGTTTTTTCTTGATTGTTACTTTCCTGGACTTGTGTCGATGCCTACTAGTTGTCCAATAGTGCTTAAACTTAATTAAACATTTTTATTGAACTTGAAACAAGAATGGGACAGATGGATTTTGTTGGCGAGAGTCGTGACTTGTGACTTGGACGCAGTGGTGTTGTGTTCTGAAGGCTAGTTAGAAAGACCTGAGATTTGGGTGAGTGCTTGTTACCTATATCTATACATGTAGATTTGTGTTTCTTATTCGCGCCCCACCCAAGTTGATCACATAGTGTCGAACACCCCCATTTCATGGGGGAGGGAGTTTTTTCCAACACTATTCATAGTGGCTGGTTATTAGATCCTTTTCTGCTCCCTTTCCAAGATATCTGAATTATCTTCGGGCAGGCTGTGATGGCCTGAGGTCCATAATTATCCCAAGAACCTTCGGGCAGGGTAGTGTGGTGGTTGTCCAGGTGTGTGCGGCAGGTGGTTTCCCAAGTGTCTTCAGGATGAGGACCAGGTGTCTTCGGGAGTGGCAGTGGATCCTTTAGCCCAGGTGTCTTCGGGCGTGGTGGTGGTTGTTCTGGACTAGGTGTTTGGAGGAATGGTTACGTGTGACAGTTGTGGCCCAGGTGTGTGCGGGTGGGATTCGGCAGTGGGACTGTGTGCGGTTGTGGCCCAGGTGTGTGCAGGAGGGTGTGGAAGTGGGGCTGCGGTGAGAATGGCGGGATTGGTCTGATGCGTAGGATGTCTCAATAACCAGTGGGAAAGTGGCGCGGGGTACCCAAACATCGATGTGCTATTATATTATATTACTTGACTTGCGTTATTTGGAGAGTGTTCCTTGGTGAGGCTTGGGTGGATAATTTACTTTGTAAGGTGTTTGGTTTACTTATTTTCTCACGGGACTTTAGCACGTTTCCCCCACTTGTACACGAGAGTCTTTGGTTTTTTCTACTGAGTGTACTTGTATGCTCACCCTACGTATATAAAACTGCTTTTAGGTTTCCAGGAGGACTTCGGGGATCGCGCAGGACCATACTAGCTCGGATCCTTGGATCAGTTGCATTTATCGTTTATTTTTCTTTCTTTGGTACTTACCCTTGTAGTCACCTTTTTGCACTTTGTGGCTTTTACATTTGAAACAATCATGTGGGAATGGTTTACTATTTGCTTTAATTTTCTTCTACCATGGTGTTGTTGGGTTTTCTTCTCATTATCTCTCGATCTTATAAAATAAAAAGTGTAATACCTTCCATTTGTGAGAAATTTATATACCCTTGGTGCTAGTAGCCACTTCGGGACCTATTGAAGGCGGGTCTCAGGGGTCATTATCTCTCTTTCAACTTAAAGAAGGAAGGGCTTGGTAATCTGCTGACCCTTCTCTCCTTTTGTTGAAGGCAGGTCGTGACAGAATGGTATCAGAGGTGATGGTTGAGAGATAGAATGGAGTCTGGAGTTAGGAACAGTGAGGATTGCATGGGATGGTAAGGCAACAGTGTTGGGTGACCTTGGCGCGTGAATTAGGCTAGGGAAGACCGGCTAGGACACGGGATTTTAGGGCCCCGCGTGATCCGATGCAAGGACTCTGGACCTACTAAACGACCAAGTGAGGCCACACTGATTGCAGGTTAGAGACCCTAGGAAAGGTACATGCATCATCATGACTTGTGTTCTTTTGTTTCTAGGATTTCTTGGGAATTAAGAATAAATTAAAATTTTAAGAAGTTTTAAGAACAATATTCTGCACTACATGGGCTTAGGCATTCCTTGTTTACCTTGCAGCTATGGCACCTGGAAGGCGACCGTGTGTGGTGCCGGCGATCGAGGCCCCATAGACTACTTTGGCCGATCGGCAGAGAGCTGATCGAGAGGAAGAGGACGACCAGTGGTAGAAGACTCTTCGAGCCTTCCAGCGACCGGCCCTCGAGAAGTATGAGGGCAACACCCCCGACATGAAGACGGAAGGCTGGCTAGAGGAGCTAGTTATAGATTTCAGCCTGATTCGGGCCCCGGCCGAGTACTGGGTTCCTCTGGCCGTTAGCCAAATGCGGGGAGCGGCGCGTCATTGGTGGATGCTTTACCTGGGGGAGAGGAGAGAGTCTGAGGTGGCTTGGGAGGATTTCGAGAGGGAGTTCCGTGCGGAATTCCTCTCCTTGACGGTGAAGACAGAAAATAGGAAGGAGCTAATCTCCCTCCAGTAGGGGAGTATGTTCGTGAGGGAGCTAGGTATCAAGTTCATGGACCTCCTACATTTTTCTCCGGACCTCTTCCCGACGAGGAGTCTCGGGCAAGTCGTTTAGAGGAGGCACTCTGACCCTCCCTCCAGTATGCTGTTACCCCCTTTACCCTGCCGACGTACTTGTAGGTCCAGAAGAAGGCCGAAGTGGTGGAGAGAATGCATGATCTAGGGGGAGTGTTACAAGAAGGGATCCAGCTGGGACCATCGAAGGGAAAGTCCGTTAGCACAAGGCCTCCAGCGTCAGGACCCTCCAGGTTCCGACCAGCAGGGAGCAGACCACAGTTTCAGTTTCGATCCCTCGGCCCTCTCCCTTTTCATTCGGGCCCGGGAACGCAGTGCTTCATCTATGGGAGCCTTGGACATCTCTGGAGTAAGTTCCCTGACCGGGTGTAGTACATTGGTGGTGGAAATCCCCACCACCCGCCCCAACAGCAGCTTCCAGCCAGACCTTTTCAGAAGCAGTAGTAGGGACAGCGAGCCCCCGCTCATCCAAGGGCAGATGTAGGAGGAGGAGGCTGACCTCAGGGCACTCCTCAGGGACCTCGACCGGGGCGTTGTCGTGGTGGTGGTCGGCAGCCGAGGGGCAGAGGAGCTGGGCGTGGATAGTTTCACGCCGCAGAGGCAGTAGTTCCGGAAGGGCCAGAGTTTGTTCGAGGTATGATCACTATGTCTATCACTCTTGCTTATGCCTTTTTCGATACCGGAGCTTCGCACTCCTTTGTTGCACCGAGTCTAGCATGTGCCTTGGGTTTAGATGCGGAGAGACTTCCAGTGCCCCTGGTATTGAGCACACCTGTCAGAGGTCAGACCAAATTGTTGTTTGTTTGTTGAGGATGTAGACTGATGATAGGGACACCTTAGTCGGTTAGGGATCTTCTCCTTCTACAGATTCAGCCATATGATGTCATCATAGGCATCGACTGGCTATTCTCTGTGTGTGTCGTCATCGACTATTTCTGAAGAAGTGTGGTGTTCTCGGACTTGGACGGCCGACGTGTTACCTTCACCGGCGAGCGGAGCATTCCGAAGGGAAACATGCGAGAGGAACCTCTCCTCTCCTTGTTGACCGAGCTAACAGTGGAATCAGTAGATGCTGAAATGGTGGAAGTGCCAAAGATCGTCCGTGAGTTTATGGACATCTTTCCTGAGGAGGTGACGACTCTACCCCCTCGACGTGATATCAAGTTTGGGATAGACCTGCAGCCCAGCGCTCGACCAATCTCGATGGCTCCTTACGGGATGGCGCCTTCAGAACTACGGGAGTTGCGGATCCAGATTGACGATCTGATTACGAGGGGTTATGTTCGCCCGAGTGCGTCACCGTGGGGTTCTCCAGTCTTATTCACAAAGAAGGCAGATGGTGGTATCAGGTTGTGCATAGACTACAGGAGGCTGAATCAGGTGACGATCAAGAATCTCTACCCTCTTCCGAGGATATACGATCTTTTTGACCAGTTGAAACGGGCAGGATGGTTCTCAAAAATCGACTTGCGGTCTGGGTACCACAAGTTGAGAGTGAAGGAGAGCGACATCCCAATGACATTGTTTAGATGTAGGTATGGACACTTCGAGTTCGTAGTCATGCCCTTCGGTGTTACGAAGGCCCCGGCTATGTTCATGGGGCTTATGAATTCCATCTTCCAGGAGTACCTGGATCAGTTCGTGGTTGTGTTCATCGACGACATCTTGGTCTACTCTTGATCAGAGGATAACCATGCAGAGAACCTAATGATAGTTTTTGAGGTCCTCCGACAGCACCAGATCTATGGGAAGTTGTCAAAATGTATGTTATGGACACGAGAAGTGCACTTCCTCGGGGACATGTTGTCTGAGCAGGGGGTAGCGGTCAACCCATCAAAGGTTGATGCAGTTGTTTCTTGGGCAGCACCCAAGAATGTGGTGGAAGTCCAATGTTTCCTCAGGATGGTGGGTTACTACGTGAGATCCGTACCCAACTTCTCCCGAGTAGCAGCCCCTTTGACGGCTCTGACCAAGAAGGACCAGGCTTTCGTATGGAGTGAGCAGTTCCAGTCAGCCTTGAGATATCTGAAAGAGAAGTTGGTTAGTGCCCCAGTGCTAAGATTACCAGAATAAGGAGTGACCTATGAGGTGTTGTGTGATGCTTCGGGACAGGGCCTTGGATTCGTGTTGATGAAGCGACATGGGGTGACCTCTTATGGGTCCGGGCAGCTATGCCCCCATGAGTGTAATTAGGCCACCCACGACCTGGAGCTTGTAGCGGTCATTTTTGCGCTAATGTTGTAGAAGCACTACCTAATCGGGGAACGCTTTGTGGTCTTTACAGATCACAAAAGCTTGAGGTATATCTTCTCCCAGTGGGACATAAACTTGCAACAGCAGAGGTGGGTGGAGTTCCTCCAGGATTACGACTTTGAGATCTCTTATACCGGGGGCAAGGTCAATGTGGTGGTCGATTCCTTGAGCAGGAGGACGCAGAAGGATGTGGTCCAAGAGTCGGGGGACGCCTGGAAGGAAATGGAGGAGTTGGCCGCCTTACACTTGGATGCGAAGATGGATAGCGGAAGAGGCTGCCTATATCAGATTACAGTGCAGTCATCCCTATTTCAGTAAGTGGAGGAGTCTCAGTGGCGAGACCTAGAGTGCAAAGTGATGTGTGACCAAGTTGACCAGGGAAATGCTCTGGAAGGATGGATAGAGGATGGTCAGAACCGGATTCCTTTCTAGAAAAGGTTGTTTTTTCCAGAGGCGATGCGTGGAAAGGTTCTCAATGAGTTCCACAACTCACCCCTGGCGGTACACCTAGGAGTTTCCATGATGTACCAGGGTTTGAAGAGGCAGTTTTGGTTACCCAGAGTTATGCGAGTGGTGGCAAAGTTTGTGGCCAAGGGCCTAGTGTTTCAGCAAGTGAAGGCTGAACACTGAGTTCCAGGCGTACTACTACAGCCCCAAGATGTCCCCGAGTGTAAGTGGGATAACATCTCGATGGATTTCATCATGAGACTACCCATGGTCCAAGGGGGATACGACGCCATCTGGGTGGTAGTGGACAGGTTGACGAAATCAGCTCACTTTCTGAAAATCAGTGAGTCGAGTATTGTGGATGCTTTGGCACGAAAGTACGTGGATGAGGTGGTGCAGTTGCATGTAGTTCTGATGTCTATAGTCTCGGATAGGGATTCACGGTTTACCTCGTGAATTTGGATAGGATTACAGCATGCGTTTGGCACCTAGTTACACCTTAGCACTGCTTTCCATCCCCAGAATGATGGACAAACAGAGCGCACCATCCAGACCTTGGAGGATATTCTACGGGCATGTGTTTTGGACTCAGGAGGATCATGGGTGTGAAACATTCCCCTGGTAGAGTTCGCTTACAATAATAGTTATCACTCTACCATCGATATGGCCCCGTTAGAAGCCTTGTACGGGAGACCATTCCGTTCACCTGTGTGTTGGGATGAAGTAGGAGAGTCAGGCATCCTTGGCCCGAAGGTGGTGCACAACACAACAGATAAGGTTCAGCTCATACGAGAAAGGATGAAGGCAGCCCAGGACTGACAGAAGTCATATGCTGATACCAGGAGGAGGCCCTTGGAGTTTGAGTTTGGGGACCACATGTTCTTGAAGGTCTCCCCTCGGCGTGGGAAACAGAGGTTCGGCAAGGGGGGTAAGCTTTCCCCTAGGTTCATCGGACCCTTCAAAGTGTTGCGGCGGGTCGGCGAGGTGGCTTACCAGCTAGCATTGCCACCGCAGCTACTGAGGATACATGGTGTCTTCCATGTGTCCCAGCTCCGTCGGTATCTGCATGACGAAACACACGTCCTTGATTGGGGTGAGCTGGACATCGAGGACGACGTGACCTTTTGGGAGAGACAAGTGATGATCGAGGATCTCAAGGAGAAGGTGCTTCGTGGGGAACCATCCCCTTGGTTTGTGTGTTTTGGAGGCATGGTGGGCTTGAGGAGAGTACGTGGGAGATGGAATCACATATGCGTACCCAGTACCCAGAGTTGTTTTGAGTTTGTTCCTTATTGTACCTGTTGTGGTAGAACGTTTAGTCTTTTAGCTATGAAATGTACTGGTTTTTCTTCCTCTGGATGTGTGTGAAAAGCCATGGCTATAGAGAGGAGAGAACCCGACCCCTAATAAAGACGCATTAAGGTGGATGCGATTGAACCCGTGAGGGCGAGTCAGTGCCACCCAAAGTGGATAATATCTTGACATGGGGGAGGAGACTCCCCAACCCACATTCTTGGGCAGTTTGGCATGGTATGTTACTTGGCTCTTGACAGAGAAGTGTTTTTGGTTAGCATGGGTTCACTTCTAAGAGGTATCTGTCGATGTGGTTGTTCGGACCCTCTCTTTCCTTCTTGGTTTGTTTTGATTCTTGAGGACGACAATTGTTTAAGATGTATCTAATGTAATGGCCTGGACCCTCCTGGCCCATTATTTTGCCAAAAGTGAGGTTCCACCAAAACAGTGGCACCGTGAAGGTGACACCATGATGGTGGAACCGTGACGGTGGCACCATGACGGTGGCACCGTGAGGGTGGCACCCTGACGGTGGCACCGTGAGGGTGGCACTGTGACGGTGGCACTGTGACGGTGGAACCATGATAGTGGTACGGTGAGGGTGACACCGTGACGGTGGCACCATGAGGGTGACACCTTGTCCCCTCACCGAGCCTTTCATTCTTCTTCTAGTACCTGACTTTTCCTCTCTTGCAACGTAAGTTTCGACGTAAATTTATTCTTTTACTCCTTTTAAACCCATTTTAATCCCATAATTAATTCCAAAAAATCTCGAGAGACCTCTGTCTGTAACTGCCCAGCCACGTGGTCAACCCACGACCCCTGCGCCATACGCAGTTACGCGCCCTCACCTCAACCGTCTGCGGCTCTTATAAACTAAGGGTTAGCCGTGGTTTCTCCTTTCCTCGATCGTGGATTTTCACAAACAGCTTCTGGTGTATCGGGCGCGCTGCATCGTTATCCATAAAGTTCCGCGCCCGGCCTAAACGTCGATCATCTATCAACCGGTAGGGAATTTCCCCTTCACCTCTCTCTTTTGTGTATCATGCGGGGTGGGCATGTTTCTGTTCTGTAGAATTGGACAAACCATACCTAAATGAAGATAATTAAATGGACTCTATAAAGAAATGGGGGGCAGTGATCGTTGATGTCATTGTATATTATGATCTTCTTTATGAGTTGTACTGGCTTACGCCTTCTGAAAATCAAGGTTGTTGGTGATCATTGTTTGTGCACTAATGAACCCATGCTGATGTTTTAAATGGATTGTTTTTTGTTGTGAACTCCTGCTGTTAAAAAAAAGATACTAGTTAATCACGTACACCCGGATAAGTGAACTGAAAGCACCAGGATCAACCCTTCTATGATAACCCCGGTTAAAACAGACAAAATTTGAAATCATGGAGTGTGTTAAGTCGTTTAAATATGAAAATACAGGAAAGGCCCTGCTTGTGTTGGTGGTGGTAGTTTGTTGTTTTATTTTATGAGCCGATTGTTAGAGATGTGGGAGGGGATGGGATCCCCTTTTTTTATACTCTCTGTGGTTGTGTGAAATTGGGGATGGGATCCCATATTGGTATGGATTCGGTGGTTTTGAGTTTTAAGACCGGGTGGGTACTTGTTTATATCACGAATTGGGGTGGGATCCTATGTTGTTGAGAACCGGGTCTGGGCGTTATGGTTGTTGCTTGATTTTTACTTTCCAAGACTTGTGTCGATGCCTACTAGTTTCCCAGTAGTGCTTAAACTTAATTAAACATTTTTATTGAACTTGAAACTAGAATGGGACAGATGGGATTTGTTGGCGAGAGTCGTGACTTGTGACTTGGACGCAGTGGTGTTGTGTTCTGTAGGCTTGTTAGAAAGACCTGAGCTTTGGATAAGTGCTTGTTACCTATATCTATACTTGTAGCTTTGTGTTTCTTATTCGCGCCCCACACAAGTTGAGCACTTAGTGCCAAACACCCCAATTTCATGGGGGAGGGTGTTTTTCCCAACACTATTCATAGTGGCTGGTTATTAGCCCCTTTTCTTCTCCCTTTCCCGGATAGCCCAAGTATATTCGGGAAGGCTGTGAAGGCCTGAGGTCCATAATTATCCCAAGAACCTTCGGGCGGTGTAGTGTGGTGGTTGGCCAGGTGTGTGCGGAAGGTGGTTTCACAAGTTTCATCGGGATGAGGCCCTGGTGTCTTCGGGCGTGGCAGTGGATCCTTTAGCCCAGGTGTCTTCGGGCGTGGTGGTGGTTGTTCTGGCCTAGGTGTTTGCAGGCGTGGTTACTTGTGACAATTATGGCCTAGGTGTGTGCGGGCGGGATTCAGAAGTGGGACAGCGTGCGGTTGTGGCCTAGGTGTGTGCGGGCATGTGTGGCAGTGGGACTGCGGTGAGAATGGCGGGATTGGTCCGATGTGTAGGATGTCTCAATAACCAGTGGGAAAGTGGCCTGGGGTACCCAAAAATCGATGTGCTATTATATTATATTACATGACTTGAGTTATTTGGGGAGTGTGCCTTGGTGAGGCTTGGGTGGATAGTTTACCTTGTTAGGTGTTTGGTTTACTTCTTTTCTCATGGGACTTTAGCACATTTCTGCCACATTTTCACGAGAGTCTTAGGATTTCCCTAATGAGTGTACTTGTATGCTCATCCTACGTATATAAAACTGCTTTCAGGTTTCCAGGAGGACTTCGGGGATCGCGCAAGACCTTGCTAGCTCGGATCCTTGGAGCAGTTGTAGTTGTCGTTTCTTTTTCTTTCTTTGGTACTTACCCTTGTAGTCACCTTTTTTCACTTTGTGGATTTTAATTTTGAAACATGCATGTGGGAATGGTTTACTTTTGGCTTTACTTTTCTTCTACCTTGGTGTTGTTGGGTTTTCTTCTCCTTGTCTCTCGATCCTATAAAATAAAAAGGGTAATGCCTTCCATTTGTGAGAAATTTCTATACCCTTGGTGCTAGTCGCCACTCTGAGACCTATTGAAGGCGGGTCTCGGGGGTTATTATCTATCATTCAACTAAAAGAAGGAAGGGCTTGGCAATTTGCTGACCTTTCCCTTTTTTTGGTGAAGGCGGGTCGTGACAATATAACTAAAACAAAATATTTTTAAACATATAATTCAACATAATTTAGAAAAGATAAATCATATAATTCTATTTACTTATTCATATGGATATTCTACTAGTTAAATAATCACATGTAAAATCAAAATCTAATTTCATAATGGTAGAATTCATAATGACAGACATCATAATCACAAATTCAATGCCTCATGCCAATACTATAAATAAAATTTGGTCAAGGACTTGTTCCAGGACACTATTTTGTCTAATGTGGCCTAACTACACATCATGAAGCTATAGTGGCCTCCACCCATCACATACAAATTATAATTAATTCTTCAAATGAAAATTTTGATACATAACATAAACATTTTTATTATATCTAGCATATGAAATGTCAATACATTAACCATAAATCATGAATGACATTAAAATAACACATTCACAGTCTATCATATCATAACTCATTCAATAAAATATTGAAGATTTTATTTATAATTAATCAAAATCAATCAATAATAATATCCAAAAGGATGTTGACATAGTTGAAATGATTATTAAAACTCATTGAGTGAAATATGCTTTTTTAATGAAAACATTTAAATGTTACACAATTTATAATGGAAGAAATTTAAAAGATATTATTGAATCAAAGTGTCCCATTCCACTTTGAAAATCCTTAAAGAATTAAAATTTTAAAACATTAATTTCCATATAAATAAATCCCCTGAAACCTATTTTTAAAACATGGAAATTAATTAGAATGATTTAGTAGAATAAATATTTAAACCAATAATATGATATTTTAGTTGAAGAATCCCATAACATAAATCCTTTTAAAAACTAATTTTTCTAACATGTACATGGATAATAAATATGTCCAAATAAATACATACACATAAACAATCTCGAATAATAATGAGATAGAGGAATTAACCCTTACCTTGTACTTTTCCTTGGTTGGGGGTATGTTAACTTCTTGTATAATTGTTATTAAATTATAAAAGAATCACATACATAAATATTATATCATATATTATCTTCTAATATTTCATTGTTAATAATATTTTCGTAGTATCATTGTTTCGGATGTTAACTAATTCATTTTTTATATGTTTCATTATATATTTCATGTTTTTTATTGATAGGATGTATTTGATTCGTATCCCTACTGAAATTATGTTCCTAATTATTTTTTTTAATAATTAAATAAAAATAATTCTTGAATGGTTAGAATGGAGAAGGAATCTCATCATGTTCACGGAGACAATAATCCATACGTACGCACAGAGGCTACTTCCATTTCATTTATAAATTTTTATAGATAATAATAACAAATGATACATAGTTATATTATTATTATAGTGTAATATAATATATTATATTTGTTATGTATGTTCATTAACACCATTATTTATTTGTTCTTTGTATGTTATGATTGAGTCATATAACTTTGATGGGGCGGTAGGCTGCCCTTCCTCAATTGAAATTATCATATATATACATCATGAAAATAATAACAGCATGCAATAAAATTGATTTAATGAAGCTTATAGATAAAATTAATATCATGAATATCATATATAATTGTAGTTCCATCATAACAGCCACTATAAGATGTGGTAATAGAATATTTATCTATCATCATTTCATGAGGCAATAGTTCTCCATCCACAAAAACATTATGTCATAGACCCATTAGATCGATGTGTGTCTATAACTAGGTCAAATATTTCTCATAACAAAAACCTATTATATTGATAATACTGGTTTTTTATAATATTTATGAATAAAGAGTGTTTAGGGGGTTGGAAAAGTAAAATAATAGAGAAGAACTTAATATGAGATGATACGTAAAAGTTTGGTAACTATAATTGGGTTGAACCCAAATTATTATTTGAAGTTCCTTATGCCTAAGGTATGGCATCTGGGAGGATGATTGTGATATCGGGAGCCTAATTCGACATTCTATGGTTGAGTAAATGGGCTTGAGAGCTCTGAGAAATGGGATAGAGGTGAGGGATTTTTATTAGTGGGATGAGCAGCTCTTTAGGAATGTTTGAAAATATTATTTTATTATATAATTATTTTTGGTTTATAAAGGTAAAAAACTGATTAATGTATAATATATGATGAATCATGCTAGAATTAAAAATCATCCAATAATAATTGGATAGGTTTTGGATATTACTTTAATTTTTATTATCTCATTTGTTTAAATAATTCATTAAGGAGGTAAACACCGCGTCATTATTGTGTCATAAATAATTTTATTAATATGTTTTCTAAAATTATAAAATAAATAACATGATGTAGAAAATATATTTAGCTTTCATATTAATATATATAGTTTAATATATAACATATATTACCCCTTGTAAAAATTTCTTTACAAAAAGATATAAGTTAATGAGATTTTTTTCATTACATTAAATAAATTAATATAAAGTGTCATTATCACTCACTTGTGACACCATGTGGTCCCAAAATCGACCAAAGGATTCCCATGGTCGGAAATGTTTCATTAAATATGAATAAGATACATGTAGTTTAAATTAATATTATTATAATAATATTTGTTTACCCTTATTTACCCGATTTACCCTTTAACCATGGTAAATAAAATATTTACTTAAAGTAAATATTCATTATATCTAAAAATTAAGGTACCGATTTACATAATTTGGACCACCCGATTCCAAATATGGAATCAATTTTTAAAAATTCAAAACACAGAAGTGGCAGAAGTTAATTTCAAAATAATTCTCGTTTTTAAAACAAAATGCGTGTTTTTATGAAATAATAACTATCACAAGATTGACACATGTTTATATCCATTTTAAATTTGAAATTACATAAAATGACCTAAATTATATTTAATGATAAAAATTTAATCAAATGATACTTTAGAACCACACAAAATTATAATGTAGCGCTATAAATTTTTTCTATTAAAAATGTTGTTTTCAATTAAAATGTAATATTTTTCAATATTCATCAAAATATGAAAGTTATCAAAAAAGTACCAAAAATTTATTCAAACAAAATTTTAAAGTCGTTATATTAAAGAATAATGTAATTTCATTAAATTGGATATATTAAAGTTTAAGATATTGGATTTAAAAAATATTCACCTTTAAAAGGAAAAAAAAATTTATTTTTTGAAAAATACTTCTTTTATATGAAAAAAATGAATTTTTTATTATTTTATATCTATGAAAAATTTTATATGGATTCTAAAATTATATAAATCATATAAAATTCAAGCATTAGTTAATATTATTCATAACCTCTTTTTCAACTGCTAGTTTGGTAATTCGCGGTGTGCTTGTACAAGGTATTGTGTGTAGCACTTGTTCGTGAATTACATTGAAGAGGTAATGTAATATGAAATCTGGGTGTGTTACATTGTTTCTTAAATATTGGATGTGCAGGTTCTACTAACTGAAATATCATTATATTTAAATTCCGTCCATGATCTCTATTATTTCTTAAACATATTGTTTTATAACATCACCATACAACTATATTGGTTCTTGATGATAATGGACATGGAAATTAAAAATATAAATTTTAAATAAAATTCCATTATTGATGAATTTTGAAATATTTTTTTAATTGGAATTCATCCATCAAAAAATCAAAAAAAACACAATTTTCCTCCTATATTCGCTTTAGTTTAAAATCGTTGGATCGACCATATCACCTTCATCTTCAGATCATGTGATAGATGATTGAATTTTTTTTATTTAATTGGGGTCCATAAATAGTATTAGATGTGTTTTATCCATGTAGTTTGGCCCCTTCACTTTTTCACTAAACAACATAATACTTCTAGGCAGTACAACCTCTTTGATATCTATTAGGCTAACCCACTATTATTTTCCAATCCTGAAAAACCAAATTGAATTTCTGGACCATTCATACATGTTTACCTTTCTAAAATATAGTGGAGTCTTCCCATCATTTGGTTCCAGTGGTCTTGGTCATTAGAATGTCAATCATCATCGGTTGAGAATCATCTCTCCCAATTGTATTTAACTCATGTACTTCTGTAATCTTAGTAACAACCTCAATTGTGGGTGTGTTTTAATATCTAAAGTAATTATTCTATCAAAAATTGTATTTATTAATTTCCTAATATATTTTTAATCTTACATGTTCACAACCAACCCTCAGATAGAGTTATCCTCATTAACAGTTGATCAACACAATCCCAATGTCTAGAAATGTTCTTCCAATAAAGAGTGGATTTTTTTCCCTTCCATGCCCAGCACAAGGAAGCTGATGATAAATATTAACTTTTCAACATAGATTAGTATTTGTTTTATGATTCCTTATGGATGAGTCACGGTTGATTCCTTTTTTTATAGAGAAGCTCTTGTGAGATTCAGGCCTTCCATTCCCAAACATTTTGATGACATGTAAATCATGATATTTACACTCACACCTAAGTCAAACAATTCTTGTCCATGGTTGTTATATTTTATAATGAAGGTAATTGAAAACATACCATGTTAACTTTTCTTCATAGGTAGCACATTTGATACAACTTCGAAACAATCCCATGTGATTTGATCTGTGAAAATATCATCATGATTATTCTAGTTAGCTACCAACAATTTTATGTATTCTGCATATGATAATATGTTCAAAATGGACAACTAAAAATTAACATAAATATGACATTTTTTAAAATGTTCAATAAATTTATCATTCTACACATTATTTACTTACCTCATTCAAACTACAAATTTATGTCTTGACCTGTACTGAGGAGGTTCTTCTACATTAGCAACATTCCCCTTACTACTTTTGACCTCCTCTACTATTTCTTCCACTAGTTTTTGTCAATAAAATTCTATACCACTTCCTTTTGTTTTATTCCCACTTCTATTTTTATATCATCAAAATCATCATGTCATAGTAGATCAAGGAATCCAAGAAGTGTACCTCTAGGTCAGTCTATAACTGGATTAGCAAATTTTCCAACATGATTCTCCATGATACATAGCACGACAATTTGTTTTGATGATGGTTATTTAATTTCATTGAGTAAAACACCAAAATAATTCATTTATGTTTTATTTGTCTGTTCTAATGTAGGTATATTGATCATATTTTTGGGTCCTTTGGGTTATTTTTTTTATACCCTTATGGAATTTTTATGTGTACATTTCCTTATCATTTTCATCTCCAAACCTGAAATTAATTATCATAATTTTAATCAACATAATTCTCATCTTCTATACATGCACAATATGAATTTTCTTAATTTCGCATCATGAAGTCCATGTTTTTTGCTAGTGAATCATGTTATCCTAACAACTAGTCAATTTTAATGATTACATGAATACCTTTTAACTATTTTACTTTTCCATTCCACCTGAAATTTCTTCTCCCCATATCATTTAGAAATCTATAAATCACTTTAGGTGAATTCTTCATTAATGATCCTCCAGCTGCGACATCAATAATTGACCTCTTTACTTATGAAATCACCCCATTGAAATTTTTTATTATCATAAATAGCTCTATTTCATGATTGGGAACTCATGAATTCATATCCTTATAACATTCTCAGGAAGAATACAACAATTCATCTTCAAATTTTCCAAATATTACTATATCTATCCTTATATGAATTGACACCGAATATTAGAAGAAGAGGGGGATGAAGTTTTGTTCCAACACATCCCATGTTGTGATGGAATATGTACAGAGTATTTTTATCCAATATTGAGCACTGTCACATAATAAAAATCATAAATGTTAGTGTTTTACCCAATATCGTGAGATATTATGGAATTGGAATGTCAGGAACCATCCCAGTGGGGCCCGCTTCATGACTCCCCAGGCCAGCCTCCAATAGGCTAGGGGCTGGTGACGAGCACTGAGTAGTCATATTACTATCATGGGAGGCATTACCGAAGTACTTGTACACAGAGACACATCTCCAAGCCCAAAAATTATGAAATTTAAAAATAACTATGGATCAAAATGAATGTATACAACTAAAACCTACCAAAGATAGTTCGACAGAAGGTAATTTATTGAAAGAAAACAAGGCCAGCATACAAGCCCACCAATGAAAATAGGAGTATGAAAACTGAAAAGTCCCACCTATAAAAAAAGAGGTATTGGGACTATTACTCATAGATATATGATCACCTCAGCCTATAGGGAACACAAAAATCTTGTTCCAGTATTGGTCCGCCCTGGACTCTGCCAAAAGGGTGCTCATTTGCACAAGACACGATAAGTGTATGCAATGTTCGTGCAGGGGTGATTATTACAATACTCTGTAGAGGACCCTAAAAAAACAATGAAATACACAATGGAATGGTATATTAAATTCTACACGATATATTTCTACAGAACACATAGAAATAGCAACACAATCCAAATATACTCAAAACCCATACCTGGAGTCTACCGATAAGTGACACAACTGTATACCCTCTCTAGGGATTCAGATCAACTATTTCATAATGAAATCACCCGAAAAAACTCACTCCATCAGTCTGATAGATCTAATGACATTCATCTATGAAGTACAATTTATCATTAAAATCCACGAGATGTGGATAAAATCATTTTGGGAGAATACACTCTTGTGTAGGGAAAGATCACGATACACATATGAGGATCACTGCAAGGGCCTTGGTGGATACCGTGACTCATCTGGGGTCACCTACTATGTAGAGGATTGAAGTCCTATAGGAATAGTCACATCGATACATAACTCTACCTAAGGTAAATAATGGATAGAGGATATTGTTTCGGGCCACTTGGAGTGATACCTGACTCTATCTCAGAAAGTCCTACTGAATGGATCATACTACTATGGATGGAAACAAAACCTGAACATTCGGGGAACTAGAAAAAGGGGAACTAACCCATATGAAACTTTTCCATGTAATGGTGGAAAAGAGAATAAAGCCATGTACTAAAACGTACACGACGTGTAGAGGTGTTAGATGTCATGTCTTCTGACCCAGGGTACTGCCCGTGTACAATGGCCCGTGTCGTACGTCTTTTTTTGTAAAATGAAACTACATTATGTGTAGAAAGGATCACATGTCGTGTCAATGTATCTGGAGTCTTCCCCATGTATGCCCACTGTGTGCCCGTACACGGCCTCAACCCATATGTTCCAACCTATATAATCGACACACCGGATGACCCACACTACTGGCCTCGTATGGCTGTGTGGTGGAGTACACGACATGTACTCCACCATGTGTCTATGTATTTCATAGGATACATGTCGACTACCATGTAAGTACCCAAAAACCATGTTCTTTGGAGAACATTCCATGTCATCACAACATGCACCTTGGAACCCTAGCATCCACATAGTCGTACCTACACACCGTTTTCATCGGGATACACGTAGTGTGTTCTAGAAATTTCTAGAATCATGAACCTCCATTGTTGTTCCTTGGTTGATGCTCAAATATTCATTACAACCTTACTTTTTCGACTAAAAATGATTAATATGGTTTCCCCAACGTCCCAATGTCATCTAATTTTTTTTCAACCCTCAGATTGACCACGAAAATGCGCATCGATCTGACAACGCGAAGAACGCTCAAAGAACAGACTCTCCTAATCTGAGCTGATTCATAATCTACCATCATAATCACACCTCAGCTAGGTTGTTGTGACATCGAATCTTTAATTTAGGATCTTTACGATGTTAAATGGATGTTCAACGTTCCGTTGTTCTTTCCTCCATGAAGAACTCATAGAACAAGTGGAAAAGAGGAAGAAATCCAAAATCAAAACTGGAATGCACCTCCACCATCATTCACCACAACGTCGATCCACTCCAATTAATTGGTTTAAAAAGTGAATAAAATTTACAATTCAAATATTATCATTAATCAATATCTGATCGAAAACCCTATAGAAATATGAAAATTATAACCCTCCCGCAAAGTGTTTGATCAGCGGATCACCATATTAGTGGGTTGACACATAGCCGCTGTTTAATTGGAGAACGTGGAAGAATTAAATCAAAATAAAAAACCCCATCCTTGAGATGGGATTATTCACTGATGAAGGGATTGTGCTATCATCATCATTGAGATCCTTCAACTTTGTTGGTGTAGCGATTGGATCTATTGTTTGGCTGGCAATCATCATCATGAGTTCTCTACTATGATCCTTGAATTCACGAGAGTTTCTCTCAATCTTCTACCAACGTCCAACATTTGATTTACCGATTAAATTGGGGGAATGCGTTTCAGTTTCCCATTATACGGCAACATTAGTGAGATAGCATTTCTGTTTTTGAGTCATTATGGTGTTGTATTAATTATCGAAACATCTTCCTTGTTGTTGTTCTACAACGTATGATTACAAATAAAATAAACCATTCAAATTACATTATTTTATTTTAGTTTGTTTTATGAAAATGTACAAAAAATAACTTTTTCCGTAGACATGTATTGGTCAACATTAGGCCCTTTCATAGGTAAAGTCATCTTACTAGAAGAAATGGTGCCCTTGGATTTTTAATCTGGAAATCCATTTCGAAACTACCAAAACCACGCACACCCACCAAATCATATATCATAAAAAAGACCAAACCACCATTCCGGGCTCCTTTAGCCCTGGAATGGCATGTCTTATTAGCTCTTAGTCTCGTAATAATTCCATATAATATTTAAAAATAATACATTGAAAATATGAGACATCAAATTCTCCCCACCCTGGGGCTTTGCTTCCCTGCAAAGCCAATATAATGTCCCCTAAAAACTATGGGTGTATAGGTCATGGACGTGAGCCTCATGCTCCCACGTTCTCTCCGGAAGATTCTCATGTTGCCACCGGATGCCCACCAAGGGAATCAATTTCACACAGAGGATCATCTCCTACCAATCTTCGATATCCACCATGTACCCAGCAATGGTCCCTCCATCATTGAGGTCCGTCACACCCCAGTCGATGACATGTGATGGGTCATGCACATACCTCATCAACTGTGACAAGTGGAAGACAAAATTTACCTGGTGATATTGTGGGGGCCAAGCTAGAAAATATTCCACCTCGCCAACTCTGCATTGTATCTGGAAATTTCAAATGAACCTACAAGATAACTTGTCGCCCTAGCTAAATAAATGAAACCCTCATCAAGGTGAGACCCGAAGTAAGATAGGGTCTCTCGGCTCAAACTCAAGGGGTATTCATCACCTATCTCAATTATTGTTCTGTCAGCTTTTTGAAGACTTCATCTTCTCCTGATCCATGTGCCTGATGTCGTCTCCCAACTGTCGTGGTCTTTGCACATGTCTGCTTGCTGCTGACTGTCTTTGGTTGTCTCTGATCTTCCAAAAATCTCTCGATCACCAAGGTCTACCTGAGCACTCTAGCATGAGTTAATATTCATAGAGGCGCAACACAAGCTAAAATTCCCCATCATGGACCTCAGTCGAATTTCCATTCTCTGAAGTACTGATCCCAGACCATATCTATCGAGTATATGGCATGGTTGGTGAACCTCGCCGAATAGCCATCCACCTTCAAACTGCCCAGCTGGAGCTGATGAAACTCTTAGATACACGCTGCTCTCATCGTAACCAAAGAGTACTCCCCTATAAATTTTCTCTCAATCTCCGTCAATGAAAGAGTCTCTTCATCGTGAGTCTTTGTAGCCAGACTCCACCATTGTACCATCGAATCCTAAAGAAGGCATCATCCTAGGATCACCATCTGGTCTACTGGATTCCTTAGTAGATGAAAAAATTTGCTCACAATATCAAGTTATTCCATAGAATCTTTAGGGTCGAGCTTTCCTTGGAACCTAATGGGTCCTTGTATCTGGAACACATATAGCAGGCTCAGCCTGCGGCCCTTGTTGGTCGGTATTGCAGTTACCACAGGATGCTCCACTGGTGGTGTTATAGCATATGAACCACCGGTAGGTAACACCCTTTTAACTTGTTCCTGTATCAAAGAATCTTCACTGAGGGGGTCATCCATAAGACTGTGCTATTGAATCCTAGACATTATTCATCACGGAGGGATCCAATTAGGAAAAAATATATACCATGGTTAACAAGTATATCTGGATTTTGACACAAAATTCATGGAAAACACAACTCATTCCTATATGATGCATGTCACATTCATTTACATCCCCACAACTGGTGTTTTTATTTACCACATCGAAAATCCCTTTATCAAATTCATGATGTATGGATATGTTGGCCACCCATACCAACACAAAAGTCTCTGGACTGAAATCCAATCTCAAAATACTTAACATGGTTTCCCCCAAAAAAATCTCATAGTCTGTTGGACATAAGGTATAAACGACCAGCTCTGATACAACTCTATCATGACCCGTCCCAGTGGGGCCTATGTCATGACTTCCATTGCCCACCTCTAATAGGTCAGGGGTAGGTGACTAGCACTGAGTAGGTACATTATAATCATGGGATTCATTTTCTAAGTACCTATACACTCGCACACATCTATATTCCCACAAATACTGAAATGTAAAACCCACTAATGAACAATCATATAATGGTCTAGACCCTCATGGTTCAACCCTATTACAAAATATGGATGATAAGGGTGGTTCCTTGGTGGTAGGATGTCATTTCGGTGTGCGACCGATCGGTCTGCCACCGATCTGTGCGACTGATCGGTGTGTCACTGATCGGTGCGACCGAACAACGTGTCTTCGATCGGTGAAACCGATCAGTGTCACACTACCTTGTCGAGTTTCTCTCTTATTGATTTTCCCATAACAAAACTTTTAATACTTTTTAACCCTTGGGGATGTGGTTTTCGGCTGTTTTGATCCCCACAATCAATATTTGAATTCATAAGAGTGGGACGACCATCAACAGACCCAACTATGTGTCCGCGTAACTTTTCCCCTCTATTTGTATAAAATCCATCAATGTCACAGCTGTTACCCCTTTTACCGATGAGAATTATTAAATATCAATTAATTTAGTGGTGTGTAACCACCCAACCATGTGGTGAAAACATGATCTAACTTTATAGCCATTCAAAATTACATATCCTGTGACAACCAAATCTCATCCTTATAACGCACAAAAATTTCTTCTTCTACTTCCCCTTTTCCTCTTTGCTGGTATCATATCTTCCTAGTGTGTTTAGAGTTCTGTTTCCCAAGGCATGTGGTGCACCTGTGCCGGATCCTTTCTTCTCACCCTTGGAGTCCCCGACGTTCCTCCCCTACAAGTCGCACATCCCCAGTTCTTAGCGCATGGAGAAGAACTTCGATCCATGATCAACCAAGTAGGGATTTTCCTTCATCTCTCCTTACTGTGTATCATGAGGGATGGGTACACCACTGTTTTTGGAGGAATGGATAAATCCAAACATTAACAAAGATAATATACACACTGTTAACGAATGATGGGGTGCCTTTGAAAATTTTGTTGTACTCTTTTATAATTTCTATATGTTGTGAACAATATGGGCTTATGCTCACTAAAAATCATGGTCGTTGGTGGTATTTCCTTGCGCACTAATGAACCCTTGTCTACTGTGATGATTAAATTAATCTAACATTGGGGATATGGTCAATAACGTAAACTCAGTGGATTAAATGAATGACCAGTGAACAACAATCCTTGTGTGATCACCCTGGTTAACCAAACAGAAAGTAGAAAACATGGTGAATGATGTACTTGAGTCCAAAAACATACTTGTTCTTCTCGATGCTTATGGGGTGAAGTGGGTGAGGATGGGATCCCCTTTGGTGGAACAATTATTGGTTGTGAATATGGTGTTGTGTGGGGCTATATCTCAAGGCTTGGTTTGGTTCCAGTACATCGAGGGATCTCACTGATCCTTATTTTTCGTGACTTTACAATAGAACTTGGTGTGGATGCATAAATTGTTGTTTGGATGTTTTTTTTCTCTAGCTTGTTGTCATGCCTGTTAGTTTCCCATTAGTGCAGAATTCACCTAATTGGGATCACTTGTACATGGAAGCATGAATGAGTTAATTGGGGAATAGGTTTTGGGAATGAGTTGTGACTTAGTCGTGAGTGTTGTGCCTTTCTTTTATCAATGAATAGTAACAGGGTTTTTGTGTATAGGTTGTCTTCGGAAACCCTAGTTTGGGTTGAGTGGTTGTTACCTATACATATAAATGTAGTTCTTATGTTTCTTATATGTGCCCCACCCAAGTTGAGCACTTAGTGTCGAACACCCCCATTTCATGGGGGGTGTCTTTCCCCACACTCCTATGAGTGGATGGTTTTTTTTTCACCTTTTCTTCTCCCTTTCCCGAGTTACCCTAGACACTTTGGGCAGGCTGTAACTTCTTGAGGTCCATCCTAACCCAAGATTCTTCCGGCAAAGAAGTTGTGGTGGTTGGCCCAGGTGTGTGCGGGCAGGTTGTTTCGCATGAATCTTCTGGATGAGGCCCAGGTGTCTCCGGGCATGGCAGTGGTTGTTCTAGCCCAGGTGTTTGTGGGCGTGGTTACGCGTGGTGGGTGTGTACCAGGTGTCTGTAGGAGGGATGTGTGGTAGTTTCCCAGGTGTGTGCGCGCAGGGTGTTGTAGTGGGACTGCGATAAGAATGGTGGAATTGGATTGATGCATAGGATGTCTTCAATAACTAGTGGTAAAGTGGTGCGGGGTACCCAAATATCGATGTGCTATTACTATACATTTCATGAGTTGCGTTATATGGGTATTGTGCCTTGGTAAGGATGGGGTGGATAGTTTTCTATGCAAGGTTCTTTGGTTGTCTCTTTTTTCACCGGGCATTAGATTTCCTCCCCACTTGTGAAAGTGAGTCTTAGGTTTTTCCCTACTCTGTATACTTTTTTTCTCACCCTACATATATAAAACTACTTTCAGGTATCCAAGAGGACTTCAGGGATTGTGCGGGGAAGTACTAGCTTGGACGGTGGGACAACTGTAGTTACTATTTTTCTTTTCTTTGGTACTTTACCTTTGTAGTCTCTGTTTACTTGTGGTATTTACATTTTTAACATGCATATGGGAATGGTTTTCTTTGGCTTTACATTTACCACTAGTTTTGTTGTTGTTGGGATTTACTATCTTATATCCTGATATTGTTAAAGTAAAAGGGAAATGCCTTCCATCTTGTGTGTGATTCCATACCCTTGGTGCTAGTTGCCACTTCGGGACCAATTGACGGCGGGTATCGGGGGGACATTATCTCTCCTTCACCTTTGAAGAAGGAAGGGTCTGGAAATCTGCTATCTCTTCACTCATTTTAGTGAAGGCGGGTCATGACAAAATGGTATCAGAGGGAGTTTGAGAGATAGGATGAAGTATGGGGTTAAGCACTGTGGGGATTTCCTGGAATGGTATGGAAACAGTGTTGAGTGATCATTGTGTGTGAAATATGCTTGGGAAGACCGACTAAGTCATGGGATTTTGGGGCCCCCTATGATCTGATGCAAGGACTCTGGACCTACAGAAAGATCCAGTGAGGTTGCACTGCTTGCAGGGTAGAGACCCTTGTGAAGGTACATGCATCATGATGACTTGTGTTCCTAGGTTTCGTGGGTATTTTGGGGATTTAAATGAATAATACGTCTAATAAAATGTAAGAACAATATTCTACACTACTCAGGAATATGCATTCTTTGTTTACCTTGCAGCTATGGGACCTGGGAGACGACCACGAGCAATGCGGGAGATCAAGGCCAAGGAGGTTGACATGGATGATTGACAGAGGGCTGACCGAGAGGAGGAGGAGGATCAGTGGAGATGATGCTTCGAGCATTTTAGTGGTAGACCCATGGAAAGTATCAGGGAAGCATCTCAGACATGGAGACAGAGATAAGTCTAGACGAGCTAGTAATAGCTTTCCGCTTGATCCGGGCTCTGACAGTGTGCTGGGTTCCTTTGGTTGTAAGCCAGATGTGGGGAGCAGCATGTCCGTGGTGGATGCATTATCTTGGGGAGAAGAGGGAGGATGAGGTGGCGTGGGATGACTTCCAGAGTGAGTTTCGTGTGGAATTCCTCTCATCCACGATGAAGACTGAGAAGAGGCAGGAGGTACTCTCCCTCCAGCAGGGGAGCATGTCAGTGAGAGAGTTGGGGATCAAGTTCAAGGATCTCCTCTGCTTCTCTCCAGACCTCTTTCTGGATGATGAGTCTCATGCGATATGTTTGGAGGAGGCACTTCGGCCTTCTCTATAGTATAATGTTACTCCCTTCACCCTTCTGACGTACTTGGAGGTCCAAAAAAAGGCTGAAGTGGTGGAATGGATGCACACACTGGTTGGTGTATCGCAAGAGGGAATCTAGTTGGGATCGTCAATGGGGAAGGCCATCAGCAGCATGCCTCCAGCATCATGGAACACTTGGTTTCAACCAGCAGGAAGCAGGCCTCAGCAGTTCCAGTACCAATGTCCTGGCCCTCTCCCTTTTCTTTTGGTCCTATGGCCGAGATGCTTCATCTGTGAAGGCATGGTAACCTTCAGAATCAGTTCATGGATAGAGTGCAGTACGACGGTGATTTTTAGGTTCAACACCCACCTCAAGAGTAGCGGTTTCCAGTGAGACCCTTTCAGTAGCAGCAGTAGGGGCATAAAGCTCCTGCTCCTCCGAGGGCAGACATCACAGGAGGAGGCCCAACTCAGGGCGCTCCTCAGGGACCTCAACCAAGGCGCAGTTGGGGAGGCGGCTGACAGCTGAGGGGTAGGGGATTTGGGCATGGTCATTTACACACTACGGAGGTAGCTGCTCCAGTAGAGATGGAAGTCGTTCTAGGTATTATCATCTTGTTTAGTACTCTTTCCCATGCCTTGTTCGATACAGGAGCTTCACACTCCTTTTTTGCACCCAGTCTCACCCATGCTCTGGGTCTAGATGCTGAGGGTCTTCCAGTTCCCCTGGGGTGGATTACACTAGTCAGAGGTCAGACTTTCTTGTTTTATCTATTCTGAGGGTGTAAACTGATGATTGGGCCACATTGGTCTATCAGGGATCTTCTACTGTTGCAGATACAACCGTACGATGTCTTCCTTAGAATCGAATGTATGTTCTCTATATGTTACGTCATTGAATTATTACATGTAAGGGTCATTTTTTCAAATTTGGGCGACCGACGTGTAACTTTCATCAGCGAGGGGGGTTTCCAGAAAAGCAGCAGGCGAGAGGAGCCCCTCCCTTTCATTGTTAGCTAAGCTATCAGTGGAGTCAGTGGATGCAAAAATGGTTGATGTTCCAGGGGTCATCAGTGAGTTTATGGACGTCTTCCCTAAGGAGTTGGTAACTCTACCCCCTCGACGTGATGTTGAGTTTGTGATAGACTTGCAACCTGGCACCCGTCCGATTTCGATGGATCCCTACCAGATGGCACATTCCATGTTGCAGGAGATGCGGATTCAGATTGACGATCTGATGAAGAAGGGTTTTGTTCGACCACATGAGTCACCATGTGGTGCTCCATTATTATTCGCAAAGATGGGAAATGGTGGTCTCTAGCTTTGCATAGACTATAGGAGGCTGAATCAGGTGACGGTCAATAATCTCTTCCCTCTTCCGAGGAAAGACAATCACTTTGACCAGCTGAGGGGAGCATGTTGGTTCTATAAGATTGACTTGTGGTTGGGATATCAACAGCTGAGGGTGATGGAGGATGATATCACGAAGACTGCCTTTAGATGAATATATGGGCACTTTGAGTTTGTGGTCATTCCATTCAGCATTACAAATTCTCTAGCTTTGTTCATGGGGCTCATGAACTCCATCTTCCAGGATTACCTGGATCAGTTTGTAGTCGTGTCTATTGACGACATCCTGATCTAATCAAGATTAGAGGAGGATCACGCTAAGCACCTGAGAACAGTTTTGGAGTTTCTCTGATGACACCAACTCTATGGGAAGTGGTCCATGTTCATGTTCTAGATGCGATAAGTGCACTTCCTTGGGCATGTGGTGTCCGAGCAGGGAATAGCTGTGGACCCATCGAAGGATGAGGTAGTTGTTTCCTGGGCAGCACCCAAAAACATGGCAGATGTGTATAGTTTCCATGGACAGGAAGGTTATTACCAGAGGATTGTACCCCAATTCTCCCAAGTTGTAGAACCTTTGACATCTTTGAACAAGAAGGACCAGGCTTTCTTATGGAATGGGAGGTGCATGGTAGCCTTCAACTATCTGAAGGAGAAGATGGTCAGTGCCCTAGTGCTGAGGTTGCCAGAAGAAGGTGCAGGGTATGAGGTGTTCTATGATGCTTCAAAACAAGGCCTCGGGTTTGTGTTGATGAAAAGACAAGGGGTGATCTCTTATGGGTCCAGACAGTTACATCCTCATGAGCGTAATTATGCCACCCATGACCTAGATCTTGCGGCGGTCGTTTTTTCACTAAAGTTGTGGAGGCATTACCTCATCAGGGAGTGCTTCGTGGTCTTCATAAATCATCAAATAATGAACTATATCTTCTCCCAACGGGACATGAACATACTGTAGTGAAGGTGGATGGAGTTCCTTCAGGAATACGTCTTCAAGATTTCCTACACCTCAAGAAAATGGAATGTGGTAGTAGATTCCTTGATCAGGAAGTCACATAATGGGACGGTTCGGGAGTTGGATGATTCTTGGTAGGCAATAGAGTAGTTAACGGCCCTGTAGCATGATGCGAGGATGGATGGTGGTGGAGGATTCCAGTATCAGATGACAGTGCAAACTTTTCTACTATGGTAGGAGGTAGAGTCTCAGTGGGGAGACTAATAGAATGAAGTGATGCATGTTCAGGTTAACCATGGCGATGCTCCGGAAGGGTGGATGGAGGATAGTCAGAATCAGATTCTTTTATAAGGATAGTTGTTTGTTCCTGAGGCGATTCATGAGAGGGTTCTTGGTGTGTTCCACAAATCACTCATAGCAGTAAAACCGGGAGTTTCCTAAATGTAACGGGGCTTGAGGGGTCAGTTCTGGTGGCCTTGGGTGAAGCGGGCACTGGCAGAGTTCGTGGCCAGGTGGCTTCTTTGCTAGCAGGTGAAGGTTGAACACCATGTTCCTGGAGGCCTATTGCAGCCTTTATACCTCTCCGAGTGGAAGTGGGATGACATATAGATGGATTTCTTCATAGGGATACCCAAGGTTTAAGGAGGCTGTGATGCTATATGGGTAGTGGTGGACCGATTGACGAAATAGGATCACTTTCTAGCAATCAAGGAGTTTGTTGCAGTGGATTCCTTAGCACAGAGATACGTGGATGAGGTGGTGCAGTTTCATGGAGTTATGAGGTCCATAGTTCTTGATAGGGATGCACGGTATACCTCACAAGTCTGGAGAGTATTGTAGCATGCTTTTTTTCACCCAGCTACATCTTAACACTACTTCCCACCCCCAAACAGATGGAAAAATAGAGTGCACCATCCAGACAATGGAGGACATGCTACGGGCATGTATTCTGGATTTTGGGGGATCGTGGGTGCAACACATGCCTCTGGTGTAATTTTCACACAATAATAGCTACCACAATACCATCGTCTTGGCTCCATTAGAAGCCCTGTACGGATGGCGATGTCGCTCAATCGTGTGATGGACCGAGGTTGGAGAAACAAGTGTTCTTGGCCCGGATGTGGTGCAGAGGACGACAGAGAAGGTTCAGCTTATACAGGAGAGGATGAAGGAGGCTCCGGACTGGCAGAAGTCATATTCCGGTAATAGCAGGATAACCTAAGAGTTCGAGGTCAGGGACCACATATTCTAGAAGGTCTCCCCTCGGCGTGGGAAACGAAGATTCGGATTGGGGATTAATCTCTCTCTGATGTTCATTAGACGATTCTAAGTTCTGCGGAGGGTGGGAGAAGTGTCTTATCATCCATCTCTACCACCGCCGCTACTGAGAATACATTATGTCTTCCATGTGTCTCAACTCTGATGATATCTACACGAAGATTCACACGTCCTCAACTAGGGAAAGATAGACTTCGAGGTCGACATGAATTTTTTGGAAAGAATAGTAAGGATCTAGGATCAGGAGGAAAAGGTGCTCTGCGGATGGACCATTTCTTTATTTCGTGTGTTGTGGAGACATGGTGGGCTGGAAGAGAGTACCTGGGAATGGGAGGTACAGATGAACCCCCAATACCCAGAGCTATTTTGAGTTTTATTCTTTTATACTTGTTTTTGTTGGAACACTTTAACTTGTTAACTATGGAATGTATTGTTTTCGTTATTCTCTAGATGCTTGTGAAAATTCCGGAATGCGGGGAGGGGAGGACCTGATCCAAAATCAAGACTTCTTAATGTTTATGCGATTAATCCCATGCAGGCGAGTCAGTGTTGCCCAAAGAGGATAGTATCTTGACATGGAGGAAGAAACTACCTAACCCAAATGATTGACAATCTTTACCCTTTAATGTTTCCTTGTTTCTTAAGATGGAGGTGTTCCAATATGTCAGATAGGTTCACTCCTGAGATATATCATTCATGGTGGTTGTTCGACCCCCTCTTTTCTTTGGATCTGGTTTTGATTCTTGAGGGAGAGAATAGTTTGAGAGGTATGTAATGTAATGGTACAGACCCTCATGGTCCAACCGTTTGATAAAGTCATGATCCTAAGGGTGGAACCTCAGTGGTAGGACATCATTTTAGTGTGCAATTGATCCGTGTTCCACCGATGGGTGTGACCGATCAGCATGTCACCGATCGGAGTGCTACCGATCGGTCTGTTACCGATCGGTCGACACACTGATTGGTGCAACCGATGGGTGTCACATATCCTTGTAGAGTTTTTCTTCTACATATTTTCCTGTAATTTCACTTTTAATCCTTTTTAACCTTTTGGGATGTGGCTCAAGGCCGTTTTAAGCCCCAAAATCAATATTTGAATTCCTAAGAGAGGGGTGAACCTCAACGGACCCAGATGTGTGTCTGCGTAACGTTTCCCCTCTATTTATATAAAATACTTCAAATTCAAAGCTATTACCACCTTTTCTCGATGAGAGTTATTAAATAACAATAAATTCATTATTCTGTAACCACACAACCATGTGGAGAAACCACGATCCGACTTTATAGATGTTAAAAATTCCATATCCTGTGACAAATAGATTTCATCCTTATATCGCATGGAAGTTTCATCTTCTTCTACATATTTTCCTCTTTGCTGGTCTCTTTTATACCTGTTGCATTTGGATTTCCCCTTCCCGAGGCAAGTGGTGCGCCTGTGCCAGAGCCTTTCTGATCATCCTTTTAGTCCCCGACATTCCTCCCCTGCAAGTCGCACATCCCCAGTTCTTGGCACATGCAGAAGAACTTCAATCATTGATCAACCAAGATGGGATTTTTCTTCGTCTATCTTTACTGTTTGTCGTACGGGGTGGGTAAACCACTATTTCTATGGGAATAGATGAATCCAACCGTTAACAAATATAACAAACAGACTGTTAAAAAAATTATGGGGTCCTTTGAAAATTCTGTTGTACTCTTTTATAATTGTTATATGTTGTGAACTGTATGGGCTTATGCTCACTAAAAATCATGGTTGTTGGTGGTATTTTCGTGTGCACTAATGAACCCTTGTCTTCTATGATGATTAAATGAATCTATCATTGTAATTTTGGTCAATAATGTAAACCCAGTGGATTAAATGAATGACCTGTGAACAACAATCCTTGTGTGATCACCCTGGTTAACCAAACAGAAAGAAGAAAACATGGTGAATGATGTACTTGAGTCCAGAAACATCCTTGATCTGCTTGATGATTATGGGGTGACATGGGTGAGGATGGGATAATCTGTAGTGGAATGGATGGAGGTTGTCAATCTGATGTTTTGTGGGGTTGTATCTCGAGCCTTGGTTTGGATCTAGTACTTCGATGGATATCACTGATCCCTTTGTTGTTGAGACATTACAAGAGAACCGGGTGTGAATTCATACATTGATGTTTGGAAATTTTTTTCTATAGCTTGTGGTTATGCTTGTTAGTTGACCAGTAGTGTAGAATTCACATGAATGGGATCACTTGAACATGAAATCAAGAATGATTAAAATGGGAAATTGGTTTTGGGAATGAGTTTTGACATGGCCATGAGTGATGTGCCTTTCTTTTATGAATGAATTGTAACAGTTTGTTCTTAGGTTGGCTTCAGTAACCTTGTTTTGGGATGAGTTATTTTTACCTATACAAATAATTTTAGTGCTTATTTTTCTTATTCACGCCACACCCAAATTGAGCACTTAGTGTCGAACACCCTCATTTCATGGGGGGTGTCTTTCCCAGCACTCCTATGAGTGGCTGGTTATTAACTCCATTTATGAACCCTTTCCTGAATAGACAAAGACACTTTGGGTAGGATGTAACGGCCTGAGGTCCATCATAGCCCAAGATTCTTTGGGAAAGGAAGTTGTGGTGGTTGGCCCAGGTGTGAGCCGGCAGGTTGTTTCCCCTGAATCTTCGGGATGAGGCCCAGGTGCCTTCGGGCGTGGTAGTGGTTGTTCTAGCCCAGGTGTTTGTGGGCATGGTTACGCGTGGTGGTTGTGGCCCTGGTGTTTGCGGGCAGGATGTGTGGTAGTGGCCCAGGTTTGTGCGGGTGGGGTGTGGCAGTGGGATTGCGATGAGAATGGAAAGATTGGTTCAATACATAAGATGTCTTTAATAACTAGTGGAAATGTGGCGCGGGGTACCCAAACATCGATGATATATTACTATACATTACTTTACATGCATTATTTGGGGATTATTCCTTATTGAGGCTTGGGTGGATAGTTTTCCTTACTTTGTGCTTTGGTTGTCTCTTTTCTCACAGGGCATTACAATTCCTCCCCACTTGTACACGAGATTTTTTGGTTTTTCGCTACTGAGTATACATGTATGCTACCCTACGTATATAAAACTACTTTCAGGTTTCCATGAGGACTTCAGGGATCGTTCTAGGACATACTAGATCGGACGGTCGGACAATTGAAATTGTTGTTTTTCTTTTCATTGGTACTTTACCTTTGTAGTCTCCTTGTACTTGTGGTATTTACATTTGCAACATGCATATGGGAATGGTTTTCGTTGGCTTTACTTTAACCCCTATTTTTTTGGTGTTTCTTGGATTTACTATATTATCTCCCAATACTATTAGAGAAAAAGGGTAATGCCTTCCATCTTATGTGTGATTCTATACCCATGGTGCTAGTCACCACTCCGGGACCTATTGAAGGCGGGTCTCGGGGGTCATTATCTATGCTTCAACATGAAGAAGGAAGGGTCTAGTAATATTCTGTCTTTTCTCACATCTTAGTGAAGGTGGTTCCTGAAAAAACTGAATGCATACAACTAAACCCAACAAAAATGTGTAATATGTAAGGTAATGTACTTAAATTAAACAAGGCCAGAATACAAGCCCACCAAAAATGACAGTGTCTGAAAACTACAATGTTCATCCTATAAACAAAATGTAGTACTAGGAATACTACTCCTAGACGTAATAACACCTCGTCCTATAGGGAACTCAGAAAGATCAGTCTTGTCCATCTATTCCCTAGATTCTATCAAAAGTCTGCTCGTCTGCACAAGACATGAAAGTGCGGGCAAAGCCCGTGCAGGGGTGAGTATAACAATACAGAGTATAGGACCCTGAAAAAAACAAAGAAATACAAAATGGAATGTTATAGTCATATCTAGAAAATATATGTCTACTAAAAATATATTAAGAGTACCATAAACTAGATATACTCTAAACCAAGACTCGCAGTATAGAGACAAGTCACACATCCACATAACCCCACTATGGATTCATTTTGACGATTCCATGAAGCACTCGCATGGGAATACTCACACCATTAGTCTGGTAGCCTTCATTACATCCATCCGAGAAGTAATGTTGTTTAGGAAAATCCATTTTTGGTTGATAAACTCATTCCAGGATAACACACTCTTGAGTGGGGAAATATCACGATAAATTTATGGGGATCACTTCCAGGGCCTTAGCAGATACCGCGACTCATCCAGCTTCACCTGCTAAGTTGAGGATCGATGTATTGTGGGAATGGTCACATTGATACCTGACTCCACCATGGGTCAAATATTGATTGAGGTTCTTACTTCAGGCATTTCATAGGGATACCTGACAATATCTCGAAAATTCCTACTAAATGGATCACACTTCTCTAGATGGAAACAATTCCTAACCTTCAGAGGAATGAAAAAAAGGGAAAATAATACCAAAAAAACATGTTTAAGGAACGGTTTTCAACAAGATAAATCCATGTACAATAATATACATGGCATGTAGAAGTGTCACACGCCTTGTATTCTATTTACAAGTACTGCCCATGTACAATGGCTGGTGCCGTAAGGCTTGTCGTGTAAAGTGAAACTACACTACATGTTGAATGGATCACACGCCATGTCAAAGTATGTAGGGTTTGCTCCATGTATGCAAGATATTTTCCAGTACAATGCCTCAACACATGTGAGACAAACTGTGTAATCGACACATGGGGTGACCCTCACTACTGCCCCATATGGCCATGAGGTGGAGCACACAACATGTATTACACCCCTAGTCCATGTAGTTCCTAGGATACCTGATGAGTCCCATATAAGGACCAACATGCTATGTTCATTGGAGAACATGTAGTTTCATCGCTTCATACACCGCCAAACCTTATCCACCACATATTCATACCTACATGTCGTGTTCTTTGTGATACACGATGTGTGTTGAAGAAATTTCCCGAATCAAGAACCTCCACCATCACTCCTCGTGTGAAACACCAATTTTTGATCCAGCCATCTGTTTTCCATGTAAATTGAATATTAATGTCACCATGACGTCCCGATGTGGTCCTCATATTTTGTGCCTCCAATCGACCCTAAAAACGTGCTTTGATCCACCCACGTGAAGAAATATGAAAGAACAGTCTCTCCCGGACTTTGTCGATACATCATCCACTATCATTGTCACAACTCTTCTTGGTCATTGTGATTTTGAATATTTAATTTTGGATCTCTGTGATGTGAAATGGATTCACAATGATCATGTTGGTCGTTTCCCCATGAAGAACGTAAAGAACCTAACGAAAAGAGGAACAAATCCATAAATAAAAGAGGAACACACATATGCAGTCATTCGTCATGACGTCAATCCACTCCCATTCATATTTATAACAATTGAATCAAATTGACAATTCAAAAATTATCATTTTTAAATTCCTGAATCAAAAACCCCGATGAAAAAGGAAAATAATAACATTCCACAAGAACGTATGATGTACGGATAACCCTATTAATAGGTTGATCAACGCTCATCATTTAATTGAATAACAGGGAAGAACTAAATCAAAATAACAAAACCCTACCTTGAGGAGGGATAAATCAAAGATGAAGGGTTTCTGCTATCATCGTCATCATCGAGATCCTTCAACTATGTTTGAGTAATTATTTTCACTTTTTATTCGTCAGTGTTCTTCATCAAGAGTTCTCTCCAATGATCCATGAATTCCCCGGTGTTTCTCCCATTCTTATACCAAGGACCAACATTTTTTTAACAAATTAAAAAGAGGGAACATGTTTCTATCTCCCATTATGATGCGGTATTAATGAGTAAAAGTTTTGTTTTCTAAGTCATTATGGTGTTGTATTAATTATCGAAATAGCTTCCTCATCATTGTGCTGTAGTAGATGTTTCCAATTAAAATAATCATTTTGAATTACATTATTATTTATTATTTTATTTTACTGAAAATTCCTAAAAATTATCTTTTTCCTCTAACTCATGTCGATTGACATTAGGCACATTCATATGTAAAGTCATCATCTTGAACAGAACGATACCCTCATATTTTTAATCTGAGCATCCATATAGAAACTTCTAGAGCTTCACAAAACCTCCAACTCACATAGCATAAAAAAGTACAATCCAACATTATGAGTTGTTTTGGCCTTGGAATGACGTGATTTTTCTAATCATGGACTCATAATAATTCCATATAATATTTAAAAACAATATAATTAATATATAATACATTACATTAATGTGTTTAACAGCTCAATAAAACATCCCAAATATTTTTATTTGGATTTTAATGTAGATGTTTGTTGAATTTCCAATTTGTAAATATCATATAAATGATTACAGGACAGACCATGATGTGTTTCAAAACTATTTGGGGTGTTAAGATGCATTTTTTCAATCTAGTGTTTTATTTTTTCCTATAATATACTAGCATCCTCAATCACTAAACTCATTAAGGAGCCCTTGAATAAATGATTATCATTTACCACCATGTTTTCAATGATTTTATTCTCTATACATGGATCAGAAAGGATGGTGGACTCAATTATGTCATTTCCCTTCTCCTTAGTGTTGTTATTGTGCATTTAAAAATTAAAAATATGAGAACCATATAACAAACACACCCATGTTAACCAGCTATATTTAAATTTTACAAAAAAATATATTTAAATTCTAAAATGTAAAAAAAAAATATTCCCCATCAATGTGGCCAGTTTTACAGGTCTAAAGGGTGTTGCTTTTTCCCTACTAGTCTTTGAATAAATTAAATCTATAATCCTCAAACTGTTCTACTCTTTTAATTAAAATGTATTATATTGAAATTTCATGATTGATCCACTGAGAAGGTGAAATTACTTTTATTAGGTATCAAGGAGGATTTAATATTATTAGATTGAATAAATTCGTTACTAAAGTTGGTTTTATTGATTTAATAAATTAGAAGGAAATTATAGTATATCAATATATTGGTTTGAAAAATGATTTTGAAAATATGTTTTTGAAATATGATTTCATGGTTTTAGTGAAATTAGACTTTATATAAAAAACATTAATTCAATATTGGTGTTAGAGTTTATATAAAGATGTTATGAACGTCATGTAATCCCCTCCTAAATGTGACAATACCACATTTCCCATGGTTCTGTAATTTAGGATTTCACCATATCAAGATTTTCTTTATACTGTATTTATACATGATTTCACAAATGTTGAAAATGGTAATGCCTTCGTTAGGATTTTCTGTTATGAAATTTTATTATATCTTATTTATTAAATTATAATTGGTAATTATAAAAAGAAAATAAAGGGATTTAAAAATGATTAAATAAATTAGAAACATCATAAACCTGAATAAATAAGATAAAATAAATCCGCTTCACATTCCCCCTTCTAATACATAACAAAAGAAACTGATGGGATAAATATTAATTATAATAATGAGAGGAAAATATATTTTGAGAAAATAAAAAAAATAAACAATGAAAAGTAGAGATGATCATAGGGAGGGCCCAACAAAATGTATCTTCTCGCTACATGCTATGGTTTCTATATTTTGATCACCCCAAAGCATCAGGAAATCTCTCTATTTATATATTTCATATATGCTATGACATTAATGAAATCTATAACAGAATTGTCCAATGGTGGTCCTATTTGGATCCCATATCAAATAGTATTTAAAAAATTTAAGACCTTCAAAATATGGGTCTTAAAATTATGTTGATAAATTTACACCATATTTAATTTTATTACACCTTGTGTAATTTTGGTTGTCTTTTAAAATTTGTTCAGGTCATGTCCATAGTTTAACCACATTCACAGTTACACACCGTGAAATGTTTACATGTCATGTATTTCTAGTTTTCTACTATAAAAAATTTGTTTTACCTCAGTTATTCAATCTGGTACTTTGGAAGTGCATAATGATAGTCCTCAAAAAACTGGTGTCTCACTGTTTGAGATGTGAGGTGGCATGATGTGTCATTTAGCTTGAAAATTTGACACTATTCCCCCCCATTTCCAATAATATATTGTATCATATAAAAAAAACAAAATGATATAGACATTTAATAATTTTGAATGATGAATCATTTAAATAAATAATCATTTTATTAAAATACCAAAAAAATAAATTAAATATATTCATCATGACTCAACAATTGAAATGCATGAAGTGAGATCAGTATATGCACATCATCATTTTGTAGTACCAATAAAATATGAATATCAATGGGTGGTGGTGTGATCTCTAATCCACATAAAAGAACAACGTCATGATTAGTCTCTTGTAAAAAAATATCATCACAAAGTGGACTATCCCCATGATCAATTGATGTAATCTTATATGGATGTCATTGTGGAATCATCCATTAATAAGATATTTGAACCATGTTCTAATTAAACCTATGTGGAGCTGAATCATGAATGCTATGGAAATAAAAACCCATTCCTATATGATTTATTTACCAATGTATTCCGTAAAAACAAAACAAATATGTATTGAGTAAACCGGTAGGTTATTAGAATACTATTTAATTGATACATGTGATGTAACAAAATAACTGGGTTCCAAATACTGATTGAATTAGTCATGATGTATTAACACAATTTAACTAGCTCCTAAAAAATACCTTACATCTATATATTCAAAATAATCTTGTCATTATATGAACCACCTATATTACCCAATTTTATTGTCCCTACCCAATGGGCCCCACTAATCATGCAGTATGTTGAGAGTGACACCAAAATCCCTTGTACCATTGTACAGTAGACAAAAATAAGAACCCAGTAATCAAAAAACGTACTTGGGGTGGGGGCTCAGCATATGGGGCCTACAGACACACACATAAAACTCATGACACAAATAATTCCAAAAATGATGGATAAAAGTTATAAGAAAAGTAATTGATACTTCAATATCCATAAACACATTATTACACAAGTATTGGATGAAATAAATTTCGAATAAAAACTGACCAATGATTAAAAATATTTTAACTTACTATTAAAGAGGTGAATAAATCCACAGAATATTTTGGAACGTTCTTTGATCAGACTGTCTGAATTATTTTTGCCTAGTTCCCAGTCCTCTTAGGACTCTATCATAAGGAATTTCATATTAATAAGACTTTTAATATGTAGATATATTCCAATATATATGGGGGAGGGTATAAGATACCTAGTAGGAAACACTAAAATTACTATAAATTAATAATCAAGAGAGTGATGTTAAAACATCGTCACAAAGGGATTTAAATCAAAAAATGAAATATTATAATAATAAAAAATATTTACTCTGGATTGTAACCAATTATAAATATATGTTATCCAATATATAACCATCCATAGAATCAATATTAGTGTTAATGGTAATTATGGTCTTAGAAAACATTCTATATTGGTTTGATAACAATAATGGAACTCATTTGATAGGACCTCAACAATAGGACTCATAAAGATTAACTACCAAGGAAATCTATAAGTAGGAGAACCTGGTCCTTTGAAATTTATCAGAAAAATGGAAAAATTACAAACATAGTCAGAAATGAGTTTTATTAAGATGCATATAATCATCACCATGAGAATCATCTTGAACAAAGCTATTAAAAAATCAGGTGCAACAAAGGACCAACTGGAACTTACCTCCATAATAGCCCACTTAGATAGGACAACTAAAAATTGATTTTCCACACTATAAAAATGAATCACTTGAACAGAAATAGTGTCCTCTAGCCAAAGGAACTCCACCCACTCTGAAATCATCCTCCAAGGCACATTTCTTGACCAATCTTGAAGAATTTGGACTGTAGTGGATGAGTCAGATTCAATCCATATGTCATTCCATCCATGGAGATCAATGTACCTGATATCTTTAATCATGGCCCATAACGCCACCTCTATAGAAAACCCATTACCAATGTAATGAAAAAAGAATCCTTTAACAAAACCCCTATGATTGCGGAAAACACCTACGCAAGCAGCAGGACCTGGTTCCCTAGATGTTGCGCCATCAACGTTAACCATAAGACAAAGAGAAATGGGTGGAATCCATCTAACATGATTCAACATTAAAGGTTTATTTACCATGCCATTTACACCAAGAATCCTTAGAAAAATTAAATCTGAAACATCATTTTTCATAGTTCGTGGCTGATTATAGGAGGCCACCCGCACTTCTGAGTGAATTTCGAACACACCACCATGAAATGAGGGTAAACAATTATTGAAAATAACATCATTTCTGGACTTCCAAATAAAGGAGAAATGGCTAGCCACCGCAGTGTATAGCAGTGCATGCACCTACTCAATGCATTATGCATCACATAGTGAGCAGAGCATATTTTCAATGGAGTTAAAAGGTAGACAATAATGGAAAATACCCTGAATATAGTTCCACATTTGAGAAGAAAAGTTGCATGAAAGGAATATATGTTCATCAGATTCATCAGCATATATACAGAACAAGCAGACTGAGGTAAAGCCAATGCCAGCCTGCTGCAATGTGGATTGATTAGGAAGCCTCTTCTTCTATAACCTCCATATTAGTAATGTAAAAGCTAGAGGAATAAAATTATAATGAAAATAAATAATCCATTATGGGGTATGAAAATAAAGACCACATAAGCTTTTATAATAATATCAAGTGGTGAATTTCCCATTCGTATTTGAAATCCAGATAAGAAGATCTACATCATGAAAAAATATCATTCAATTTCTTAGTCAATCTGACTAGGAAAATTACAGATTATAGAAAAATTAGTATGATAATCAGAAATGTTCAAATCCCTTAATGAAGTGGGGATGTAGGTATATTCATAAATCGGTTGATATAACTAGTTAGTGGTCCAAAAATTGCGGGAAGAGCTTTTGGACACAGTCCATTTTGAAGTTGTCATCAAATCCGAATAAGACTTCTTGATTTCAGGCCAAATGGATGAGCAAAGATAGACCGAATACCCTTTATGAAGTTTGTCAATAAATGAGTTTTGATGAAATTCCATACATTTTCCAGAAAAAGATATTAACTTCCAAGTGACCTTATTTATCAATGTTTCCTTAGAAACACGGATGTTCTTAACAATGATTCCAACCATATGAATACGCTTAATGCAATATTTCTAGGCTTCAATGACCACCTTTCTTTCATGAATGTAACCGGTCCAAATAATTTTTCTGAATCTACTAGAAATCTCGTTGATCAATGATCTGGGCCAATGATAAAAAGATAAAGAGTAAACAAATATCAATGTGATCACTGAATTAACTAAACAGATTCTTCCAGATTGAGAGAAATTTTTACCCTTCCAATTGGATAGTTTATTCATAATTTTCAGCGATTAATTCTCCAAGAAACCTCTCTTGATCCTACCCCATAAAATAGGTACACTAAGATAGAAAAAAGGACGCACCCCTTTCATAACACAAAGCTGTCGAACCACTCTAATATTCTTTGAAATGGAGATACCTTTACCAAATATGACTGCAAATTTGCTACAGTTAATAACATGACATGAAACCTGATCATAATGTGAGAAAATTTCCTTAATACAGGAGATGGTACATTTATCCTCTCTTCTATGGAGAAGTATATCATTAGAATAAAATAGATGTGAGGGTGCAAACAAATCATTTTGAACTTTCATCCTCTGAAACCATCCATAGTTTGAAAGATCAGTGAGACACCAGCTCAAATAATTTTCTCTAAAGGAAAAAAGAAATCCAGAAAGAGGATCACCCAATCTGACACCTCTTAATCATTGAATGAAACCCGCAGGAGAACCATTAACAATGATGGAGAGTCTTGAACTGGAAAGAATAGAGTTGACAAGGTCAATAAACTTTTATGAAAACCCATGAATTCAGAGAATATGGAAAAGGAATATCCTTCTAATAGTATCAAAGTATTTAGAAATATGAATTTTCTAAGCCATATTTCCATCCTTATCCTTTATATTCATCACATGGACACACTTTGAGGTAGTGCATAAATAGTTTCGAATGTTCCTTATAGGTACGAACCCAAACTGGTTTCTTGATATAAGTCCCTTAGCAACACTTCCAAACCGATGGATTATGATCTTACTAAACAGCTTTGGAATAGTATTCTTAATACCAACTTGTCTGAAATCATTAATATCAAGAGCATTATCATTCTTTAGAATAAGGGAGATGATGTTTGAGTTCATTCTGAAAGGCAGGTAGGATGATCTGAAGAAATCATTCACAGAATCAGTCACCTCAACCTGAAAAATGTCATAGTAAAACATAAAGAATTTATTCGTAATACCATCAGGGCATGCCACACTATAAATATTTAAAGGGAAGAGGGATTCATGTACCTATTTAGCATTAAGAGTATCGACAAGCATCGTATTTTGATCATTTTCACTCCTGGACATACAATTGAAATGATAAGTGATAAAGGATCACATCCCCCTTAAACAAGGAGGATTTCATAAATCAATATGAGACTACCATGTTGAGTTTTTAAATCCAATGAACAAGATATAATAACATCCCAAATTGATACATTGAGTATGAGATGGAATTCCGCATGACATCATGTTAAAATCCACATAATCAATATGGTTTTGATGTATACTGGGTTGGAATAAGCATTATTTGGAGGACAATACATTCATTATCATGTAATATGATAAATACTACATTTCTATATAATTAAAATTAAGTGTAAAATGAAAAAATGGATAATGAAATACATTTCATCTAATAAATGAGATCTCAATTTTGAATGTGCATTTCTTGTAATAAGAAGCTAAATAAATGAATATATAAATAGTATGGTTCTATGGAATCCAGGTCGGTCTGTTACCACCACCATTAACCTATATTTAGTCATCAACCATGGAGCCCTTTCCATTTTCATCTCCCTCATTAAATCAATAAGAGAACTCAAATTCCTACATAGTATGCGGGTAATTTTTTAAGTAGGAATCCTAACATTTTTCAAAAATATAATGTCCTCATTTACTAAAATTTTAGTTCATAATACTAATTGATACATAATGAACATAAAAATTAAATAATTAACCGTGTTATCATGTGGAAACCAATCCTCCAATAACTAAAAGATGTTACCACATTAGAAACTTTTCAGAACCATAATAACAAGTCAGTGGAAAATGATATTATCAAAACTTCGACGACATAATTATGAATCACTTAATACACATTTTTAATAGTGGGAATTATATTTTATCTCAAAAGTACTAAAATTTTATTTAAGACTCATAAGAATTCGAGTGCCTTACTACATAGAATCCACAATGAATTGATTGAGTAGGCTACTCAGAATCCATAATTCATCAGTTATATATACATTTCTCAGAGTCCAGAAGGCATAACGTTATTTCCAGTCAAAAACATTATCATTATCTATAATCATCACCATTATACATCATCCTGATCACTGCCCCTCTATGGTAAATTTACCATGATGATCATCTATCATGTTCATAAATCACCACGAATCATATGACATGATAATAAAAAAAATCATATCATAATAAAAACTATAGAACAAAATAATGGAAAATATATAATCATCATATAACAAACATGTTAGGAAAAAAACATGAAATATACATATTTTTAATGTTATCATGGAATCCACTGTCATAATGGTCTCACAGGTTACCGACATGCCAACATGATATAAGAAATATAGCACAAAGATCAGATACTCACTAACACAAATCATATTATTGCAATATTTTTAAAAAATTTCCAAGAAAGTTAAATTAGATTCATAAAATATGTATATCAACACAATTTCAGTGTTTAACGATGGTGGAATCACCGAAACAACATTTTCACAAAAATGGTAAATGATCTCACACAAAGGACACCTAGAACATGATAAAAATTATCACCTCAGTGGTTTTTTATTTTGGAGAGAAAAATAACCCAATATTGTAGAACCAATTCATAATTGATGTCATTAATTGTGTACTCAAACTCTACTAGAATATATAAATTAAAACATAGATGTTTCATATTGAAAGTAGGTTGTTATTGAGTATAGGTATACAGAATGATGACTTCCAAGGAATAGGATTGTACTCCACCATGCATGGAGTTCTAGAAGAATTAACAATGGTGCTGGTCCAACCACCATGGTGTAGAGATCCACTAGGTGGAACCACCATAGTCTAAAGTGGATTTATTCGACATAGATGAAGGTAGTGGTTATCCTGCATGGTTAAGGGTGGTCGACTGTGTTGTTGGACATCAATAATATTGACCTTTTAGTTGCATAGGGTTTGTTTTATAGTGTGTGAATTCCCTAGAAAAATATTGAAACATGATCCATGTGGTGTATTTGGGGTGATTGTATAATATTTATCCTCAAAATGATAATGAACTCTATAAATTAAGAAATCTTGAATTCCTTGAATGAATTCCTATATTCCATAATAATGTCATGTTTGTAATGAAAACTGAAGGACTTCACTCGTGAGTACTAACACTCCAAACACATCAAAATCATCTATCTAAAAAAAATATAAACAAGTAACTAAAACTTGTTTTATGCTCCATAAATGGAGTACGTAATGAAGAAAACCTCCAAAAAGATGTCTACAATACATCCCCTCTCAAACTATCCCATTAAATCAAAACTCATCATTTTAATGTGTAGACCTATATTCATACAAGGATATGGGGTCACCATAATCACAATGGTGTGGATGTATTATTTATTAATTTGGTCACATGAATTATGTAAAACCCATGATAGGTTTGGGAACAAAATCCTACAAACCACATACATAAATATAATTTTTAACTTCACGGTCTACAAATTCCACCCAAACATGTGTTAAACAAATAATATATGAAAAAACATGGAAAAAAGGCTTTCCTTATGGAATAAAATGATTTTGGGTTTTACAATTCTTCCCCACTAAATACTTATCTTCCATGGGAATATTCTATATAGTTTATCTTGAAAAATCTATGACAACAATGATAAAAAAAATCCTATAGATCCATTATCTCATCTTGGATCTACCCATGTTTATACAGACCCATGGAATGTGGTACCGGCCTCCCTCATATGACTTTAGTCTATAATAATTACTTGACAATCTTTGTATGATTCATCGAGAACCAACAAAAAATCCTCTTAGTCAATAACATGAATCAAATCATCCATGTACTATAATAATTATGATTGATCCAATATATCATGAATACCTTAGTAGTATAGAGGATTGTCCATATGGAAATCCACATCCCCATCACACTTGATGACCATAATTGGTCACACAAAACGGGGTTCAATCTTTCGATACTTCCTCATGCATCAGTTCCCTAAAAAAGTGGTTACTCATACATAATCCCTATCATCCCTAGAAATAAAATGTTTTATATTATGGTAATTATATGATATTTATTTTATTATAGTGGGGAATAACCTATTATATACCAGATTAACAATCATGGAGTATTTTTGAACCATAATGGGACCCCCAACTAGTGAATCTGTGACGCCCGGGACCCGGATGGCACTTAATAGGTGTCATGTACCCGATGGTCTTCATGGCCTCAATTGTATCTCCCAAATCACATGAGGCTACCGACTATTAATGAGGTCCTATGGTGTTTTAATTGGGAGACTATTCCCCCGTTACAAGAGTGTAGCTTAATATTGGACTAAAAACACACGTTAATAGCATAAGTAATAAATGTAATCAAAAGGAACCACAAAAAATAGAAACAATAGTAACAATAACTAAAATAACAGGAATAACATACAACAAATAATGATGATATGTCATGAAACTACAAAATTAAAGAACATGGATACAAGAAAACATGCATTACATGGTTCAAAACATATTAAAGTTATAAGTGACTATCCAAATCATCTAGATCTATGGCTCCTTCAACTTCTATTAGGATCCATCCTAAACATCCAACAATTGGGTTTTTAAGCTGTAAGCTTCCATTTATCAACAACTCCATTCCTATAATCTAATCTGGGTACCAAAAGAAACTCAGTAAGGGTGTGAGATAAATCATTGTGGGCCACCACCAATGGTGCCTATAACATTTGGCAGGTGTAATGTGAATTTAATAGTGTTCAGACATGCATATATAAAGTAATGAAGAAAAATGTTACAAAATATCCAGGTACCTGCTTCAGCCTTGACTAGATTATAAACATTATAAGTCCATTAATTTATTTTTAATAGCTTATAAATGGGTCACATATTGACAATATGAAACGTCACTATTAATAAAATTCATCATGTAATGAAATTTAATAATGAAGTTACATTGTAATAAACAAGGAAACATAGAACATAATGTTCAAAAAATCAGAAATAACTATATCTTGGTTGTTAGTAAGTGTGTATTACATGGATCAACATGCATTTTTATTCGAAAATGAGATTCTGAATGAGTCCACAGAGTACATCCAGGATTAAACAATTCAATGAATTGACTCGGACAGATGGGTTTATCCATGACACCTACTTGTCAATGCCAGATCTAGGTAGTTTATCCAATACATCCTCTTATACTATGTGATGGATCCTAAAATGTCATACCATGCATCCAAAAATATATGAGGACTATGATCTATGTGGGACTCAACCTAGGAATGTCGTATCCTTGAATCTAAATGGGGTTCCGAATTGCTCATGGAAATACAAAAATATGAATCCATGGTGAGCTCATGTCAGGAAACGTTTATTTAATTATGAGGTCCTTAAATATTTAATTTTGTTCCACCCTTTTTTTGAATAGTATGATGAGTTTTGGTATAATGAAAAAATTTAATCAATTCAAAATAAATTAATAATTCTATTTGGTTCAATCCATTTATTTCATTAGTTTGACATGTCCAATTTGAATGCAACCATTATTAATCCAATTTACAACATCTTTAATAATCATTGTTCATTTTTCTACGTTTTATTAATCTTGTATGGGGTTTTTACATACATGAAAGAAATATTTATTTAGATTTAATATGTTAATGTCATATAAATATTTTTATTACCAACATAGATTTCACATTTTATTATCAATATGATACACTTACCTTATGTGGGTCTGCATGAAGTGACATGGTACTTTCCATACACTATTGTTACGTCTTAGTTTCGGAAGCCACCCAGAGGCGTCCCATACCTAGTCAGTCACATGGCCTCAAGCGCATTTTTTTCGAACGCCAGAGGCTGACGACTAGCAGCAGGGGCCTTTAGGGCGATAGTGGGGAAACTATGCCCTCATGCACATAGTACACAATAGACGTAACAAATACATAAAAGAGCAGAAGTAGTAATAATATAATAGAAAAATAAATAGTTGAAGATAGATAAAATAAACTCGATCACATATATAAAATGACGCATGATACATATGTCTTGGAATGAAGAGAAACAAAGAACAATACTGAAATACAGTACTAAACCTAGTACAAAATAAAAATTGTAATCATCTTTAGAACATTGAAAGCCTATGCATAGTCCCATTCTCTTTATCTCTAAATCATGTCATGTACCTAAAGTAGAAGGGTGATTTCCATTATCTATACCTGCAATAATATAATCTGTTTGGGCCCAAAAGCATGGCCTAAATAGGTTGTGAGGCTATATCTCTTTGGGAAACCACTATGAGATCTGTGCCAAACAGTCAGTGAATATATGAAAGGTAATGTACGGAAGGAAGTAAACAAGGAATTACTCACCAGTATACAATCCACAGTTTCAAAGCATTCAAATCACATCATAACATGCAATACCTAATCAAAAAAGATAAACACAATGGGTAACCCTCTGGGATATACCCATAACCTATCCCCTCTGGTCCTTATTAGAAAGACCAGAATGCATCTAAACACAATGTGACCCACTAGGATGTACTCATAGCCTATCCCCTCTTGTACTACCTAACAAGTACAAGAAACCCTCAAGGAATTACACTCAGTCTAACCACTCTTGTTCAGTTTAATAATAGACTCTCTGAGGAAGCACTCACCATCAATTCCCCCTATATTCTCGTAACGGTATAAATGGCGCTCTGTGGAAGCACTCAACCTCTCATACCCCCTATGTCCGGAGTCGAGAAACTACTTACACTATAAAGAAGAACTCAATGTTAATTACCCATTTGGTATCGAATTGTAAGTAAAACAGACACTCTGGAGAATCCCTCAATGTCCATTATCCCTATGATCTATACACCAGGTTCTCACGACAATGTGTAAGTATATAATCTGTAGCATCACATAACAGCTAAGGTAAACCCCCAGAACTACTTGGCTAGCATTCTACAACACAACAACATAACATAATAACAATCACACTATCCTACAATAATAGGCATGAGAAATTAAACAACAGTCTAATAGGTGAACTAGACCCAATGGTCAAAAGAGTCAAAACATATATGGGCAACCCATCCAAAGCATAACAATTCACCCTATTCACAATAAATAACCATCTACTCAATCATACTAGCATAACAGACAAACAATATGGCTAAAACGGTAAACGTGCAATACCCTGTTCATGGGTATTAGGTAAGTTGAAAAAAAACTCAAATATGTTCAACAAAAAGGCACAAAAGACTTACCATGGCGTTGGGTGATCAATATAATTTAACCTAGAAGATTGAATTTCCATATAAATCTGTAGATCTAAGAAAACGTATAAAGCATTCAACCCACGATAACTCATAAAAGTGGAGAAAACAGAATATGATGCTCTAGGAGAAGAGAGAACACACTGATGTAATTCCAACTCAATAGAAGGAGTTCGATTCAGAGGAAGGACGCTTAGTCAGGGGTTTATCAAAGATCTACGGCTGTACGGAGCTCTTGGTCAAACAAAACCTAAAAGGAGATCTTTCTGGTGATTAGACATGACCCTGGTATGTTTAATGAAAAAAAGAAAGTACACGGCATGTACATTTGATGTACATGGAATGTAATCGCCATTTCCATACATAGTATCAGGTGGCCTCTAGGTCACCCCGCATGGCCATGTGCATGGTCGCTACATGGATAGAAAACGACTACCCACGGTCACCAAGTTGACAGTGTGTAATCATAATGTACATGACATCTATTTTCAAAATTTCTAGAATTTATTCTTTTTCTAAAAAACGACCAGAAAAGAAAAAAACATACCTGAAAAGAATATTTGGGTTCTTAAAAACCTCACCCCTTAATGAAATTCATCCATGAATTTCACAACTGTGGCATAGAAGAAGAAGCCATGAACAACTCCGGCCACTGTGATCGTACGTCTGCGTCCCTCTCTCAAGTCTCGTTCGGTACTCGCCTATGTTTCCAAATAACCCATGCCATAGGAATAGATCGTCCATAGAGAACCATTTTACATCGATCCACAATCTGGAGAGGATGCTCCTCAAATGATGCATCCACTTCCAACTTAACATCCTCAGGTTAGAAGACTTGAGACAGGTTTGAAAAGTAACGTCGAAGCAGCGAAACATGGAAGATGCTTTGCATAGCTCGATACCTCTAAGATAACTGCAACTGACTGGAAACCATCCCAACTCACTCCAACACCTAAAACGCCCTGACATACATCATTGAAAACATACCATGTCTCCTAAACCTCTTGTGTCCCAACCTCAGTGTGACATGCAGGAAAACATGATCCCCAACCTCAAACTCTAGAGGTCTTCTCCGCTGATCAGCATAAGACTTATGTCAAGAATGTGCAGTAGCCATCTTCTTCTGAATCATCTATATCTACTTTATGGTCTCCTAAACATGATGAGGTCCCTTCCAAGCTTCCTCTCCTACCTCCATCCAACATAATGTTAATCGGCATGTCCTAACATACAATGCCTCCTAAGGTTCCATCTGAATAGTATCTTGAAAACTATTATAATAGGAAAACTCCACAAGAGGTATGTGCTTCTCCCAAGAACCTCCAAAATCCAGGATGCATTTTAGAAGCATATCCTCAAGCACCTGAATCGTACGCTCGGGCTGGCCATCTGTTTGGGGATGATAAGGTATAATCAAAACTACCTACATGCCCAAAGCCATATCAAGCCCCTTCCAAACCCGATAAGTAAAATGTGTATCCCTATCTGAAACAATGGAGTGTGGGAATCCATGAAAACATACAATCTATCATATGTACAACTTCACCATCTCATAAATATTGAATGTCTCCTTGATTGAAAAGAAGTGGAAAACCATTGTGAGTCTATCAATGAAAACACAATCCACAACATTCTCTCCAGGAAACCTCAGCAAACCTGTTACAAAATCCCACTCGACATTGTTCCATTTTCACTCCTGAATAGACAACTAATGTAAAATCCCTGCTGTTTGCTCATGCTCCACCTTCACCCATTGATAGGTGGAACACTTCATGACAAAACCACCAACTTCTCTCTTCATACCTGGCCACCAATACTGATGGTGTCGATAACAATACATCTTGGTGACACCTGGCTGAACATCCCAAACGGGGAATGAAATTCCCTCATCAGCTCCTCATGTATGTCTGCTGGCACCCATATGTGCTCTTGGAAATTCAAGATCTCATCCTCACCGATGGTCTATTCAGGAAAAGGTTCCTTTCCTGACACACTCTCCCATAGGACTAGTCCTTCTATGTCTGATAACTGCCCCATTCCCACTCGATCATGAAGGGTAGAGGTAATAGCTACAGAAAAAGAATAGTATGTCCCTCTCTATTTTGCACCACCAAATTCATCTCAGAGAATAGATAAATAAGCTGACGCACACTACTGGACCCCCAAACAGCATGTATCCGAGTCATCATGATCAATGGAATAGCCACTGCATTTCCCTTCCCAGGCATGTAGGAGAGCTCAAAGTCAAAGGAATGTAGGTACTCAACCCACCTTCGCTGACTCAAATTCACATCACACTGAGATAAGATGTACTTGAGACTCTTGTGGTCGGTGAAAACCCCAAAATACACTCCCAGAAGATAATGTATCCAATAGCTTAAGGCATGAACAACATCTGCAAACTCGTGATCGTGTGTCAGGTAATTCCTCTCATGTGGTCACAACTGTCGAGACTCTTACGCGACGACTCTTTCCCCCTGCATAAGCATTGGTCCAAACATGATACCCGATGCATCACAATACATAGTATATCTCATGACCTGGTATGGAAAGACTAGTATCAGTGCTGATGTCAACCTCCCCTTTATCTCCTGATAGGATAACTTGCAAGAATCTGACCACGAGAACTTTGCACCCTTCTTATTCAGACCTGTTAGCAGTGCTACTAAGCATGAAATGTCCTGAATGAAGAGTCTGTAGTATCTAGCCAGCCCTCAAAAATAGTGTACCTCAATGATTTTCTTCAGAAGCTCCCATGAAACTACTGCACTCATGTTCTCTCGGTCCACTAACACTCTTGTATGTGAGATAACATAACCCATGATGTGAATTTTATACATCCAAATGTGGAATTTTTAGAGCACAACTTATAACTGATTCTCTCTTAGTGTACTCCAAACGATCTCAAGGTGTGTGTCATGGTTGTGTCGAGTTTGAGAGTACAACAAGATATATTCCATGAATACCACCATGAAAGAATCCAATTATGGATGGAACACTCATTTCATCAACGCCTTGAAAACTTCAGGCGCGTTCGTGAGACCGAACGACATAACCATATACTCGTATAGACCATATCTTCTCTGGAAGGCTGTGAGAGGTATATCAGATGGTCTAACGCACAACTGATGTTAACCAAAACTCAATTCAAACTTATAGAACACACTGGTTCCTCGTAGCTGGTCAAATAGATAATCAATCCTAGGAAAGGGATATCAGTTCTTAAACATCAACATGTTCAACAACCGATAGTCCATACAAATTATAAGGGTAACGTCCAATTTCATCACAAAAGGACAGGTGAACCTCAAGGGGAAGTACTAGGTGAGATGAAACCTTTTTCCTACAACTCCTCTAACTGGTTCTTGAGCTCCTGCAACTCTGGTATAGCCATCCTATAAGGAGGAATGGACAACGGTGCCACCCCTGGCTGAAGCTCAATAAAAATATATACGTCACGCTCTCGAGGAAAACCTAAAAAATATTCTAGAAAGACATATATGAAACTATCCACCACTGAGGAAATTCTAACCGTGAAATCCCCAGGTCGTCCTGATATAGACTATAAATCTCGGATGCAACTCCTCTTAACCCATGATGCTCGGTTATTTTTCTCCTCGCCTAGACATCCCATTCACCCTTAAGAAGAAAGTATCCACCCTTTAGTGATGTGAAAATCACCCTACGACGATAGCAATCGACCACTCCTTGGAAGGGAACTACCCAGTTTATTCTGAGAATGAAATCATAGCCTGTCATCTTTAGGACATTGAGGACACCGAAAAAGTTGAACCCACCAAACTCAAGAGGGCACTCCTTACACTGATGTGCACTCACCGTTCTAGTCCCCAACGTAGTTTCTAGAATCAAGATATTAGTAGTAGAGATGATACAGAGCCCAAGGATATCCAAAACTATAATAGATATAAAGCAATGGGAATCCCCTATATCAAATAGAGTAGAAGCTAAATCTGAGGCAACTAAGATCGTACCTCGAACTGTAGAAGGTCCGGGATCCTGCTTCAGCTAGGTCTGCTGCACTACAAAAGTTTGGCCTACTCAACGACCATGTGACCCTGCCTGACCTCTCTAAACAGATCCACCCTGAGGTCCCTAGAAACCAAGCGATTAGATACCACGACCATGACCTACACCTCGGCCAGAACGGCCGAAGGAACTTTATTTCCTAGACTGGTGAGAAAATGGGATTGCTGCTCTTGAATGAGGAGTCATAGAAGAACCCCTGTCACCAGCTACTGGTTAGAAGATCTAAAAAGCACTGAATATGACCCATCTTGTAGAAAGATTGTCACTCAAATGGGTCCCTCAGGTAATGTGGCCTTATATGACCATTCATCCCACAATGATAGCACACCACCTGGCTACCAGAAGAAGTGTCTCGCCTCCTTGAATCACCATTCAATGACTCTCGGAGATGATTTAAGATGTCATTTGAATGAATGGTAACCCCTGATGTTGAGCCACCCATGATCACAACTCTAGAATCCCTCATATTTCCCTCTTTGATCAGAACCTGGTTGAATATAGATGTTATGGAATTCAACATGAATATGTTCACCTATGAACAGATGTCGTGCCTCAAACCATCCTCGAACTTCCTTGCTAGGAATAACTGATCTCTTCCTGGAATAGGCATGAAGCGATGCAGCTCGGTAATGCAGGAGGAATACACCATGACTGAAAGAGTTCACTTCCCCAGACTCATAAACTATCGGGCTCGATCAACCCTCAAAGTATCATGATAGAAGTAGTAATTTAAGATTCGTTGAAACTCATCCCATGACAATATCTACTGACGTCCCAGCGGTGAGATCACATCCCAACATCTCTTGGAGGAATCCCAAAGCATATATGTTGTGTTCTTGACCCTCCTATCTGGAGGAGTCTCTAGATTCTCACAGATTGTCAGCATGGCCTCTAGCCATGACTCTGATGCCTGAGCTCCTCCTTCTCCTGAAAAATTTTGAGGATACTACTGTTGGAAAACCAATGACAAATCTACCATCGATGGGGCAGAAGGCGGTTCTCCCTGAATTGGATGCCACATCCTAATGAAGCATTCCCTGAATTGTGCATCAGCACCAGTATTAGGTATCACTACTGGTGCTAAGATTGGCACAACAGGAGGATATGGTGGATGTCCCTAATCAGCCGTATTTGGGGTCTGATACCTCCCATGTAACTGGCAGACAACCGAAGGACGTCTCGGTGGCATGACTCTGCATGGTCAAACACACACCATAGATCAAGATTAATATGGACTGAAACTTAAAATTGTAAGAATGTAACAAGAGAAATAAAACATTCATGATTTAAAAAACATGACTACATGGTGTGTATAAAACCTACATGGCGTGTTCCCTTAAGTATTCACATGGGCGTGTTCCTCTTCCAAAACTGGTCAAGTAACACCAAAACCACACGGAGTGTTGTCCTAACACACGACATGTACATGAATCCTATTCCCATACACAAGTCCTTCTACATGGTTAATCCACACTACACTCCCCAGACATGACTACATGGCATGTTCAAGATTGACACGATGTGTAGAAGACAGGTTCCACCTGTCCCGTGTTCTTAGTGACACGTCCTATTACACAGATCACACTACACTGCGTGTTCTAGACAGACACGACGTGTACGATAATGGATAACCCGGACACATGTTTTTCCTGATATGTCCAGGTACCTAGTCTAGACTACACAATGTGTTTAGACAACACACATCAAGTATTAGATAAGACTCGAACAACCTGTGTTGTTAGTGACATGGGTGGTCACATGGTCGACACCTCATGTTGTGTATGGATGGTACACGGTGCATCCACTCTAGGTTTTCCATATCCCACGTCCCTACCCACACGGCCTAAGACAAGAATAGAGACTACACAGCATGTATGTATTGTACACAACATGTACTTAAATAAAAACATTTTCTTCACGAACCGAAGAACTCATGGCGTGTAGTCAAAACCACACTACATGTATTCTAGGTTATTCCATACTGTAAGCCTCAGAAACTACTCCAGAGCCCAGAAAAACACTGAAATGAACATTGATGTGAAAAATTATGATCTATGAGGGCGCACACTACCCAAGAATCAATGAATGGAATCTATACATGTTATAAACACGGCAAACGAGGCAGTGATCCCCCAAATTTTGGCCCATGAGATCCCATAACACCTCATGAACCAATGATTGTTGACCATTCAACTAATCCTTATAAAAACAATACCCTATCAAACCATATGTATTTCATTAAGGAAAATATCACAACAACATGTATATTTTACACAATATATATAAAAAATACATGAATTCACTAATGCATCATATATGGCATGACAAGAATGCATGACATGTGATTTCTAGATAGTGCCTATATAATGAATGATATGGAATACCCTCATCTCATCGGGTTGAAATAGAAATAGAACCTAAACAACATCTAATAGCACAAATCATGTGAATCACCCAACGATAAAATAAAACCAACTGTGAAATTGAAAAACCATAAAATGGTAATAAACATGGTATATTGGCTTTTCCCTGTACACGGGTCAGTTACTCCCATGAACATCTTATTACCATGTACATATTCCGTCTTATCTATGGATATAGGCTCCAAATAGTATGTCAAGAGAAAATAATTCCACTAATACCACTTTGTAATGACCCAGTCCTGGAAGCCACCCTGATGCGTCCCGTACCTAGTTGGTCACATGGCCACAAATGCATTTCCCTGAATGCCAAAGGCTTCCAACTAGCTGCGAGGGCCTTGGGTGTGATAGTGGGGAAACTATTACATAATTGGTAGAGTACACAGTGGAAGTAAAAAATACATTCATGAGAGAAATCAGTAATAATATAATATAAAAATAAATTGTGTAAGACTGATAGAATAAACTGGAGAACATATATAAAATGATGCATGATACATATGTCTAGGAAATCAGAGAATCAAAGCATAATGCTAAAATAATGTCGTAATCCAAGTACAAAAGAAAACAATTATCAGCACCACAACATCGCAAGAATATGAATGGTCTCATGCTCTCCAACTCCACATCATGTCAAATACCTGAAGTAGAAGGGCGCTTAAACATATCTATACCTGCAACAATTTAATCTGTTTGGGCCCAAAATCATGGACCAAACAGAGTGAGAGACAAAATCCTAATAGGCAACAACCACGAGATCTATGCCTAATAGTCAGTGACTATATGGAAGGTAAAGTATGGAAGGTATTAAACAAGGAAGTACTAAATAGTAAAAAATCCATAGTTTCAAAGCATTCAAATCACCACATAAAATGAAAAAGATAATCAAAATAGATAAACACTATAGGTAAGAATCTGGGAAGTACCCACAACCAATCCCCTCTTATCCTACCTTGCAACACAATCATGTAGCTAAACAAAAGGTAACCATCTGGGAAATAATCACTGCCTATCCCCTTTAGTACTACATAACAATAACACGCAACCCTATTTCCAGTACACTCAGTGTAACATCTCTGGTTGAGCTTAAAAATATACACTCTAAGGAAGAACTTGCCATCAATTCCCCCTATAGTCTTGTAATGGTACTAAAGGCTCTCTGGGGAAGCACTCAACATCTCATTCCCATGTGGTCCGTGTTGAGGAACTACATACACTCTGGGGAAGCACTCAATGCCAATTCCCAATGTGGTCTCACATCATAAGTAAAATAGAAACTCTTGAGAATCCCTCAACGTCTATTCTCCCTATGATCTATACACTATGTTCTAATGGCCCTGTGTAAGTCAAGAAAGGGTAGCAGTGCGTAACAGCCTTGGTAAAACCCAAGAACATCATGGATAGAATTCTACAACACAACAACATACCATAACAACATTCACATCATCCTACAATACTAGGCATGGGAAATTAACAACAGTATAATTGGAAAACTAGACCCAAAGGTCAAAACAAGAAAAAATATATGCGAAACGCATACAAAGCACATCAATTCACCCTATTCTCAATCAATTATCATCTACTAATGCATACCATCATATAATAAAAACAACATTGATAAAATGGAAAACGATCAATACCCCATTCATGGGTTTATGGAAAAGCTTCACCTAAAACTCAAAGACATTCTACAGAAAGGCACAAACCACCGTCCTTAGCTTTTGGAGATCAATATACCTGAACCTCGAGGCTTTAATCGACTTAGAACACTGATGATATAAGAAGACATATAATAATTCCAATCCACGATAACTCATGAAAGAGGGTAAAATAGAAGATGTTTCCCAAGGAGAAGATAGAACTCACCGATTTGATTCCAATGTAACTGACAGTGTTTGATTTGGAGGATGGATGCACGATTGGGGGTTCGTCGAAGATCTGGTGTTGTACATAGATCTCGGTCGAACGAGACCTATAAAGAGGGATTTCTGGCAATTGGACCCAACCCATGTGCATTTAATGAAATAAAATAATGTACACGACATGTACATTTGAAGTACACGACATGTACACATTGTTTCCAAACTCCGCTTTTGTCGGCCTCCAGGTCACTCCCACATGGCCGTGTGCATGGCCACTACACTGCCAACACATGACAACCCATGGTAACCGAGTACACGGTGTGTACTCATATTGTACATGACGTGTACTTCAAAAATTACAAAAATTTCCTCTTTTTATATAAAATGACCATAAAAGTAAAAAAATATGTAAAAATAAGATTCAAGTTCTTATAACAATCACTTGATAAAATAAGAGTTTATGATAAGGAATCACACTATTATTTTGGTCATGCTTCATCATATCCGAACATGGATCAAAAGTGTAAAAACACTAAAAAATCAATTTTGGAATATTAATGTACATGGGATGGATGGAGTTTAGGGTGTAACCACAAAAAATAATCACATATATGGAATGATCATAGTAATATGGTTCTAATGAATATAATAATTACATATAATTTCAATAAAAACAAACCGATGAAATTGATAGGCTACAAATGACAATTAAAAAATCAACGAACATGAGGGATGAGTAATAGACCAACCACCAAGGGTTTTTACGTCTCTACTACTTCTGTACTATCCCTTCATTTGGCTCAGGTGAGAGTAGATATATGAAAATAGAAAAACCCCTCACACCATGATAACTAGGTCAAATGAAAAAGAGAAGGAGAAATCCTAAAAATGAATTGATTACATACTATTTCACATCTTACATGATGAACGAAATCTTGATTACATCCCAGATGAAGGAAATCATTCAATCCCTGGATTTGACCTTTAAGAGTTTCATAAATGAGATCCATGGAGATAAATCCCGCATAGTGAAAAATAGGGTTCTTTAAGTCTTCCCCCCCTTGAAAGGACTCATCCTCGAGTTCACATCTAATGGTGTATAGACACTGTCTGAAAACAATTCTAGCCATTGATCATGAATTTTGGTTTCCCACAGCCATTTCTCATTATTCATATGGCAATGTTACCAATGCACCCCTACTAGAGGGACATAACAACCTTAAATAACATTTTTTTCTCATGTTGAGGATGCGTACAGGATACTCCTAAAAGGTATCATCATAATATAACTCAAAATATCCAGGATCAAAGATGTGAAACATGCTAGAATGAAATAGAGGGAGAAATGAAACATGGAATACATGATGCAAAATAGTCCATATTTGAGTTACTTGCAACAGATACATTACAGAACCAAATCTATCTATTATCTCCAAATAATATATATAGTGAGGTGTCACCTTCCCTTTATTCAATAATAATCTATGGACTAGCCTAGGATGTACCTGAAGGAAAATACAATACCTGAACATGAAATCTAGAGGTCATGGATGAAAATCATCATAAGATTTTTTTTATATTGGTAATTAGTTAAACAATTTCCATTTTGCTGAACCGACTCCAATGTCTCCTAACAAAGATGAGGATCGAGTAGGGATACCTCACCTGCCTCTAGCTAGCACATGGTTGAATGGAATGACATACAATATAAGGCCTCAAATGGAGCGAACATAATTGTCTCCTATGAAATATTATTAATGGAGAACTCAATGAAATGGATAATCCTTTCCCAAAAAACACTAAAATAAGGGACACAATTTTTAATAAAATCCCCTAGAACATGTTTTGACCATTCTGATTTTCGACCAGCCAGAGGGTGAAAAATTTTTCATAGAATCACCTATATATCCCTATATCTTTCTATGGTCCATACTAGAAAATTGATGTGAAATGAGAATCCATATCTGAAATTATAGTATAAGGGTCCATGTGTCATCATTTGATAGTAGGGACATATAGTCTTCCCAACTCATTCACTAAAAATGTATCTTAAATAGGAATGAAGTGGGATACTTTTGTTAGTCTTTCAATGAAATCACATAGAGTTTGACTCCCTATAGGTTATCTAGTTAAACTGACTAAAATACTATATTAACCTCTTTCCTATTTCATTTCGCGACTGTAACTGGCAATAACAAGATTGAAGGTCTTTGGTGCTCTGCCTTTACTAGGAAATTGGTAGAAAAATGATTGATAAAGCTTCATATGTTTTATCTCATGAAAATAATAATTTCGTCACATGTCTTAATAAATCTTTGAGATTCATGGATGAACCAACCCTTTAGTGGGTAGTCTCATGATATAAATTCATGGAGTACCAACCCTTTAGGATTTGAAAATTGTTTACTCTTCACCTTTTCAAGGAGACGATTCGTAACATTCAAAGAAGTGTGAAAAGAAACTCTTGAATATCATGACACAATAGATGAATAACATAATAGTGTTCCATTAACATCAATTCATCACATCCTTCCCATATGGCAGGATCCTGATTATCCTGACATAGTGCATCAACAACAACATTGTCCTTCCTAGGCATATAGGAATGTTCAAAATAAATGGTTATTAGATAATTGAAATATCTCTATTATCAAAGGATTATATATCATTGAGTAAAGATATATTTTAGGATCTAGTAGTCTGTGTGCACCATATAGTTTTTACTAAATATATATGGTCTCTTGAAATGTAATGCATGGAAAACTGATGCTAACTCCAGGTGGTGCATCAAGTAATTTCTCCCATGAGGCCTCAATTGATGAGATCTATTCACATGAAATATATATCCAACATCATTACTACTCCTAAGTCGATGACTAATGCATCACAGAATATGGTATATCCTACACATCGCTTGGGAACAATTAGAATATGTTCTGAGACAAGCCTCCCATGTAGCTCCTAAAAGGATTTTTTTGAACACTATAGAAAAATGAAACATGGAACCCTTCCATGTATAGGAAGTAAGAGGTAAATAAAGACATAATATTCAATGTATAAAACTATTACTCTCCCGTGCTATTTCACGACATATTTGATTTATGGTTTTTCATTTAATAAGATATTAGTATTTATAAAAGTTGAGATGAAAAGATATTGTTGAATATGTTTTAATTAGAATGTAATGATTTATGTCCATGTAATGGGAGTTCATAGAATACGGAGACAACATTTTAATTGTTGACAAAGAGAAAGGATATATTAATAGTATATGAATTTATAAATATTGAGGATAGAAATATAAATTCATTTTCAACTTCAACAATCACAATAATAGTAATGCCTGTACTGAAATAAAACAATAATAAACACCAGAAAATGATTAAAAAAATTATAACTCTTAACATAAAAGAAATTATTTTGAATCAATCGAAATATAACATAAATTTTATAGAAATAGATTTTTTTGATAAAACAACTGTGAAAAAATTAACAATTATAGAAGTTGTTTATTTTATCTGGTGTACCAGCCATAATGACATATACAAGGTCGTAAATATTACATAAAGCCTTCCAAATGAGTGATTTTATGCTTCATTGGATGACCACATCTGATGTTTAATAATTAAAAAATGAGAGACAAAATTATAGAGTGTTTTAATGATACAATAAAAATGATATTGTAAAAATCATTATTTTCCACTCCTATGATGTAATGAAAATAAAAGACAATGAAGATAAGAAACATAGACATGGGTTGTAGTTTTTAAAGATTTCATGAATAAATACCATTCATGATAAATTAGATTAAAGAAATTCACCCATGCTATGCAGCTTCAATATAAAGCTCTCCACCACTTTAGAAAACCTGGAAACATGATATTGAATTTAAAAAAATATATATATGTAGACAGATAGAATCTTGGTGTGGCATGAGAACCAATATCACCATTCTATTCATCTAAAACTATGTATAAATAATAAGTTCATGTTCAATATGAAAAGTCAAATACATACATATTCGAAAATCCAAATATTTCTTTACTATATGGTTGTAATCATCTCTGCTTGTATTTAATGGGGGATCTTCACTGTTGATCCCATGCATTTGTAGAACCCAATTAAATGTCTAGTAAATAATGGTTCATTATTGAGGGGAAAAAATTACTTGATTATTTCATGGTAAACAATGAAGAGAAAAGACCCCATGTTCCAATGAAAATATTTTTTGTACTTATTAAATGCTCTATTGAAAATATGAAAAATTACTAGAAAACAATTTTTTTTCAAAATTTTTTAGTTGGGAGAATGAGTTATAGTTGTTGATTAATATGTAATAATCATGGAACTGATAACCTACAAATTACTTAAATACGAGTGCCTACACAAATAGAAATGTTTCAAAATTCTCTATTAATAATATATTTGTCAATATTTTTTGGGATCCGAATTACTGAAACATTGACGACACACCTTATGATTTCCAATTCATTAATGGTTGAAAAAATGAACTCAGGCAAAAAATGTTTCCTAAAAGATCAAATAACTACTATCAAACTTGTTAATGATCTAAAATCACAATACCTCAAAAATCATAGAAGCCTATCTCTTCATCCCATCACTTCCACTTATTTACACATGTAATGAAGAAAAATTGTTATACATATAACTTACTCAAACTCTAAAATAATTCAATAAACACAGGCCTAAAAATCAGTAATGACCCAATGATATAACGTAAATATGAGACAATAATGATAAATATATTAATACATGAGTAAAGGAAAAAATTTTAGTTGTAACATATTCTATGCCATTGTTGCAGTTGACTGATAAATATCTAGTGCATTCATATTCCTAAAACATAGTTGTAAAATGAATAATCAGTGACCCAATATTTAATAACATACAAATTAATAAATGAAAAAGGATAGTGCATTATGAAATATTAATCACAAAATAAAAAACATAACATCCCCCAATGACAGCTGACTTCATCAATCCACCATGGTAGTAATTTTGGTGTAGCTTCAAATTTTACTCCCAAAAATTAAACCCTTTATCTATAACATCATCTTTTATTTTTTAATACATTCCATCACAATGATGAATGATTATTTTTCACGATTTTATTCAATGATAATGTTGTCAGAATTCATAGGATTGTTGGAGACAGGTCCTTCCATGTGATTTCGAAGAAGTTCAACCTCTTCTGAAACCTGAGTTGTTGGGCCCATTCAAGAGGGAAAAGGGAAGAACCAAGAATGTAGCAGTATTAGTTACATATATTGAGGAATAATCATTACAAAATTATAATCCTTCTATATCAAATAAATAATTAAGGAATATAATTTATAGAAATATTGAATTAATGGGAAAAAATTATTTAAATGTGAGAAGAAAAAGTAACATGATGATCATTATTAACTATAATAAGATGTTCCAAATCCCATAACTATAATTTTTATCATGTTTACAATACTTCAAACTATCAAGAAACATTTTACACCTTCTCTTACTCCACCAAAACCATCAATTTCTACATCAAAGAATTCTTGAATGAATCAAAATTCAATTACATAGTTGAGGACCAGTTTTAGAGTATACCCATATCTCCATAATCATTGATAAATTGATCATGCATAAAGATTATGATAAAAATTCCTAGAAGGAACCCTGAAGGGGACCCGATTTTCGCTATTCAAGGTAGTATTTTATTTTCACTAGATTTGAGAACTCTGTATACATGGTATGGCTCAAAATATAAAATACCATTAATTTAGTTGAGTTTTTCTATAATAATAGTTATTATTCTGGTATATTGATGTCCTCTTTTGATGAATTGTATGGGTTTCAGTGACTAACACCATATTTTTGCAATAAAGTCAGGGAACAGATACTGATGGGACCAGAAATAGCAGAGGATGTGGCTGAGAATATGAAGATGATCCAGTAACACATGTTGATTTCTCGGAGAAGGTTTAAATGTATTGTAGAAAATAGGTGGTAGGGATTTTATATTGAGGTTGGTGATCATGTTTTTCTTAGAATATCACCATGGAAAATGTTTATGCATTTTGGTAGGTAATGAAAGGTAAGTCACTATTTCATTGAACCTTATTAAATTCTGGAGAATTATGAAACAATTTCTTATCGAATAGCGTTTCCACCATGTTTATCTCTAGTACACAATGTTATTCATGTTTCGATTTTGAGAAAACATGTTCCAGATTCATCTCATGTTTGGAGACCAGAGGTAGTTCAACTGGAAGAGAAACTTTATTAGGAATAGGAATTAGTTTATATTCTCGATCAAAGGGAACATGAATTGTGAAACCAGGTAAACATTTTTTGGAGAAACCACATGTTTGAATAAGAAACATGGGAGTCTGAAAATGATATGAGGGAAAGGTTCCATAACCAAAATAATATGTAAATAAAAATACTAGGATGAAATATCCAGAAGTTGGGGAGGATGTAAATGAATTTTTTTAAATATAAATAGAAATTCATGAAACCTTTTTTTATTTGTAGTTATAAATATCATTAAAACATAATTTTTCCTCTTATATGTTTCTATTTTTCAAAATTGGTCAACTACAATTATGATCAGTATGTTATTTGGAGTCTAATGGAACAAACTGGATTTTTTTGAATAATAACATACCCTTATAAATATTAATATGGACTAAACGAATAGTAAACTGTATTATTATTTTATTTTCATAAGGATTTATGATAATGAAAACTTCATTTATTTTTCAAGGTGATATAAAATGAGTTATAGTTTTAAAATTGTTAATTTTTTAATAAAGTATGACTTTATTTAGAAATTAAATTATTCATATTTATAACCATATTTTTTATTAATTGGTGTTACATTTTTAATTCTACATGTTGAGAAATGGTTATGGTGAATTTTTGAGATTTCGCTATTTTTTTAATTTTTTTGAATAGTACAATATGATTTATTACGATAAATGGTAAATACTTGTTTTACTACATCGTAGTGATTCAAGGATGATGTAATCAAAAAAAATTTGAACTCACATGAAATTATTAATATTTTGGTTCAGATTAACCTTGACCTCTAATTAACTTGATCAAAAATATTAAAATAATGACTAAAATAATGAAAAATCCCTCATTTTTCCACTATAAATATCACCTGCATTCCCCTCTTCCTCTCACGCTTCTCAACCCTAGAGTATTTTCTATGTTATTTCAAATCCCCTACCCAAGGATCTACCACATGTACATAACCCTCTATATTAACCAAATGGACAAAACCAAAGTCATTATGGAGATTCTCAAGGAGAAGTGATCAAGCGGTAATAATCTGCTTCTTTTTTCATGTGTTTTCATTTTAATTCCTATATATTCTTATACTCTCTTCTCATACCTATATCCAAGAGGTATGAAATATCCATAATCTTGTGGATTAATTATTTATGATGTTCATGTAACATTTCATCATATTTCTTCCAATCTTCTCCCTCTTATTCTAAAAATAAAAACAATGTTCTCGATGTACCTATATACAAAAATCATGGACTATGTGTTTTCCATTTTCATTAATTCCATAAATGATGAAAATAAAACCATTTAAACGGTTGAAACATAATGATAATATTATTTTTTAATACATTTTATGTTTTGGAATGTACTGTTATTCATTAAATTTTATTATATAATGAATCACATACATATTTATCAAGGAACTGCCAAAAATGATCGAAAATTATAATTAATATTATATCAAAAGATTCTTCATTATTTATAAGAAATTATTTAATGGTATCATTATATATTTTGGAAACATATGAATTACATTTAATTCCACTTATGGAATTTTATTTCTATATGAAAAGAAAATCAAATACAAACATTCCATAGAAATCATGGAGAGAACACACCCAAAATAATATAAGGAAAAAATACCAATAATTAAATGGTGAAATGATGCAATTAAATAATCATATAATGTTATCTAAACAGTAACATTTTTTTAAGATATTAATTACACACTTTTAACCATTGTATAGTTTGTTTTAATATCATTGAAAATACTCAAACCAGAGGTAATGAAATTCTTCACCTCATTTCCATTCATTGGGTAAACCTTATACTTTATTATTTATGTGGTATTACAATTTTTTTGGGATGAATTTGGTTTATATTATGTTTAATTATGTCTTATAATAATGGATATACATATTCAATCAACAATTAATATATCTTTTTTCAATTAAATGAAGACTAGAGCTGCACCTAGAACAAGGTCATTTGTAAACCATACCTCTATATCAAGAGATGAGATATAAATATCATCATGAACGGAATCCCTAAAATTATACTCTACTAGAAGGATATTAAAATTTTGTAATCCCAGATCCTCCAAGTATATATTTTCAATTAGGTAATGCATTCCACCTATCCCATGATGATTTGGTCATACTTTACTAGCCTAGACATCCCACTCACCCTTTTTTTGAAAACTGCTAACCTTTTGTGATGTAAATGATTCCATACAATGATAGTAGTCCATAAAATAATTACAATACACCAACAAATCCATCTGATGAATTACATCGAATAATTTCCTCTCGAGAACAAAGTAGTTTCATAAGAACGACTAATTTTCAAACTAAAGGGGGATGTCCCTACACTTTCATATTCCCTCTATTCTAACCAATAACATCATATCATGGATAATTACACCATATTAATACATAATATTTAGTCAATGATACTAAAAAATTGATACAAATACATAACTATTTAAATCACCTATATCATATAATGGTGATATTATAGTAGATTCCAAAAGAATAGTACCTTGTACTGTAGATAGTCCCGCAACATGATCCTTGGGTATCAACTATAGTGTGTGATATTCACCTGATCTAGGGACTAGAAAAATATATGGACTACCACAATCAAAACATCTCAATTGGAGATGGTGGTGGTAAGGGGTTTGGTTTCAATGGCCACAAACTCATCCTTTTCTTGTCCGTCTGGTGCCATTTATGATCCCCCTTGACGCAGTGTAAAAGAATCTGCTCCTGAAGGGGGATCTGGTAAGGATTCATTTCCACTCGAAGAATGAGGAAAGGTAATTTTGAAATGAAAGTGATTCTGCATATGACCACATCCAATAAATTCCATTGGATATGAATCATTATGAGGCTTTATGTGCCCCCATCTTTCACACTAATGATACACCTTAGCTCTATTAATGCAGACGATCAGGATATCACTCCACATATGAGAAAACTTGAGAGATTGTTTCCTTCCACTAGAAGAGCTATGGTCTAAATGAGGCACCGATCCATTAAACCCAATACAATTTCCAACCATTAGGATAGGTTCAGTGATAAGATCCGGATTGACTGTTTCAGAGAAGGTATGACGGAAAAATACATTCACCTTATTATATATGAAATACTAAAGCCTATCCTCAATACTTCTAGTACATGAAAGCTTATCACCATCTAAAAGAGATGAATAGATATTAATCTCCTTGAAAAACATTGAATACTCCCTGACTAACATACAATAATTCTTGAGATAGATGACCTCTATATCTATGACATCTTTTATCTTCTGATGAAAGAACTAATCATAGAAGGTTGTTTAGAAATCAACCCACGACATGCACTGATGACGACCAGCCTATGTAATCACATCCCACTCATGCTTGTTTGAATCATGAAGCATGTATGTAGAATCATCAAAACTCCACTATGGAGGCATCTCAATATTCTTAATGCCTTATATGGTTGATTCTTTCCATGATTAACCATAATGAAGACCTAGATCCTCTAAAAAGGTATGAGGATGTTAAAAAAGAACTCACGAGTAAGATTTTCCATCATCAGTGTAAGCCACAATTTCTGTTGCTGCATTTTTGGTTGGGGGAGGGGTGATGAGACTTTCTGGGGTGATCTTGCTTTAATTTTTGTCTCCTTTTGACTATTGGATCCTTCTTGGCCGCGTGGATTGTTCTTAAAGATGTTTTTCATTTGTCTGTGTAATGGGTTCGTCCTTATTACCATCAAAAAGAGGTTCATTAATGTTCAATAAACGGGGGATGGTCCCCTTTACCTTTTAATAAAAAATGGTAATAAATTCATAGATTAACTATAGAAGGAAATTCCTCACGCGGAACACCTAGAGGTATTAGTGGTGTCTCATGGGTAACCATATCTAGAGAATCTTCATTGCCAACTTCTAGGCATATGATAGGAGGACATCATGGATGAATTATCCTAAAAATTCCAAGTACATGCATCTCAACATTATTAAGAAGAAATATAGAATCACTGGTGGGAGCAGAACATAATAAAACTGACTACTCAAGTCATATTTCCCCAATTACACACATTGACGGCTAGGTATTGGTATGTTCTCAATTATTTGTTTCAGTTCATTTTACATTTAATTTCCAAGTTCACTCCTTAACCTTTCATAAACATGGAAAAGAGGGATGAAGATGTATAACCAATTAATTTTAAAATTAAGGATTCTCTTTATCATGGAACAAAATTTATTCCAATCATTTTCCATATAACTTATAAATGAAAATGACACCCATTTATTTATAGAAAAATGTCTCAACTCTGTAAAAAAATCATCCCAACCCCTTTTGGAAAATAATCCTAATTAATTGATACATGGATTCTCTCAATAAAAACCAATAATAATACCAACATAATCTAACTATAAAAGCATCACTCTAGAATCACAAGAATATCAAGCAATGGAAAGCAGTGAAATGAACCTAGATGGCCTTGCAATATGCATGAGATGTGAAATCTTGGTGCCAATAATGATGCATGTAGAATTTTTTCGTACCATCTTATCGTCGTGGTAAGGATGAATGAAAATCCTCAAATATAGTATTAATCAACAACAACACACAACATGTTCATCACCCAATGATGAAATAATGTCAATTATATTGGAAAAAAATAACAAAAAATATAATTTTGTGTGACATGGATTTTACCCCCAAACTTGGGTGAAAAACTACTAAACATGACTTAGGACAAATCCCCAATGAATTCTTAATATCAAAAATATTATCTCCAAATTGTAATTATAGAATTTCAAAACATCCTATGATACCACATTATGACATACTAGATCTGGATACCACTTAATTGGTGCCTCGAACTTGGTGGGTTACATGGCCACAACCGCATCTCCAAAAATGCTAGAGACTGCCAACTAGCAACGAGGGCCTAAGGTGTGTTTGTGGGAATACTATTCTATCATTAACATAATAGGGCATAATGGTTAACTATAAATTGAGTTAAATAGTTGATGAAAAACAACTAAACATAAGGATGAATAGAAAAAAGAGACAAGAATAACAATTACTGAAATAACATTAAAAACATACTACGATTAAGGATGATATGTCATCATTATAGAAAACTAGAAAACAAGGATACTATAATGTAGGAATAACATGTTTCACAATGTATAATGGAAATAAATGACTTTTATAAGCATCTTGAGGGCCAATCTGGTCATCTGATATCAATCACCATCCTATATAGTAGGAAATCAAGTGTTCAATGACGCATGCTTCCCTTTATCAAAACATGCATTCATATAATCTATTTCACGTACCAAATAATACCCGGATTGTGTGAGAGATAAATCTTAGTGGGACTTCACTAAACGAGTCTATAACATCTATCCCATGTAATGGAAATTTGATAATGTGAAAACATGTAGATAATGTGTATAGAAACACATTGTAACTAAATAATGAAGTTCCTACATCATCCCTTGACTGGATTATAATCCTAACCAATACAATAAATTATTACCACTAGTTTTTAAATGTTTCACATGTTAACTATAGTGAATATTTCATGTTTTGATATGAAACATGTAATAACATTTAATAAAAAAGTTTCACGGTAATAACCAAGCTAACGTACACCTCAGGGGTCACTAATATTGTAATAAATTTATCTTGGAAATGGTAAGAGTGTAATCCTATGATCACAGTCCATGTAATTACACAATGTGATTTCTACCAAGTATATGGTGTTCATCCATAGTAAAAAAGGGATATTCAATGACCATGGCAAATGGGAAATAACCATGTTACAAATATATGAATTTCGGATCTAAGGAGTGTATCCAAGGAATAATGTCATAAAATGTGAGGGATTTGTCACGACCCACCCTCGGGGTCCGTGCTGTGACTACCCCAAGCCTGCCTTCAATAGGCCAGGGGCTGGAGACTAGCACCAAAGGCGTAAAATCCCGATAACTGGGAAGGCATTGCATTTATAAAAGAAAACAAGCACCACAGAGTACAAGCGGAAGCAAAACACTAAGTACAAAATAAATTCTGAAAAGTAAATGGGCCAGAATACAAACCCAAAAGAAAGTATGACTACAACTGAACAAGGTACAATAGTAAGAAGACAACAGCTGGAAGTAGGAAGAAGCTCCTGGGTCGTCCTCCTCGGATCCTACCTGAAGGGTAGGTACAGATAGCCTCCCCCACGCTCTCGTCCGTCAACCTCCTCTGTGAGTCGTCACGTCGTGTAGTCCACCTCTGGGTACTGACTCGTCCTGTATTCCACCTCTGGGTATCGTCCAGTCTTCGAACACTCGGCCTCTGTCAGCACTGCCCGTTTTCTGTAACCAACACAACGAGGTGTGGGCATAGCCCGTGCAGGGGTGAGTATAACGATACTCAGTAGGGACCACGAGACCCTCAAGGTCGAACTAAACCAACAAGGATAACCACAAAGAAGATCTCAACAGATAACCTCTACTTAGGTATATGCCCATATATATAACTAAGTTATCAAGTAATCCATCTCAATCATGAGGAAACACAAGGATTGTGAAATCAACGGATAACCACTACCCAGGTATATGCCCATACATATACCTAAGTTAACAAGTGGACCATCTCAATCATGAGGTAAACACAAGGTCAAAAGTCTCATCTCAAACCAGGATTTTCATTATCAAAACCGTAACTGCTGAAGATCTCCGTCTCGGGAGTGTACAGTGATCCTGTCATGACACCGAGGTACTTCTCACTAACCTAAGACTGCTGAAGTACTCCTCCTGTCGAGTACCGCGGGTCAGCCACCTAGACACAGTAGTGCTTCCCGCCGAGGTCAGTCACCCAAACACAGTAGTGCACACCCCCTAGTAGCCTGCTGAGTTACTCTCCGGACGAGTACCGCGGGTCTGCACTGTCACACAGGTTGTGCTCCGTCCGCCATGGGTCTGCACGTCAGAAAGTAGTGCTCCGTTCACTGGGCTAGTCGACTCACTCCAAGTCGATTTGGTCAAACTGTCATCAGGTCTCAGCCAGCTACACGGTCTCCGTACTCGGCACGCTCGTCACTAGGAGGGTCCGCTCCACGAGCTACAGGTCGATACACCATGTATCTCAAAGTCCCACGAAGAATTATCTCAAAGGACCGCCTCGTCATAGGGGTCTCAACGCAACAGACGACGTGTCAATCGGATGCCCGATCTGTGAGTTATTTAGCCTTTTCGTCCCCAGGGCCCGGTTGGTTTCGTGAGCGAACCAAACCAGGTCATATCTCAATTGTACCCCGAACTCTCGTAGGGTATACTCATAGGGACCGTTTCTCAACGATATCACCAACGCCGCTGACGGTTCGTCAAACAGACGTTCTGTTAGAAAGGTATCAGCTTTTCCGTTCCAGGGGCCAAGTTAGATTTCGGTGCTATCCAACCCGGCCACTATCCATCTGCATCCAAATCCCGGGCGAAGGATGCCAAATGTTCCGTATCGTCAAAAGGAACACAACGCAACAGATGGCGCGTCAATCAGACGCCCGGTCTGAGAGTTATTGGCTTTTTCATTCCAGGGGCCCGGTTGGTTTTTAAGGCAAAACCAACCCCACCGTACTCCACCTACGTCCAAACCTCGGGCAGAGTATGGAAAAAGATCCGTCTCACTAAGAGGAACTCAACAAAGCTGACGGCACGTCAATCGGACGTCCGTAGCTCAAAATATGAGCGTTTCTGCTCCGAGGGCCCGGTTGGTTTCGTGTACGAACCAACCCGGCCGAACTCAAAGTAATCCGAAACCTTGAGTGCGATATACCGAAACGGCCGTCTCGATCCAAGGATCGCGTTTCCGCTGACGGCGAGTCGTTTGGAGGCCCGTAGCCCGAGATACGGGCATTTGAACAAAAGTGGTCTGAAACAAGGGGGTCGGGGCCCGGGCCGACCCGGGCCGACCCCCCCGGGGTCGGCCGAACCGGGTTGACCCGCCCCGGGCGGTGACCCGGCCCGACGACCCGGCCCGGCTCGGAAAATCCGGCCCGGCGGCGCGGCGGCGCGGGCCGGTGCGGCGGCACGGTCGGGCGGGGCGGCGCGGTCAGGCGCGGCGGCGCGGTCCGGCGCGACGGCACGGTCCGGCGCTGCGGCACGGGCCGGAACGGCGGCACGGCCTGGGCGATGCATGTGTGTCGCACGCGGGTTGCAAAGCCCCCCCCCCCCTTTGTGAAACCACGGCCCCTTAATCGGGGCCGCTTGAAGACCCGACCGGGGGAAGTAATTCCCCCGGTCTCCACTGCCCGGCCGGCCCGCACTTGCCGGCCGGTTCCGCCAGCAAGGACCGGCGACGGCCGGTCCTTCCTTCGCCGACACAGGCATCCCGGTGCCGGCCGCCGGTCATCTTGCTCTGCCACGGCCTGGAACCGGCCGCGGCCTATGCCGTCTGGCGTGATGTGACGGCTCCGCTCCCCTCCACCGCGGCCCCGCTCCAGCCGTGGCACCTTCGACTTCCTTCGACGCGACACGACGGCGTCACATTCTTGGATTTCTTTCCACGGCGCGGTGCGACGACGCCACGCAATACTTGCCGCAAGATACCCGCGTGGTGCGACAACACCACGCCTTCTCGTATCAACCTCAAGAACCCATCACGATAAAAAAAGGAGGAGGGTCGGCCGTGTTTGTGCGGTCCGACCCCCTCGCGTTATTCGATAACAAAAAGGGTTTTAATCCACGATTATCACCAAGTTTGTATTCACGAACAATTAAATTAATAAAGCCCCACCTCGTAATTGTCATTCGTTGATGATTTTGGAAGAAGGGCGGATATCGATTCCTCGATTGTCGTGTTCGTCACACACTCTCAATTCTCACGCTTATGCGTTGGAAGGAAGAAGGATACTCGTCGTTGGTGGACGAGCGTTCGGAGGTGACGTCGTCGTTGACAACGTTCTTCGCAGGCAACGTCTTCTCCATTGACGTGGATGAAGGTCGTTGGAGATGTCACGGGCGTCGCTTCCCTTTCCTTGCCTCGGTTGATGAACGATGAAGAATATGGCGTTGTCATGCTTCAGTGGCGGAAGAGACGTTCTTCGTGTTCTTCGTCGTAGAGAAAGAAGGACTCAGGATTTCCTAAGCTTTTTCTTCCAAGGCTCCCAATATCACTTAACCAAGAAACCTAATAAAATAATCCCTCCCATTATTTTATTAACACATGCCATGCTTTTCAAATTCCAAAATTCAAATAACATCATTAATTTAAAATGTGTTGGCATGCACTTAAGAGGGGGAGAAGTTAAAGAGTTAAAGGGAGATTAAATGGGGGGTTTAGAGGGGTTAGGAATGTTAAGGAATTTGATGAGGTGGGGAGGGGTTCATGTGGGCCCCACCCTTTCAAATATCCACACATGGGAAGTTGGATGATGTGGGCCCACCACCAACTTCCCATGGGAGAAGTTAACAACTTAACATGAAAAAAAATTGATTTAACAATTTTATTCACTTTGTTTAATTAAACTCCAAAAATTAACTTCTTCTCCCGCACAAATGCAACTACGGTAAAGTTTCCCTTAAGCGATTAAAAGAATCTGTTCATGAAGGTGGATCTGGTAAGGATTCATTTCCACTCGAAGAATGAGGACAGGTAATTTTGAAATGCAAGTGATTCTGCATATGACCACATCCAATAAATTCCATTGGATATGAATCATTATGAGGCTTTATGTGCCCCCGTCTTTCACAGTAATGATACACATTAGCTCTATTAATGCAGACGATCAGGATATCACTCCACTTATGAGAAAAATTGAGAGATTGTTTCCTTCCACTTGAAGAGATATGGTCTAGATGAGGCACTGATCGATTAAACCCAATACAATTTCCAACCATTAGGACAGGTTCAGTGATAAGATCCTGATTGACTATTTCAGAGAAGGTATGATGGAAAAATACATTCACTTGATTATATATGAAATACTAAAGCCTATCGTCAATACTTCTAGTACATTAAAGCTTATCACCATCTAAAAGAGATGAATAAATATTAATCTCCTTGAAAAACATTGAATACTCTCTGACTAACATACAATCATTCTTGAGATACATGACCTCTCTAGCTATGACTTCTTTTATCATCTGATGAATGAAATAATCATAGAAGGTTGTTTAGAAATCAACCCACGACATGCACTGATGACGACCATCCCATGTAATCACATCCCACTCATGCTTGTTTGAATCATGAAGCATGTATATGGAATCATCAAACCTACACTATGGAGGCATCTCAATATTCGTAATGACTTATATGGTTGATTCTTTCCGTGATTAACCATAATGAAGACCTTGATCCTCTAAAAAGGTATGAAGATGTTACAAAAGAACTCACGAGTAAGATTTTCCATCATCGGTGCAAGCCACAATTTCTGTTGCTGCATTTTTGGTTGGGGGAGGGGTGATGAGACTTTCTGGCGTGATCTTGCTTTAATTTATGTCTCCTTTTTACTATTGGATCCTTCTTGGCCGCGTGGATTGTTCTTCAAGATGTTTTTCATCTGTCTCTGTAATGGGTTCGTCCTTATTCCCTTCAAAAAGAGGTTCATTCATGTTCAATAAATGGGGTATGGTCACCTTTACCTTTCAACAAAAAATGGTAATAAATTCATAGATTAACTATAGAAGGAAATTCCTCACGCGGAACACCTAGAGGTATTAGTGGTGTCTTAGGGGTAACCATATCTAGGGAATCTTCCTTGCCAACTTCTAGGCGTATGATAGGAGGACATCATGGATGAATTATCCTAAAAATTCCAAGTACATGCATCTGAACATTATTAAGAAGAAATATAGAATCACTGGTGGGAGCAGAACATAATTAAACTGACTACTCAAGTCATATTTCCCCAATTACACACATTGACGGCTAGGTATTGGTATGTTCTCAATTATTTGTTTCAGTTCATTTTACATTTAATTTCCAAGTTCACTCCTTAACCTTTCATAAACATGGAAAAGAGGGATGAAGATGTATAACCAATTAATTTTAAAATTAAGGATTCTCTTTATCATGGAACAAAATTTATTCCAATCAGTTTCCATATAACTTATAAATGAAAATGACACCCATTTATTTATAGCAAAATCTCTCAACTCTGTAAAAAATCATCCCAACCCCTTTGGGAAAATAATCCTAATTAATTGATACATGGATTATCTCAATAAAAACCAATAATAATACCAACATAATCTAACTATAAAAGAATCACTCCAGAATCACAAGAATATCATTCAATGGAAAGCAGGGAAATGCACCTAGATGGCCTTGCAATATGCATGAGATGTGAAATCTTGGTGCCAATAATGATGCATGTAGAATTTTTTCGTACCATCTTATCATCGTGGTAAGGATGAATGAAAATCCTCAAATATAGTATTAATCAACAACAACACACAACATGTTCATCACCCAATGGTGAAATAATGTCAATTATATTGGAAAAAAATAACAAAAAATATAATTTTGTGTAACATGGATTTTACCCCCAAACTTGGGTGAAAAACTACTAAGCATGACTTAGGACAAATCCCCAATGAATTATTAATATCAAAAATATTATCTCCAAATTGTAATTATAGAATTGAAAAACATCCTATGATACCACATTATGACATACCAGATCTGGATACCACTTAATTGGTGCCTCGAACTTTGTGGGTTACATGGCCACAACCGCATCTCTAAAAATGCTAGAGACTTCCAACAAGAAACGAGGGCCTAAGGTGTGTTTGTGGGAATACTATTCTATCATTAACATAATAGGGCATAATGGTTAACTATAAATTGAGTTAAATAGTTGATGAAATACAACTAAACATAAGGATGAATAGAAAAAAGAGACAACAATAACAATAACTGAAATAACATTAAAAACATACTACAATTGAGGATGATATGTCATCATTATAGAAAACCAGAAAACAAGGATACTATAATGTAGGAATAAAATGTTTCACAATGTATAATGGAAATAAATGACTGTCATAAGCATCTTGAGGGCCAATCTGGTCATCTGATATCAATCACCATCCTATATAGTAGGAAATCAAGTGTTCAATGACGCATGCTTCCCTTTATCAAAACATGCATTCATATAATCAATTTCACGTACCAAATAAAACCCGGATTGGGTGAGAGATAAATCTTAGTGGGAGTTCTCTAAATGTGTCTATAACATCTATCCCATGTAATGGAAATTTGATAATGTGAAAACATGACGATAATGTGTATAGAAACACATTGTAACTAAATAATGAAGTACCTACATCATCCCTTGAATGGATTATAATCCTAACCAATACATTAAATTATTACCACTAGTTTATAAATGTTTCACATGTTAACTATAGTGAATATTTCATGTTTTGATATGAAACATGTAATAACATTTAATAAAAAAGTTTCACGGTAATAACCAAGCTAACGTACACCTCAGGGGTCACTAATATTGTAATAAATTTATCTTGGAAATGGTAAGAGTGTAATCCTATGATCACAGTCCATGTAATTACACAATGTGATTTCTACCAAGTATATGGTGTTCATCCATAGTAAAAAAGGGATATTCAATGACCAGGCCAAATGGGAAATAACCATGTTACAAATATATTAATTTCGGATCTAAGGAGTGTATCCAAGGAATAATGTAATACAATGTGAGGGATCTGTCACGACCCGCCCTCAGGGTCTGTGCCGTGACTACCCCAAGCCCACCTTCAATAGGCCAGGGGCTGGCGACTAGCACCAAAGGCGTAAAATCCCGATAACTGGGAAGGCATTGCCTTTATAAAAGAAAACAAGCACCACAGAGTACAAGCGGAAGCAAAACACTAAGTAGAAATGCTGAAAAGTAAATGGGCCAGAATACAAACCCAAAAAAAAGTACGACTACAACTGAAAAAGGTACAACAGCAAGAAGACAACAGCTGGAAGTAGGAAGCAGCTCCTGGGTCGTCCTCCTCGGATCCTACCTGAAGGGTAGGTACAGATAGCCTCCTCCATGCTATCGTCTGTCAACCTCCTCTGTGAGTCGTCACGTCGTGTAGTCCACCTCCGGGTACTGACTCGTCCTGTATTCCACCACCGGGTACCGTCCAGTCCTCGAACACTCGGCCTCCGCCAGCACTACCCGTTGTCTGCAACCAACACAACGAGGTGTGGGCATAGCCCGTGCAGGGATGAGTATAACGATACTCAGTAGGGACCACGAGACCCTCAAGGTCTCACTAAACCAACAAGGATAACCACAAAGATGATCTCAACAGATAACCTCTACATAGGTATATGCCCATACATATAACTAAGTTATCAAGTAATCCCACTCAATCATGAGGAAACACAAGGATTGTGAAATCAATGGATAACCACTACCCAGGTATATGCACATACATATACCTAAGTTAGCAAGTGGACCATCTCAATCATGAGGTAAACAAAAGGTCAAACGTCTCAGCTCAAACCAGGATTTTCATTATCGAATCCATAACTGCTGAAGATCTCCGTCTCGGGAGTGTACAGTGGTCCTGTCACGACTCCGAGGTACTGCTAACTAAGCTAAGACTGCTGAAGTACTCCTCCTGTCGAGTACCGCGGGTCAGCCACCTAGACACAGTAGTGCTTCCCGCCGAGGTCTGTCACCCAAACACAGTAGTGCACACCCCCTAGTAGCCTGCTAAGGTACTCTTCGGACGAGTACCGCGGGTCTGCACTGTCACACAGGTAGTGCTCCGTCCGCCATGGGTCTGCACCTCAGAAAGTATTTCACCGTCCACTGGGCTAGTCGACTCACTCCAAGTCGATTCGGTCAAGCAGTCGTCAGGTCTCAGCCAGCTACACGGTCTCCGTACTCCGCACGCTCGTCACTAGGAGGGTCCGCTCCACGAGCTACAGGTCGATACTCCATGTATCTCAAAGTCCCATGAAGAAGAATCTCAAAGGACCGCCTCGTCATAGGGGTCTCAACGCAACAGACGGCGCGTCAATCGGATGCCCGGTCTGTGAGTTATTTAGCCTTTTCTTCCCCGGGGCCCGGTTGGTTTCGTGAGCGAACCAAACCCGGTCGTATCTCAACTGTACCCGGATCTCTCGTAGGGTATACTCATAGGGACCGTTTCTCAATGATATCACCAACGCCGCTGACGGTTCGTCAAACGGACGATCTGTCAGAAAGGTATCAGCTTTTCCGTTCCAGGGGCCCGGTTAGATTTCGGTGCTATCCAACCCGGCCACTATCCATCTGCATCCAAATCTCGGGCGAAAGATGCCAAATGTTCCGTATCGTCAAAAGGAACACAACGTAACAGGCGGCGCGTCAATCGGACGCCCGGTCTGGGAATTATTGGCTTTTTCGTTCCAGGGGCCCGGTTGGTTTTTAAGGCAAAACCAACCCCACCGTACTCCACCTGCGTCCAAACCTCGGTCAGAGTATGGAAAAAGATCCGTCTCACTAAGATGAACTCAACAATGCTAACGACACGTCAATCGGACGTCCGTAGCTCAAAATATGAGCGTTTCTGCTCCGAGGGCCCAGTTGGTTTCGTGTACGAACCAACCCGTCCGAACTCAAAGTAATCCGAAACCTTGAGTGCGATATACCGAAACGACCGTCTCGATCCAAGGATCGCGTTGCCGCTGACGGCGAGTCGTTTGGAGGCCCGTAGCCCGAGATACGGGCATTTGAACAAAAGTGGTCCGAAACAAGGGGGTACGGGCCCGGGCCGATCCCCCCTGGGTCGGCCGAACCGGGTCGACCCGGCCCGGGCGACGACCCGGCCCGAAAACCTGGCCCGGCTGGGAAAATCCGGCCCGGCGGCGCGGTGGCGCGGGCCGGTGCGGCGGCGCGGTCCGGCGCGGCGGCGTGGTCCGGCGCGGCGGCACGGCCTGGGCGACGCATGTGTGCCGCGCGCGGGGTGCAAAGCCCCCCCCCCCCTTTGTGAAACCGCGGCCCCTTAATTGGGGCCGCTTGAAGTCCCGGCCGGGGGAATTAATTCCCCCGGTCTCCACTACCCGGCCGGCCCGCACTGGCCGGCCGGTTCCGCCAGCAAGGACCGGCGACGGCCGGTCCTTCCTTCACCGACACTGGCGGCCCGGTGCATGCCGCCGGTCATCTTGCTTGGCCGCAGCCCGGAACCGTCCGCGGCCTATGTCGTCTGGCGCGATGCGACGGCTCTGCTCCCCTCCGCTGCGGCCCCGCTCCGGCCGTGGCACCTTCTACATCCTTCGACGCGACGCGACGGCGTCGCATTCTTGGATTTCTTTCCACGGTGCGGTGCGACGGCGCTACGCAATACTTGCCGCAAGATACCCGCGTGGTGCGATGACACCACGCCTTCTCGTATCAACCTCAAGAACCCATCACGATAAAAAAAGGAGGAGGGTCGGCTGTGTTTGTGCGGTCCGACCCCCTCGCGTTATTCGATAACAAAAAGGGTTTTAATCCACGATTATCACCAAGTTTGTATTCACGAACAATTAAATTAATAAACCCCTACCTCGTAATTGTCGTTCGTTGACGATTTTGGAAAAAGGGCGGATATCAATTCCCCAATTGTCGTGTTCGTCACACACTCTCAATTCTCACGCTTATGCGTCGGAAGGAAGAAGGATACTCGTCGTTGGTGGACGAGCGTTCGGAGGTGACGTCGTCGTTGACGACGTTCTTCGCAGGTGACGTCTTCTCCTTTGACGTGGATGAAGGTCGTTGGAGATGTCACGAGCATCACTTCCCTTTCCTTGCCTCTGTTGAAGAACGATGAAGTAGATGGCGTCGTCGTGCTTCAGTGGCGGAAGAGACGTTCTTCGTGTTCTTCGTCGTAGAGAAAGAAGGACTCAGGATTTCCTAAGATTTTTCTTCCAAGGCTCCCAATCTCACTTAACTAAGAAACCTAATAAAATAATCCCTCCCATTATTTTATTAACACATGCCATGCTTTTCAAATTCCAAAATTCAAATAACATCATTAATTTAAAATGTGTTGGCATGCACTTAAGAGGGGGAGAAGTTCAAGAGTTAAAGGGAGATTAAATGGGGGGTTTAGAGGGGTTAGGAATGATAAGGAATTTGAAGTGGTGGGGAGGGGTTCATGTGGGCCCCACCCTTTCAAATATCCACACATGGGAAGTTGGATGATGTGGGCCCACCACCAACTTCCCATGGGAGAAGTTAACAACTTAACATGAAATAAAATTGATTTAACAATTTTATTCACTTTGTTTAATTAAACCCCAAAAATTAACTTATTCTCCCGCACAAATGCAACTACAGTAAAGGTTCCCTTAAGCGATTACCTGCGTTGCGAGGTCATCGGTGCAATTGGATTTCAATTCCGACCACCGGTTCAAAAGATAGAAATTCCCACTCGCTCGTTCACTAAAGGTACCAAAGCCAAACTTCGGAAATTAATTCCGGGCACACCGGGCCTCGGAATCAGGCGCCGTTAGAAACTGCGTTATTTTAAAATTACAAAGAAAAATAAGACAAAATTTTCCTTGAAATTTCCGGGTCTTTACATTACTCCCACCTCAGGGCTTTACGTCCCCGTAAAGCATCAACACAAACTAGGGTCACAAAAGCGGTACAGAGCACGTATCTGAGCCTTCCGCTCCCATGTGCTTACCTGGAGGTTCCGTACTGCCAAAGAAAGTGCACCTGAGGAATCGATCGTCCTCGTAGGATCTGCTCCTGTCGATCCTTGATCTCTACTGGAACCTCCATGAAAGACACCCCATCGCCATCGTCCAGCTCCTCATGGTCGTTGATATGCGAAGGGTCGAGCACGTATCTCCTCAGTTGAGATACGTGGAAGTCTTCGTGCACCTGGTGCAACTATGTTGAATGGGTCAAGCGGTAAACCACCCCGCCTACCCAGCTGAGGACCTAAGAAGGTCCGCTGAACCTCAGAGATAACTTGCCGCCTTGGCCACATCTCCGTAAACCTCGTCGAGATGAGACCCGTATAAGGATGTGATCATCATCCTCGAACTCCAGAGGTCTCCATTTTCTATTAGAACTGGAACTCGAAAGGCTGCTGCCACGAGGGTATGGTTGAATGACTCAAGAGTGGTCGTTCGCACCCTCCTGTGAAAGAGTTTATTCCGTGCTTCCCGGGGTTTCCTTTTCGCTGACCAAGGAAAACCCATCCCGACGTTTTCCTAAAATCGCCAATTTGAGTATGTACAGTTATTTCCCATTTCATACTCAAACTAACGTCGTAAGGCCTCGACGATGTCACCAAGAGATTCCAACCGGAACTCTCGCCTCGAGGGTCTGACCACACTGTCGGCGTAAGTGTGATTATCGAGTCTCCTCCCAAGGTATCTCAAGACGTGAGGGTCAAGTCCACGGCTTACTGGAAACTCTAGGTCTGGAACAAGATTTGGGAAAGCAAGGAATGATTCATATCAACTTCCGTTACTACATCAACTAGTAGTGGACACAGACTGTCCCTTGAATCATTTCTAGAGCCATTGGGTCACACTCCTTGACCGCAAGCAGCCGCATTCTTCCTCCGCCCTCCAGCTTCCTGAGCATGATAGGAATAACTATGGTGGGTGGTTGTACAATGTTAGGATGTACACCACCTCATGCTGCTCTCCTAGATCTGCGTCCACGTCTGATGCTTCGTAGAATCATCTCTCCTTTAAGCTTCCTCTTCTTTAACACGCCCGGGTCTCTAAGACTGGCACCAGTTTCCTGTTTCTTACTGCACTGTGCAGTCTTCATCCTCTCTTGGATGTCATGGACCTCCTTTAGTCTCACAAGAGCTGCTATGATTTCTTCTTTGCCGATAATAGAAACCTGGTCTCATCCCCTGGATGAACAACATTTGTTGCCTAATACAGTCAATCCTAACATGAATGATGCATTCATGCCCTGGATGACGTCGTAAGTCCTCGACGTAACTACTAAGAGATCCAACTGTCACTCTCGCCTCCATGGGTCGAGTCACACTGTCGACATCAGTGTGAGGTCACTGGGTCCCCTCTAGTAGAAATCTTGAAAGTGAGGGTCAAGTCAACAGTTTTAACCGGGACCAATCAGCATCAACCAAACAAAAAGGACAGGAAAGAAAACAAAGATAAGTGTCTTTTTATTATTTCAGCTCATAGTACAAAGACATGAATACAAAAGAAACATGGAACTAGAAGTACAAAGGACGTATCCACTAGTTCCTCTCATGCCCTCCTGCTCTCGGAGCTCTACTGCCTTGTCCACTACTCGGCTGTTGCTCAAGCACCAACCATTGCTTCTGCCTCGGTGGATCCTCCAACACCCGCTGATCAACCGTACGAGGATTCAGACAGTCACGTGCCAGGTGACCCTTTCCACTGCATGAGTAACCCAACCTTCTTTTGGCACGCCTAGCTCTGTTCCCACCTCGGGTGCCCCGCACCACCGGTCCTAAAACCCGAGATCGTCTAACTGCTAGTCTGGTCCTCCTGGACCTCTGCATCATCTGTCTACTGCCCACATATGACTCGGCTACTGATCGAAAAACACGCAGAAAAGGCAGAATCTACTGTACACGATCGGGGTGTAGAGCTACTGGCACAAACTCCACCCTGAAGAAGGTCTCGAAGTCTTCTCAAGAGAAGTTCATCCCGTCACAAAACTGAAACAAGTGGCTCCACCACCTGCCTCCTGCTGCCTGAAGGAGGTTGGTAGCAAAGATCACCATGAAGTCCGCCGGCGTCCCCACTAGCCTGAAGACTCTCACCACAGCCTCCAGCCAAACCTCAGCCGCCTGCGGGTCCGTCTCTCCCCGGAACCTGGGTGGCCTCTGGCGCTGGAACTCGTGCATCGCGCTCAAGCGTCATGCATCGCCTACTGCTGGGGCTGGTGGCATCGGTGGCCCAATGGGTAATAGTACCGCTGGTGCCTCAACTGCAAGAGGGCCATGTACCGAAGCCTCGTCGCTCGACAGGCTATCATCACGCACATCCCTCTGGGCTCTAGCTGGTCGTCCGTGAAAAGGCATCCTGAAAGAAACATCGTGACATGGTCAAACATTTATACCTGGTGAGATGACCTGGTTTGAGCTGTTTTAAGGTAAAACCTTTGAAAACACACACGCAATCAGTGTTTTCATGCACAATGTCGGAAATCAGTTGTCAGGGTCCTGGTGTATAGATACATCGACCGCCCGCACCAACACTGGACTCCCTGAACTGAATACCACACTCGGTACCATTAACACTATTGCTTCACAGAAATAAAATATCAGAGTTATAAGTTCTGCGGTAGAACAGACTCCTTTGATACCAATTTTTCACGACCCGCCCTCGGGGCCCGTGCCGTGACTGCCCGAAGCCAGCCTTCCATAGGCCAGGGGCTGGCGACTAGCACCACAGGCGTAAAATCCCGATAACTGGGAAGGCATTGCCTTTATAAAAGAAAACAAGCACCATAGAGTACAAGAGGAAGAAAAACACAAAGTACAAAAGAAATGATGAAAAGTAAATGGGCCAGAATACAAACCCAAAAGAAAGTACGAATACAACTGAACAAGGTACAATGGCAAGAAGACAATAGCTGGAAGTAGGAAGCAGCTCCTGGGTCGTCCTCCTCGGATCCTACCTGAAGGGTAGGTACAGAAAGCCTCATCCACTCTCTCGTCCGTCAACCTCCTCTGTGAGTCGTCACGTCATGTAGTCCACCTCCGGGTACTGACTCGTCCTGTAGTCCACCTCCGGGTACCGTCCAGTCCTCGAACACTCGGCCTCTGTCAGCAGTGCCCGTCGTCTGCAACCAAAACAATGAGGTGCGGTCATATCCTGTGCAGGGGTGAGTATAACGATACTCAGTAGGGTCCCCAAGACCCTCAAGGTCTCACTAAACCAACAAGGATAACCACAAAGAAGATCTCAACAGATAACCTCTACTTAGGTATATGCACATTCATATACCTAAGTTATCAAGTAACCCATCTCAATCACGAGGAAACACAAGGATTATGAAATCAACGGATAACCACTACCCAGGTATATGCCCATACATATACCTAAGTTATCAAGTGACACATCTCAATCATGAGGTAAACACAAGGTCAAAATTCTTAGCTCAAACCAGGATTTTCATTATCGAAACCGTAACTGCTGAAGAGCTCCATCTCTGGAGTGTGCAGTGGTCATGTCACGACTCCGAGGTACTACTCACTAACCTAATACTGCTGAAGTACTCCTCCTGTCGAGTACCACGAGTCAGCCACCCATACAAAGTAGTACTTCCCGCCGAGGTATGTCACCCAAACACAGTAGTGCACACCCCCTAGTAGCCTGCTGAGGTACTCTCCGGATGAGTACCGCGGGTCTGCACTGTCACACAGGTAGTGCTCCATCTACCATGGGTATGCACCTCAGAAAGTAGTGCTCCGTCCACTGGGCTAGTCGACTAACTCCAATTCGAGTCGGTCAAGCAGTCGTCAGGTCTCAGCCAGCTACACGGTCTCCGTACTCCGCAAACTCATCACTGGGAGGGTCTGCTCCACGAGCTACAGGTAGATACGCCATGTATATCAAAGTCCCACGAAGAAGTATCTCAATGGACCGCCTCATCATAGGGGTCTCAACGCAACAGACGGCGCGTCAATCGAACAGACGGCGCGTCAATCGGACGCCCGGTCTGTGAGTTATTTAGCCTTTTTGTCCCAGGGGCCTGGTTGGTTTCGTGAGTGAACCAAACCCGCCCATATCTCAACTGTACCCCGAACTCTCATAGGGTATACTCATAGGGACCATTTCTCAACGAGATCACCAACGCCGCTGACGGTTCGTCAAACGGACATTCTGTCAGAAAGGTATCAGCTTTTCCGTTCCAGGGGCCCGGTTGGATTTCGGTGCGATCCAACCCGGCCACTATCCATCTGCATCCAAATCTTGGGCGAAGGATGCCAAAAGATCCGTATCATCAATAGGAACGCAATGCAATAGACAATGCGTCAATCGGACGCCCGGTCTGAGAGTTATTGGCTTTTTCGTTCTAGGTGCCCGGTTGGTTTATAAGGCAAAACCAACCCGACCGTACTCCACCTGCGTCCAAACCTCGGGCGGAGTATTCCAAAAGATCCGTCTCACTAATAGGAACTCAACAAAGCTGATGGCACGTCAATTGGACTTCCATGGATCAAAATATGAGCGTTGCCGCTCCGAGGGCCCGATTGGTTTCGTGTACGAACAAACCCGGCTGAAGTCAAAGTAATTTGAAACCTTGAGTGCGATATACCGAAACGACCGTCTCGATCCAAGGATCGCGTTGCCGATGAGGGCGAGTCATTTGGAGGCCTGTAGCCCGAGATACGTGTATTTGAACGAAATTGGTCTGACACAGGGGGGTCTGGGCCCGGGCCGACCTGGCCCGACCCCCCCCCCCCCCCCCCCCCCCCCCCCGCCTAGGTCGGCCGAACCGGGCCCGACGACCAGGCCCGACGACCCGGCCTGATTAGGGAAATCCGGCCCGGTTGGTGGCGCGGCCTGGGCGCCGCATGTGTGCCGCGCGTGGGGGGAAAAGCCCCCCCCCCCTTTATGCAACCGCGACCCCTTAATTGGGGCCGCTTAAAGACCCAGCCGGGGGAATTAACTCCCCCGGTCTCCACTGCCCGGCCGGCCCACAGTGGACGGCCGGTTCCGCCAGCAAGGACTAGCGACTACCGGTCCTTCCTTCGCCGACACCGGCGGCCCGGTGCCAGCCGCCAGTCATCTTGCTCCGCCGCGGCCCGGAACCGGCCGCGACCGATGCCGTCTGGCGCGATGCGACGGCTCCGCTCCCCTCCTCCGTGGCCCCGCTCCGGCCGCGACGCCTTCGACTTCCTTCGACGCGACGCGGCGGCGTCGCGTTCTTGGATTTCATTCCACGGCGCGGTGCGATGGCGCCGCGCAATACTTGCCGCAAGATACCCGCATGGTGCGATGACACCACGCCTTCTCGTATCAACCTCAAGAAACCATCACGATAAAAAAAGGAGGAGGGTCGGCCGTGTTTGTGTAGTCTGACCCCCTCGCGTTATTCGATAACAAAAAGGGTTTTAATCCGCGATTATCACCACGTTTTTATTCACGAATAATTAAATTAATAAACCCCTACCTCGTAATTTTCGTTCGTTGATGATTTTGGAAAAAGGGCGGATATCGATTCCTCGATTGTCGTGTTCGTCACACACTCTCAATTCTCACGCTTATGCGTCGGAAGGAAGAAGGGTACTCGTCGTTGGTGGACGAGCGTTCGGAGGTGACGTCGTCGTTGACGACGTTCTTCGCAGGCGACGTCTTCTACTTTGACGTGGATTAAGGTCGTTGGAGATGTCACGGGTGTTGCTTCCCTTTCCTTGCCTCGGTTGAAGAACGATGAAGAAGATGGCGTCGTCGTGCTTCAGTGGCGGAAGAGACTTTCTTTGTGTTCTTCGTCGTAGAGAAAGAAGGACTCAATATTTCCTAAGCTTTTTATTCCAAGGCTCCCAATCTCACATAACCAAGCAACCTAATAAAGTAATCCCTCCCATTATTTTATTAACACATGCCAAGCTTTTCAAATTCCAAAATTCAAATAACTTCATTAATTTAAAATGTGTTGGCATGCACTTAAGAGGGGGAGAAGTTCAAGAGTTAATGGGAGATTAAATGGGGGGTTTAGAGGGGTTAGGAAACTTAAGGAATTTGAAGAGGTGGGGAGGGGTTCGTGTGGGCCCCACCCTTTCAAATATCCACACATGGGAAGTTGGATGGATGAGGGCCCACCTCCAACTTCCCATGGGAGAAGTTGACAACTTAACATGAAATAAAATTGATTTAACAATTTTATTCACTTTGTTTAATGAAAACCCAAAAATTAACTTCTTCTCCCGCACAAACGCAACTACGGTAAAGGTTCCCTTAAGAGATTACCGGTGTTGCGAGTTCATCGGTGCAATAGGATTTCAATTCTGAGCACTGGTTCAAAATATAGAAATTCCCGCTCGCTCGTTCACTGAACGTACCCGAGACAAACTTCGGAAATTAATTTCGGGCACACCGGGCCTCGGAATCAGGCACCGTCAGAAACTGCGTTCTTGTAAAATTCCACGAAAATTATGAAAAAAATTTCCTTTAAATTTTCGGGTCTTTACAGGATCATACAATTTCATACCAAGAATCCATGATTCGACAATGGTCATAATATATGCGGGTATCAACATAAAAAAGACATATCATTGAATTAGAATGGGGATCCAGAGAGCTCATCGTATTACTCGATAAGAATCTATGGGGAGTTTGACACAAGACACTCCCATTTAATTATGAAATCATGTAATATTATATTTGGTTCAATCATTGGATTTCATTAGTGGTATATGGTCATCCAGTATTCATCTTTTTAAACAAGTCATAATTAATCTAATTGTCCATTTGGTTCATATCATTCATTTCATTAAATGAGAAATGACATGTTGCATCGAACCATTAGAAATCCTATTTAATGAATACTCTATAATTAAGGATCATTCCGCTATCTTCCATTCGTATTTAAATAAGTGTTACAAACATTAAATAATATTTTTATTTACATTTAATCTGTTAATGTAACATACCTTGTATGCATTCCAATTTTGATTTCAACCTTAATTATCAGTTTTATACACTTACCATATGTGGTTCATGTGGAATATACATAGTACATTCCATTCACCATTACAAGATGCATCAAGAATTTATGATTATGAGACCAACCATTAGTGTGGTCATTCTCATGCCCATCTAAAAATGGCTCTTAAGTGTCAAACCATTGATAAACCAATTATTGTATATAATCCTACTTGGGATGGATGGATATGATGGTGTAACCACAAAAAATTATAAAATATATGGAAATAGAATAATCATAAGATTTTTATGATTATAAGAATGAAATATTGTTTTGATAAATGAAACCTGATGAAATCGGTGGACCAGAAATGTCACATCTAAAATCAACATACCTAATGGAGGAGTTAGAGATCTCCTACCATAGGGTCATATAATGACCCTTCTCTGGTATAATCCCTTTATATATCTGGGATTATAGTAGAACTATGAACATAGGAAAAACCATCATAGTATGATAAATTGGTCGAGGGAAAAAAGAAGTAGAAAGCCCTAAATGGACTCAAGTACTTAACATTTCACATCCAATGAAATGAACGAATAATTGATTTCATACAATACAAAGGAGAAATTTCAATACATTAAATTGGCCTTCAAAAAACCTCCAAAATCATGTCCATGGAAGTAAATCTTGCTGGATGAAAAACCTGGTTTGTACAGCCTCACCTACATCATCAAGCAGAGTGATGAATGAAAATGCCTCTAGTATAATATCTCAATGTTTTCTACATAAATTGATTTCTAATATCAATTTTTGTAAATAATTTCAACTAATTCTTTGTGATCCTCACAAAATTAACTTATGACTTGGATTCTTTTACACATAATATCCTTCTGTATGAATATAGTCTTCATAGAATATCTATTTTTATAGATTGTATTTTGTAAAAAACAATTTCTATGTCCCTTGATGATTCTGAATATCTATAAAAAATATGAGATAAAAATATTGAATCATGATAGAAAATGATCAAGGGAACATTGTGTAAGAGTATAACGTTGAAGACAAAGATATTTTTAAGCTACTCCACTGAGTGTGTATCTCTAATTGGTAAAAATTGTGTTTCCTTCATTGGATAATGGATATTAAGGAAGATAATGTCACAAATACAAAGGTTCCAATTTTTCCCCAATCATAATTCCATTGTGATGTCCTTATAGATCAACTACGGTATATGAAGTTGATGAAGAAACACAATTGTCATTGATTTATAGAATTTACCCAATAAAGGGTAATGCATTGGGATAATAAACCATAAATTCACCTCTAAATACCAACCCACCTCATATAACAAATCAATTTAGATATATATTAGTCACACTATGATGTATGTTCCATGTAGTGTAATGGTTATCCCTTATCACAGACATTCTAATGGAACTATGGCTTATAATTCTCACATGTACCGTGATCACATTATCATGTTCCATCGACCATTTGGGTATCATGTCATAACCAAATAGCTACACCCTCATCAAGGAACTGTATAAGGATGTCATCTAATATACATTCTCCTAATCCATAGGAATGTAGGTTATCACCCAAACAGAAAAGATAACATTTCCATAACCCTCATAATTATCCATTCACTATTCTCCCAACATCCTCATCAACTTCTACTGATATCATATTGGCATATAAAAAATATCAATCTCATTTTGTAACTTAAATATTAGTGAATCAGTGACGATGTTACCCTTCCCATGTTCATACACAATCTAATTATTAAATTTTTATATATAATAAACCATGTTACTCTATATTAGTATTATATCTTTCAATGCATTTTTTTAAAAAAATGTTCCTATAGTTGGTTTAAACAAAAGAATATATCAACAAAGAGTTAGTGTCTCTAATTATTCAGAGTATTAACCATGGATTTGAAACCCTTATGATTCATATGGTATTTAATCTCATGGGGTCATATATAATATGACCCATAGGCTAAAACCTTATCTCTCATCCATATCAACACTCCATTGATAATGAAAAAAACATAATAGTACACTAAATAACCTAACCCATGATGAGGCCCTATTATTAATATATTTCACTAGTGCAGAAAACGTTTTTTACGACACCATTTTTTACGTCGGTTATATATAACCGACGTGATAATCTGTGAAACGTGGTTTTTTACATCAGTTATTTCAAAACCGATGTAACAAATGTGGTGAGTAGATTTTTAACGTCGGTTATTTTAATAACTAACGTTACAAATCGCGCGTGTTTGGTTTTTACGTGGGTTATAAATTAACCAACGTTAAAACTCAAAGAGCGGGGTTTTTTACGTCGTTTATTTTATAACCGACGTAAAAAACCAAAGCGATGGGGGTTTTTTACGTCGGTTATAAAATAACCGACCTAAAAAACGCGTAGGTATCTCATTTTTTATGTCGGTTATCAAATAACTAATGTAAAAAACCCACCACACTTTGGTTTTTTACATCGGTTATTTTATAACCAACGTAAAAAATGAGATATCTAGGAGTTTTTTACGTCGGTTATTTGATAACCGATGTAAAAAACGAGATATCTACGCGTTTTTTATGTCGGTTATAAAATAACCGACGTAAAAAACTCCCAGTGCTTTGGTTTTTTACGTCGATTATAAAATAACTGACGTAAAAAACCCATAGATAACTCGTTTTTTACGTCAGTTATAAAATAACCGACGTAAAAAACCCCCAGCGCTTTGGTTTTTTACTTCGGTTTTAAAAAAACCGACGTTATAAATTTAAAAAATAGTTTATAACGTCAGTTATTATATAACCGACATTATAAAAAATTTAAAAAATTAAAGCCCCATGGACTGTCATTTATGATTTTTCTTTTGACAGTCCGCCTACTCGTTTCTCTCGCGCGGTAAACCCTAATCGGCTCGTCGATCGACCTATGTTAAACTCATTTTGGCTTCATCATTTTTCTTGTTTACTCCTCTCGGATCTATCATCTCAACTCGCAACACTCAAGTAAGCCTTCCACAAATTTATTTCATGCGTTTTTTTTCACGAATAGTCTATAATTATGTTTTGCGATTTTTTTGTTTAAACTAGGTTAGATTCTTCCATTTCGAACCCTATTACATATTTTTAAATATGGTTGGAGTTTTAATTCATAACCATCCACTATGAATACCATGTTTTGTATTACTTTGATTGAAGGGAGTTCAACAAGATATCATAGAAAAAATGATTGAGAAAATTATTGACTAAACTATATACTCATTATTTATATGGTTTCAATACCATATAATCATTGAATGGTATCTACAAAGAAATTTATTTAGTATCATTTGGAACCCATTAATATTACATGGGATTATCATTTTTATTGATTGAATTATAAATTTTTTATTTATATGATTCCATTTTAAATGGATATTAAACCCATTTTTTTCCATGTATTCTTTGTGATATAATGATTATTGGTTTTATATCTCACATGTACATATGGATGTTGATGGGTGGGGTCATATATCATCATCCACTTCATTGATTTTGTTTTATATCTCATAAGATAGTACGGTGTGGATAAATTGAGTTTGTTCAAAATGGCATGGGAATAATATTTTTCACACATGTTAATGTGTGGACATAATGTGTGGACATAATGAGTTTATTTGATGTAGGTTTTTCTTTTTCATGGATTACTTCATAATGTGGTCTCAGTTCATTTGATTTTATGTTTCCTTTGACACCATCCCCCCTTAATGACTATGATCTCTCATTGCCATGTTTTTCTATAATTGTTCGCTCATACACATTTTGGATTTGAGGGTTGATTACAAACATATTTATTCAAATATTTAAGCTGGATTATATGCATTTTTTTGGATTATATTGCTGTTTTATGCCACTTTATTTACTATTCTATCCAATACTAAGACCCTTTCTAGTAATAAATATTTCATAAAAAATACGATTGGACAATTCATCGTATTTCATGAAACATTTTTTTAAAAAATATGTTATATCAATGATGTGGAAATGGGTGGTGTCCGGGGGGGTGTCCAAGGGGGTGGGTGGGTGTGAGTGGTTGTCCACGTGGGTGGGGCCCTGTCCATAGGGTTTTGGGGGTTGTCTGGTGGGGTGGGGGGTTGTCCAGAGGGTTGGGGGTGTCCAGGGGGGTGTTCAAGGGGTAGGGGTGGGGGTGGTGTCCAGGAGGGGTGGGGGGGTGCTGTCTAGAGGGGTGGGGGGATTTCCGGAGGGTTGGGGGTGTCCAGGGGTGGTCCAAGGGGGTGGGTGGGTCTGGGGGGCTGTACAAGGGGGTGGGGGCCTGTCCAGAGGGTTTTGGGTGTTGTTCGGGGGGTGGGGGTGATTCTCAGGTTTACTCCATTTTCTCCAATTTTCTGTCAACTATATAGGCGTCATGGTTTTCTTTGATTCAATGAAATTTAAAACTGTTATATCTAACTATAATTATTTTTAAAATAATATTCAACCATATTTTTTTAAATAACCATAGATATGTTTTATATTTTAAATTTTTTTACATTCAAATTATGATTTTTTCATATAAACATATATTTGTATTATCTTAAAAATATATATTTTTTGTTGATATTTGTTATAGGTAATAATGAGTCGAAGTTGGATTACGGAACATCGAATGACCAATGAATTTGAGGAAGGTGTTGATTCTTTTTTGTAATTTTCAAAACGAAATTTTCCAATTAGTGACATTTTTTTCTGTCCATGCCTGAAATGTTTGAATATGAAGAAGTTGAAAAGTATAGAGATAAAAGATCATCTGATTTGTCATGGTTTTAATCTGAGTTACATCCCTTGGATTTGGCATGGTGAAACTAGATGGAATGTCACTGATGATGATTATTTTCAAGATGGTAACTTCAATGGAATTGAAGAAATGATTCCCGATATTGTAGCAGAACAAATTGAGATAGAACCAACAGTTGCACGTCTATATGGTGATGCTGAAAAACCATTATATCATGGTTGTACAGATTTTACAGTTTTTTCGGCGGTGTGAAGATTGATTAACCTAAAGTTGAAACATGGATGGAGTGACAAAGTTTTACAGAGCTTTTACAATTGATTAAAGACATTCTTCCAGAAGATAACGATCTTCCAGATTCAAATTACAAAGCCAGTAAAATATTATGCCCGATGGGATTGGGATACAAGAAAATACATGCCTGTCCGAATGACTACATTATATATAGGAAGGAATATGAATTTATGTCAGAGTTTCCTAAATGTGGGACATCATGGTATAAGGTGAACGAAAAATCACAGGCTGGTGTAGAGATTACAAAGCTCCTTTCAAAGGTATTTTGGAATCTTCCTATAATTAATCGTTTCAAACTTTTATTTGCTAATTCACATGATGAAAAAAGGTTAATATGGCATGCTGAACAGTGGGTATGTGATGGAAAAATATGTCATCCAGCTGATTGTCCACAATGGAAGAAAATTGACGCGCAATATTATACATTTGTAAATTAAATTAGAAATCTCACACTAGGTTTGTGCATAGATGGAATGAATCCATACCGAACACTCAGTAGCACACATAGTTCAGGGCATGTTTTATTGGTAATTTACAACATCTCTCCTGAAGTTTGTATGAAGTGAAAATATGTCATGTTGTGTACAATGATCTCTGGTCCAAAGCAACCAGGTAATGATATTGATGTTTACTTGTCCCTGTTGATTGATGATTTGAAACTGTTATGGGTTGATGGTATTACGGTGTATGATTCTTATAAAATGGAATTTTTTCAACTGTATGCAGTGCTTCTGTTCACTATAAATGACTTCCCAGCGTATGGAAATTTGTCTGGATACAGTGTTAAAGGGTATAAAGCATGTCCAATTTGTGAACAACAGACGTCATATTGTCAATTGCATCATGGGAGGAAAACAGTGTACATGGGTCATCGAAAGTTTTTTCCTATGGAACACCCTTATAGAAGACTAAAAAAGGAATTCAATGGCTCACAAGAATTTGATATTACTCCAAAACCTTTATCCCCTGATCTGTATTTTGAGATGGTGAAAATCCTTGACGTGACATTGGGAAAGACACAGAAATCTGGTAATGATAGACATATTTGGAAGAAAATGTCATATTTTTTTGAGTTACCATATTGGAGGTATCATGAATTTAAACATAATATTGTTGTCATGCACGTGGAGAAGAATATCTATGATTCTTTGATTGGAACATTATTAGATATTAAAGGAAAGTCTAAAGATGGGTCGAATGAAAGATTAGACTTACTATCAATGAGAATACGTTTGGAGTTAGCTCCCACTCCTAAAGGAAGACGAACATTTCTTCCCTCGGCTTGTCATACATTATCGAAGAGGGATAAAATTAGCTTCTGTCAGTGTCTTCATGATACCAAAGTGCCTCAAGGTTATTCTTCTAATGTAAAAATTTTTGTCTCATTGATGTACATGATGTTGATAGGTATGAAATCACATGATTGTCACGTCATGATGCAACAAATTCTACCAGTTGCATTGTGTGGAATATTGCCCATTCGTGTCAGAAAGACTATAATGAAGTTGTGTTATTTTTTCAATTCAATTTGTAACAAGGCGATTGATGTGAATGCGTTGAAAATTTTGGAAAAGGATGCAATTTTTATACTTTGTCAATTGTAAATGTATTTTCCTCCAACATTTTTTGATATAATGGTGCATTTAATGATACATCTGGTTCGAGAAACAATGCTTTGTGGACCTGTATATCTTCGTTGGATGTGTCCTTTTGAAAGGTATATGAAAATATTAAATGGGTATGTCAAAAATATATATCGACCTGAAGCCTCCATTATTGAAAAGTATATTTCTGAGGAGGTAGTAGAGTTTTGTACGAGCTACTTGGCTGTGGCGCAACACATAGGTTTGCCTCCATGTTGCCATGAACGAGTTAATAATGAGGGAAATGGGATTCGCGGCTTGAAAGTCAAATCATTGTCTGCTGAACAGATGAAGAAGTTAGAATCATACATCTTGAATAACATAGCTCATGCTCAACCGTATATTACATTTCATATTAATGAGTTGAATCAATGTCATCCAAAGAAGAAGGAAATGTGGATTCTGAATAGGGACAACAAAACATTTTTGTCATGGATTAAAAAGACATTGCTTGGTAGATCAGATGTGTCAGAGACATTAAAATGGATAGTGGGTGGTCCATGTTTAAATGTGATAACATGGTCCGGTTATGAAATTAATGGTTATACATTTCATACGAAATCTCAGGACAACAGAAGTACAGTTCAAGAATAGTGGTGAATCGGTGTTTGCAGAAGCAATGCATTTTTCGAGTGCTAAGGAAAAAAACTGAATTTCTGTATCAAGTGCATATTATGGAGTGATTGAAGACATATGGGAGGTTGATTACTTTAAAATTAAAGTTCTTGTTTTTAACTGTAAATGGTTTAACGGTAACAACAGTGTCAGACATGATGAATTTGGAATGACACTTGTTAATCTGAATAGATTGGAAGACACAACTGATTCTTTTATAATGGAAACCCATGCAAAACAAATTTTCTATGCAGTAAATGAATCAGATATGCAGTGGGATTTTGTTTTACAAGGGAAAAACAATATGCTGGTGAGGATGAACTTGATGAATATGCTGATTTATGTGAGATCTCTACTTCCATGGAAAGATTAATAGAACATAATGATGATCATGTTGAAAACATAGTTTGTGCCATAAAGAATGATCACGATGAAGGAATTTGGGGAAACAATCAATTTGTACATTCCTAAAATTACAGGTAACATATTTGTATTTCTTGTTTACATTTATTTTTTCCATAAAGGTTAGATATTGTATGTTTTTTATTTATTAAAACATGTTTAAAAAAATTAAGTATATGTTTTGGTTTGTTTTATGTTTTTTTAGTTTACTTTATCATGTTTATAACCATTACATGAATTATATATCTATTTTTTTCACTGACAATTACTTTACCATGTTTACCATGTTTACCAGGTTTACCATTTTTACCAACATGACTATCTTGACCATCTTTACCATCTTTACCAACATTACCATTGTTTAACATGCTTACCATATTACCAATGTTTACTATTATATAACTTAGTACACTTTTCTATTTTCTGATTACAGTATTATTAAAATATTTGAATTTTTATATTTTTGAACTGACGTTTTTTTTCTGTTTTGAAGGATAATGACATATCATTTAGATGATCAACCACATGATTATGGAGAGGAGAATATTGTTGGTCATACCTCTGGGGATGAACATTCACATGCTCCTATTATGACAAAGAGTTCAAAGGTTCGTAAACGTGGGTGTACACATTTACCAAAATTATCAGTTGCCCGTACGCAGGATCAGAGGATAGTCGTTGAGTTTGATGATGATGATATTTCTAGAGGTCCGAACACAAAACATTTTAAGAGTTTTGTAGAAACTCAGGATAAGAGAAAAGTATGCATTATGTATGATGATTGGAGAAGTGTGGATAAAGCGATTATCTCTCAGTTGTGGGAGACGATTTTGGTAAGATCTTTTGTCATTGTTTGACTATTATTTTAATGTGGCTAGTATATATAATATGTTTAACCTCTTCTTTATCAGATGAAATTTGATATTCCTGACACTGGAGGAGTCAGGGAGAAATGCTTATAGTTGGCTGCCAGGAGATGGAGGGATTTCAAATCAACCCTTTCATCTGATTACATTTTTTTTCATAGGAGTCATGACAATCCATCTCGTATATATCCTTTTATAGATGAAGATACGTGGAGACAGTTTTTTGAAAGTAGAAGAAAAGAGTCATTTCTGGTAAGGACAATGTAAACTTATATAAACTTTCTTATATAAATGATTTTATTAATGTTTGGTTAATGATTTGTTATTCTTAAATTACAGAAAACAAGGATATATCATCAGGAGATCCAATCTATGAATGTATACCCTCATTGTTTATCTCTGGGATGGTATGCATTATTTGAAGAACAAATGATGGCGGAAAAATTTCAACAACTAAGAGCTGAGTCTTCAAGATCTGGAGAGGTGGCCCCTCCATCCCCTCCATCTAGACATGAAAAATGGAAGAGAGCTCGGAAGGGAAAAAAGGGCAATATCTTTCGGAAGAATCGAGAATCGTAGATGAGAGGATTGTAAGATATCTATTTTATTTATTTAAGTTAACTATTTTCTTCATATAATTTCAATCATTACTAAAATGTTCAATTAATTAATACACGACTCTCTTGAGGAGTAGAGTTCAGAGGGGACATTTACAGCTACTGGGAGGGAAGATATTTTATTTGCAGCATTTGGAAGGCCCGAACATCCTGGTCATGTAATAGGTTATCCGGCAGGTGTATCGGTAAGAAAAGTGTTTCCACGTTCTTCAACTTCTAACATTGAGGGGGTTTATAAAAAAATAGAATCCTTGGAGGATGAATTTCATAATATTAATGCGACGATGGAGGAAAAGATTAGAGAGTCGGTGCAGTCTATGTTTGCAGAAATACAAAGTCAATTTCAGACTACAGCTCCCACTCCTCCACCTCCCCCTGCAGACCCCATTATTTATCCTCCACCTCCGCCAGTAGCTCCCACTCCCCCACCTCATCCTGCAGACCCCATTTTTTATCCTACGCCTCCGCGGCAGCTGACTACTTATTGCGAGTTGTATGCTGATGATTCTCAACATCATATAGTATCATATGGGTTGGTATATTGTATAGGAGATACAGTTCATCATCAACAATTAGAGGTAGAGAATCAGAGGGTCACTGTACATGATATTATATATAGATCAGCTAGGGTACCAATACCTACAGATGAGGTGGCGACAGTTGGACAGAGTATCGACCAATTTTTAATTTGGACATCCAGACTTCTTCGACTCATTACCATAGAGGTATGAATGTTCTATCTTTTATTTTATTTTTTTATTAAAGTTGTTTTATCATTTGAAATATAATATATTTTTCAATTTTTTTTACAGGAATACTTCAGAGGTAAAGAAATAATGTATAGACAACAACAAAGACAAATGGCTATGGCTTCAGATACAGATTCTAGTAGTCTTGACAGATTGTAAAGATATTCAAATTTGTTGGCCGGTCATTATGAGTTTCCAATAGAATCTCATATTTGTGGACATGAAATAAATTTGGGGATTATGAAAATTGATATCATGGAGCTTGTTACTAGAGATAAGTTGGGCATCAACGTGGTGAAAATTTTTTCTATGTAAGTCTTAACACCTTTTCATTGCATTATATTTATTAAAAATGTATACTTATGTATGTTTTGAATTAGGTATATTTATAAAATTTGTAAGAGGAATGAGCTGATAGAAGTATATGGATTCATGGACCCTCAATTGATTTCCCCTGAAACATGTGCATTAAATGAGGAACAAAGAATGGTTTTTATTGCTGAAGGATTTGAAAAGAATATAATCACACAATGTTGGATGATGTCTTTTTGTGAGAGGTGTGAAACATATTTCTCTCAAAGAGTTAATTAACTTTTGACATAAAAAACCACTAACATAAAATTTCCTTTTATCAGTGATCATTGGATGTTAGCTATTTTTTGCCCAAGGGAGAAATCCATTTTTTGGATATGCTCTATCCATGGTGATGTGCGGGATAGTTTTAAGAATATATTGGAAAAGTAAGATTCGATTTCTCAATAGTTTTATATATTATAATGAATTTTGAATTTACCTCATTCGTATTATTTTCTAACAGTGCATGGGCCTACTATCGAAAAAACACAAAGAAAAGTGGTGCAAATATCAAATATATAAATGCGAAGGTAAATATCCATTTATAATTTGTACTTTTTGATTTATTACATAAATATAATATATTGAATTTATACTCATTCAAACAGAATTGTAATGAACAACAAGGCCTCATCGAATGCGGATATTATATGTTAAGGTTTATGTATAAAATAAAAAAAACTGGGACAGTTGTGAATTTTGACCTGGTACGATTTCCTCTTAAACATTCCCATAATATATCAGTTTGATTTATTCATTATACACGTTAACTAATTTATTTTTCATTTGTATCTTTTTGATGACCCTAAACCCTATACTGCTGAAGACATCAAACACATACAAGTGGAGTGATCAAATTATTTTACTGGTTTGATTGACTTTTAGTTGTTTGTAATGTAAAATGTAATTTTGAATATTGTCGTTGTAATTGTGTATTTGGTAGTTGTTTAGGTTGGATTTAGTTTTTTTGAAGTTGACAGTGTATGTTTTGAATGTTATATAAGTGAATGTTTAATTTTGCTCTGGTTCTTGTTTTGCTTTACTTATGATGGTTTTTCTGGTATGGATTTGGGTCTGTGGGGGAGGGGTTCCAAGGGTGAGGGGGTGTGTTCAGTGGGGTTGGGGGGTGTCCAACGGTCTGGGAGGGCTGTCTGGTGGGGTGGGGGACAGTCCAGGGGGTGGCAGGGCTGTCCAGGGGTGTGGGAAGGTGGTCCAGGGCTGTGGGAGTGCTGTCTATGGTGGGGGGTATACATGAGGCTGGGGGGTTGGCCAGGGGTGTGGTGGGGGATGTCAAGTGGGGGGAGGGGGTGAGGGGTGCTGTTCAGGCGGGTGGGGGGTTGTCGAGGGGTGTTTTGGGCTGTCCGGGGGTCGGGGGGGGGGGGGGGGGGGGCGTCCAGGAGTGTGGTGGGGGCTCCAATGGGGTGGGGGAGGGCTGTCCAAGGGGTATACATGAGGGTGGGAGCTCCAATGGGGTGTGGGAGGGCTATCCAGGGGGTATACATGTGGGTGAGGGCTGCAACGGGGTGGGGGAGGGCTGTCCATGGGGTATACATGAGGGTGGGGGCTGTCTAGGGGGTATGTTTTATATGTTATCAATGTACATGCTTAATTTTGATATACTTCTGTTTTTGTGGTATGATTTCTTGATTTGTTTTATGGTTGATTCTGGTGGAGAGTAGATGACCGCATTCAATTTTAAGAAAAAAAAATTGGGATTATCACGTCGGTTATTTCATAACCAACGTGGTAAAAGGAATGGAAAATGTTTTATCACGTTGGTTATTTAATAACCAACGTGATAAAAGGCCTGGAAAGTGGTTTATCACGTCAGTTATTTAATAACTGACGTTGTAAAATGCCTGGGAAATGGTTTAGCACGTCAGTTATTTAATAACCGATGTGGTAAAAGTCCTGCAAAATGGTTTATCATGTCGGTTATTTAATAACCGACGTGACAAACCCCCTCCCCCCGAGTTATCACGTCGGTTATTAAATAACCGACGTGATAAACCCCCCTCCTCCTGGTTTATCAAAGCGGTTATATAATAACCGACGTGATAAACCCCCCTGACCCCAGTTTATCATGGTGGTTATAGAATAACCTACGTGATAAACCCCCCTCCCCCGGTTTATCACGTCGGTTATTAAAAAACCGATGTGATAAACTCTCCCCCCCGGTTTTTCACGTCGGTTGTTTAATAACCGACGTGATAACCGCCCCCCATTTTATCATAGTGGTTCTATAATAACTGACGTGATAAACCCCCCGCACCCCGGTTTATCACGTCGATTCTTTCATAACCGACATGATAGAAAATTTCCTCGTCCTTTTATCACGTCAGGTTTTTAAGAACCGACGTGATAAACCATTTTCCAGGCCTTTTATCACGTCGGTTGTTAAAGAACCAACGTGATAAACACTTCCCATTTTATTTATCACGTCGGTTCTAAAATAACCGACGTCATAAACATCGCGATTTTATGATTTTGACGTTAGTTTTTAAATAACCGACGTCAAAAACGTTATTTATAATGTCGCCCGTATTAACGTCGGCTAGAAACCGATGTAAAAAATAAAAAATAACCGACGTAAAAAACGTTTTCTACACTAGTTTTTATACTCATAATAAAAAATATATCAACCAATATGATTCATACAGATCCACTCTATATAATTTTACTCCTATATTCATCATCTTTATAATGGTTTCTAATATTCATAATAAATCGTGGATAAACATTCAATATTATCCTTAAAATAAAACAAAATCTATTAATCTAAATAATAATTAGCATATTTTTAGGGAAATTCTACCTAAAAATATATGTGTCAATGGATATTACTGTCATTGAAACCATATTTTATAGGAACTTATATTTACAAATATATAAATATAATAGTGAAAATAATTTTAAAGTCGATGTTCTTGATGACAAATCCTGATGATTTGTAGTCTCCTTGAATGATGATCTTGGTTCAATGAGTATAAGACCATATCTTCCTTGAATATCATGATGAATGTCCCATGGAATAGGTATAATATATGTTTTCATGAGATCAATTTACATTTTCAGTGTTCATCAGTCTAAATTGTATCACCATTTAATTATACTGTCATTAACATCTCAATAATTTCATCTCTGGAATTTCATCTCCAAAAATTCATAACTGATTGTATCCCAATTATAGATCAATCTTAGAGAACAATTGCTCTCCTGGTAACTAATTGTAATGAAATTTTAACCATATAAATGGATATTATTAATTCATTATCATTTAGTTTTGTATTTGGTAGTAGTCCTTGTATTCGAGACTACTGTGACCTTTTATGGCTAACAACATATATTTAACTTACCACTTTGTACTCATCCTGATAAAAACCTTCCATCCCATGTCATCAAGATGCACCTTTATCTCCTCTATCTCAGTTGGCACCACCGAATAAGGAGTTATAAAAATGGTTTTTAAATTTAGTAGAATTTGAATCTAAATATCATATTCTCAATCCGTAGAAATTATAGTGACTTCTGCTAAAAAAACATCCATATAGGGAACCAAAACTATTGGAATAGTGGATTATGATCTAGTTCTTCCCACTATAGATACCATTCTATGTTCGATATGAACCACTAAACATTTGTTTGAATAAAATAAAAACATTTAATGGTAATTAATTTTATCATGGAATCTGGCTAGGATTTCCATTGAGAATCATACCAGATCTCATCAACTCTAATATGATTAATTCCTATATATTTCCATAGTCGTCGAGGACTAGGGGATCCCTATTCGTAACTGAGAAAATTAGATTTTTTCCCAATTTTTTGGTGATGAATTAGAATAAATTAGAGGGTGAACTGCCCAATATAGTAATTCTAGTATAAAATTTTGTGCATATAAATGTATGAGAACACTATTATTAAGAAAAGTAATGAATATGTTTTAGGTGATCCAACATGTATTCATGAAATATATGGCCATTATCACCCACCATATGGTGTCTGATTCATGAAATACAAAAAACCAACAATAACTCCCTCAACCTATCCATAAGTCAGAAGACCAACCTAACTCATCATATGAGCCAATGATGGAGGACCATAGATGGATCAATAGTATTTTTTTTTGTTTCATTGGAATCCAATGTCTCCAATGAAGAACTACTAAAGATAACTGATAATGCTGCATTTCGGACAATGGATCTGTGGTACAGAACCAAGCCATTGATATAGTAATACCACATACTAGTTAATATAATTCTATACTATATTAATAAATATTGGGGATAATACCTAGTTTTACCATATATATCTTCCATTTTTCAAGTTCAAAACCTCATACATCCTCCTTCCACTTCTAGAATTTATAATATAATGTATATTAGAAATGAGACCCAAAATTAACACCATAAATAAAGAATCATTTATTTCATTCCTGGTAATTTTTTTTAGTATATAAGAACCCTCAATATACCCTCCATTGTGTGATGGGTCCTTGTATAATCGATCCTACTAGATTCAACTTCAGGTGTATAGAATTATTCATGAATAAAATGTTAACCATAATTATATTCATTAATTTCTCTAAACCCTGTGGTAAATTAGTAAAATGATAGGATGATGGAAAAAAAGTTGAAAATCCTTTATCTAGTTGACCAGGGATATTATAGAATTAACTACCTACTAACACTAACAAACTACATATTCCACCAGAGTCGGTGTAGGAATATGATATATAGTATCATCCTTCTCATCTAGTGAACCGACCAACTTCCAATGAGACATCATAGCTAAATCACAGGGAACATTAGAAGAATAAACAACCCTAATAATTTGGTGGTATGACATTATTTTTTTATATGTAGTCTACCCATAACCCATTGTATACCCCTCTAACTATTATCCATAGCCACTAACAATTAATATTAGTCTCTAACATCATATATATAATATCACACTTTATTGATCATTTAAAATGATTAATTCCAATTGAGATATATCACAATAGAATAAAAACACAAAAACATCACACAAAAAATGAAACTATACAAAATAGATAGAAATAGTCAAGGAATTTAATTAATGGCCTACTTTATAACTCATAATCATGTATATATATGGATTGGTAACATACACTCATATACCTGATGTATGAACAATCATGAAATCTTATTAACTGTATGTTAACATCTTGAGAATCACCAAAGGTTATGAATAAGAAATAGTAAACCATAATTTTCCAACATTAAGGAAAATCAAAGGTCTAATAAATATTGTCACCCATGAACTGTCAATGTTCCCTTTCCTGGAGCCAAATTTTCTAATCCCTTCTCTACCTTAGCCAAAAACAAGGAAATGGGAGGAAAATGTTTTTGAATCATAATCCTCTAATAACATTTTTAAAAATTAAAAAGTAGAAACCATCTCGAATCCATAAAGAAATGAGAACTAACGAATACCACCTCACACACAAGTTGTTGTTGACTACAAACGTGCGTCAAAAACAATTTGTTAGGATATTATATCATCTGAATCTTATATTTGGATAGATAAGAAATGAAAATGTAATAAAAAAATATAGAACAATTGATGATTATTGAATGTGAAATACATGTCATAAAATTACTGGGTTTCTATATGTGAAATACATATCCAATGTAATAAGATTAAAAATAAATAAATATATAAATTTTGTGGTCCTCTATAATCCATTTGAGACAACTTCCTCCTCCAAGAACCTCGGCTCAGTGTCCCACCACATGGACAATTCTATTTCCCATTTCCCTCTTAAATGAAATTAGATCACTGATATTTCTTATTTGATTTTGAGTACAAGACTAAATAGTAATCCACAAATAAATTCATAATAAATTGTTCTCATTTATAACATGTTTATTCCATAGTAATATTAAATATGAAATAGTGAAAAAATACAAAATAATTGAGTTTTAATTCATTAAACATGGTTTTAAAACCCTTGACCATACATATATATTCTTCATGATGGAATGATAATAATGATTCATTTGAAAATGATCATAGCCCCGCCTCATGGACAATACCATTCCACTAGGAATCCATATGAATAATACTATTCCTTCCTTATAGACACAACCATGTTGCAAATTCCACTATAAATATACAAGGAAATTCATTTTCTTTTGGATACTTGGAATCGTTATGGAATTGAATATCAATACATTCCCTGGAATCCATTTTTCATAGTGTTATGTGATTTCCCAAAAAATTCTCATTCCCACCATTATTATCGTCACACGAAATCATGTACACAAACCCACTAATTAAAAATGTATCTTGACATTAACCTGTCACATTCACCATGCACCACACCTCAAATGGTGAGATAATACACAATAATTCATTTACTGATAATAACATTATCATGAAATCATGAAAAATTTATCATCATAATATACTCAACATTTGAATCATCATAAAATCTGAAATATATAAATATTAATTGTTATCATAGAAGAAGATGTTATATTAGTCTCACAATTTACACACAAACCAACATGAAACGAAATATAAGGAATGAAAATTTCACATTCCATTACATAAATTGTATATATCATGTAACACTCCAAGATTTCATAAGACATTATCTCTTTAGATTAATTCAATAGCTTGCGCTACACGAAACACCGAGATCGAGCATACCATGACATACCAAACTAACTTTTCAAAAAGTTTTTATGAATATTATTAATCATATTTTTATTTTTACATATATCCTATTTAATTTTAGCATTCATATTTGGTGTTTCCTAGATATAACGTTATGAAAATTCAATTTATATGATGAAAGAGTTAATTTTTTAAAAAATGAAGCTTTCCGCCTTTTAATGGAGACCTCTTTTTAAATCTATTATTTGAAACATTTATATATTATATTTTTTAATTAAATTATTATTTATAATCGGTACATAAAAATTTATTTTTGAAATTTTTTTTATACTTTTATGACAACTTTCATAGTATGATGAATAGTGAAAATTACAAAATTTTAATTAAAACATATTTTTTAATCGAAATAATTTAAAGTGTTAAATAAAATATGTGAGTGGATTAGAAGTATATCTAGTTTATATTATTATCATTTAATCCAATTTTTTCCATTTTATGTAATTTCACATTGAAATTTGACTTAAACACGTGTCAATATTTTGATAGTAATTATTTCTTAAAAATCATGCTTTTTGTTTTGACTACGTGAAGTAATTTTAAATTAATTTATGCCATTTATGGTTTTTGAATTTGTAAAAATGGATTCCATATTTGGAATCCAGATTTCAAAAAAAAAATTAAATAGGTAACATTTATTTTTAGAACTTGTGAATATTTACTTTAGTAAATATTTTATTTACCATGGTTAAAGGGTAAATCTGGTAAATAAGGGTGAACAAATATTATTATTATAATATAAAATTACACCAACATGCATCTTATTAATATTGGATGATACATTTCCGACCATAGGAATCAATGGGTCGATTTTGGGACCCCATGGATCCTTGTGAGAGTGATAATGACACTTTATATTAATTAATTTTTAGTAAAGACAAAATTGACATAATCATATATCATTTAGTAATCCAATTATTAAATTTAATTATATAAGTTGTCATTTAGACTAAAAATATTAATTTTATAGATAAAAATATTACCTACATCATGATATTTTTTTGATTTTTAGACGTCAAATATATTAAATTATTTATGACACAATAATGATGCATTGTTTATCTCATTAATGAATGAATTAAATAAATGAGATTATAAAAATTAATCAAATATACAAAACCTGTCCAAATATTATTGTATTATTTTATTTGAAACATTTTTTATCTTATATATGACTATAATGAGTATTGTACCGTTATAAAATAAAAATCATTATATAAAAAAATAATATTTTCAAACATTCATAAAGAGCCCCTCCCCCTTATAAAAATCCATCACCTATAACCCATTACTCGATCCTCTCAAATCCCTTGGCTTGTCAAAAATCTATGCAGTTAAGCTCCCTACATCACTATATTTCTTTTTAAGCCTTACCTTAGGTATAAGGAACATCAATGAAGCTTTTTTTGATTCAATTCAATGTGAGTTACTCGATTTAAAGGTAACATCTTCTCTAAAGTTATTTTCTATTATTTTATTTCTGCAACCCCTAAACACTTTTTGTTAATTATTTTATAATAGAACCTATATCTTAAATATAATAGGTTTTTTGTTATGATAATTATTTTAACTACACATAATCACACCTCCATTAAATGGGCATACAACATAATGTTTTTGTCGACAGAAAACAATTGCCTCACGAAATGATGATTGTTCAATATTATACTATCACCTCTTATGGTAGCCATTTTGATAAACAATTAATTATATATGATATATATGATATATATTTCATCCATACACTTCTATAACTCTCATTTATGGTATACCATTATTCTATACATGTTGTATATATATTATAATTTCATTTGAGGAAGTGCGGACAACCACCCCCTCAATTTGATATAACTCATTCATACCAAACATGGAATGTATAAAAGATGGTTTTAATGAACATATGTAACATATATAAATTATTATATTATAATGGAATAAAAATATACCTATTTATCATTTTTTTCATTCATTTTATAATAAAAAAATAGTAGTAGAGTTTGTCCGTACGTACGGATTACTGTCTCCACAAATGCGATGACATTCATTCCCCATCGTAACCAATCAAGAATAATTTTCAATTGATTATTAAAAATAATATTTAATAAAATTTTATCATTCTGGATATAAATAAAATAAATCCAATCGATAAAAAACATGGATTGTTAAACAAAACATATAATGGAAAATGAATCAATTAACACCCGAAATAATGATACTAATATAATATTATTAACAAAACAATATTAGAAGATCATATATGATATCCTATTTTTTATGTGGTTATTTTATAATTTAATAACTATGATTTAGCTATTATATATGAGGTTAATTTACCCTCAACCAAGGAAAATTACAAGGTAAGGGTTAATTTCACAATCTCTTTATTATCTGATGTTGTTTTTAAGTAAGTGTCTACTGGGACCTCGTTATCATCCATATATGTGTTTCGTAAAAATGTATTAATTTTTTTTATAATTACTAGATTATGGGTTAAATTCATTTATAACCTTTTAGACTTATTATAAAATGTTTTGAAATGAATATTTCCATCGTTTTCCAAACAAGGTACTTTATGACCTTTTCAAAAAATTATGGTCATGATTTTTTTTAATTTATACGATGGGCGCAGTTATTCTCCACTATTATAACACCTTTGAAGATTCACATACAAGATTATAATAATATTTTCAAAATAAATGTTTTATTTTATAATTCAATTGCTTTTTAATTATTTAATAATAAAAGTAGATATTTCCCTTAAATAGTTTTGATTTCATCTATGTCAACATCCATTAATGGAATTTATAGTTGTGTGATGTTGATTTATTATGATACAAATCTTCCATATTTTATTGATGGTTCTATGGTTTGTTTTACTATGGAGTTTTTTATTTTATACCATTCATGGTTTATGTTTAATGTATTAACATTTTTTATGTTATTTTAAATATGAATGATTATGTTGTGTTCCAACCTTTTCATATGAGGAATGCATTGGACTTAGTAAGTGATGGGTGGAGCCGCTATAGCTCTTGGATTCATCGGTAGGCGTCATGAGACAAACTGGGGTCTTGGAAGAATATCTTGACAAAATATTATTTTTTAGTCTTGGAAAAAGGCCTTGACTATGTGGCTAAGATGTCCGACATTTTTTATTCCATTATTATGAAATTAGATATTGATATTACATGTGATTATTATACTATAAGAATATCCATGTGAATAATGAAAGGAAATTATTTGATTTATCATTTAAATATTATGATTATTTCTATGTTTAAAATTCTTTTTCTATTTTTATACATTGCATTAAATTTTTATCCTTATTTATGATAGTTTCTGCTATATTTTTATCCTTAATGAGCATATGAGCTCACCCCATTCTTCTGTTTTTTTCTGAGGATTCCATGAAGTTTATATTATTTGATATGCAAGGTAAATCTAAGGGAATAATGGCGTCCATAATGGATTTTTATATTGTATTTTTTGTTTGAATGTGTAATGTAACTTTCATGTTTGTAATCTATTTTCCAAGACTGCTAAACTAATTGGCCATTCAATACATGATTTCTTTTATCATGCCAATTTAATAAAATAATGCACTGACTCTATGTAACTAGGGTCATGGTGTTACATAGAATATATGAATACATGATATCACGAAAATAGTAATGATATTCCTGTCATATGGTTTTCAATTTAACTAACAAGGACTTTTGATGTTGTCCTCATTCAGATAGTGTTCTCACACAAACTAGAACATTGTCACATATCAAGGGATTCTAAAACTAGATCCAAATCACAATGATAAGGGTTAGAGTGTAAGGATATGTTAATAAGATAATGTGGTATGACAAATTCATACCTGAGGTAAAATTATGGGAACTCACATCTCTAATAGTAGTGTTTTTGGAAAATTAAACAACTCCCTACAGAATTAAGGATCTTGCATCATAAATATGTACTCGAAAACAATTTCATGGTGAATTATCATTGAACACAACACAATTGACTACTAAATGATGTCAAAATGGTTCATGTACAACCACCATGGTGTATAGGTTTACATAGATGAAACAACATGGTATAAAGAATTTGGTTTTAGTGTAGATGAATCATAGGAATCGACCAACATAGTAAGGGTGGTATAATATTATGTAGGACCACCAAGACTATGATCATACTATATCATATAGAGAGGTCAATGGTGTTTTTTTATTCTATAACCCATAATAACCATAAAATAGTAAGTGTGATAAAATATTATAGGATGTTCATCCTAATAACCATGTGAAATAATTTCATATAGGGATTATTAAAATAAGATAATGAATTGAAGAACAATATCCAAAATTGAAGATTTAAATTACAACATATGTCAATAACACATGAAAACATTAAATCCACACACATATTTAAGATATGAATAAAAATGAATTTGATAAAAACATATGGCATAGTATACGATGATATGATGCTTATTGTAATGAAGCAAACCTCCATGGTAAAGGATATTGTATGTCCACTATAAAATTGTACAAATATTAAAACAATTATTATGATTTAATTTGATTAATGTTTATTTATATCTATTTATTAGAGAAAAATACTACAATGTTTCCTCCATTTGTGTGGTAACACATTTTATGACAAAGTCAACCCATATATTGGAATAAAGGAAATGAAACACATAAATAAGATAACATGGGATTTTAGGGCCCATAAGATTCCACATTTACCTGGATTAAGGCATAAATAATGAAAATAATATGCAAAACATGGTTTTAACTATGGAGTAAAAATTATCTTCTTTTTAGAGTTTCATGACACACTATACCATCAAAAGGATATTCCATGTCAACACACCATGTACATTCAAGTCTATACGAAAGAGAAATATGGACTCAAATATCACCATTAAATGTACACTATGTGAATTGGGATTACATATTGTATATTCCGAAAATTAGGTTTTCCTAGGTTTTCAGTACTACACCAATTTACATTATCCCATGCCAATGTACCACGGTTATTCTCTTGTAAAGTACTCATGTTTGGTTTCCCCATCAATATTTTGGTATTCTAGTCAAGAACTTAACCTTATAAAAAGTTATTCATGTGTACTCTAGCAATGTTTGGGCACTCGGGATTTGTCCTTATATTCTATTGAAGATCATTCTCATGTATTTGGTCGGTTCATTCCCAGGTACCCATGTGATACATGCTGAGCTCCAAATATAAGGTCACACGACATGCAGTCATACAACATGGGGTGTGATATTAAATACATTGTGGAACAATAAAACCTAATGAAATGGGATTTTATAGATAATCTACATATAAATTAATTAATGTTTATTAATTTATTATAAAATAAAATATAATATTGTTCCATAGGTTTAGAATGAAATTCATTTTACACAAAATCGATCATGAATCATTTGTGTAGTTCCTAGTTCTATGGTTAACCAATCATTTGATGACATTGGTGGAAAGGTTCCTTCAACCATATTTCATGGGTTGAAGATTCTCATGTACTGAACCATCAATTTTCCATACCATGTATGGTAAATCCTTATATACTACCCCTTAATTTTTGATCATCGCATCACCTAAATAATTTCCTCGATCATTCACTTGATCATGGATCCAAAACCCCAAAAATGATTCATTATGATAATGACTTATTTTACAATGATCGAATTCTGGGAACAATCAAACTAACAATCAATTGAAATAATGAAAATGATAATTCAAATATCATTCAGAGAAGATAATTAATATCTATTTGAGTAAAGAAATATGGGAATTGTTTTTTTTTTGATTTTTTTCATTGATGATGAGATCACAAATCTTCCAAGACAATCATTGTTGAACAACAATATTGAATCTTATTTATAGGAATATAAGTACATATCTATAAATCGTTGATCAATCTATGAGTCTAAATTGTTAAAAAAATGTATCCACATATGATATGTGGTAATAAAAATTGGTACTACATAATACCAAAACAAACTTATAACCATAAGTTTTGATTGATCAATATTTAATGATATTTATAACAAATTTTCATTGTTGACATCTTCAATAATAATTAGTGAATAAAATTCATCTGCAAAATTTTTAAATCCCCATGATCTATTTTAATACATTAAAAATCTCATCATTGGATCCTATAAAATCCGTCTGGTTATAAATCATACCATGGGATTAATTCAAGAGTTGTTATAAAAATTATAATTTTTTTGGGTCATTTTATCCATAAAAAATTATTTATTAATTTATCACTATTCTTGGACCACTTATTACTAGACACCAGATTTACATAAAGGTTAAGTCATGTATATGGTAAACAATAAATTCTAGTAACAATAGAGGTGTCATTCTACCCTTAAAGAACATTTTTCTATAGGTATTGAAATATCTTAAACAAATGTATCATATGATATAATATATTTAATATTCTTATTATATCAACTCCAAGGATCCCTGGACTATATAATCCCCTGATGAATTAGTTCAACGAGTTGAATATAGTAAAAATTAATAAAATGAAAAAAAGAGTCCTTATAATAAATTATGTGAATTAATCTTCAAGTTTTAGAATACTATATCTCATCCCTTCAAATTTCTCATTGTCCCCTATATTGTTATATTGATCTACACCTCACAAATAAAAGTGAATTTCTATTCTAAAAAATTTACTTGGACTTTGTATATGATATATGATAATCCACCATCATTGAATTTCACTAAATATTTTTGGATTCATTAGCTAAATAGTATTTGGGATTTTAGATCTCAAAATGACTGCATACATATAGATATATAATCATCGAGAAATAACTAATTTCGCTATTATTTTTCACAGTTGCGGTGGTAATCATTCTACTTATTGATGAATAATATATAAGTGACTTGGTTATGTATTAATGTAAATATTTCGTAATAAATTTTTATTATCAACGAGTGATTTTCTAGTAAGATTCATTAAATGAAGAATTTTTATATTTAGATTCCTTCAAATATTATGGAATATGACTGATAAATAATGGGATATTGTAGAGATATATAATGTCATAGTATAACATATATAATTATACTATTATATAAATTTTATATTATACATTAAAATTATATAAACCAATTGGGTATGTCAGGAAAATATAATTAGAATACTTTGTAATTAACATAATCCTAATGGCTTGTGATGTTTTTTCAGTGTTTTTATTAAATATAATTAATAATAGGCCCACCAAAATATGTAGCTAGTTGGAAATTACAATAGAGATCAATTGGAGTTAATAATGATGATATATAATTATATCCTTCAGATTAATTAAATTTTTTCATTAGATATTAACTATTAGATTCAATATGTGATCAAAAATTAAGGCCAATAAATGAGATATACATTAATTGGATTATTTCGTGATATAAACCATTTAGGATGAGTTATAGTTTTCAAAAATGAGTTAAATGGTCATTATAAATTGTGAGGATTAGAATTATTTTCAACCATGAAATTCATCATGGTAGGTGTGTTCAGGTGTCATGTGTCTGGGTGGACCCATGTTGGCCTAACATATAAATATTTTTAAGCTTTTTATTGAATTATATTATATTTCTTCACAAAAACCTATAGAATAAATTTGCTGTTAATTATAAAAATCCAATTGGCTTATGTATTGACAAAATACCTTCTCTATTTGTTTATCTTTTTGAATATATAATATATTAATTAATTAAATGAATTTTACTTACAATTTCCAAAAAAATCTATTGAGAAAAATGATAATGTGAATGGACTGGTCAATTTTGAAGAATGATGCATAATGTCAATTCATTCTATTGTATTCTAGATTTACCTACATATAATTCTTTATGCAATGTCCTTATTTATATAATTATTTAATAATATAATATTTACACGTCTATGTATAATGTTAAATTGTTTATCTTAATTTTGTATATCGTTTTCTTTTTTTAATAATGTTAAAATTATTTCTTTTTATTTATAGTGGTATTATTCCATTTTATATGGTTATGATATTTTGGGAATAACATCCCAATGAGATATATTGGAGAAACCATTCTTCAGAACACAATCTATTATATCAGAGGTTCTCATTATGTGATATTATGATACACTCTATAGGGTATGTGTGGTAGAATATAGAAATAATAATAAAAAATTGTCTATTTTATTTATAAATTTGGTGTTTCAATACAGTAGATAAAAGAATATTCATAAAAACAATTCTTGTGATTGGTGATCCTGATATATATTTTTTATATTGGATATATATGTAATATGGGTGTTCGGGGAAATTATTTATGGAATTATGTATTTTCATTTTGTTTGTGTTGATTCATCAATCAAATGATGAAATTGGTGATAGATATCCAACATTAGGCAAGCATGAAAAATAATAAGATATATTTTGGATTATTATAGATATTCTTATCATATTGTATTTATATTATCTCATATAATTTAATTGATTTTAATTACATGTAATGTGTAAAATAATATTTATTAATTGGTATGATGTATATTTATATAATTAATAATGGTTTTATGAATTAATAATTGAAAAAATTCCTATTGGAGTATACATTCAATTTGGATATAATTTTCTCTCCAATTGATGATATATTTTCACTATTGGAATACTTAATGACATCAAATAAAATATTTTTTGGAAATACTGTATAATTGATCTGACAAAATATTTTCTATCCATGGTTGTATTGGAATAATGTATCATAAGGTATATATATATACATATTAATAATTTCATATCATATAAGAGATAATTCAGATTTTTACAAGTAATATAAGTCATAGAAGGAATATCAATAGCTTTTATTAACATATGATCCATGGGAAATTGTGATGGGTGAGAAACTCATGATAAATTTTTTGTAGTTATTCATTTTCATGTAATGAATTATACAAAACCTAATTCTATTATTGATGACTCTATTTAGATGCTTCAAATTTTACATTTACCAATTTGCAAGGTTTGTTGTATTTAGTATGATGTTTATATTTTTATTAATAAGATCTATCAAATATTATATAAGATCATATACACATTAGGAAAAGTTTATAAGATTAAAAGCATTCAAAATCAATGGACTTGTACAATACTTTTTGAATTGGTGATTGTCAATGGATCTCATATTGAATTTATTTTTAAATTTTTTAATCAATAATATTATATATAATAATTTTATAACCACTTTTGTAGATTAAAATGAAGATATTTATGTAATGGACTATTCATTTTGACTAAAAAGACTTTGTGGATTTTACATAATCTCATGGTGTTGGTAACATCATGAGGGTCTATAATATTTTATGCCAGCTAAGACATGGCAAAATAATTATTTTTTTAGAATTTCTTTAAAATTTACAATGATTTAGAATATAGTTTAATAATGTAAGGACATGAAATTGTATGTTTTCAATATGTTTTTTTAGATATCGTAAACAATGATATTTTCCCCATGAAACACACTATTTCATGTGATTTGATGATGAGTTTAATAAATATATGTACAGTGATGATTTAATGTATAATTTCACATTAACCATTGATATATATATATATATATTATCATCATTAAAATTTATATAAACATATAATGTTTTTATAATATTTTATAAAAGAATTAAAATACTAATATATCTATTTAAATACTGTTAAAAATTATAAATTTCAACTAGGAGGACCTTGGGTGATGGTCATATTATGTGAGGGAAGAAAAAATTATAATTTTATCATTATATAGGAATACATTGATAATGTAGAGAGGATTTTATATGGATTTCATGGGATGTTTAAAGTCATAGATTCTATAGTGTGTCTTATTAGTGATCTTATTCACATGTTATCGATATACAATATGCAGGATAAGATATACTTTATTTTGGGGTAGTTTACATTTGAAAGTTTTTTCTAGGTTATTATCCATATAATATAGCATCTTTGTTACATTTTCTTTATAAAAACAATTATCTAATATGTTGCATCAAAATCATTGATATTTTCTCACAATATATGGGACTTTGGTCATGATTCTGAGATCTCAATTTCAAATTTTTTCAACAAAAAATTCCTTTTTAGATGCAAATGGAGATATAAAATAATTTTATGCATGTTAAATTATCAATTGTAATAATATAAAATTTTTATATTTTATTTTTTGATAACATTTTATTTATGTCATCATTTATAGTAGTTGGATAAGTAAATATTTTTTAACAAATAGCTTTCTATAACATGCATTTCATGTTTTATATGGAATGAGTCAATTTATTTATTCTAAGAATATAGTCAAATTTTTTTGAAAAATATTATCAAAATATGTCTAAAAATGATATATCATAGAATATCTTGTCAATTTATTAAGTGTGTATTATAGGGGGAAGGAAACACATTTTACTGATGATAGTATATATGTTATAAATGTATTTCCAAAAGTTATTTTCAAGATACCACTATGGTGGGAGGTTTTTTTTGGAATAATTCAGTAACATACATGTTTCACATGATAGGTTTTTCTTTTTTTTATAACGACTCTATAGAAAATGGATATAAATTTCAAGTATTACGAGGTTAATGAAAATAAATTTTGTGAGATGAATATATCTTTTTGGGGTGCCGTTATTTTTTCTTATGATGATTGATTATATGTCACTATCTTTTCATTACAAGAAATGAAATTTTTATGTATTAGTAATGAATTATTATATAATTCCAAAAATATATTTTCCGGTTGTAAATATTAGGGTTACAAATTGTTTTAAAAATACATTTATTGATTAACACAACATTATCTCCAATAATTTTTTATGATTATTATTACATGGTATTATAAATTTTATATGGTTATCAATGTATTATGTTATATATATTTAGTAGAAAAATAATATGGTAGTTCATAATTCATAAAGAAATATAGAAATAAATATTCACTTCAGCACTTTAGTGATGTTATTAATATATAATCTATCTGTGTACTCTTCATCTCATGTGTAGCATGATAGGGAAGCATAAATTGTGATATCTATATTTAGTAAGAATATGTATTATAAAAAATCATTGATTATTAAAAAATTAATTAAATGTCAAATTATTTACATCATAGGATGTGTATGATATGAAACATATTGTCTTATATAATGATAACATAAATTATCATTTAGAAATTATATATGGTGGATTAATGGATTACACTTCATAAATGATACAATGGTATACATGATATAATTAATTCATACCATTGAAAGTGATATGTTTCAAACCCATTATTTGTTAACTGTAGAGATAATGTATATTATTAGAAGAATGATTCATATATGTAATATACTATTTATAAAAATGTCTATATATTGAATATTATATATGGAAATTAGATAGATCTAGAATGGGTGTTCTGAATTATGAGAATATATAGAGGAATATGTGGGAAAATGGTGCCAAAATTTGGAAATTGTATTCAATGGTTTATAACATAAAATGAATGGTTCTTATTATAAATAATGATATAATTATGGGGACTTTGTAATGGTTATACATTTTTAGGAACATTAGTTTTCATGTTTTGGAATTTTGAAATTGGTAAAAATACATATTTCTACCTAGAAAATATTTTTTTTTTTAAAAATAATATTTATATATATATTTACATATATGAGTTGATTTAATATTTAATTCATGTAGTATAATTGTTATTTTAATTCAACTTGTGAGGTCTAATGTATATGGTAAAACAAAAAATTATTGGACATGATTCTATCTCAATCATTGAATGGACTATGAATAACCATTAGGCTATTATTGGACACCTAGTGTTAGGTGGAAGGAAAATAATCTATTCATAATTTTCTTATTAGAATACCATATGATAATTTTATTTTAGTGTGTGTAAAACTATTTTTAAATATATTGGTTCTTTCTTATTTTATGGGTGTGTATTTGGGTGATATCATTATATGTTCCCTTTTTATAATTTTATTATAGAGTAAGGATGAACATGCATTTGATCGTTGAATTTAGTTATGACTACAATAGTATTTAATGGGTGAAAATGATTTGACACCCCCAAAAATCATTTTTATTAATTAATAATTACTTCTATATCATAAAAAATATAATTTTATTCCATTATGATAAGATATTTTTGATTAGTTTGATATGGGAAGAAATAATTTATTTCACAAATAAAAAGTAAATTTCACAGAGCATGGTTGATGAAATATATAGTTTTTACATATGTATTATGTAAATCAATTGATTATAATAAACTATGTATTGTTATCCCACATGGGTTTTCAAAAAAACAGAGAATCTGACATTGATTAATTTATTAATTATATGAAATCATTCATTTATATAGAGATGAACCCTCTCTAAATGATATAATATTATTGATATGGCATAGGGTTATTTTCCCCCATGGATCAATTTCAGAATTCATATGGAGAATGTAGAATTAGTTAATTAAATCATTATCAAAGAGTGATACATGATGATATGATATTGTCTATACTACGAGATATGACTAATGAGAACTGGTATTTCAAAAGGAAATAATAGTTTATTAGAGTATGTCACAAGGTTAATAACGGATTTAAAATGTTTTCATTACAAATAAACTGATGTTTACTAATTATTATATTTATTTATAATAATAATGATAAGTTTTAATTGATCAAAAATAATGTCTCATAGTGTAATGTTAAGGGAATATAGTAATGAATAATTTTTTTATATTGATTTACATTATCAATGGATCAAAATAAATTGATACCACTAGGATTAGGTAGGAGATAATCCATCTACAGCCTGAGTATGTTATCACTTATATTATTAAACTATAAACCATTGTTTTGAATAAGTTATCGTATAGTGTATATTGACAATATAAATTCATGTTTGTGTGTCTTTTACATGATATATAATATTTCTTCTTGGTAATAGTGACATATTATTTTATGATATATATTATAACTAGTAATATCAACACATGAAAAACATAACAATATTGGTCAATGGATATTGATGATGGTGTTCTAGTGTCATAGTTATCACACAGAATCCTAATGTGGATGATAATTTTAACTATCAGATAATAATGTATATCGCACCATTTTGTGTAATAAATATGATACAATATTACTGAAATAATTTAAAACTAAATTTTTACTAAAATAAACTTGATAAGATGAGATCTAATTTTTATTCAATATAAATCAAAGAGAATATTACATATTATATGTAACTGTGTATTTAGATTATATAGAATGGAGTTGAGTTATATAATTATATGGAACAATATAACTGGTTTTATTCTTTTTTCAATATTATATATTTATATCCATACATTATTTGTATAGATATTAATTTGTAAATTGATGAGTAATGTGATTATATAATATTTTACAAGAGTTATTTTTATTCTAATACATTCTTATTTAATTATTATTGACATTATATTAATATATTGTCACTAATGTTATTATTAATGATTTATTTGATTTTAATTCTATATTATCTACATGATACATATTAGGCCAACTACTATAATCCATATTAAATGTTGTATTATAGACTTATCAAAGTCCATGTTGTGATGTTTCATTTGGGGATTTTTGTTTGGATATGTTACAATATATCCACTTTATATAATTAAAATATCAATTGAAAAAAAATTCATATTTTGTTATTATAAAAATTACGATCAATGACTATTCCATATAATTAACATCATTCGATATTTAATTCATAATCAACTACAAACCTCAACAATTTCATTATTAAATATTTCTTCCAATATGTTTTTATACATTCAACTGTATCTCCTCCAAGTTATCCACTTGAATAATCCCACATCATTAATTTTTTCCATAAAACATTAAAGTACATTGATTGATATTTATGAAACTCATGTAATATTAATATTATATTCAATGATAATCATAAATTTAGAACATAAAATAACCATGTAGTTTCTGAACACACAAATTAATTTAAATCATTGAGATTAATGGGAATCATCTATATAGTTTTATATATGAAATTTATTACTAAATACCTATAATTACACGTCTTCCTATGAGATATCATAATACTGAAATCATTCGTTAGAAAATAATAACATAATGCCATTATGTATTTCTACTAGATAATAGAAAACACAACCCAAATATTTCATTTTAGGGGAGAATGATCTCTTTAAACAAAACTTTAAATCATATAACATCATATATATTTTTTATAACCATAATTTATATAAAATGATTCCAAGTTTCATCCAATTATCCCATAACGATATATGTATTAAAGTAATAATATCATCAAGAAAAAACATTATATTAATGTATTTTTATATGACACATTTTTTAATCTTTATCAAACTATTTAGATTGTTGGTAACCCCAATTAAAACATCCAAAATCACATAATGTTAATTGATTTATCTTCTCCCTTCACACAAAACATGTGGTATATTGATTTCATATTTATCATTGAAATACATATTTAACTATTATATTTATATAACATATCATAAATTTTGGTTTTATAATATTTTTATCTTTGTTATCATATTTATATTATATTAAATGATGTGTGACTCAAATAAAAAACAAAACTTCTTATAAAATAGGATCTATTATTCTCATACAGAAACACTCTATCAAATAAATCATATTACCATATATCTACAAATGAATTCATAATATTTTTTAGTTTTGTTTTGTATTTTCATTTTCACAACACAATTTACAATTTATGTATTTTACATTTAATTATAATGGGTTTGGGAGTTCCTTGAGTTTATTTAATTTTTTAACACCATTAATGTCACGAACTGAATCTGTTCACTAGAAAAACAGAAAAAAAACCCTTCCCACAACAATAACCTAAGGGAGTTCTCTATCTTAAGAGTCTTTAACTAGTGCTCGGGTATCAACTAATTTGGTTTGGGAATGATTTACCTTAATATGGAAGCATAAAACATTAAAACCAATCGATAAATTGAATCTGAATAATTTATAACAAAAATGGTTTTCTAAAAACACCATACCTGAATAAATATGTATAAAAATTGAATAGGAGATCCAAATACAAATAAATACTTCTAAAAAAACTTCCCCAAGGACTCCACATGACATGGGATCATCACCCACAAGTCGTCTCCACAACGCTGCCCCATGGATGGGAACTAATGTCTCGAACCTCCATCACCCAATGCCATTCCTTATCCTATATCAAACATGACCATGTAATCTTACACCCATGGGGAGAAAATATGGTATGATACTAAGCACAAAAGGATACCAAAATGAGATTCTATATAGTAAAAAACACAATACAAAAAGAATACATTTTTTTATAATCTAGTGGTAGTTGAAATAATTTAAAAGGAATGAAACTTTTAAATGTAAACAGTTTTCAATGGTAATTTCCTGGAATAGGAAAATTCTAATAAAACGTGTAGGATACATTATTTTCCATAAAAAGAACCATATTTAAAAGATATATACATAAGAGTTAATGAGCACCAATCTAGGGAACACCCCTAGGCATTAGGTAGTCTTGGGTCCCATTACCTCGTACCACTGTGTAAAGTAACCATAAAAAAATTTGTTCTCGTGCACGACCCACTTTAATAGAACATTCCAATAACCTATTAATCCAAAATTATCACCAATATAGTTTTTTAGTCTGGTTGTTATCTTTTTTTCTCAGTGAAACTGGGACAAAACCCATCTGGATCACTAGCATACTAGTACATATCTGCCCTCCTAGGTACCCGGGCTTCCGTAATTGTGATCAAACCACATTAACATGATCCCAAATTCCATTATCAGATAAAAACTTATTTTATGGTCATAAACAACTAAAATAGTATCTATACATGTTTTTCACCACTTACAACACCCAATAAAAAAATTATATTTTCAATAAAACCACTTCACAAAATCAAGAAATGCTTTACAAACAAAATTCATTTAAAACCTCACATTCATCACCATATGAATACCAATATGAACCATAACATAATGTACAGAACCCCAAACATTTCTATAAACCCATTACATGTGTTATAAAACTACCCCTTTCGGCATAATATAAAATAGACAAGTTAAACACACAGTTTATCACAAAATTGGTACCCAAAAATCATTTTCTCCGAAAACGTCACCAAAAATAGATTTTTATGCAAGAATTATGAATTATAAATGTTCTATAAAAGAATTTCAGAATCTCTAACTCATCTAGAATTGATTATCCATGGAATCACCTTCCACAATAATGAAAACTCTATAATCATTGTGAGAAAATCCAATCTCACCACCACCGCACCATAAGAGACATGGATCAAGACTAAAACCAAAGGAATATTCAAAGAGAACTAGGAACAAACCCTAGGTTATAAACACTACATTATGGAAACACGAAATATCAAATATAAATGGATTAACCCTATGAAAGATGAATGAATCCCTAAGAAAATTAAAAGAATATGGATGGAGACCCACTCACTGGAGAGATCTTGATGAAATTTCCAAAAATACAAGAGTAGAAAAATTTTAAAAAAAGAAAAAAATGAATATTTGTTCTAATAAATAAGATATGGTCAATTGAGATACCAAATTGGGAGAAAAACACAAAAAATTGAGGGAGTTATGAAAGAAAAAAGTTACCATTTAAAATTAGGATGAATTCAATAAGGTGATATTTTTTGACTTAATTTGAAAGTTAAATGAGTTAGAAAAGATTGAGAAACAAATATGGGGGGCGCTCCTAGGCCTCATGGCTTCTATTTGGATGTGGAATCACATAAAATGGATAAAAATTGAATATTATATTATGTAATCAATTTTAAATAAAATGGGAAATGTGCTTCTATGATGACCTAATTCCTTATAATACAACCCAAATACACCATTATTAAAGATTCATAAATGGTTAAAATTTAAATGGTGGTGTTAATTGGTCAGGGTAGGACATCATGGAAGTGGAATGGGTACAAAATGTTGAAAAATGACAGAGTAATAAAGGAAATAAAATTATTATTAAATATAGAAAATGGCTCACAGTTTGAACCAAATTTTGGAAACCCACCATTCTAAAAAAATTCATGGGAATCCCCAAAAACAAAGAACTAATTGAAAATAAATAAAAAACACCTTTAAATTAATTTATGTATGTGACAATCTTCCCCACCATGTAAACTTTCTGTCCCGGAATGTCAACCTGATGCAAGATCTGAAATCAGGAATGAGTAGTCTTCCTCAAACCATGAATTCTGCTCCCATGTCTCATGTGTATCATTACCATGATTCCAAAAAACCTATAATGGTGTAATAGACATTCCTCAGTGAACATTCTCTTTTGAGTCAACTATTCGTACCATCCATTCAAAAACTGAAAATATAGGCTCTATATACAACTCCTCCCAGTTCATAAAATTTGATAGATCCAGGTTGTATTTATTCAATTGGGAGACATAGAAGACATCATGGATGGATGCAACTAAAAAGATAAATCCATCCTATAATCCCCCTTTCCAATACACATAGGAATCTCAAAAGGTACGATATATCGTGGCATTAGCTTCTCGTTCATCCCTAGTCAACGATGTCCCATATGAGGGGACACATTCAAGAATACCTTGTCACTGGTATAAAATTATAGGTCTTGATGCCTCTGGTAAGAAGAAGTTTTATGGAGACTCCGAGCTGACAATAAGCATCGCCTGATCAATTTGACCTTCTCAGAAGTATCCCGCACAAGGCTTGACACCAAAAGTGATGTCTCTCCTACCTCATCCCAACATAGGGGGACCAAAATGGCAGACCTTAGAGAACCTCAAAAGTGACCATTCAAATCGAGGATTGGAAATTATTACTATAGGAAAATTCATCCATTCCTAAATGGATAACCTATGAACCTCAAATGTCTAAAACACATGCATGGAGCATGTCTCCAGAATCTGGTTTACCCATTTCTCTAACAATCTATTTGAGGACGGTACACTATGTCCATCTTGATTTGTGACCCCAAGTCCTTCTATAGGCCTTTCCAAAAATTAGAAGTGAAATGGGGGTCCCTATCTAAGGCAACTATTGATGGAACACCCTGCAGTCTCAACACCTCCTGAAGAAACAAACGGCCCAACTCATCCACATTATTTATATCTTTGATCTGGATGATGTGTTTGGATTTTCTCAGATAGTTGATTGACACCCAAATGGAATTATCTCTATGAGGTGTATGAGGGAATCCAAAAATGAAGTATATGGATACCTCATCCCACTTCCAAAATGAATGGGTAATGGATGGAAAAAACCGGAGGGCCTTTAATGATATGATTTCACTTGTCCGAATGTGTTGCATCTCGACATTATGGCTGTGATGTGTCACCTCATACCATGCCACCCAAAATGCCAAGGAACATCATAATACATCTTCGTGGAACCCGTATGGACACCCCATTGAGACTTGTGGCTATCCTACATTCCCACCTTTTACAGAGGTAACTGCACTACTGAATGGACCTTCAAGCACATGATTCCCTTAGAATACGATGGCCAATCCGGAGACGTCTCCCCAATAGGATGAAACTTATTTGACCACTAATAAAGATCATACATAGACATCTCCAGCTGAATTAGGTCCACATGAGAAGGAGTCAACATAATGCTCACCAAAAACACACCCCCATTTTTCTCCTTGCTCTTTACATGCCTCTAAGAAAAGATACCCATTAATGTGAACTCATCATTGGAATTTCTCAAAGTCTACACAAGAACTCTTGTTCCCAAGGCACCAACAACCACTTCACCATTGACTAGATTATAGAATATGTAAATGTCAAACCTCTTCCAGTACTCGATCCAATGATTCTAACTCATGATGAAATACTTCTGCAAGAAGTTACATGCCAATAATTTTTGATTGGATTACACCAGTATATTCTCTATAAAGAGGTAGTGATTCCATGTCTTCATAGAATGTATCACATCTACTAACATCAAGTCATTGTTTGGGTAATTATTTTCGTGTTGTTGGAGTTGGAAAGATCCTTCCGCCACCACGTGATCAACAGACTCAAGAACACACCCAATACCCATGCCTAAATCATTAAAATACATCACATACCACATTCCAGTCCCTAAAAAATAAGAATGAGGGAAGTATTAAACATCCCATTCTGCTCCTAAAAGGATTCATAACATTCATGGACAAAAACAAACTTCACCACTTTCTGGGTGAGCGTGGACATCATTGAAGCATGATGTGAAGAATCTCAAACAAACTACCAATAATAACCTTCCAGGATGAGAAAAATCTTGATCTCAAACATGTTATTAGGATTCTCCCATGAAATAAATTCATTGATCCTCTCAGGGTCCACTGAAACCCCCTAACCTGAGATTTCATGACCGAGAAATTTTACCTCCCTTATCTAGAAAGTACACTTGGACATCTTTGCATAAAGGAGATGATCTCGTAATTTTCCTAGAATGATCCGTAAGTGATTCTAATGTTCTTCCATGTATTCCAAATAAAATTGGATTTCATCGTCAAATTATATGAAAAACAATCAAGATACCTATGGAACACCCTACACATGAGTTCCATAAAGACCTCCAGAGCATTAGTTATTCTGAATGTCATGACTATGTACCCGATGTGGCTATACATACTTTGATACGCTGTCTTTTTGATTATTGGCTCCTTCACACGGACTTTATGATAGCTCGATGGAAGGACTATCTTAGAAAACCATCTTCTCCCTTTCTATGGATCAAAAAACTCATATATTTGGGGAAAATGAAATTTTTCTTGATTTTTTCCATATTCATCATTTGATACTAAATGCACAACCGGATGGATACTTCATCCGTTTTCATGAAAAACACAATAGTGACCAAATGAGACACACTCATGTGAATGCAACCATTTGATTCTAAGTTATCTAGTTAAATATTTAATTTCCTCATCACTATGGGGGTAATAAAATAAGAGGGAAGATATATCATATGTTTTCTCAGTGCCATGTCAATCAAGAACTCCACATCATACTCTAGGGGAAAACCTAAAATATCATCCAGAAATACCTCAAAAAACTCTCTAACTACATGAGGTAGTCCAATATCATTAGAAACACCATCGTACTCTAGAATTATCAATGATCAATGAATGATATGGCTTCCAAACTATGGGATTGGAGGTCTGGAAGTCTTGACCCAGGATGTCATTATCCACAAAAACCCGATAACTCCCATTAGGTTCCATGAAACTAACCTTCTGCCTATAGTAATCGATGTGTGCCTGGAAGTGTACTAGCTAATCCATGTTAGGTTTTTTTTTCAAATAGTTCCATATCTAAGACCAGGAGATCCCACTCCATCTTAACCCCTGACACAGAAATATCACACGATAGGAACCTCAGACTTTTCTCCTTCTTCATTTCCAGAGGCGTCACCAACTCCACCCCAAAGACAAAAAAATTGGTTTTCCAATTCAGTGTGTCCACAAAATAGGATGAAATGACTAAAATAGAGGCATAAGTATCAAAAAGGGAAGAAACTATAGATGATTCCATCTAAATGGTACCTCGAACTGTCGATGTTTCTGCCTCTGATCCTCCTAGTGAATGATCTACTGCATGGAGATGTATGTCTCTTCCTAAGGATGACATCTAGTATGTAGTTATGTCATATACTAGATCTATCCCAAATAAGACCCAGCCCTACCACCATAGCCACAAAATAGAGATCTATTTATCCTCGATGTCTCTGACTGGGCTAGTACTCCTCTTGAAGCCACTTACCGTACCCCACTCTCAAGTGGACGTGGCACCGATAAAAAGCACTACAAGTGACCCATACATTCACATTGGTAACTAGGCTTCAGAGGTAGTGGGAATTTCAGTAGGATATGCCCTGGCCTACCAAATTGGTGACAAATGACTGATCTTGAATCAGAATCCATAGTAGAAAACAACATGGAATAGTGGGCCGAACTACCACCTCACTTCTTCACATGCTCTTATTGATACATTTTCTTCTCCAATGAGCATCCACTTACCACAGATGATACAGTTCCAGAAAAACCATCTCTTCCATTACGTTCATTGTCCACCATACATGCCTGATCGACCACCTCAATATAGGTCCTTAGCTTAATCAAGAAAACATGGGAGTATATCTCTGGTCATTAGCCTTTCACAAACCTTTGGTCCTTCGCCTTATAATTAAATACAAGTTCAGAAGAATACAAAACCATCTCATAAAAAAGGCTTTCATATTCCATAATAGAAAGATTCCCCTGAACATGATCCATGAACTTTCTGGACCTAGCATATACCAAGACCGCGAGGTATTACTATTCATTAAAGATAAACTTGAAATCTCCCCAGTGCATTAGATCATTCTTCCTAGGTTGATGTACTGTTGCCCACCACCTAAAACTTGAAACCTCCATTCATAAAAAAGGAACACTTAACCATGATCTCATCAGGTGTATCAAGAAAATTGAAAATATCCATGATATTTTTTATCCATTCCTCTGCTTCCTGGGGTTCTATGCTACCTCAGAAAGTTGAAGGCTTATTTTTTAGGAACATCTTGGAATTTTCCGTCCTAGGATATATAACATATTATATAATAGGAGCTAGAATAGGATCCAATCCATCTCCAATACCTTGGACATATATAACCACTTCCTCTACTATCCTATGATCAACTGGTGAGGGAGAACTCTCTCTAGTTTCTTCCTGTGCGCGCATGGGATCATTCCATGGAGGCATTTTTCTATAAAAAGGAAATAGTTACATGAGAAGAAAATAGTAAAATCATTCTAAAATATTTTATTAATATCATCATATATAATGAATCCAAAAACAATACAACAAAAAAATAACCCACTACATCACCCACGCCTTATGTCAACGTGTATTTTGCAGCCACACGTCCAAGCTGGAATTGAAGTCAAACAAAAAATTAGGATTTACCATAGTGACTCAAGGTATGCCATGAGTGGTGTGGGCTAAGCACCCTACTCATGTCCAAAACACTGAGTATTGAAAGCCCTGTCTCATGTATAGCCCAAATCATACCAAAATAATTATACAATATAAAAACATTAACCTCGTATGATACCATTTTGCATCGAACTGAATCTGGTTGCCACCAAAACTGGCGCCAAACCCGGCCAAAACAATGACTGAAGGGATTTCCTTATCCCCAGTGGCTGGAAAAAGATATCAAGTATCATATATTTTAGTTTGGGAATGATTTACTCATATATGGAATCTTAAAAATTCAAAACCAACCAATAAACCGAATATGAAAAATTCAAACCAAACAATGAATATAAAAAATCCAGAACAAAATATATATGATAAAATAGATAATAAGGTCCAATGAAACATAAAAATATCATAAAAACAGCACCATGGACTCCACATGACAAGCGGTCATTTCCCACAAGCTGCCTCCACAACGCTGAACCATGGATGAGAACTAACGCCCCAAACGCCATTATAGAACACCTTTCCTTTTCTTGTGTCAAACATGACCAAGTATACATACAACCAAAGGGTATAATTAATGTTAAATACTAAGCCCTATATGATACTACCACGAGATTCCATAGAGTAGAAAATACAAGATAAAAAGCATGCAATTTTATATAAACAATAGGTTGTAGAAATAATTTCTAAAGAATGAAACATATAAATGTAAAAAGTTTTCAAATATAATTTTCCATGAATATGAAAATTCATATAAAAAATGTAGGATACTATATTTTCCCAAAAATAATGAACATATTACAATGATAAATACACAAGATTCAATGATCACCAATCTTATGAACCCCTCTAGTCCCTAGGTAGTCTTGAGCCCCTATTACCTCGTACCTCAGTGCAAAGTAACCAGAGAAAAATCAATTCTCATGAACAGGAAACTTGTAGGGAACATACCCACAACCTAATAATCTCAAAATATAATCAATATAGTTCTATTAGTGTTATTTTTATCCATTTTTCTATCTTAAACAGGGACAAAACCCATTCGGACCACAAACTTACTAGTATATATCCTCCCTCCTAGGTACCTGGCCTTCCCAAATTGTGCTCACAACGTTTTCACATGATATGAAAAGACAATATCATATAAACAAATAAATTCTGGTCATACACTACTAAAAAAATATCTACACGTGTATTTCACCACTTATACCACCCAATAATGCCATTATAATTTCAATAAAACAAATTCAAAATATCTAGAAAAGATTTACACAAAAAATCCCTTAAAACCCCCACATTGAACAAAATGTGAAAAACCATATTCATAAAAATAGAATTTTCAACACAAAAAACTTTTATATAAACCAATTACATGAGTTATAAGACAAAAAAATTGTGAAGAACATAATATAGACAAGTAAAACAAACAATTTAATACAAAATTCATACCCCGAAATCATTTTCTAATCAAATGACACAATAACCAGATTTTTCAACAACGATAATGAATAAGAAGTGTGCTTGAAATAAAATTACAGCCACGATAACACATATGTAATTGATTACCGATAAAATAACCTTTAAAAATAATTAAAAACCATGAATCATTGTATGAAAATCTTACTGCACCACCACCGCACCACAACGAACATAGATCAAGTCGAAAACCAATGTAATAGACCATGGGATCCAAGATCAAACCCTAGTATAGAAAATATACATTTTAGAAATAAGTAACATCAATAATAAATGGAATTAACTAATATGGTGGTTCTCCTAAGAGTGCAGGCTTCACATTGGAGGTGGAATCATGGTAAATAGATAACAATTAAATAATATATTAAATAATCTTTTTTTGAAAAAAACTAGAAATGTTATTCCCATATGGCCCAATTGCTTATAAAAATCCCACATCCACCATTATTATGCATTTATGAAGGATCCAAATTGATATGTTGGTGTTAATTGGTTAGGAGAGCCCATGTTGGAAGGGGAATGCATGAAAAATGTTTAAAATGAAAGATTTATTAAAGAAACTAATTTGTTTAAATCTGCTAAATGGGATCATGGTTTAGCACAAATTTTGAAAATGTACCATTTCCACAAAAATGTGTGGGAAACCACCAAAACAAAGAAATAGATGAAATTAAATATAAATTACTTTTAAAATGATTCATTTATGTGACATTTAATGTTTTATAAATTTTAAATGATAGTATATGGTTAGGATAAACCATGTGGAAAACAATTATTTTTATTCCTAGGTGAACTAGTATATGTTGTAAATGTTTTCGACGGATGGATATGTCATGTTTATTTAAGGATGAATCATGTGGTTTGACTTATTCAATGTTCCTCAAAATCTTGTTTTTCATTTGGTTATGAGATTCCATGTTGTAAAAAATATTATTATCACCATATTGATCCTTTTTAAATATCATGATTACCACAAAGTTTATTAAAAAATTTGGAAAAGAAATAATTCCAATTGAGGTATTAATAATTGTACAAATTCTCTTATATTCCTCTTTTATTACGACATATTATATTCCCATATTCCCCAAATTTCCAAATGGATATATATGAGGAACAATATATATGGATTCAAATTATTTATTGATAGATTCTATAGATTCTTCCTAAATTTTAAGGGTGTTCTCTAGGGAGAGATATTGTTTCATTTTACCTTATCCTTATATTATTGTATTTTCATTTCTTTTTTATTCTTCAATTTCATTTATGCGTTTGTGGTTGAAAACCCTATTTTAAATAGTTTTCAATAACATTTTATTCTTGTTTTCTAAGGATACATTTAATAATCATAACTTGCATCGTATAATTTATCATTGAATGATATATGTTAAATTTCCATTGCTATTGATTAATTCATGATCCGTTGTTTAACCTTAATGAAAATAAATTTTCCTCAATTTAATTGAAAATATTTGTTAAATATCATAATACATTTCAAATTATCAATTTTTTTACTATGTCTCGATAATTTTTCAGTCCTTCACATGAAATTATAATGGTTTATTGGTCCTTTATAATCTTAAATTGAATTTAAAAATATTTTTGAGTTTTATAAAATGCCTCAAAAGTATTTATTAGAAACCTATAATTTCAAAAAATAATTACAAATATATGATGACATTGAAATTTTTTCTATTATCAATATAAATATATTATTTTCTAGTGTGATTTCGTTATTGCTGAGAATTGGTGATTTAATGGTTACAATTTTATGAGGATTATAATTTTTTGTATCTTATGTTCTATTTTACTATTTTATGTTATTTTGTAATTTTATATTATTTTTGGATTGTATTTTTTTAGGGAATTATATTTCCCTTGATATAAAATATTGGTTTAAAAGATATTAAATGGTACATTTTTTCAAAAATGGATTTCAATGAATGTTATTTTTTTTAATTATTTAAGCCTAATAAGGTAAAATTTTATAAAATAGAAAGGTATTTGATTATCTTGGATAAATCAAATTAATGGATGTATATTTTTAAAATAATTATAGTTAAAACACATGATTTTTTCTGATGTTTAAACTTAATGGTTTAAAAATATATTTTATTATAATGGGGGATTCTTTTAAAAATGTAGGCTATGATGGGAAATGTGGTAGGGCGTTAATATGTTTCATTATTACTTTTTATTTTTTATTTCCATCTTACAATCTGTCAAGTATTTTTTTAATCATGGGATCCCATGATCATATATAGGTATTTCATGGATGATCAAAAATAGGAATGGTAAATAATACATATTCATTAATAATATAAATATAAATATATTTATTTTTATATGGTAGAAATTTATGGTTTGGGAAAATTCATATAGAATTTGAGATTTATCTTATAGTGGGTTGCATAGAGTTTGATTAAATTTGTTGATATTGAATATGAAGTATGATCCTAGGTTTCATTTACATAAGTTTCATAGACACACTCCCTTGATAATTTCCACCTACAATTGATTTTATTTTTATCAGATATTAGTTTATTTTTCTTATTTACTGACCCTTCTGCTAGTTGATGTAATTATAGCCAATATGAGTACATTTATTTTACTTGATTGTTTGTGGGTATTGGTTGTTGTATTAATTTTTTATCATTCGATATATTCAACTGATATTGGTTTTCTATTGATTATTATATCTATAATATACTTATACCTATAAACTTTATGTCCCATGTTTTATTCTTGTTAAATAATCTTTGAAATATTTAAATAAATGGTCTAGAAATAGAGAATAAAATAATATTTTTATTTCCATTATGAAAACTATTCATTTATTTTTAATTTAAAATATTTTTTTAAAATGGGTATAATTTCTATATCTTAGAACTAATAGATTTCACAAAAAAAAAACAAATTTGGGTAAAAATTATATTTTTTGGTATTATTTTTTTAGTTTCATTAATTAGTAAAATAATGTAATTTGATGAAACTATTTATCAATGTAACATAAATAGTATTTATATTTATGGATTATACATTAGATGTTTGTAGAATACATTGTAGCAATTTAAATGAAATTTAAAAAAAATATATATATTAATATTTGGTTTTTGAGGATCTTTATATTGTGCATAATTAATTTTTTATTTCTCATGGTGTGGTTTGGGATATTAGAGTTAATGTATGACCAATGGTCATATGGAGATTTTGAGACCTATAAATTTTGATTCCTCTTCTCTTTGTGTCCATTATTTACCTTAAAATTTTTCTTTTTCATTTTTATGGTATTTTTTTTAGACTTTTTTCATATTTTTTATTATGAATATGATTTTTAGGTTTATTTACTACATGTCTCATTTGGTCTATTTCTTCATTAAATATTCAAATTTAGTTTGGTTAAAATTTTAACATACAGAAGAGTTATAAAAAATTTCCTTTTAAAATCATTAATTTATTTATTATTATTTAGGAGGCCATAAAGTTTCACATATTCTTTCCTTAAACCCATGGAAGAATATTGTAGAATGTAATTATTTCCACTACTATTTGAGTGTTTCCATTTAATATATTAGTATTTGGTAAGGAAAACACTAAATAGTTTATGTTAAAATTGTACCATAATGTCAATTTTTATGTAGGATTCAATGTTTTATGGGTTATCAGAATGTAGAAATAAATGAGGATTTTACTGGGAGAATGTAAAAATGTCATTCTGAATTAGATCATTGATTTTCAAAGATTAATCTTATTTTTTATTTTGATTTCTGGTGTTAGGAATTAAATTAATAATTTATCGGTATTCAATGATTTTTGATTATCTCAAGTGAAAATGATATAATAACATTTCAGAAACTACATAGGATAATTTTCCGGGAAACAATATGGAGCTACTGTGGATAGTTATGATAAGATCTTATTGAATTTTGTAGGTTTAGTGAAAGATTATCCAAAATGTGCCCAAATGATTCATAGAAAAAATCCCATATTTTATATTGTTTCAAAATAAAATTTTACTATTTCACATTATGTTATTATTATGTTATCTTTTGAATTAATAAAATATTTTTTTTAATGTTTTTATTTGATTTTTTCAGGTTTTAATAATGACCGTATTTTCAATAAATCCATTTCACCAGTTAATGCTATGTTTTAATGATAATAATTTAATGTTTGAATTATTTTGGGGTGATATTTATTATTTACTTATTCAAAAAGACTTTATAAAAGATTTTATAAATCTAAAATTGATATTAAGTATAATTTAAGTATTTGGAATCTTATGGGAATTATTTTCAAATATATTTTTTTAAAAAAATAATAGGGTAATTGTTTAGATTATATGTTTTTTTAAAATATATGGTTTTAGAAGACATATCGTAGTTTTGATGTTATGGAAGGAAATTATTGAATGGTATTCGATAGGTATTTGATTTATTGAAAAATGATAATTATTTCAATGAGATTATTGTTGATTTTAAAAACTATTTTAGATATAAATAAATTATTAAAATGAGTTAAAAATTTCATCACATAATATTAGTAATTTTTTAAATTTATTGATTTGTGGCAATGAATTTATTCATTTATATATTATTCTAGGAAAATGGATTTCTTTTTCAAATAAATAAGAATTTTGAGGTTTATTGAATTGTTTAAAAGGGATAATTGTGAAATTAAAACTCTATTTTATAGTAGATATAATTTTGATGTAACTGATTTATTTATTTCAATAAATCTTTTAAAATATATCAAAAGATGGTTAGTCTTCCCTTTTCATTATTGGGTGTTTTAATATATGATATTTCATGTATTATTTTTTCTTTTAGTTGGATATGTTGTTATTTTTTATTTATAGTGATCTTATTTGAAAGTTATACTGTTTTAAGAATTTTTCATATTTTAACTTATTTTGAGGTTAAGAGATTTTATTCCTTCCCCTCCAATATTTATTAAGCCTATAGTATAATCCTATATATGTGTGTAATTTTTTATTACTTTTTCTTTTACCCTTATCTAAAAGTCACCATCTTAGATTCTATATATCATTTTATGATCTAGATCATCATTCATGAGATATATGTTAATGAATCCCAAAATCAATTATTCATAGATGAGGTATTAGTTCGTGACATAGTACAATAGTGGTCTTATCTATCCTATAATAAAATTATGATGTGATTAAATGTTCCATTACTATGTGGTAAATTTATATTTTCCTTTCATGGATGTGTGGTGACCCTTCTTCGATTATTTATCATGATGGTATTGTATTTTATGAGGATAAATTCCGTGCATTACTATGTTTAATTAGTTTTTCAATTATAATCACTTTTATATTAAAATACATAATCATATGTAATCATTTTATTTGTTTTTTTTCACATAATCATGTCATGTGAATTATTTTATAGTATTCTTAATAATTAATGTAGAATTATTCTTTTATTATTTTTCTTCATTTCACCACCCATATACCTTTTATTTATTCTCTTTTTCAATGAATTCAATATATTTTCTTTTATAATGTCTTATGTTTTCGAATTCTTACAGTATTAAATTTTTATTTTAGATATAATATGAATATAATGATTGAGAAATTATATTGTTTTTGAATTTTTGGTTTAGAGGGGAATACAACCTATAATGGATAACTATTCTTCCTCTATTTTATTTTAATTTTTATGTATTTCTAAACCATATTAGGAGTCTCATCGTTGGATTATTAAGTTATATCAATGTTCTTTTGTATTTATCTTATTGTTTTTTAGGATATTTTTGTGACAATTGAGGATTTTGAGAGCTGTCTTGGGGGCTGATTAAATTAGTCCCTTGTCTTTGGATTTGTGATGACCAATATTTCTATATCCTTATAGAATGACATATGTGTACTTATAATTATATAATTTTTTATTTTATGTTTGTATAATGTGATATAGTGGGTAGTGTTTTAACAAAATGAATTCTCTTTTGTGTATTCATCAATTTTATTATTGATTTAATTGGATATTTTTCAGTTTTAAAAAAATTATGAGTTACAGAGTTGAAAATATAAAGATCATTTTTATATGAAACTATATATATTAACCCTTCATATATCACTAGTATTACCACTTACTACCATGTGGTTTCTACATCATTGAGTTGGCCATGTTTATTTTAAGTGGAATAGTTTGGAGTGCATTAGTGTTTGTCATTCACCCCCATAGTTTGTAAACATTTTAAAGAAAACCTGAATCTAAATAATTAATCATCATCTTGGTGGTACAATATAGATTTCATATTTGGAACCAGGATTCAGAAACCATGTGGCTACTATATGTTTTAAAAATTATGAAATTTTTATTCTGTCATTTTTTAATTTCAAACAGAAATATAGCCATCATCCCCTCATTAACATGGAGACATAATAGATGACCCCATGGAAAGGATTAAAAATATTCACTATTCATTATAAGATGGTTCTCCCTGTATAGTGTTTTTTTCATTTACCATCTCACACTCATTACAGTAATTCATTCTTTTTAATCCTCTATCATGATGACATTTTGTAAAAACATGGGTGGAAATGTATTCTTTATCTAGATATTATTAGTGAAATGTTTGTGGAATTTAATATTGATATTCATAATATCATTTTCAATCTAATGTAGTGATATTCATTTTCTATTATGTTGGATTATTTGTGTGATGTTAAATAAAATTAAATAATTTAATTTTCTAAAAAATTTATTTTATCTTATTGATAAAATATTCTAACGTTTTTGAATCATGAAATTCTATAATTAATATTTTCATACATTCAATTAATTCAAATAATATATTAATAGAGTTTAGGTATTGTACAATGATAAATTATTTTATAATTCAATTATATTTTTGTCTAAAATTTCTAGTAAAATTCAATAAAAAATATCTTTATTTAAGAAGGGTGATTTGAAAATATATCATGAAATTTAGAGTATTTCCCATGTTTATATCAAATATTTAAAATTATAATTCAGATTAACAATAGTATTTGTCAATTGGAATTTATTATTTTCTACATTTTATGATTCATTTATTTTTATTTCATGATTTATTCATTTATTATTATTTAATCAAGTGTTTATAAATATTATGTGATTCTTGGGATTCATTTTATATGTGTTAAATGTGTTTATTTTGTAATCATGTTAGTTTTGTTATGAATTTATGATGTTATAAATATTGATTCATATAATGATTTATTAATCTATTTGAATGATTCAAACATTGATTAATGGATAAATATTTTTTTTGAAGAAAATATCAATTGAATTTTATTATTTTATTTACTTAATGGGGAATTAGATTCATTTTTTGGTTGTATTTAATATCATCCTGGATTTCTCTAGTTATTTTTATAAATTTTTATATCAATTTATTGTTCAAATTATATGTATTTGGATAATTATATTCATTTTGGTAGATAATGTATTCTATCATTGCAAACAGGTGGTCTTTATTTCAATTGATTATTTATAAAAACTCAGCCACCAATTTCATGATCATGGGAACTGAATGACAATGATAGGGAACACTATGTTGATTATATCTATGAATTGTGGGATATTCCATGCCATGGAAAATTTTAAAAAATAAATAATAAATTATTGGATATGTATAGGTTTCTACTATCCTGGAGAATCCTTTTAAAAAGGCATTTCGATTAATCTACTAGAAAATAATGCACAATTGTTTATAGTTGGATGATCACGAAGATAATACAATTTCTGAGGATTTATTATCATTATTTCAACTGGGCCATAATATAGATAATTTTATCCACTATTTCAATCACATATTGATATATATTTTAACATGTATTGATATATTAATTTCTCTAGTATAATGTTTAATACTTGGAAAACCTCTATATTAAGTATACATTGTTTTTTGAAATGTCAGGAAATGAGCCGATGAATGTTCATGTATTCATGAATTTATTTAAAAAATTAATTCTATTAATTTAAACTTACTATAATCTTTTTTTTTATTTCAAAATTATCATAGTATGAAATTTTTATATATTTTAGGAAAGGTTAGGTTTTTTAGATTATTACTATTTTAAAGAACTATGTAATTTTTTTGCAATTATCATTATATAATAAAGAACTTGATTTATATAAATAATTTATGTATTTAATTATTAATTCAACGAAAAATTATATTAGTTTTAAAATATGAGTTTATCATATAAATATTCAATCTATCATTTTTATATTAAACTAAATTATACATTTAGTTATTTATAAAGGAACGTTTTAAAAAAAATCATTCATGATTAACTGTGTATATTTTAATATTATATATTCACAACATTACAGAAATTATTTGATAGAATTTTTTTTTCTAATTTTATATTGTAAGTTTCAAATGAGAAAAAAAGTTCATTATTACCCCATTTATTTTAAATTAATTATAGAGAACATAATTTAATTATCATGCTTAATGTATATTAGGGTTAAATATAAAATCTAAAAAAACACACCAAAAACAGAATATTATTTCAAAATGGAGTGGTTTGGGTGATTTAGACCAAAGTCACTATCCCTACCATTTTTCTATTTCCTGGCTATTGACAATTGAATGGAAACCATTTATTATTTCAAAATTTATGGTTACAGAAAAATCTACACATCACATCACATCTAAAATGGTAATAATCCCACCTCATCGTGGATTAGATCACATTATCATTTATCCTCAAAACTCACCAGTTTTAATACTTATAGAATCATCTACTGTGTATAGAATTCTCTATTCACCATTTTTACCCGTAATTACATCTTTTTATATGTTTCTATAATAAGAAATTTAATTTCCCTATGTCAGTATTATCAATTACTTATGTTATCCTCTAAATAAATTTATTAATATTTATATTGTCAATAACAAAATAATGTAATTAGAATCATTTATGTAATATAATTAAACTATATTAATTTTATTATAATTATTTCTTCCAATAAAATACATGTTATTTATGAAACAATATTTTCGGTTCATTATGCATACTACTGCCTCAGTGGGGGAACTTTTATTCATTTTCCATCACTACCTTATGAGGATAGATATAGATATAAAATTAATGAATAAACCTAATGGTTAGAATATCATTAATGATTTTTAATAATTCGATGTCATATAAATTATAAGATCAAAATGAAATCAATATTAACTTAATAATTTATAATAATTATACTATGAGGATAAAAATTTATTAATATTTAATTATATTTTATTTTAATCCATAATATTTAAAAATACATAAAAAATATTCTATATTAAAGTAATAAATACCATTTATGTTAATTATTATTCTACAATAATTACCTTACAATAAAAACAACTCATAATAATTCACCAATTCAAATTATGTTTATGTTTATGATTATTTTACCACCTAAATTAATAGTACTATAAATATATCATGAATGACTATGGTATCAGAATTAATTGAATAATATGATATACATTTAAAAATAATTATTTATTTTATATTCCTGAGACATTAAAGGTTATTTAATTCATTAATTAGAAAAAATCCATTTCATTGATATTAATCATCTGAATTACATTGTAATGAAGTTAATCTTCAGGAATAAAGACATAGAAAACCGTGAATTAAATTTAAAACAACATAAATGACTATAAATAGTCCCGACACATACCATTATTCACCTATTATTAGTGATATTTATGATGATCAGTATGTACATAAACATCTATTATAATTCTAGTATAAAAAATAAAACATATAAACATTCTATATTAAAAATATGTAGAATTAATAATTGGAATGAATATTTATAAAGATTGAAAATTATTATTTATATGTTTGTGGTTAATAATTAGTTTAGTATTATAGATAAGATTAATATACTAGATGGTAAAGTAAATTAATTGAATTCATGATATGATATAGGGCTTTCCAACTCAAATTCCACTATAGGGGACATGTTTGGTATTATGATATCAATTCTATTAATTTGATTTATATACATACAATTATAGTTGTTAGGTATTTAAACACATTTATTTATGTAATGTAAGGACAAAATTTTCCCTCCCTTTTACTGTATTATTATTTAATCTAAATCTAATACATATATGTGGTTTTTAATCCCAATTTTTGTTATTTTTCACTCATCTAATATTTTCTAAATATTTCTTCATATATGGTTTTTAAATGTTCATGGAATTCATTTAACATATTTATTACTATGCTTTTTGGGAATTTAAATTAAATTTTATTATCCCACTCCCATAGTAATTATATTCAATAGGATGGAAACCCATTGTAATATGTAATAAATATATATTTTAAAACCCATAAAAAATATTTTTAAAGTAAAAATATATGTAATTTAAAAAAAATCATCGCTTAATAGATGTTGGAATGTGGTTTTGGTTGATTTATACATTCGCAAAGGGGTTATATCCTCAATATTTTTTGGTTTAGAATTTATCAAATATTCATTATGATGCATGAGGAGTTTTCATAAGACAACATTGCTCATGAAACACTCATAAAGAATATGTTTTGGAAAATTTACCTGATTTTTATGATTCATGTTGAATGGTTATTCATAAAATTCAATTTTTCAACTAAAAATTAAAATTATTGGACCCAATTACATAGTTCCATCTATAACCCATCCAATTCATTTTAATTTCATCTTTATATTCTTTTTATAGGTGTTTTTTCCATTACATTCATAGAAACCCACATCTTCTATGATTATTAAGGTATTTTATCCTATAAATTCATGCTATTAAATTTAATATTGAGGTATTTAATTTTCATATTTATCATTATACATATATCGATGATTAATTTAGTAAAAAATTTCTTCAGGAATGTATAGAAATACCTAATTCAATATTATTGGAATTAAATGGAAAATATCTGGCAATGAATGGTGAACATAATAATATATCCATTGGATGCACTCACAAGTACCATGAGAAAAATATATGTTTTATGTGTACCTATTCAGTTAATAGAACAGATTATTGGAATAAGGCCTTCACAACATGCTTTGATATTTGATTATAATTATTCCAATAATATTAAATCAATCAATATTGTTATCCATATTTTAATTCATTTCCATGTATATATAATTCCCATTGTTTAATTTGATTATGGATTCATTATGTTCACTTATTCCAACCATATCATTGGTGTCATTTTTTTGTTATATAAGACCCCAAGCATTAATACTCATTATGAAGATTTTAGTTGGCTTTAATATTCTTCTCTTCCATGTGAATCCTAAAAGAGAAATTTGTGTAATTTTCTAGGATATTTTAAAAAACAATTATATTTTTATTTTGTCATAAAAGGGAAAAAGCTATTTTTTGAAACTATTTCATTTTGGAACATGAATGAAATATAAAAACCAGGAATGATTTAATAGATACTACAATTCAATGGAGAATATTCTTATATTTATTTCATTTAATTATCTATTTTTCCTCGAGAGTTTAAAAAATTAATTTTTATATTTGTTTTATATAATTTTTTATTTCATGAGATACAATATTTTTGTTACATTATTATATATTATTTTCTATTTACATATACACATTATGTTATTAGAATTATTTTTTTATGTTACTATTTTATAGATTATGATGTAAATGGGTTTGGAAAAAAATTATTAAATTTTTTTAAACTCATGTATATTATTTTCATTATTATAATGTATTTTTTATAATAATTTGAAAAACATTATTAATAAGAATTTTTAAGAACATTTAAACTGCATTAATTATATAAATTTCAATATGAAAAACAAAATGTTATTTAATATAATGGTTTTTTGAATGTAAAATATTAACATATTTAATTTATAGAATTTATTTGAAAAATATCATGATAAGATATTTTCAACAATGATCATTAATTAGGTTTCATGTAGAAGCCTACAAGTATTTTACCCATTACTATTTATAATTATTTTTTTTCTTCATCTTGAGAAGATACAACCTATGTTATCTTTTTCTTAGGATAATCATAGTGTGGTTTCTAATAGTGGAGATGATGGGTGATTTTGGGTTATGATGAAATGGCCTTAATTATTATTGGTGAGTCCCATAATATTTTTGTGATGAATGTTCCAACCAAATCATCCTTTTCTGAATCATTTGGATATTATTTTTCCCTTTTTCACCACACATTTCATATAGATATGATTTGAATATGTATTTTAGATATTCTTGGTTTTATTTTTTTTTATAAATTGAATTTTATTATTTTTTATCCATTTAATATTATCATATGATGATTCAAGTAGTATTTATATTAGAAATATACCACATCATTATTATATATTTTAGGATAAATAATTACCTTGGGAGTTTCCTTGATACCATAGTAATTGATAAAATAATGATGGAATAGAAATCACGCTTTAATCCTTTGCTAGAAAAAATTTGATGTATGGTTGGGATAACCCCAGTTAGTAGAATATATTCAATAAAATATAAATCCTAACTGATTCAGTTATTAAAAAATGATATATATTTCCATGAATCTCTTTATAAGTTCTATTTATTTGTATTCAGCTTGACCATCAAAATATTTGTCAAACATTATAAAAAATAAATTTTATCCCAATAATTAGTCAAATTCATGAACAATATAATTTAAATAATAATTCACTAGGGAATTAATAACCATTTCTGTTATTAGATAAATGAATCTAGAATTTTCATAGGAATGACATAACATACCCATAAAGGGATGTTAATGAAATTGAATCACCAATGGGGTACAAATGAGAAATAAATGATAGGATATTTTTTCTATAATAAGGATTTCACATGTGTTAACCTATGAAAACCATAGTGTTCTGAATTATATTTTCATTAAACATCCTAATTCAAAAAAGATGATTGATATATTAACAACGAAAATTTTTATAAGATAAACCTAAAATTTAATAAAATGAGGACCAAATAATAGATATTAATTTTACCCGTCTTCTTCATCTTTTTATAAGAATTATTATGAAACAACAATATCAAAGAAAATATTGGTCATACTAAATGACATTATTGTGGAATATAATACATTAATATGTTATACATTGGTTTACACATGTAAAAAATTCAAGAAAAAAACATCAATGGTTTTTAATTGATTAACCCTATAAGTGATTGCCACGAATACTCAACCAATATTCATCTCTATCCTGAAACCAATTTTTAACCTAAAACGTCATACCAAATGACATTTAGGAACATGAAATATTGGGAAAAAATTAAATTTATGTGTAAATTTTTTTATCTATCTTGAGTTTTAATAGTGATATCATTTTTTCGGATTATTATGAATATCCTTAAAACACTATATTATGCTAGCACAGTGGTAGGAGGCTTTATTTATACTATAATGTAGTTTTTATAAATCCTAAGAATCTTTTTATTACCACAATTGTTTTATTACATTAATTTTCATTTAAATTTCTCATGAATATCAATGTAGTTTAAAAATTAAGATAGATAATTTTTCTTATTTTTAGAAAACATCATGTCTTCTTACACTATTGTCGCTTCAATCATCAGTTCAATATTATATAAATTATTAAACTAATGTACCCTGATTAAACTCAATAGTAAATGTAAAAATTTAATCTTTTTCTACTATATATTATCATTACTGATTATATAAGGAATGAAAATAATGAATAATAATTTTTTTGATTCATGATTCCAAAAAATCATATACTCCAACACTAATTCTATAATATCATAATTATGTATCATATAAATTTTACTATTATAAAACTACAAAAAAAATCTCCAATACAAATCCATTCATGGGTCTTAATAAAAATAATTATACATGTATCAACCATGACATTTAAGATACACATTCAAATATATATGTAACAAAATCCTCATGAAGCTTCATAGTAAGAAAATGAAATAGGATGTTATATTTTTTCCTTTGAAAATAATAATCATCATAATAGACTTCATCATATCAAAAAAGGAATTTTTTTTATTATATATTGAAAAATTATTCTTGGTCTACCAATATTAGCCACTACTTATCAATTCTAGTGTTCGTTTTGTGAATCATTGTAAATAAAAAATAAAAAATGTTTTGGAATGTATTCCATGATCTCTTTTCCAATCTAATTAATATTCTCATTAGTCTAATTGATTAGTTCTAATAAAATAAACCAAAAATATCTTGAACCCTCCCTAAAAAGTGTACCTCACCTAGGATGGAAATGGAATAAGAGAGATACTATCACTTGATTCCTACCTCCACTAGGCCCCAGTTTGGAAATAGGTACAAAGGGTTTGATAATTACATAGATTATATGAATTATCTTCTAATAGAACACATACAGAATAGAGAGATAAATTGAAACCAATTAACCCCTTTTAATATTCACATATGGATAAAAATCAAAATTTTCATTGGAAAAATCAGGCATGTACCAATCAAATAGAATGGATAAATTCAAATTACCAAGTGATAAGTGATGAAGATAATGACAATGATTCCCAAAATTACTCCAAAAAATCCACACTTGTAGTAACCAGCCTAATATTAAACTGGCTCCAAATGAACTGAAATGAATATTCTAAATATTCAGGTTGATTATAATATTATACTTTTATGTATCATACATATATTATTTATTTAAAAATACAATGAAAGAATGATAAGGAAAGGTGAATAAATATGTTAAACTAACTCCACAATTAAATAGTTTCACTATGTTCCCAACCTCACCATGGTTACTCTCACTGAGTATCACATAAATGAAAATGTTATATAATAAAGAATATCTTGGGTACCCCATTACATCTTCCCCACTAGTTTTCAACTATTACCCAATGTGACATATAATAAGTATCTCTTTCCAAAAGGCTAGTGCACACACACATGGGAAAAGCACCACAACATTCACATCATAAAAAAAGTGACATGTCATTGTAAAAAAGGGTATACCGTGTCAATTATTGGTGGACAACACATCTCTTATAACATGTATCATACATTGGGTAATATACATCAAGATATCATATGTCATACACCGAGTTAGGATCCCCAAGACATTACTACCAATACATGTTATACCTATCGTAGTCCTTACAAAACAAAATCCAGAATACATTTGTAGAAAAAACAATTATATATTTAAACCCTCTACAAACATGTATGGGGAAAACTATCTTCTCTACACACAATCACATGAAACTACATTGAGAATAGATGCGAGTGAAAGTGATTAGTCTTACATTAACCCCCCCCCCCCCATAATGTGGGGGAGAATACACCTCAGAGCATCGAATTCATGGGTTTTCGGTCTCCCTAACCGATAGGGTGGATTATAATATAAAAAAATTACATGATATAATATATTTCACAACCACACCATGGGAATAACCTATTCTCAAACTCAACTATAGCTAATGTCTACATGACAACTAGATGACACTATTAAGGAAAACTATCCTATAATAACACAACCATTAAAAGAGATACATTAAATTATATTATTACTTTATATCATTTTACTGTTACATGAAATAAAATTATAACACTTAATTAACCATTAAAATCTCCAAATTAAATAATATTAGCATTAAAACATAGATCCATTCCCCCAAAGAATGTGTAATCTATTTCTTGGGATTATCAAAATTATAACTTCAACATTGCATCACAATAATCTACAACCCTACGTGACAATAATTATTTATTATTTAATGAAATTATTGTCCATATTACAATTTTATCTAGTAAAACATCATATGATGGAAAATATATCACGAAACTGAGAACCTCCATATGCAATATGTAGTAGAAAAAAATGTAGATAAACAAAACAACCTGGTCATCGACTAATCAACAGATTCAAAAAAGAATTCACATTTTAATTAATTGAGTAAGCCCAACAATAACCCATTATATCATCATTAATGTCTAATAAAACACCCAAATTCACATTTAGATGCATCTATCCATAGTAGGCATCATATTGTGCAACATAAAATAGACCTTTATTCCCCAATAACATCAACAACCCTCCCAGATCACCCATCCTAGGCTCACATCCCATCAAAGAATCCCATCCTCATATTACAAAATATCCCTCTAGGAACATCCATCCATAGTTCATGTAACAACACAAAAATGATGATACAATCATAGAAGAAAATCTGTTGACCATAAAGTAATGAATTCTTCCATCACACACAAGAAACACTCATGGTTCCAAACAATAAGGCACTCAACCCCCAAAACCATGCATGGAAACCCGACCTTAATATTGCATTTTATTTTATATAAAAACCAGTTCTTATTACATAATTAATTTAATCATTCATAACACATATGTTCTATCTATGGGAATCCAAAAATAAACCATCTATCTCAAGCTATGAAATATTTATTTGAAAAAAATTAACATTCTAACACCAGAATATTTTTTTGAAATAATATCTTTAAATAATTTTTATCCTTCAGTACCATCTTTTTCATACAATTGTTAGGTCAAATGAACCAATGGATTTCATTAATATATGATTACCATTATGTACTAGTTGTTAGCTAAGCAGGAATAATTATAACTAACTTATGAAAATGAATTATGAATTCTCTGGCTATTAATTTTTTATGAAAAATATAAATCAACTAGATATTTGTATCTTTTGAGTTAATTAAATTTGGTAATGATATTAATTGAATATATTTCAAATATAATTAAAAAAATATTTTCTGATATTCATAAAATTTATATTTTAGTCATATGGTATGAAAAAACCCCGATTTATATTTAAGAACCTATTTTATTTAAAGTCCAATTTTATAACATTAAATGGAGAACCCTTTTAAATTTATGATTTTTGCACATTAATAATTTCAATACAAAAAAATAAACATTTTATTTTGTATAATGATAAACAAATATACTTTGGAAATTTTTTTGATATTTTTCTAATAACATTTTTGTTTTGATGAATAGTAAAAATACATTAAAAATTATTTAAAACCCACATTTTTCATTGAGATAATTTATATTGATAAATTATAATATAGAATGGTTTTAAATTATAAATAGAATATATTTTTACTATTTAATATAATTTATGTAATTATCATTAATTTTACATTGAATTCATAGTTAACAACAATTCAATATTTTGCAATGTTTTAGATTTTAAAAAAACATGTTTTTTCATTTCAACAAAAAGAATAATATTTAATTAATTAATAAAACAATTGTGTTTTGAATTTGGAAAAATATATTCCTTATTTTAAATATATGGTCCTAATTATGTGAATAAGTACTTATTATTTTTTGGAAATTATTAATAGTAACTTCAGTAATTATTTTATTTACCATGGTTAAAGGGTAAATATGGTAAATATGGGTAAAAAATAATACATTAACAATATAATACTACCCTAAAACGTGTCCAAATCCTATAGAATGAAATATTTTTGACCATGGGTATCTATGGGTCGATTTTTGACCCCATAGATCTACATGGATGTGAAAAGAACATTTTATAAATATTAATATACAGTAAAGATAATTATATCCTAGATATATAACTTTTACTAAATAAATTTTACAATAGGGTAATATAAATGATCAGTTTTCTTATAAATATTTATTATAAATATAAAAATCTATAAAACATCATTGTATTTTATTTTTAATTTTTAGAGATTATATAAATTGTATTATTTATGACACAAATATGTTATATTGATTACCTCATTAATGAATGATTCAAATAAATGAATTTATAAATATTAAAAAATTGTAATTTGTTATTTTTATTTTATAAAACAATTAGATGGATGAAATTGACATATTATATTTTATTTAATGTCTTATTTTTGGTAGATTGATGTTTTCATGAATTTTTAAAAAAATCATGTTTGAATATTGTTCCAAATTGACACAATTTCTAACTTAAAACATAAAATTGTTTATTTATTGATATTACATTTCTATAAATCTATGATTTGGGAAAATGGTTTATATAAGTCCAAAAATGTCATCAATAACTTCATTTTTTTATTTTTATAAGATATTTTTACTATATTAATAATAAATTTGTGAATAACCTTATATCACAGTAAGATTAAAAAGGGTAAAGTAACGGTTTAACCAACAAGATGAGGATAAAAAACATTCTAAACATGTATTAATATTATTGGATGAAACATAATTGAACGAAAATCAGCATATTTTCGAATTAAATATTTTTTGGACAATTTATTATTGAAAATATATTTATTATAAATTAATATTTGTGAGATATTATTTATGTGCCCCTATCCTATCTTATAAAATGGAACCTCTTACCTCTCATCTTCACTCCATTTTGAGCCTTCATGATCAGATAAACCCTATTCATTTCTCTTATAAATGTACCTAGTTACATTTTAGAATTTCTGGTATTCTCAAAAGTCAAATTCAAGTTACATAAGAGGAGATTTAAATGAAGCACGTCAAGGAAGGGGTAATATCTTCTACCGATTATTTCAAATTTATTTCTTATTCAATATAATATTTTTTAGATTATTAATTGTAAAGTAATAACATAATTATAAAAGTTATACATAAATGTTATTAGATATGTGAAACTACCCTATTTTACCTTTTATCCATCTGATGAATAATGAAATCATTGCACGTGCATATGTATGACTTACCGTCTGCACACCATGGTGTAATATCTTTTTCACGAATACCATAATTGGATTGATATAATGGTGGAAATGATGACTATATATGATTAATATAACATGATACTTATTATTAGATACTATAATCAATCCAATTCAATACCACTCAATAATTATAGTAACGATATTCTCTATCATGCGTGCGTACAACTTACCTTCTCTATGGTGCGATATGATCTATTCTATATAATCTAATTAAATCATTATTATATAAATCAATTATATGAATAAATATTTTATATATTATACCAATACCATTATTTAAATGATATAACTAAAAAATAGAATAATAACATATTTGACAGTACATATATAAGAATGTAAAGTAGTAAATACCCGAACAAAGAAATACAAGGAAATGCAACTAACAAACAGATGAAAATAAAATCATAAATGTTATCATAAAAATGATTATTATTCAGTAATAAATCAATAACATTAATTAAATCATTATAAATGATGATATGATATATATAAATATACCAGACCTATGGTAAGGGATGTCTTTTCAAATCATGTTTAATCCGAGATTTTATATTTGTAAATAACTACTAGGTATATATAAATAATCCATGTCTATGTTTTATAAATATATTATCCTAAAATGTTAACTATTTTTCTTTGTATGTTTAAAGTAAATTTTTCCCATTTTTATTTTTACTACTTGTCTTAGAACGAATCATTAATTTTTTAACATATGAGGTAATTTTTAACTTTTTCAGTAAAATTATGAGGTGAATGTTTTTTAACATGTATGGCATGGACATGTCATTTAAATCTTTATAACATCTTATTTCCATGAAGATTACTATATATGTGTACAAGTGTTTTTTAATCTAAATAATTTTTTTTAAATTGCATGACATTTTGAGGAAATACATTTACTTTTTGAAGAAGAAATGATAATTTCCTCAAGAAAAAAGTTCACGTATTTTGTCAAAATTGTTTTCCATATAAGATGATGAAAATTAAATAAGTTTGTGTTTCAATTACTTTTGCAACTATAATTTAATTATGTTAATAATGAAATGAGATATTTTTTACAAATTATGTTATGATGTAATTATGTTTAAGAAACCAATTTTATTCCATATGTTATCCAATGAGGAATGATTTATATTGGTGTAACACAAAATAATGGTTTCATTATTAGATGAGTGGGACCAATATCTCCATCCAAGGTAGTGGTTAATGATAAATATCACATGATATATAAATGAATGGAATGAAAAGTTTTTCTAGTTTTGTGATATAAGTCTGAAATGAGAAGAGAACTCAACTGAGAAATAGACTTTGTCTGCTATGATGGCCATGGAAAAGGTCCTAGACTAATATGAAATGATTTTATATTCTTTTTTAGGTATGCCAAAAAATTTCTTATACTATGTTATGAATATTGGGATTACATATAACTTCTATGATTTATCCCATTATATGATATTGTGATCATTAATATGAAGGATAAGATTTTCAAATGTTATGTTCTCGAGAATATGATATAATTGTTATTTCTTTTGATTACCCTCACTGAGCATTTGCGATCATCGTTTTATATGTATCTTTTCCCAGGACATGAATAAGGTTATAAATTATGATATGCCAAAATGGAGATTACATATGATGAAATAAACATGAGATAATGTAAGTGTTTTTTAACAAGTTGATTATGTTTCCCTGTTTCTAAAGACACAATACCAATACTTTCATGTCATGGTTTTGTTGTATGTTTTAATAAATATACCTCATTTATAATATGATATTAAAGAATGTAAATCACGGGTCTTTATAGTTATTCTAAGAGGAATGGTATAGTTGAACATTGGAAATTAGGATGAGATAGCCGTAGTAGGAACCATAAGGATATGTGTACACATAGAATCCAATCTTACTATATTAGAAATGGCCATGAATAAACAATGATAAAACATAATGTGTGCTAAATTGATATTTTATTCTGGATTATGTGGTTTTCCTATTTGGATTTTTTTCTCACACTATGCTTCTTTGTTTTAGTGGATGACTGGAACCATAAAGAACCATGTTAATTCTAATTGTGATGTGAAATTAAATGATATTCCCCCTCAATAATGAAATGATATGAAAGATGGAATGAAAAATATTGTATCTATTCACACACAGCTCCCTCAACATATAAATCACTCTGGACTTCCAAATGTGAAAATTATGGTGTAACATTATGGTGAATCCTTCATGAGGCAGCGTGTAACATCATTCAGTGGGTCTTCTAATCCATTAATGGATGAATAATGAATCAGTACCACTAAATAGATAATTTCAGTTCTATAATGGTTTGATCTTAATAATGTCAACATAGCAGTATATCATATGTAATTTTAATCTAATAAAAGGTGGAATCTTAACAAGAATATGGGGAAAAGTGACGAAATAGAGTACGTAGAATGGGATGAGTTCAATAACATATATTACAACAAGTACATTCACCGTATTGTTTTATGAAAGATAGTAAATGATTTCCTTTAACTTATGAAAATAGATGACGAATCTGTTGGTACCTACGAAGAAAATTTTACAGCACTTGCAAGGTATGATTTTGGAATTATTGTCCAAACTCAGAGTAAGATTGATCGATTCTTTAGATGCATAAAACATTGTCTCTAAAAGGGAATTAGAAATAAGGGACATCAATATATATGAGGAAAAATTTTGATGTTCTCTCAAGGTCGAGATGGAGATTAGAGTAACTTCTCAATCATATGGGTTTGTTATGAAGAGGAAAATGGAATTCAAAATAAATTCTGAAGACCACACTGGAAAAAAAGTTGAGTTTTCCCTTATTCTCAAAGTTTCGAAGTAAACATGGATTTAATTTTATTAAATGGACTATAAAATGACTTATGTGTGGAAAATAAGTTCATCATAAAGTTGAATGTCGAATTCATGGAAAAATATGTATACTTAAATGAATAAAGAAAAGGATAAATGTAATACTCGTCCCCCTATTTAATGTTATAAGTGCAAGGAAATGGGGAATTATGCAAATAAATGCCCAAATCAAATGGTTATTAATGATGATCGACATCAAAAAACTCTTGAGGCCAAAGTCAAGGGAAGGTAATATGCAATGACAATCAATAACATGGAGTACAACAATGAAGTGGTTAAAGGTACACATACAGTCCACTCTAAAGTATGAAATGAATTATTTCATTCTTGATCAACCTAATATTTTATTTCAGACGAGTTTTTTATGGCCATCACCATATCACCCAAACAATTAGAAGTTGAATTAGCCGTGACAACTTGTAATGGAACAAAAGTCACATAAAAAGTTTACAATTCTTCTCCAATTGTTGTTTATGGGAAATTACTTCCTACAAATATTGTGATCCTTCATATAGTATACTTAAATTTTATTATTGGAATGGATTGAATTTATTTATATGAAGCTCATAACAATTTCCAAATAATTAAAGTCACATTTCTTATTCATGATAAATTTATAATTATCTATCAGTGCAGGGACTAAGATAACATTCTAGTGAAAATTTACTCCCTCTTACATGTCTTCATTCCAATAAATGATGGTTATTTATCTCATATGGGTTGGGAGAAACTCATGATTAGGAATATGATGAAGCGTTGTCATGTGCGCTCTCAAAAATATTTATACTAAATGCAGCATAGTGGCCGACCTAGGTCGTTCTCTTGAGGAGCTTTTTTGGTTTATAAATCACTACTCCTAGTCCACCTAATCTAATTCTTTTTGTTGTTTAATATTTTATGTAATAAATGTAATTTGATAAAAAAATTATATTCATTAATCAGAAGAAACTAAAATTTAATTCTATATTACCGTTCAATGCTAAATAGAATGTAATTAGGGACGAATGGAAGTTCTCCCGAGAGAATATTCAGGGAGCACCTTCATTGTCCATCTTCAAATATTCTTAGTTTACACACTCCATCGTATGTGTGTACACCTTATTCTACCCCGATTGTTAATGAAAAGCCAACTTAGCGATTGCCAAGCACAACCTCCATCCACCTCCTCGATCGGGGGAAAATGGTTGTAGATTAAGATGTTAACCTTTAGACAACCACAATGAGGATTACACCCACTATAAATTATCCGTAGAATTAACTCAAAGAATATTAAAAATATGGTCTTGGGTTCAAGAAAATGATTACTCCCTTGGGATATTCCTATTATTAGTTACTCATGATCATGATTATTATAGTTCACGATGGTAAGATGAGAAGAAGAAAAGAGGGTGAATCAGTGGACAAAAAAAAACAATGCATGAATTTATTAGAAATCTAAATTACAATTGAAAACTAAAAATAAAGTAAAGAAATAAAATAAAAAGAAGGGTGGAAGATTTTTAGCCATCCTCCCTCGATGGAGATATCCTCCTTGGTGCTTTGAAGGAATGGATGGAGAATGAGATGATTTGGGAAGGAGGTGGGGGCCTCCTTTTATAGGAAGAATTCTACACCAAAAGGTGTGCGCGTTTTAGACCCCCTTAATTACCTCTTCATGCGTTACACCCTTCATTAATGTTGTTCATAAATTACATTTCCATCCCTTCTCAAAATTTCAGCTAATTTAGAAAACGTATGTAGGTGTTATGAATTTTTCATTATCGGGTTCTGTTTCTGGATGAAGTTTCCAGGAAGGTTCCTCCAAAAGAATGTCATTCAATAGCCTTCTTAATGACCTCCAAAATCCCCCATATTTATTTTAGAGACGTCCCTATCTGTCCTCGTGGTATCTCAGGTGGAAAAACATCATTTAGATCTGTGTAGGCCGTGTTTTATGTCTGTTACCTTGGGTGGGTCCATGCTGTCGGCCCGGAAAAATTCCCATGTTCAATGAATTTGTAGACCCTTTAGATGACCGAACCAACTCCTGGTATAGAAGACAAAAATAAAGTAAATAAAATAATTATTATAAAAAAATTAAAATCAGAAAATTTAGAAACTTATTTTTCCGGAAATGACCAAAATACCCCCGGTGTAAAATTCTGTAAAAAATCCAGAATTAGCCGTTTTTCACATTTGGGCTCAAAATAACACTAAAACCTAAAAATATGACAATTAACCATCCAATAAAACTTTTTTCTGATTATAAACAATGACTTACAGTAAAAAAAATATGAAAATGTGAGCTTCATCACTCCCCCGCACTTAAACATTTCACTCCTGGGCAATCATCTTACATCCAAATAAAAATCCACACAACAATCAAAAATTAGAAAATATCAATGATTTTATCAAAAATAGAATCCATCATGTCTCATATTTGAATAATAATCCTCAATTATTTTCATTTCAATCACTAGAATTTGTTCAAATTTATAAATCAATCTATGTCCCAATCACAACCTACCTCACATTGAATTTTATGTCACTCTTCACTCAAGGGAAATTGAATCTCGAGTTATACTCACACTTGAAAATCGCATGTATCACAATTGGTTTGTGAAAATTATCATTTCTCCACAGCGTGAAACATGAAAATTGAATTTAATAATGAGGGATTTTATTAATGATTCAAATGATTCTGTAGCTTAGGGTTGGTGGGAAAATTATTGAAAAATGTTCCAGGCTAGAAAGAGGAGGTTGGACTTTTAAGTACAATGCACGATTAAATCAACTGAAAACACTAGAAATTCCTCACTCAATCCCACTTGAAAATGTGAAAAACAACACCAACCCCTTTTTATGACATGGTACATGATCCAATAAGTGATTATAATGAATGATATCATCTAAGTTATCCTCATTTTTTTTCAAAGATTCATAAATCCACAACTTTTTTTTTCATGGAGGATGACCAAAAAATTGAATACAATGAATGAATGACAATTCATACCCTTGATTTTTGAGAGGGACCTGAGTCATAAAATAATGTACAATGATTAATTCAAGCTCATATCCGTTTTTTACATTTTTTTTAAGGATAACTGGATGAAACAAATAATGCACAATAAAATGATGACACATGGCCAATTATCTTGTTATACATAGCCCAAAATATTGACACACACATCGCACTACCCATAAATGATACACATCCCAATGAACACACAAAAAAGGCCCTTCCCCCACACTCAAACTTTAAATATCAATGAAAAAAAACTAAAAGTGTGGGTAGGTAAGGAAAAATTGGCTTGTAATGTGGCGTAAACCAATAAGGAAATTCATGAAATCTAGGGGCTTACGAAGGATAAATGTTAAGGAGGGTCTCAAGATAGGATTTTTCTAGAAAAAGATATGCCTCAATAATTTTAAATACATTCCATGAAATCCAAATATTCGAAAAAGAATTAATCACAAATTCTGGTTCTCACACAAAAATCAAGTTTCCCCCAAGAATGTTTGGGTATTTGGAACAATATGTAAAAGTGGTTTAGAATACCTCACAGGATTGGAAAAAATATTTTGAGTCAGTGTTTCATAGTCATGGTTTTCAAAAATCAGTCAAACTCATAAAAATGATTGACAATCCAATTCAAGAAAAATTATTTCACATCAACAATCATTTAAAATCCATTATTTCAAAAATCATTTCAACTCTTTATAATCAATTGATCTGTGAAAAGTGATAAGAATATTCATTAATGCTCAAAAATCATAAAAATATAAAAAAATGAAAAGCACACAAGAATAACTATGTAGGTTGACACTCCCCCACACTTAAATTTAACTATCCCTTATTTTAACTAAACAAATTATAAATATAAAGGTAGAAAATCAAAGGGAAGTAAAGATAAAACCTGACAATATTTTAGAAGTGGATGCCTTGAGTTAAGCTCCTAGAAGCAGCGGCTTTAAGACTAAAAGAAAGTGATAAAAATAAATAAGAAAAATAAATAAAAAGAATGAGAAAAGGAAAATAAAAGAGATAATGCTTGGTTTAGACCCCCAAGCGGGTTCTAGGTTTTTACTACCTCTATTCAGGCAGTTTCATTGGTTTATCCCTAATCAGAAGGTGGGTGTGGTTTCTTTGAGATGAACCAGCACATTTGAGTTTTCCCGATGTCCATGATTAAACAATGAATGTAGAGAACCCTAAATAAGATAAGAATGTTCCCAACCCCAGAGAAATAATAAAGAAGAAATTTGATTTTTGAAGTGGGAGGGAATAAAAGATAAGGGTGCTCCCTGTTAACTTCGGTGGTGTCCTCCTCCATGTGATATAATAGTTGATGTAGAGGAGGTAGTCGCCCCACCACCAGCTTCTCCAGATCTTCTTCCTTGATTACCACCACTTGGGTGGTCTCATCATCAACATCCAAGGCCCGATCCATTTGTGCTATATCTGAAATTTCAGGAAAGTAGAAGTCCGAAAACAATTCAGTTTGAATAAAATTAAAAATGACGAATCAATAAAGAAATCTTCTCTTTCAAGTAAGTCAGCTTGCAAATTGATTTCTTCTAATAGGACCATTGGAAACTCCATCTCAGCAGGTGCATCTTCTTCTTCATCTTCCAAATCAAGAGTGAGGTCAAAAGGTACAGATTGTTCAATATCAATCATGGAAAGATCATGTTTCAAGTTATCTTCCACAATGTTATTCCAAGATTCTTCCAAAAAATGTTGACCTCCCATTAGTGCATCAGTTGGAATTGTACTTCTGGGACCTCCTTGAGCAATGGTTGAGTGCGGGATGATATGATAAGTTACTTTAGAAGTTCATTATCACCTGCCTCAAATTCTTTAACAAAAAATGTGATTGGTGAAATCTCTTCCACCACTTGTTCTCGTTTAGGTTCCAGCTTAGCTTCCAGCTTAGGTTCGGGTTTTTCCTGGGAGGTGCGTACATATTCTGCAATTAATTCTATTTGGCTATCAAGGTTTTTCACTTTATCGCTAATCCTATGAAACTGAGCATCATGTTCATTGTAAACATTTTCTTGCACTTGAGATTGTTCAGTTCATGCATAATAATCATAATTTGAATACATCATTAATGAAGATGATTTTTTTAGTTTTTGAAATTTATGATTTTGTTGTTGTTTTTTTTGAAATGAATGGAAAATAATTTACAAAATGTGAATAAAAATATTGAATGAAAACCAATGGGCTCCCAAGAAATGGCGCCAATTTGTCGAAGCGTTTTCATGTGCGCTCTTAAAAATATTTATAATAAATGCAGCACAGTGGATGACCTAGGTTGTTCTCTTAAGAAGCTTTTGTGGTTAATAAATCACTACTTCTAGTCCACCTAATCTAATTCTTTTTGTTGTTTAATATTTTATGAAATAAATGTAATTTAATAAAATAAATGAAATTAATTAATCAGAAGAAACTAAAATTTAATTCTAAATTACCATGAAATGCTAAACAGAATGTAATTACGGACGAAATGAAGTTCTCCCGAGAGAATATTCCGGGAGCACCTTCATTGGACAGCTTCAAATATTCTTAGTGTACACACTCCATCGTATATGTGCACACCTTATTCTACCCTGGTTGTGAATGAAAATCCTACTTAGCGATCGCCAAGAACACCCTCCATCCACCTCCTCAATTGGGGGAAAATGGTTGTAGAATAAGAAGTTAACCTTTAGACAACCACTGTGAGGATTACACCCACTATAAATTATCCTTAGAATCAACTCAAATAATATTAAGAAGATGATCTTGGGTTCAAGAACATGATTACTACCTTGGGATATTCCGCTTATTAGATACTCGTGATCATGAGTATTATAGTTCACGATGGTAAGATGAGAGGAAGAAAGGAGGATGAATCGGTGGACAAAAAAAGCAATGCATGAATTTATTAGAAATCGAAATTACAATTGAAAACTAAAAATAAAGAAAAGAAATAAAATAAAAATAATGGTGGAAGATTTGTAGCCGGCCTCCCTCAGGGGAGATCTCCTCCTTGGTGCCTTGAAGGAATGAATGGAGAATTGGATGATTTGGGAAGGAGGTGAGGGCCTCCTTTTATAGGAAGAATTCTACCCCCGAATAATTGCGCATTGTAGACCCCCTTAATGACCTCTTCACATGTTCAACCCTTTCATGAATGTTGTTCATATATAACTTGGTCGTCCCTCCTCAAAATGTCAGCTAATTTAGAAACTCTATGTAGGAGTTATGAATTTTTCATTATCAGTTTCTGTTTCTGGTCAAAGCTTCAAGGAAGGTTCCTCCAAAAGTATGTCATTAAATATCCTCCTTAATGACCTCCAGCATCCCCCATATTTAATTTAGAGATGTCCCTATCTATCCTAGTGGTATCCCAGGTGGAAACACGTCATTTAGATCTATGTAGGCCGAGTTTGTTGTCTATTACCTTGGGTGGGTCCATACTGTCTGCCCGGAAAAATATCCAACTTCAATGAATTTTTTGAACCTTTAGATGACCGAATCAGCTCCTGGTCTAGAAGAAAAAAATAAATGAAATAAAATAAGGATTATAAAAAAATTTAAATCAGAAAAGTTGGAAATTTATTTTTCCAGAAATGACCAAAATACCCCTGGTGTAAAATTCTGTCAAAAATCCAGAATTAGTTGTTTTTCACATTTGGTGTCAAAATAACACTAAAACCTAAAAACATGACAATTAACCATCCAATAAAACTGTTGTGGGATTATAAACAATTATTTACAGTATAAAATATATGAAAATGTGAGCTTCATCAGAATACGCCCATTTTATGGGAGTTTGATGTTGACTTTTCTGAGGAATTTCCAGGTCTTACACTAAATCATGAAGCTGAGTTTTCAATATAACTCATATCGAGTGCAAAGTTTATTTCAATGAAACCTTATGGAATGACCCTAATTTAGTTGAAAGATTTGAATATGAAACTCCAAGTGAATCATGATAAAGGATACATACATCCTAGAGAATCACATTGGGGAGAACCTGTTTTTTTAGTTATGAAGAATGATGGATCCATGAGACTCTACGTTGTTTATTGAGAACATAACAAGATCACTATCAAGAAAAAATATCCTCTTGCCCACATTGATGACTTATTTGACCAAATACGTAGAGCTCAATACATTTACAACATTTCGTTTCATTTATGATAACATAAATTAAGGTAAAAATAGAGGATATAATAAAGAAGACATTCCATACAAGGTATTGACAATATAAATTTATAATGACGCCTTTCAGTATTACTAATTGCCCTGCTATCTTCATAGATATACTGAATATTGACATTAGAGACTATCTTGATCAGTTTGTGGTATTGCTTATAGAAGAAATTATTTTCAATTCATAGAGAAAGGAAAAAACTGAAGATAACTTGAGAATTGTATTGATGACCCTAAGAATGGAGAATCTTTATTCGAAATTTACCAAGTGTGAATTTTCACATCAAAATGATTCATTTTTCGATCACATAATCTAAATATTTGGGATATCTATTGATCCAGAAAAAACATAGGTTATTGATAGATGGACAAGACCATCATGAGTAAGTAAAATCTTATGTTTTCTTGGTTTGGATAGATATTATAAATATTTTTTGATCGATTTTTCAAGATTATCTAATCCACTCACCAAGATGATTCAAAAAGGAGTTATGTTCATTTGGATGGAGGAATATGAATATAATTTCATTGAGAAAAAAAGAATGTAATCCACTGCACTTGTTCTCACACTCCCTTATAGTGGAAAGAGGGTTGTGATCTACAGTGATGAATCCAAGAAGGGGTTTGGGGCATGTTCACATGAAAAATGATTTGGTGATAGCTTATGCATCACAGGGGTTGAAATCCATCAGAAAATTACCCAACTAATGATTTGGAGTTAGATATGGTAATAATTGCATTAAATATATGGAGGAATTATCTTTTTGATGAAATGTGAGATATTTATACTGATCGTAAATGTTTAATGTATATTTAAAATCCAAAATAGAATAATATGTGCCAAAGAAGATGAATGGAGTTGATTAATGATTTCTACTTTTCAATACATTACCAACCTGGGAAGGAAAACAAGGTGGAAAATGAATTAAGTCGACCTGGAGGTGCCAGATTATACATTGCAAGGTCACAATAGAACCAATATATATGGAATTGCAATGGATGGATCATGAAATTATAATAGAAGGGGATAAATCGTATAACTCTCATATGAATGGTCTACCTTCTATTTAAATGAAGATTAAATAGGCACAGAAGGACGATGTAGAGTTAAATAAAATTGTGAGAAATGTTCTTGAATTCATCCTTGATTGTGATTAAATAATAATGTTTAGGAACCAGATTTGAATCCCACCAATACCAGAACTATTAAAGGAGATATTGAATGAGTCCCACAGTTCTTCAATCTGTATTCACCCAAGAAGCACTAAGATGTATATTTACCTAAAAAAATACTTCTGGTGCGATGGAATGAAAAGAGATGTCGTTGAATATGTCTCTTGAGGCTTAGTTTTTTGGAATGTTAAGGCTGAGAGATTGTAGTCTAAGGGGATGTTACAACCATTAACTTTACTATAATGGAAATGGGAAAACATCACTATGGACTTTGTCATCATACTTCTCAAAACAACCAATGTCAATAATGGTATCTTGGTTATAGTTGATAAACTTATTATATTGGCACACTTCATCTCAATTAAAGAGTATTCCTCTCTTGACCAGATTTCTGGGATATATGTATAGTAATTGGTAAGATTTCATCGAGTTCCACTTTATCTTATATAAAACCATGTTTTGAGGTTTACCTCAATGTTCTGGTGAAGTCTTCAGCACACTATGGATACCTAGATATGTTTCATCTCTTTTTTTCATCCTCAAAGATATGTTTAGTCTGAGTGGAAAATTATTATTCTGTGATACATGTTTTGATCTTGCTCTAGGTATTTCAAAGTATGTTGGTATTAACAGCATCAATTTGTGGAATTTTCATACAATGATATCATTCACAACAGTATTCAGAGAGATACTTATGAATCCTTATATGGAATGAATTAAGGAAAATCTAACATTCTTGGATGAGGTTGGGGTATGAAATCTACTCGGACATGATCTTGTTGATGAAATGGCATAAAATGTCAGATCAATTCAACAACACATATGATTACCTTATAGTCTAAATAAAGTTATGCAGACAACCAATGAAAAGACCTAGAGTTTGATTTCAGTGATAAGGTGTTATTACAAATATCTCCATGGAAAACTGTGATGATATTTGTAAAAAAGGGAAAGTTGAGCCATAGGTATATCAGTCATTGTGAAATATTGGATCACATTGTGAAGGTAGCATACTGATTGGAGCTTCCAACGAATCGCTCTCAAGTTCATGATGTGTTCCATGTATCTCTCCTGAGAAACCACATACATGATCCCTCACATTTACTATGATTATAAGTCATACTACTGGAGAAATATCTTTATTAAAAAGAATAATCTATTGAGATTCTGGATCAAAGCACAAAATTTCTCGGAACCAAGACATCTCACATGGTTTTTGTTTTATGAAATGTTTTATTTAAATAATTTTTATCCTTCAATAGCTACATTACATGCAATTGTGAGTTTTAATGAACCATGAGATACCAATAATATAAATTTACCATTATAGACAGGCTGTTAGCTTAGATGAAATAATTTCAACTAACTTATTAAAATTCATTATGAATTCATTGGCATTTAATTATATATGTATAATATAAATCAATACGATATTTTTATTTTTTGAGATAATTACATTTTTTAATGTAATTAATGATATATATGGGTTATATTCTTAATACAATATTTTTTTTTGTATTCATACAATTTATATTTTAGTGACATGATATGAATAAAACACTATTTATATATAAGAACCTATTTTTTAATGATCAATTTTATTACATTTAATGGTGATCCCATTTTAAATTAAATTTTTTGAAAATTAATAATTAAAATATAGTAACATAAACAAGTTATTTTATTCCAACATATAAAAATTTACATTGGAAAAATTTCATATATTTTCCTCATAACTATCATGTTTTGATGAATAGTAAAAATGCGATAAATTTTATTTTATTAAAAAAATTTCATTGAGATATTTTATATGGATAAATTATAATATTTAATGGTTCTAAAGTATAAATAGAATATATTTTTACAATTTAATATAATTTATGTCATTATCATGAATTTTACATTTATTTCGTAGGTAAAAACATTTCAAACATTTGAAAAGTTTTAACATTTAAAAAACCCATTTTCTCATTTCCACTATAGGTATAATCTTAAATTAATTATTGCAACTTCTTTCTTTTGAATTTTCAAAAATGTATTCTATATTAATAATAATATGGTTAAAATTTTGGTAATTGTAACTTTATTTTTTGACATTATGAATAGTAATATCATTATTTATTTTATTTACCATGGTTAAAGGGTAAATATGGTAAATAAGGGTAAATAATAATAATTTAACAATATAATACTATAATAAAACATGTATTAATATTATAGGATGAAAAATTTCTGACTTTTCGAATCCATGGGTTGGTATTGGGACCCCATGGATTCACATTGATTTGAATATGACATTTTATAATTATTAATTTAAAGTAAAGAAAATTATAAACTTAACATATATCTTTTACTAAATAGATTTTAATATAGGATTATATATCTGAACTATTTGATTATAAATATTCATTAGAAAAATAGAAATATTTCCTACATCATGGTATATTATTTCTAATTTTTAGAGATGATATAAATACCTTTATTTGGGACCCAAATATGATGTATTGATTATTTCATTAATGAATTATTTAAATAAATCAATTTATAAATATTAAAAATATTAATTTTTTTATTTTTATGCCTTACATGAATTTTTTATATTACAATGAAATATTAGCTTTGATTTAATGCTTTTTATTCGAAGAATAAGTTTTTTTATTGAATTTTTAAAATATTTAAGTGTATATAGAGTCTAAAATTGATAGAATTTATAACTCAAAAAATAAAATAGTTTATTTAAATATATTAAATTCTTAAAAATGAAATATTCCTAAAAATGATTTATATAAGTCCAAAAATTTTATAAATAACATTTTTGTTTCTTTTGACATGATATGGTATTTACATTAACCCAAAATGTTTAAATAACATTATATCGCCTTAAGATTAAGAAGTGAAAAATAATGGTTAAACCAAAACTATAAGGATAAAAGAATATTTGAAACATGTATAAATATTATTAGATGATAGGTATTAGAAATAAAATCATATTATCTTTGAATTAACTTATTTTTTGACAATTTGATGTTTAATATGAATTAATTATAAATTGATATTTTTGAGAGTTTCCTAAAGAGACCAACTCCTCCCTTATAAAAGGGAACCACCTCCCTCTCCACATCACTCCATTTTGAGCATTCAATCTTGGCCAAACCCTGACCATTTATCTTATAAACATAACTAGTTACATTGTAGTGGTTCTTGTATTCTCAAAAGTTGTAAAACACAAAAATTTCATGGAAATAATTTTCATAAAAACATTGGAACTTTAAGAGTCTTTGGATTCTGACGACAATTGATTCTGAGGCCCGGTGTTCTCAGAAACAATTTTTGAAGTTTAGCTCGGTTACATTCAGTAGAGGAATGAGACGGTTTTTATAAATTTGGAACAAGTGCTCAGAATAGAAATCAGAGGGCACCGATGGACTTGAAGCGCCAGTATTTTCTTAAGAGGACGTTTACCGTTGATGAGTTTGCACAGAAGAATAAGTTAAATTTTGTTGTTTAAATAAGATGTAAATAAAAGTGTGTACAATTTTATTTTATAATCATTGGAAGTTAAAATCTCCTATGGGAAGTTTTTGGTGGGGCCCACAACCACCCAACTTCCCATGTGTGGTTATGTGGGAGGTGGGGCCCACATGTGCCCCACCCTTTTCCCATTCCATAACCCCATAACCCCCTTTGAACTCCCATGTTAATTACATGGGAACTCCCCATTAATTTTGTATCCTTTAAATGTGAAACGCATCCTCTCTCCTCTCTCCCTCTATAAACATGCCAACCTATCACATAATTAATTAGACAACTCATTGATTAATTAATTAAGTGAATTATGATTTGAATTTTGTAATTTTGAATGCATGGAAAACAAAAATTAAATAAGGAGAATCCTTATTTTATTTTGGATAGAATTGTTGTGTGAGGAGGAATTGGTAGAACACTACTATTTTTGACAAACTTCATCCTCAACGAAGAATTCCAACTCTCCGACGAAGAACCTCGAAACGGCGACCCCGAATCCTCCATCCTCTTCTTCCTCTGCGACAATAGAGGATACACCGACGCGGGAACTCACCAACAATGTCCACCTTGTTTTCTTATCTTTGTGATAAAAAGGGGGGACTCTGATTCCTCCTAGGACGCTCTCTGTCAACGTCTATGAATCCTCACCTCGTGATTCCATCAACCATGATGCTGACGTTCGTCATAATTTATCGAGGTAGGGGTTAAGTTCAATTTTAATGGATTAAAATTGTGCTTTGGTTTGTCGTTGAGCATATTCTTTACCTCTTCCATTTTCTATCTCTTTACGCCGAGGGCGCGGGCCAAACGAACACGGACCGACGACCCTTCGTTTAACTTGTTTATTTTATTTAGAATTGGTAAGAAAAGTAAGATGAGGCACGTCGTTGTCGCTCCGTTCCGGGAACACGGCAATAGAGTTCAGGGCCATCATGCCGGTTGTGCGGGAAGAAATACGGCCTGCTACATGGGCCGCTTTGGTGGAAGAATCGGTCGGCCCGTCGGTCGGCTGGGCGAATAAGAGCCAAAGTGCCAGGAGGGTGCTATGCTAGGGGACCGGCCGGCCAGGCAGAACTGGACCCCGACGGCAGGAGGCTGCCGCACTAGAGGATTGGCGGCCTACCCATTCGGGCAACGTGCACAGATGACCGGCCAGTCTAGCCGACCGGTTTGGGGAAGGGAGGCACTTCCTGGCACCGTCGGTGTGGAAAACTGGGGGGGGGCACCCCCCCCCCCTTTGGAGCCCAGTCGTCTTCGGTCGAGCCGCTCGGCCAGCCGGTCGGCCATCCGACCGAGCCAGCCAGGCTGCATGCCCTACCAAGAAGGGTCGTGCCACTTCAGGATGAGAAAAGTTTTGTAATTCTTCGGACCGGACCAACAGCCCTGCCGGGTCGGACCCGTCAAACTAGGTCAACCTAACCCGCTGGCCCACTAGGATAAATGGGGAGGCCCTGTTATTCACTTAAACATGAATAACTTAAGGACCGCGCGTACGATCGATGCGGCTTCTGCAGAAATGGTACACTTTCAATGATACATTACTTTTGAGACACTGTATGTGAGTTTCGAATGAACATGGATATATTCCGGGTTAGAAACGACCGTATTTCTAACCTGCCCCTAGAACGGAAAAGCCAATATCACTCAGACCGGGTGTCTGATTGACGCGTCGTTAGTTGCGTAGAGTTCCTAATGATGAGACGGAAAATTAGGATACATCAACTATGGACATCATGATAGTTCATGTATCGATCCCCTTGGCTTGTGGAGCGGACCCTCCCATAATCGAGCGTGCTATGTGCGGAAACCCTAGAGCTGGTTGTGACTGCATCGAAGATGGCGAATGAATGTGGATACTAAGTGGGTTCAGGAGTGTGGATGACTGTACTTGGATCCTCTGTGGGTTTGGTAGTGAAGACGACAATACTCAGATCCTATGTGGGTTCGACAGAGATGGTTACTGTACTTGGATCCTACGTGGGTTTGGCGGCGATGAATTTTGTACATAGATCCTACGTGGATTCAGCAGTGGAGATGATTCAGAGGTTACATCTATCATCTCTACCCCTCTTCATGAGTAGTATACCTGTCTGAGTTGAGTCTTGACTTACAATGAAGATCATCGATATGATTGACTTACTTTCTTGTGTGGACTGGGTAGTGCTTTCCTATGTGGACTGGGTTGTACTTGGACTCTCGAGTTAGAGCCGAACTAGAATTGATGAATTAGGTATATGTATGGTCATATACCTATGTAGAGTTGGTTGATACTTTTTGTTTATATCTATTCTTTGTGGTATATCCTTTGTGGATTCTGGGAGACTTTCAAGAGTCTCGAGGTCCCTACTGAGTATCGTATACTCACCCCTACATGGGCTATGCCTGCACTATGTTTTGTTTGATGAAGAGGATAGACAACACTGATCTAGGTGGAGTCTAGTGGAGTGGGACGGTACCTGGAGGTGGATCACTCAGAGGAACATTCACAGTGCGAATGGCCGGACCCAAGGAGTTGAGGAGACCTTCTGTACCCATACTTCAGGTGGGATATCCGGAGGACGACTCAGTGGTTGCTGGTATACTATACTTCAGCTGATCTTTCTTTACTATTTTACTGTACTTTCATTTGGATTTGTATTCTGGCCCATTTATTATCCAACACTTACTTTTGTACTCAGTTTACAAAGTGGTTACCTTAGCTTCTATACTCTGTTGTGTTTCATTCCTTATATAAAGGCAATGACTTCCCTTTTATTGAGATTTATGACATTGGTGCTAGTTTCCAGCCCATGGCCTATGGGAGGCGGTCTTGGGGTAGTCTTGGCACGAGCCCTGAGGACGGGTCATGAAAAATTGGTATCAGAGGAGTCGGTTCTACCGCGGAACATAGGACTCTGATAATTTCGTTCTTTGAAGCAATAATGTTAAGAGTATTGAGTGTGGTTATCAGTCCAGGGAGTCCAGTGTTGGTGCGACGGCCGACTTCTCCATACACCAGGACCCTGAATTCTGATTTCCTACTTAGTGCTCTAAAACACTGATTGCATCAGTGTTTCAAAAGTTTTCTTTGTGATTACTTTTTGTGAGCTCTCCCGGTATACTGTATTAACCGTGGCACTCATGTTTCTCTTCAGGATGGCCCCACGATGACAGTCCACAAGGGTTCCGAGCTTTGTGGAAGATGACAACCCAACGAGTGACGAGGCCTCAGTGTAGGTCCCCTTTAAAGCGGATGCACCAGCGGTACCACTACTCGCTGGGCCACTGATACCACCGGCCCCAGCAGTGGAGAGTGCATGCCTCCTGAGTGCACTGCATGAGTTTCAGCTACAGAGGCCACCATGGTTTCGCGGAGAGACAGACCCTTAGGTAGTCGAGGATTGGCTGGAGGTTGTTGTGCGAGTCTTCATATTGGTAGGGACATCGTCAGATCATATGGTGATCCTTGCGGTGAGTCTCCTGCACGTATAAACAGGTAGATGGTGGAGTCGGATTCTCCAGGTGCATGATGAGGCATCTCTAAATTGGACGAACATCGGGAGCCTCTTCCGCTCGAAGTTCGTTCCATCAACCCTCCATGCAGTGCGCATCTAGAAGTTTCTACACCTGCGACATGGCAGCATGACAGTAGCCCAGTACTCTGCGAGGTTTACCGACCTCTCGTGATACTCCACGGACATGGTATGAGACCCATTTTTTCGATCCCGGACCTTCGAGTAGGGACTGAGGCATTATATCGGTGCTTCGATGATCTCCCTCCGACGCATGCAGGAGTACGGGAGCGAGCCCTAATTCTGGAGATCTTCCTTGCTGAGCCTATGCCAGTAGTGAGGTCTACCCCAAGGCGACACGTAGCGGAGTTCTCTATAGCCGGCAGTAGATAGATGTCACAGAGGTCCATGCGGACCGGTCAATCAGGTGGGCGTCCATAGGATACTATTTCGGAGGTGCAGGGCACACGCAGAAGAGCCATTCATACGAGAGGCAGGTAGTTCTATGCACGCGGCAGGAAGGGCCACCTGGCTCGTGACTACCCGACCCTCCATGCAGAGGAGCAGCGGACGATTGAGGGACCACCCAGGCAGAGGAAGAAGATCGACTGTGGCATTCTGCAGGGAGCAGGATGATGTGACATAGGAGCTGGCCGAGCGGCGGGTGGTGGGCGACCCTTTGAGGCTCTACCACAACCACCACCTGGAGGTCCACCCCGACCACCAGGAGCTGGGAGATAGAGGCAAGATCAGTTTCAGGCAGCACAGACTTACGACCACGGTGCACCTAAGATGATTCGAGGAACTATCTATGTCTACTCCACCATTTCTATAGTTCATATAGACACAATAGCGAGTAATTATATTATTAATTATTCCTTTGTTCGGAGCATAGAGATTCTGACAGAGCCGTTGGATCGATCCTTGCGGCAATAGACTCCTACAGGAGGAGACTCGACGATTACTCACTCATGCCGGCAGTTTGAGCTTACTCTAGGTGGTGAGAGCTTCGGCTGAGATCTTCTTGTAGCGTCTTCGAGGACATACGACGTCATCTTGGGAATTTATTGGTTATCTACAATCAATGATCAGATCGATTGTATTATGCCCAAATTGCGGTGTGTCTGCACAGATGGAAGTAGGTTCACTATCACCAGTGAGAAGGGAGCCTTTGCATCACAGGTTCGACATTCGCAGAGGAGAGGGCAGCCGATCACACATCAGTTGGCTAGTCTCATCCATGGAGCGGTTGATGCGCGGAGTCTGTGTTTTCCTGTTGTGGTGGATTTGTATGTAGACGTTTTTCCTAACGACGTTCTAGGACTACCTCCTCACAGAGAGGTAGATTTCTACATTGACATGTACACCGGGACAACCCCTATATCTACTCCAGCATATCAGATGGCTCTCACTGAGCTTCATGAGCTGCAGGTACAGCTGGAAGAATTGCAGGGCAAGGGATTCATCTGACCCAGTGATTCACCATGGGCTTCTCCGATTTTATTCGCCAAGAAGGAGAATTGAATCATACCACTATGTGTCGGCTACCATCGCCTGAATCAGTTGAACGTAAAAAAAAGTATCCACTCCCAAGGATAGACGCCCTCTTCGATCAGCTCAATGGAGAAAGATAGTTCTCGAAGATAGAACTCATGTCAGGCTATCATCAACTTAGAGTTCAAGATGAGGATGTACAGAAGACGACCTTCAGGTGTCGGTATGGCCACAATGATTATTTGGTTATTCCTTTCGGCATAACAAACACTCCAGCAGTGTTCATGAGTATTATGAACATGATATTCTGGCCTTACCTCGATCTGTTTGTCATGGTCTTCATCACCAACATTTTTATTTACTCGACTACTGAGGAGGAGCACGCTGACCACTTGCGGGTTGTACTAGACACAATCCGAGAGCACCAGCATTATGGTAAGCTCTCGAAGTGTCGGTTCTGGATTTGAGAGGTCCACTTCTTGGGGCACATCATCTCTAAGGTGGGAGTTGCTATGGATCCTACGAAGATCGAGGTAATACTTTCTTGGGAGCCACCTAGGAGTGTGACAGAGGTGTGGAGTTTCCTAGGTCAGGATGGGTAATATCAGAGATTTGGGCCAGACATCTCCAGAGTTGCAGCACCACTTTCATCATTGACAAAAAAGGGGAAACCCTTAATATGGTCAGATAGATTTCAGTAGAGCTTACAAGAGCTGAGACAGAGATGGACCAGTGAACCCATATTGAGGCTACTAGAGGAGGGAGTAGGGTACATAGTTTACTTCGATGCATCAGGGACTGCACTCGGGTGTGTCCTGATGCAGGAGTGGGCAGTGATCGCTTATGGTTCACGATTGTTGAAGCAGCACGAGAATAAATATTCTACCCATGAACTGGAGTTAGCAGCAGTGGTCTTCGCCTTGAATATGCGGCGACACTACCTGATGGACGAGCACTTTACAATCTACTCTACCCACCAGAGTCTCATGTATATATTCTCGCAGAAGGACCTGAATCAGAGACAGCGGCGATGGCTTGAGTTCCTCCAGGACAATGACATTAAAATAGTCTATACTCCTGGGAAGGGGAATATAGTAGCTGATGCTCTCAGCAGGAGATCGGGCATTCATCTACATGGATAGGCGGTAGAGAAACTTTCCATGTTACAGATATCCTTCATGGATAGAGATAGAGAATACATTCTACAGTCACTCACAGTCACTTCTCTACTACATCAGCGGGTCATAGAGGCACATCGTGGGGATGTCGACTGTGAGACATGACCTGCACAGATATCCATAGGATAGGAACCTGATTGAATTTTTCTAGGAGGAGAGCACTTCATTCTCTTCAGGGGATGTACCATGTTACCTGTTGCATTATAGGAGGAGGTGCTAAGGAAGTTTTACACTACCCCTTTGGAGGTACATCCAGAAGTAGAAAAGCTGTACCAGGATCTCAGACGACAACACTAGTGGCTGGGTATGGAGGAGGTTGTGGTTGAGTTCGTTTCATGTTGCCTCACCTGTAAGTTGGTGAAGGCAGAGCACCAGGTACCGGTAGTCTTGGTGCTGGCCTTAGAGGTCCCGGATTGGAAGTGGGATGGGATATCCATGGATTTCGTGATGGGGCTCCCCCATACTTCCATAGGACACAACTCCATCTAGGTTATTTTTCAACCAACTAACCAATTCGGCCCACTTCCTACCAATCAGAGATCAGGGCTCAGTGGAGAGCTTGGGACGCCTCTACATTTAGGAGATCGTATGACCTCATGGTCTTCCATCGTCTATCCTCTCCGATCGAGATGCTCACTTTAAATCCTAGCTTTGGAAGGGGTTGCAGGAGGATTTTGGGACGCAGCTACGCCTGAGAAAAGCCTTTCATCCTCAGACAGATGTCCAGATGGAGAGGAACATTTAGACACTTGAGCACATGTTCTATTCATGTGTCCTTTACTTTGGTCGTAGATGGGAGGATCACCTATCCTTGGTGGAGTTTGGGTACAACAACAGCCACAACTCCACCATTAGGATAGAACCATATGAGGCATTGTACGGCCGAGCTTGAAAATCACCTATGTGCTGGATTAACCCTGGGGAGTCAGCACTCGTAGGACCAGAGATCGTTCAGGCTATGACTGAGAAGGTGCAGACCATCCAGGAGCAGATGAGGGTTGCACAGAGAAAGTTGAAATCCTATGCTGATAGGAGGCGGAGACCACTGGAGTTTGAGGATGGCGACCATGTTTTCTTACCAGTCTCACCTCGACGTGGATTATGGAGATTCGTCTAGGTCTGCAAGTTATCTCCACGCGTCATCGAAAATTTCTAGGTTCTCAGCAGGGTTGGAGAGGTGGCTTATCGCCTGGACCTTCCACCTCAGTTGTGCCGGGTGCACGACGTCTTCCACGTATCTCAGCTGAGGAGATACGTGCATGACCTGACGCATATCATTGATCATGGGGAGCTATAAATCGATGACGGGGAAATATTTGCGGAGGTCCCGGTGGAGATCGAGGATCGACAGGAGTCGGTCTTTTTGTGGACGGTCTATTCCTCTAGTGCGCATTCGTTGGCAGCACAGGAACCTCCAGGAGAGCACATGGGAGCGGGAGGCTCAGATGCATGCACAATACCCTTATTTGTTTCCCTAGTTTATGATGTAGCTTTATGGGGATGTAAATCCCTGAGGTTGGAGTAATGTAAAGACCGGGAAATTTCAAGGAAATTTTCTTCTTAAATACTTTGGAATTTTACGAGTTTGTGGCTTCTGAAGACACTTGATTCCAGCGCCCGGTGTTCTCGAAATCAATTTTTTATGTTTAGCTAAGGTATGTTCAGTAAACAAATGTGAGGGTTTTTCTATCTTTTGAACTGGTTCTCGGAATTGAAATATGAGGTCACTGATGAACTCAGAGTGCCGGTATTTTCTTAAGAAGTCTTTTACTATAGATGCGTTTGCACATGAGAAGAAGTTAAATTTTGGGGATTAAATAGGAAGAAAATACAATTGTGTACAATTTTATTTTATTATCCATGGAAGTTAAAATCACCAATGGGAAGTTGTTGGTGGGGCCCACAACCACCCAACTGCCCATGTGTAGTTATGTGGGAGGTGGGCCCACACGATCCCCACCCTTTTCACATTCCATAGCCCATTAACACCCTTTGAACTCTCATGTAAATTACATGAAAACTCCCAATTAATTTTGTATCCTTTAAATGTATAACTCTTAATCTCCCCTCTTTCCCTATTTAAAATTTCCAACCTATCACTTAATTAATTAGAAAACTCATGGTTTAATTAATTAAGTGAATTAGGATTTGAATTTTGTAATTTTGAATACATGGAAAATAAAAATAAAATAAGGAGATGCCTTATTTTATTTTGGTTATAATTGTTGTGTTATGAGGAATTGGGAGAACATTAGTGTTTTTGAAGAACATCCTCCTCAACGAAGAATGCCAACTCTCTGACAAAGAACTTCAACATGACGATCCCGAATTCTCCATCCTCTTCTTCCTCCATGAAAAGGGATGAGACACTGACGCGAGAACTCACCAACGATGTATGCCTTGTTTTCTTCACTCCGTGATAAAATGGGGAGACATCGCTTCCTCCTCGGACGCTCTCCATCGATATCTATGAATCCTCACCTCGTGACGCCATCAACCGCGATGCAGACATTGATCATCATTTATGGAGTTAGGGGTTATGTTCATTTTTAATGGATTACAATTGTGCTTTGGTTTTTCATTGAACATCTTATTTACCTCAACCATTTTCTATTTCTTTATGTGGAGGGCGCGAGCTGAATGAACACGGCCCGAAGACCCTTCGTTGAACCTGTTTATTTTATATAGAATTGGTAGGCAAAGGAGGAGGAGGCATGATGATGTCGTGCCGCGCCAGGAACCCGACAATGGAGGTCGGAGCCGTTGCACCCGTTGTGTGGGAAGAAATGCGGCCCGCTACACGGGCCGCTTTGGTGGAAGAACGGGCTAGCACATTGGCCGGCTGTGTGAAGAGGAGTCGTGACACCAGGAGGGTTCCTCGCTAGAGGACCAGCTGGCCCGTCGGCAGGTCGAGCAGAACTCTACCGCAGCGCCAGGAGGGCGCCGCACTTGAGGATTTGCAGCCCGCCCATGCTGGCCATGTGCATAGAAGACATGCCGGTCTAGCCGGCCAGTTTTGGGAAGGGCGGCACAGCCTAGCTCATTCGGTGTGGAAAACCAACCCCCCTTGGAGCCAGCTCAGCTTCGGAGGAGCCGCTCGGCCAGCCGGCCGAGCCCACCAGGCCGGGCCGAGCAGGGTCGCGCTAGGTTGGGACAGGCCGAGCCAGGCCGCGCTGGGCCGGGGCGAGCTGGGTTGCATCAGGTCGGGCCGAGCAGGGCCACGCTGGGCTGGGCGGCACCGGGCCAGGCCAAGTAAGGCGGCGCTAGGTCGTGCCGGGCCGCACCCCGCCGGGGCGGGCCTCACCCCTTCGAGCCGAGTTTTGTAATTCTTCAGAACAGACCGACACCGATGCTGGGTCGGACCCATCAAACTGGGTCAACCTGACTTGTCGGCCCATAGGGCTAAACAGGCCAGACCCTATTATTCACAAAAACATGAATAACTTAAGGACAACGCGTCTGATTTACGCGCCGTCTGCAGAACTGGGACTCTATCGAAGAGACAGTCCTTTTTCGATACTCTATGTGAGTTTCAGATGAACTTGGATATCAACCGGGTTAGAAACGAGCATATTTCTAACTAGGTCCCTGAAACAGAAAAGCCAATATCACTTAAATGGGGCATATGATTGACGCACCGTTAGTTTCGTAGAGTTCCGATGGATGAGACGAAACATTGGGATACATCAACTCTGGACTTCGTGATAATTGATGTATCGACCCCCTTGGCTGGTGGAGCGGACCCTCACGGAATCAAGAATGATGTGTGCTGGAACCCAAGAGTTGGATGCGACTATGACGATGATGACGACTGAACTTGGATCCTACGTGGGTTCGGCAGCGAGGAAGACCCTACTTGGATCCTCGGTGGGTTCGGCTGCGATGACGACTGTACTTGGATCCTAAATGAGTTTGAAACCTATGGATATGTACATGGATCCTACATGGGTTAAAAAATGACGACTTTTGTACTTGGATCATACATGGGTTCGACAGGGGAGATGATTCAGAGGCTACATCTATCATCTCCACCCCTCTTTGTGAGTAGTATACACGTGTGAGCTGAGACTTGACTTTCAATCAATATCATCGATATGATTGAGATACTTTCCTGTGTGGACTGGGTTGTGCTTTCCTACGTGGATTGGGTTATACATGGGCTCTTGAGTTGGTGTCAAACTGAAATTGATGACTTAGGTATATATATGGGCATATACCTAAGTAGAGTTGGTTGATACTTCGTGTTTATATCTTTTCTTTATGGTATATACATTGTGGATTCAGGGAGACCTCCGGGAGTCTTTGGGTCCCTACTGAATATTGTATACTCACCCATGAATGGGCTATGCCCGCTTTACATTGTGTTAGATACAGACGACAGACAACACTAATCGGCGTGGATTCTAGTGGAGCGGGACGGTACCTAGCGGTGGATCACTTGGCGGGAAATACACGGAGTGGACGGCCGGACACGAGGAGCTAGGGAGACCATCTGTACCCACCCTTTAGGTGGGATATCCGAAGGATGACTCGGTGGTTGCTGGTTTACATTCCTATAGTTGTCCTTTCTTTACTGTTGTACTGTACTTTTATCTGGGTTTGTATTCAAGCCCATTTAATTTCGAGCGCTTACTTTTGTACTCAGTTTACTTACTGTTTACAACATCTTGTATACTCTGTTGTGTTTGATTACTTATATAATGGAAATTCATTCCCTTTTAATAGGATTTATGCCTTTTTTGCTAGTTGTCGGCCCCTGGCTAATGGGAGGTGGGTTTAGGGTAGTCACCGAAAGAGCCCTGAGGACGATTCATGAAAAAATTCAAACTCTAGTGCCTTAAAAGGATATTTAAAGGAGGAACATCGAGGAAGAGGTAATCTTTTCAACCAATTTTTTCAAATTTCATTCTTCTTCTACTTCATCTTATTTTTTGTTTCTTTATAAATTACTAAAATAAGTATCAATAATATAATTATATGTTATTATTGAGATTAATCAACTATATTTCACCTTATATACCTCCTACAAAAAACAAAATCATCGTGCATTTATACGTACGACTTACCATCTCCAAATCGTGGTGTAATATGTTTTTCATAATTACAATACTTGGATGGGAATAATGGTAGAAATAATAACTATATATGATTAATATAACATGATACTTATTCTGAGATACTATAAACCATCCAATTCAACAACGCTAAACAATTATGGTAACAATATCATCACTCGGGTGAGCGTATGTCTTATCGTCGCCATAATGTGATGTGATTCGATCTACATAATCATCATTAAATCATGATTATATAAATAAATTTACTGAATAAATATTATATATATTATACTATTAAAAATATATAAATAATATAACTATAGAAAAAAAGGTATAAGAACTTCTTCCACAAAAAATACATAATAACGTAATACCTTTAATGACCAAAAGGCGTGTAACAATGAAATGTTACTAAAAATTATTAGAAAAAACAATCACAAATGTTTTGCCAAAAGTGATTATGATTCTGGAATAAATGAGTAACATAATTTAAATCATTATAAATGATGTTTAGATACATATGATGCATATCAGACCTAAGGTAAGAGATAACTTTTTCAATCCATTTTAATCTGAGATTGTTTATTCCTAAGTATATAATGGGTATATATTTTTCATTCATTTTCGTGTTTCCTAAATGTATTCCCATATAATGTGTTATATTATTATATTTATGTATACAGTCACAAATTTTTACTTTTTCTACTCGGTTTGGAAGGAATCATTTTTTACCATACGATGTACTTTTTCACTTTTCCAAAAATAGTACGCGGGGAATGTTTTTTAACTTATACGAGATGAACGACTTTTTTACATATTTATAATGCCTTATTTACATAAATATTCCTCTACATGTTTACATGCGTATTTTCATCAAAAAAATTTCTTTAAAATTTCATGACATTTTGAGAAAACAAAACATTATGGAAGAAGAATGGATATTTTCCTCATGAACTATTGTCAATTGTTTTATCAAAAATATTCTCCATCAAAGACGATGCTCATTAAATAGTGTTTTGTCTGTATCCGAATTTTCACTATGATCTGATTATGTTAATGATGGAATGATATTTTTTTATTGATTATGTTATGATGGAATGATGTTTAAGAAACCCATTTTAGTACATGGGGTATGCTATAATGAATGATTTATGTTTTATGGAAAACATAATAAGGGTTCCACTATGAGTTTGGTGGGACTTTTATCTCTCTTTAATGCATTGGGTAATGATTTATATCTCCCGAGATAGACATTTCTATAATGGAATGTTAATCTAGTTCACTGATACAGGGCTAGAATGAGGAGTGTACTCGGTTCAGTAATGGACATTCTTTGATATTATGTTCTTGGAAAAGGTCCATGACTAATATGAATTTATTATCTATGGTTATGTGTTTGTGAAAAAAATTCATATCATATATTAGGACTATTGGGATTACATTTGAAGTTTATGATTTATCCCATTATATGATATTGTGACCATTTATGTGCATGATATGATTTTCAAATGTTATGTTCTTATAAATATGCTAGGATTTTTATATCATTTTTTTTACCCTTACTGGGAATTTGAGCTCAACCATTTATATGTTAATTTTCCCCAAAAAAGGAATATGTGTATCAAGTATGATATGTAAAAAGGAGTCTAGATATCATGAAATAAATGGAAGATAATATAGATGTTTTAAGAACCAGTTGTTTATGTTTCCCAGTTTGTAAGGACACTATACATGTACGGTTCAGTCATGGTTTTGTTATATGTTGTAATTTATATACCTCAATTCTATAGTTATATTAATTTATGTAATTTATGGGTCATTATAAACATCCCATTATTTATTTTATTAACAATAATCATCATGATTCTGGTTCCTTAATTAATTCCATGAAATATGTGTACTTCAATCATTTGGATTATCATAATATCACAACAAATACTACAAAATTCAATAAAAATAGATACTTAATACTGTATGAAATAAATTAACAATAAATTTTGACTTTTATCATTAAATCATTTTACATTCTAAACTATGAATAATAGTTTATTCCTAGATATCACACTATTTATAAATTTCAGATCTAACATGTTACCATAATACAAACAAAAACATATTTCTGTGATCGATACCAATTTATTAAAATTCATTGATAAATTATTATGTTATTTTCAATGTCATCTATGATTCAGAATCATATAGATAATTGATTTCAAGTAATCAAAGAGAGAATCAACTAATACCATACCTAAAAAGATCAACGACGTTCACCGCAAGAGATAAGACCATGAAACCAATCTATGGTAACCCCTCTTATATGAACTTCATCCTCCCGAGGACGATTAATCCCAAATGAAACTTCCAAAAATAATATAATACTTATTATAAACTAAGTAGATCATCTATCATCACATGAAATTTATAATCGGAGGAAAAATAGATCAAATGAGAAAAATATAGGAAAACTATGAAGAAATACATGATAGATCCACCAGGATAACTATTGAAAAAAATTGGAGCCCAAAAATCTATTTTCATTAAAGGGACTTCCAAAATAAAGAATAGGGGGTTACCAATTCTCTTAGAAAGAGCGTGTTGGGAGATTCATCGATGTGGTTTGACATCCATAGTAGTTGAAAATGTTTTAAACAATAATAAAATGGGGAATTAAACGTCGTGTAATCCAATTTCTTATCAAGTGATCCTAAAAGATAGATTTCCATTGAAAAATAAGTAAAATATTCATTTTATTTATTTTTCTGACCCTGCTTCATTAAATCTCATGAACCCCACAATCTTGTCATATAACATTACATTATGTGAAATCTATTATACATCTAGATCATAGTAGCCATGCCCCTACAGTCTGCCATCGATCCTCCTTTAATCTTATTGGTCCTCAGAAACACAAAAATGGTCAATCAACCTAGATCATAGACCTCAAATTATAAAACTCTAAATTCATTATTATTCTCAAGAATCCTAAACTATGCTAGAGAGTAAATGGAAAAGGGTTTCCCTAAATACACACCCCTTAAGATACCTCTCAATGATCTCATCACATAGGAGGTCATCCGCTTATCCCAAGCCAAATGGTCTCAACACATTTAGTTGATAAAATACTCGTAGTTTATTATCATCCTATAAGTGGTGAGAAGACTCATTCAACCATGGAAGTTAAAAAATGTAACGAACATCTCATACCAACTCATCTTTACCTCCCATGGGAAAAAAATAATCCATTACATGTGACTAGACATATATCCATCTCATAAACCAAAACAAATGTCATGAATCACAAAATGAAAAATGTTATAAGTGATTATTTAAACCCAAAATAGATCGTTGAAGTGAGCACATGTCTATGACCCATGATCCTAGTTAATCTTCTCTATGACATTGTTCCACCACAAGACATGAAACAACAGTACAAAACACCCCCACAACATATTCTCTTGGCAGTCTTGGATCTCCACATTCCACTCTTCTACGGTTACATCATCGTCAAGATAGATCGTTTCCAAATTTATGACATAAAATTTATCATGAATGTAATGACAGATCTATGAAACAAGAAAAAACACCGTCTGTATGGATCTTTTCTAGTCTAAGCACAATACGAAATGCCCCATGTATAATAAGTGTTAAAAACAATATGTTCTAGCAAACCTTCAAAAAATCATACTCCAATGACAAAAACCTTGAAACCCAAAATTTGGGCTCACCAAAAGAAACACATGATCCCCATAATCAAACTTTATAGGTCACTTCCTATGATCGACATGAGATTTCGTAAAATCATGTGCTACCTTCATCCTCTCACAAATCACCAAAACCATCATTGTCACATTGTGTAACAACACTATCCTAACAATAGCCGACTCTCTAACCCAAGACTATCATTAAAGTGAATGGAAATTTCGTTCTTACATGGACGCTGATGGTACCATACTAGTGGTGGTGTGAAAACTATTGTTTTTAAAAAACACTATATGGGATGCTTCCTCTTCCATGAACCTCAAAATTCTATCATAGAAGAGTGAAACTTGTCTTCATGTTTCTTGCTAGTCCTCTCTAAATTATGGTACATAATTAGATAAAAAGTAGGGATATGTTAAGGATGATAACCAAAAGAATGTAGTAATATTCACGACACACTAGAGGTAAAATTAGGATCTCAATAAAAATGACCATACTTGAAATATTATGGAGTCTCGCCACATCCATTATAAATTTCTTGAAAAAAAACACCACTGAGATCGAATCCTTGATTACTAAAAAGTTTGTTTCTATTGTCAAATGGTCCACCCTTACCCATATAGAATCATATCCCCCATAATATCATGGTAATATGTAAAAATAGTCCATCAATAATTCCTCTTATGTCCACTAAGGACCGTCTAACAGCAAGATTAATCAACTGAGATCATGGTGTTTGGATTTAACCTTCTAGGAAATGTATCATAGATAAACAAACTTTACAATTTTAAAAATCAACCTTGGACACCAAAATGACTCCTCAATGATTGAAAAATATTTTTCAAAGTGGGAAGTGTTACTATAGGAGGGAAATGAAACTCCAAGAGAACCATATCACTCATCACTAATTGGATGAAAATAACCCCCTAAATACAAACTTAGTGTTGCTAATCCTCAAATCATCTATGAGTGGCCTCACCAATAACAACTAAGTCTCTCCATAATTTTATATCTGGATCCAAAAAATAGGACTCCTCTAGTTGATGTTATATAAATGATTGCACCATCATCTGAATATTACAACATCTACCCCCAAAATTCACATCTATCATGATTTAATACAAAATTTTCTCCTATCAATCTATAAGAATTGCACGATTCATTCACTACATCACTATGTGGATTCATGATCTGAACATCAGCTACATCATTCCCCTTCCAAGGAGTATATGAAATCTCAATGTCATAATTCTTTAATAACTCAATTCACTATTGCTGAAGAACATTTATGTAATGATGGGATAAAACATACCTCAAGCCCTTATGATTGGAGAATCCAAAAAAACACTCTACTTTAAGGAAATGTTTCCACAAACTCAAGAAAGACACTACTACTACTAACATGATATCATGGGTGAAATTGTTGAACTCATGGGGAGGTAACTATCAAGACCAATAAGAAATTAATGGTCTCTACTGCATCAGAACATAGCCTAGTGAAAATCAAAAATTGATTAAGGAAACCATAAATTAAACCCCTTATGCTGTAAAAAATTGGGCACTGAACAACATCTATATCAGAAACTCAAAAGATATATAACCCTAATTTTTCCATAAGAAATCCAAATAAATTCCATACAACATTATTAAAGGATTCACAACCCAAGGTAAATTATCTATGATCCTCCTATACTAGGCTGCAAGACTGAGGAAACATTACACCACTTCCACAGTCATGGGTGCTACCCATGTCACACCTACATATAACATTTAATTATCCACAGATACTCCCGATTGGGATAGAAAAATCCCTGCGAAACATAATTCTCTATCAAAAAACAGACACATTGGAAATATCCTAGACAACCTCTCCAGACAATGAACTCGCAAAACTAAAAAAAGATACTCTATGTTACCATATATAGATAAGGACAACTCATGGATTTCATTAATGATATTCACCATGAACATAACCAAGAACTCAAAAAGAACAACCTTATATAACCCTATGAATACTGCTAGATCATTTATTACATTGAAAATCATCCCAAAGAGCCCTTAATTCCATTGAAAACAAGAAAAACATGTCTAGGGAAATTAACCATCATTTACCCACATATGATGATATCATTACCTGAAATTGATATTTGAGAACCAAATTGTACACTTTATTTGATCGAATTAATCAATAATTTGTTGATGTTTGTAGTTGTTCTTCAATATAACTTGGTCCAGATGATGATAAATTTAAAACAACTGAAATCGTTCATTAGCCTTCCTCATGAAAAATTCTACTGCACCCCAAGCTGAAACACTCGACTGAATAAAACATCCTTACAAAAAACAATCAGGATGTATATATAGAAATCAAATCATAGAAGGTGGAATCCTATATGGTGGAATAAATATATGAGACATGCCTAGCTGTAAGTTGATCATGTACTCGACCTCTCATAATGGGGGTAACGATACAACCACTTATAGAAATACATTAGGGAACTATTATATGAAAATGGGAAACAATATTTTCTAAAAATCTGATTAACTCCGAATAATCCTAGCCATGAAGGATGATAAGGACAAAACATGCCAATTATCCATTAGGTTGTCCTTATAAGAAACAGAAACTACTCTCTCTCTATCATCATTGAATAAAAAATTCATCCACCTGATGTAATCTACTATTGCATTCCCCAAATACAACCAATCTATTATGAATATTTTGTCATGTGGTTGTGTCCATAAACATTGTAAATACCCCCATGAGTATTACAGTCCCATCATAAGCATGTAGCTTCTACATATGTCAATCATGTTATCTTGACCTCTTACATGTTTAGTCAATTATGGGGGCCCTAAAGGTCTTTCTACATCATGTCCCACATAATGGACAAGGTAATGTCTTGTAATGTAGTGTGTCATTCCCAAATCAATAAAGAAATGAACCAAATTATAAAATGAACAAATGGAACCTTGAATGACATCATCCCCACAAGGAACTAGAAACTCTAAAGCATGATGTTGTCCATGACCTTATCCAATGCCTATCCAACCCTTCTGACAACAACCTCCATTGTCATTCTCTTCTATTTTAGTATGGAGAACATCATGGATTTTTCCTCTTCCTACCCCATCTGCTCTATATTCATCCCAAACTGGAGCATCATTCTGCTGTTGGCACAACTGTTAGAGCCATAGAAGAAAAAACTAAACCAGAAAAACTAGAACATGCTGAGTACTTAGAATGTCTGGGAAAACTCAACACTGATGACAATGTCCTACATAAGAAAAAAAATTTGTCTGATCCCTTGGAATGTAATTGACAGCCACCACAACTAGGGAAATTGGGCATTGAGGAGTGATACCATCCTCAGATTGATCATAATTACTTTTTCCTTAATAATTGGGAACCAATTACAATAAATGTACTTCATGATGAATCCTAAAGACTATCGTATCATGATTATCTAGTTTGGGATAACATACTTTCAATGTCATCATATTTTTATAACACCTTTAAATATGTCTTCAACAAAAATAGGGTGACATGATAGTGGATATATAGAATCAAATAATCCTAGAAATACATCTCCCTGGCCTCCTTGTATTGAAATCGGTCCAATTCATGTCACAAAAGGTTCCTAAAATAGATATCAAACTCTCAAACAGCGTATAACCCCTATATGAGTGTAACAAGCTCTATGGGACTGGCCACCATCATGTATTCAAAAATAAACACATCTCTAAACTTGTCTCAAAACTCCTCCCATGATACTAAAGACTACTTATGATACCCAAGGAACAAGAACCACTACTGCATCACTACACCATGAAATATTATCACAACCAATGACACACATTTCTCCATCCATGCATGGATAAAAATGATGGCTATATCAAACTCCTCTTACCAATGTTATATGATAGTATCTGAAATGGATCGTTCAAACCTCTACAGAATCTGTTGCAAAAACACTTAACTTATCCTCCCCTAATGTTCATCATCGTCAACTTCTACTCTTTGATGCTCTGTTAACACAACCTATATAACATATTCTCTGTGAACATTTCAAGGATATCTACCTGGACCCATACATCTATTATAAAAAAAATATATCCAAAAAAAATCTTATATAATAATTTAACATTAATTATTTTATTTTATTCACTTTAAGTTACCTTATCCCAAATTCTTCCCATTAAAACCAAGGAGAAGAGAAGAATGAATCATGAACCTTTCTTAGGTCTCTAACTATCAACTTTTATTGCCTCATTTTGTAGCCACATTAATATTAATGGTAAGTGAATTATATCACATGGGGCCCAGAAGATATATTACTAAGATATTATCTCATGTTTATAACACATGATAAATGTAGCTAATAACATTACCATACCAAACACTTAATCCTCACAGATGTGCAATCCCACACTCCATCCAATCTCTCAAACATATCTATAATAATACAATTTCACAAACCCTCCCTAGAATATGTACCTCTAGTAAGTTTTAAATGGTAGAAGAGAGATAGTGACACCCACGTTGCTCCATTAGTTGGCCCCATATTGGTGACCATCACTAAGGGTATGATAAACACATAGATGGGAGGCATTTCCCTCGAAAAGAAAACAATATTAAGATAGAGGTAAAACTAAAACAAATTAACCCCGATTGATATTCCAATATATATTAAAATGAAAAATATTCATCTATTGTGTCATGAAGGAATTACTACAACTATAAGGAAAACTACAAGAACCAAATGAAAAGAATGTCGATACTGACCATGATGCCTAAAAGAATCAAAAAACCCTTCATGCTAGTAGTAACCATCCTGATCTAAAACCTGATTTTTCAAATCTGAAGAATAGTATAAATATATATACGGTGATTATAACCGTATACTCAGTTTTATCTTACCCAAATAGTCTCTTAAAAATTTAATTAAAGAATACTAAACAACAATGAATTATAATTGAACCTAACTCCTCACGTAAACATGTATATAATTTTCCCAACCTCAACATAGATACTCTCATCTAGTTTAAACTAAAAGATCATATTAGATAATAAATAATATCATTGGTAACCCACAACCCCTTCCCTACTAGTTTTCCTATCTTCCCCAACATCACACATCCTGAGCACTTCTCTCCATAAAGGGTTTTCAGTGGACACCAAAGAGAAACACCAAAATAAGTACCTCATGTAACAAAACACCATGTCCTCATCAAAAAAATCATCCAATTAGTTTCTATGAGAAACCACAACCCATATAATGTTTATCATATTTCCAATATTATACCTCAATTTAAAAAAACAATACACTATGTAAGGAAACACAAATTTTCGTGACATATTCCTATTATTCCTATAGTTTTCCAATTGGAAACTATATAAAAAATCAGTGTGTGTGAAATAAAAATAGGACAATTCATATATATACACACATAAATGTATAAAAATAACTATAATTAATACCATCATGTGTAACAACCAACATGAGATATCATTTAAATTGGGGGTAGTCATCATTCCATCCTCCCAGTTTGATTTGGTGTACCACCCCCCATGGTTACGAATCATCATGGTGTCGGTCAACCTAACAGTAAGGGTTGAGTAGCATATAGATGAAAAAAAGGTAAATGATTTAATATATCTCAAAAACCACAATATTTGAATAGAATAGTTAAATAATGAACGATAACTAACATATCTCGGACTCCTGACTACCAATACTAATACCAGATATCCAATGGTCAAACAAAATTTTATAAGATAAATTAAATTGCATCATTAATTTTCATCTCTATCACTTTATGTTAATTAATTGTTTATCCATTAATATACTATTAGCATCTCTAAATTAAATTATATTATCATTAAAACAATGTCCCATTCCGTTTAATAATAAGAAAACTGATTCTATGGATTCTCAAAATTGTAACCACAATATTTCATCAAATCCATATCCAACTCAATGGGGCAAAAGTTATTAATAATTTAATGACATTACATTAAATTTTAATAGGTACACTAGAAAAAATATGGAGATACTAAAAAAGGAATGAAACTAAGGACATCCATCATCCTCATGTAGTGGGGAAAAGAATTTAGATAAACTAAAAACATAGTTGTTGACCAGTGAATAGAGTCAAAAAAAAGTCTGTATTTCATATCAATGGTTAATATGAGTTCTAACCCATTCCATCATCTTCACTATCCTTATCAATACCAACATTCATATAAAAATTCATCTCACAACTCAAGGCTTCAAGTGTTTCCACAAAAACCTAGCCTCCCTCCCCACAAACCAAAACTACCCACCTAGCATAGCCATCCTAGTCTCACATCCCATCCAAGCCTCCATGACCAATATACCACAATAGCTTATAGGACTATCTATTCTTTGATTATGTCATATCACGAGTAGCAGGAAGTATAAATAAAAACTGGTCTCTTGGCCCTAAAGCAATGAATTCATCCTTCAAAAAAATGATCAGTCAAGACTAAAAAGCACAAGGCACTTGTTATTTACAAGAAAGAATGAAACTCAGTACCTACAAAGGAAAAATAATTTAACACAAAATGAGTTCTTAATCCATCTAGAATTTACTGATTCATTATTCATAGGTTCCAACTACATGAATCCAAAGGAACAAGATATATCATGCTATCAAGAAATTTTTAAACAATAAATTTAACATTCCATTAGTTATTTTATCAGAAATAATCCTCATGATTTGGGTTCATTAGCCAAATCAATTAATCATTCTTACTAGCATCAATATAATTATCCTCGTATAACAACACAAACCAAAACAATATTTTTTAATAATTAAAATTGAATCATATAGAAATATTATTATCAATTATTTATGGATTTACATTATTTTAGAAACTCACATGATAAACCTATAAAAAAATAACATCATAGTTATCATGTTATCTAGAAAATCAAGTGGCAACACATTATCATTTCAAAAAAAAATGACATTGAATCGATAACAACTCATCTATCTTGTTCAAAAAATTATTAAGTTAATTTTAGTTGATCCTAGCGGATAAACCATGATAACACCATGCGTGTGTGTAATTAAATAGCGATGTAATTATTTCACTACCTTGGATGTTCATCAATGTTCTTTTCATGATAATGGACTGCACAACATATTTCTGATAACTGATTCCACAAGAATTGCAACCACTCAGTGACTTCACAACATAACCACATAATCAAAAACCAATCAAATCCACCATTAGAATCATGGGAGATCATACTACGTCACATTTAAATATTAATTGGAGTAAAAAAGAAATCAAATTGGAATGAAATGCTAGAAAATTAAAGAAAAAATACACCATGGATCAACCCAGTCCCATAAGGATCGATGATGGAAGCTTGATGGTTGATTCCCACCAACGTGATAACCAAAATACTGAAGTGGGGGTTTCCGGGTCACTTGGAATAGGAGATATGGTAGATATAGCCATAGGGTTTTACAACCCATGTGGATGAAAAATTTATAAACAACCCTTCAGTGGGGAATTACATGACATTTAATCCACTATTAAATCTTGGAAATCTCAGGGATCAGTTTACTAAGGAAAAAACATGACCTGTTAATATTATTTGTTTTTCTATCCCTGATTCATTACATTTCATGAAACCCACTTCCACATTGTGTAACATTACATGATTTGAAATATACACCTCATTTTTCTCCTAGTATCCAAGCCCTTCAAGTCTTCCTCCGAGCCTCCTCTAAGAACCGCGTTCTTCAAAAAAACAAAATGGGTTGATTCACGATGATCTATTACCTTACACTAAATATAACTCATAAAAATTTCAGAAATATCAAATGACTAAATCAAAATATCATTTAATCTCAGAAAATATTATTATATCCTTTTATTATAAATCCTAATCAAATTTTACTACTACATTTTTATTATAAGAATATTTCCAAATAATGATTATATAAATAATTTAAAAATAATTATCATCAAAGCCAAAAATAATTTTCAAGAATTAATTAAAAACTAACTCATATATAATGATATGATTTTAAACAAGTTAATTTACATTTCATTCATCATATACATTTGTGTATTTATTTTGTGAACACAAATCCACTTCGATCTCATCCTAGATGTTGACAAATGATATTGACAACAAAAATAATTCCTTTAAGAGATCCACTGAAACCCAATAATTAAATACATTTTCACATCATGAGTTTTAGTATAAATTATTTATATTAAAATTCACATGAGTACATATCGAGTCTTTATATACATATAAAATATGAATAATTAATTTATTTTTATATGAATTTGAAAAATATGTTTCAGAAGTAAATTTAATCTCCCCAATCAATAATTCATACTTATATTTGGAAACATCACATCACAAAAAATTAATTCCTCCATATCCATTGGATGGAACTATTATTGAAGGACCTAAAATTATTAAATTTCATATTCAATTAAATAAATTTAAATTAATATGACATGAAATTAAATTTCATATATTCATGAACCAACTATAAAAAATTAATATACTTAAGGTGTATAAACAAACAACGAAAATTCATTGGGGACCGAACAATAATATGCACCACTTGATATAATCAATAATGAAAAATGTAGTCTCCTACCCACCGTAAAAAGGATAAATAGTAATGAAATATCATTTTATACACCAATAAAATAATAATTATACATAACTCAATTAACAAAAATCGATTAGAATGTTTGTTATATATTTTCATGTATCATGAGAAATTAAATATACATGCATATCGTGATTCAAAAGTTTAGATATATGAAAAAATTAATAAGTTATAGTTCAAAAAGACACCCCCATGCATTAAAATATATTATATATCAGTAAAAATTGAACAATTTAAATTAAATAAAAATTATTCACAATTCAAAGTTTTTTTTCAAATAAATCATTTAATAAAAATAAATATTTCATAAAACACATCCGGTTTATTGTAGAAAAAAATGATAAAACAAACATGTTCGCATATTTATAGTTAATTGAATTAATTATTTTACTTATTAATAATAATATTCCATTTATAAAATCAATATAAAAATAAAATAATTTCAGTATTGTGTCTTTCACCTTGTATTTCAATCCACTCACGTGTTTCCCAATTGTGGTTCCCCTCCATCTATCATATATATTTTTATTTTTATTTTCTATCTATATTTTTTAAACTAGTAATAGTTACATGAATTTTCTATACATTTCTTATATTACTGGAAAATTAATCATGTTGATCATTAATTAATTTAATCCATAAAATTTTATTCAAGTGGATTTTCATTGTTAAGCCAACAAAATATAAAATATTAAAATTTAAGACAATAAAAAATCCTATAATTTTTTTAGATATTTGGTGATTGTAATCACATAATATTTTATAGAAACATTTTAACAATATAATCCAAATATATTAATGTAAATATTTTATTTCTTAAAGGAAATTCCCCATTTCTAGATTCTGAATAATTAATAAAAACGAAATTTAATAAAATACATCTATCAATAACTATTTTGGTTTAAAATGAAAACTCAATAAAAATGTACCATAATCAGTTTTGAATTAAATATGATCCACCTTACATGGATTATGGGATGCATTGATCATATAGATCTACATATGAAATTCACTCTCTTAACCCAATCCACTGATAAATTAAAAGATAATGATATTTAATAGTAATATCTTATTCATGAGACATGGTCAATGATTACATTATATATGAATTAATAAAAATTTATGGATCCTCTATGGGTGAAGGGGATATTCATGTAAAAAATATATATGTGATTTATTTTCTATGATCTTATGTTAATTTTCCCTATTATTGAGGGCTTTAAGTAAATCTATGATGGAAGATCACAAAATTCACTCAATATATGTAATAATAGTTAATTATATTCATTTACTATGTAAAAGGTGGATAAATGAGGATAAATAGGATATTCAAAATCATATAAGATAATTTTAAATCAAAAATAGAATTTAACAATATGGTAATAGAAATGATATTATTTACTATGAATTAATCTATTTCTTGGAAATCTAGAATTCTTAGTTTACATACAAACTGTGGAACATCATTCATCTTATAAATAATTATCTAAATCCTTTGAAACCACCATGTATGGTTTTTTTAATGAGTTTTTTATCCATTAATATTAATTTTCATTATCCAAAAATCATATGAGGCTACAAGATTTAGTAAAAAAATCAATAAAAAAACAACATAATACTTGAACACTAGATTTATGATGTTTATAGTGGCATTATAATTACACAAAACATATTTTTATTGAAAAAATAGTATTTGAAATTTTTAAATAACAATACTATATTATCCATGAAAATTTCCCATTTTGTAAATCTATCAGTAATTTAATTTTAATTGACAAATTTATATTCAATATAACAACAATATGTTTTGAAATAAAAAATAATGTCAAATTACAATAATAATATAGAAATATTTAAGGTTAATATATGAAAATAAATTTATATATTTATTTTAGTAATAAGTGAATTTTATAAAAATATTATATCCCAATAAATTCATAGAGGATTCCATTAGATTTTGATATCAAACTAAGAGGGTATGGGGGATTCTTGTGGGACATGTTTTTGGGAATATGTTTGTTTTTACAATATCCTACCATAATTAAAATCTATGTTATTAGTTAATATGATTGTAACCTATATTTAAATATTGGATGTAAATAAATCACATCACACAATATTTTGACATGGTTTAGTACTAATTTATACTCATTTCATAAATTTTTAGGCACCAAAAAATGGATTTTCCAATATAACACATTTTTCAATTATAATTTTCTAGGAAATATCTTTTCATAAATCCATGTTTTAAATCATCCAATTGGTTATGTTTATACTCTGCAGTAATCTGACTACATCTACATTTTTTTGAAATACCACCAACCATTGAATAGATTGTATACCCCAATCTTGATCTAATATTGAAATTAGTCAGAACCCATAGTCTCAAGATAGTAACATTATATTTTATCATGTAGAAAAAATTAATATATATTTTTAATTTTTATCTTATTTTGATGTAATACTATATTTTCGAAAATTGGGTACACATATTTTAACATATATATGTAACTAATCATGTTTTTTGGTCTCGCTCAGTCATTCTCACCGCCTATAAATGATCATTTACCTCAGGGAAACAAAACTAGGGATATTGTAAATTATTTATGAGAAGGTCCCGAGCATAGTTACTATAACACTCCATTGTTTCTGAAAATATTTTTTTCTAATAGTCTAAATGTCGTTGATAGTTTTTGTTACATCCATCATCTAGTTTTAATGATTCATAGAAGAATAAAAATAAAACTACTTAACTGTTACTGTTATAACATATCCATTAAACCCAATATTATAAATAGTTGTTCAATTTTTGTTAAATATTAATGATAGTTAATTTGTAGAATGAAAACCAATTGATACAAAAAAACTAAATTTTTAGTAATGATTTTATTGTTCTGAAAATAAATTTTTTTAAACAAATAATATCTTATTTATTTATAGAAAAATAATAAATATAATTAATGAAAATTTTAAAAGATCAATTTAATATAATATTTTATTATTTTTAAATAATAAATTAAAAATTAAAATTGGGTGAATTAATGTGATATTTCCAAAAAGTACAATTTTATGATGAATAGTTAAAAACATTTCTTTTATTGAAACATCATTTTCATATAAAAAATAAATAATGTAACGTTTTTATAAAATGGTATTATAGGTAAAATTAGTTTAATATCATTTAAATGAAAACATTTCAGTTCACATGAATCATTTTGAAATTTAATTTTTAAATAATACTTTTTCAAACGTGTTGAGTTTTTCGCTTCAGGAAACTGCTTTCCTATCACATCTGCGAGTTAAATTTCAAATTTTTGTTTCCACAAATCTTTATGGATTCTAAAAAAAGGTAATACATATTTATAATCATAATAATTTAAATTATCTAATATTTTAAATTTTAATTTTAACTATAAATAATAGTAAAAATAATAATAATGATTGTAGTAGTTAGTTGAAACTTGTCTCTAACGTGTGTTTAAATAATAGGGTATGAGTTTAAAATAGACCAAAACATATAAAAATTATTTTATTCCAATAAGGGGACCTTATATTATATTTTAATCAATTATATCCCATTTTGGATACTATAGTCCTGTAAAAAACATGGGTACACCATTTTATTTCCACAAATTAAAAGTGAGCCACCGGCCTCACTTATACATGGCCATCCCATAGCCTCTTCACATAACACTTCCAAATACATTTTAATATCCCAATACCTACCGTAGTATCCTACTTAATTCCACACTCTCATCTTATAATCCTTATATTATTATTAAATCCATCCTAATAATCAATTTTTTAATTCTAACTAAATGAATGTTTGTAAAGAATTTGTGACACCGCTAACCGAGTATTTTATTTCTCACTCAATATATATAAAATATTATCAAACCATTTTGATACAAAAATTCATTATATTCCATATTATTGTATTTTTATTTAATTTAATAACTAATGTTAATTTACCTTACAATAAAATGGGATATAGAATTTATCATTTTTGTGAATGGAGAACAACCATCTCATAAAATAGTTTTTTATATTTTCTTATCACCACATATCATGTATTTATTTAATGATGAATTTGAAATTTATATATAGTATATACACTATAATTATACTAAAATTTTTATTATATAACATATAACTTATTCATTCTATATTTGGGGAATTTGATAACGTCGCTCGTGTGAATAGAGGACTACCGCCTCACAAGGTGTTGTGATTCGATCATGATTTTTTTGGATGGTAATAAAAAATATTATAATGAAAATATTAGAAATATATGACATACAAAATAATCGTCATTTTTAATTTATTATTTAGTTTCTTATCATTCAATCCGTTGACAAAATGGGAATAACAATAATGTGTATGTAGGACCCAACATCTCTTTGAATGGTGTATTTAGTTTTCTATCACTATATTTTATATTAACATATATACATATATAATTAATATATTTAATACTCATATAATGTTTTAAATTATTCATATATTGATACCAGGATCAAAATTACAAGGAAAAATAAAAAATAAAAATAAAAATATACAGGATAATCAATGTTGTCATTTCTTGAAACATACCATTAACAGGAAATTGATAATTAATAAGTAATTAATGGTCATAAATATATCATATATTTAATTTCTATATATTTATATTTTTATGTTTCTATAATAGATATATAATTATTTTATAATAATAATATTTATAATAATAATATTTTTGGTATGAACATGTAAAAATAACTTCTGACTTAATCTAATGGATTTTTGTCTTGGATTGTACTTTTGAAAGAGACATGCCATACTCTCCACATATTTTGTTGTTGTTTGTATACTGTTCATAAATGTATTATATGATTTAACACCTTAATATTAATATGTGTTTAACATAAATTTTACGACCTCTCATTCAAATGGATTACAATTCTATGTGTCTTTTTTAGTATATCTCTTATGTTACAACATTATTGTTTCTCTAGATTGATCCGGAATTTGATTACAATTATGAATTCATCTGATCCATCTATCACGAATACATTATTATTTATTCTCCTCTATATATTTAGAAACTATACTTATATTTTTACATCATCCAACAATCCTTACGATCTTAAGAGTTGACAATGATGTTTTTAATGATAATATTTTTCTTCCATATTCATTTAGAATATTGATTTCATAGAATATAATTATACTAAAAATCGATTCAAGAAAATGTTTTAGAATTATTAGAATGAATTCATAAATAAATTTCTTCACATTTTTTAATATTTATTTTTTTAATGGATTCATATTATCATTTTCCAAAATAAATCCAATTTTATTTTAATAAATATGTTAAAGAAATAATTTTTTTGAAATGCTAGGCATGAATGGAAATATCCAAAACTGAATACTATTATTTTATTTTGAATATTCATTAATATTTGAAAATATTTATTGTGAAAATTTTCTCGTAAATATTTTTTTATTTGTAATTTTTAAAAGAATGTTTTACAACATATGTAATATTTATTGAAGAAACGATCCATGTTATTTATATTTACAAAAAATCCATTTAAGATGACATCCTATATGGTTAATTATTCTTTACATTAGATATGATACAAGGATAATATTATTATTATTTATCCAAATGTTTTAAAATTATGATAATGCAATATTTATAAATTACTTTATTATTCCTTATATTATTCCATGGTAAAATTCAAATAAAACACATTTATTTCTACATTTGTTACAAAATTATGAAATGATTATGAATACAATTTCTTATATGTAGGTCACCATATGATGAAATTTTTATAATCTCCATTTCATTTATTATTTTATAATATTATCAATGTTTTATGATCTTGTAGAACACATATGTATTAATTTAAATCAATAAATGGGGGGACATATATCTACCTCCAATGAATTTGGTATATATTTATATCTCATGAAATAATAAAGAATAATATAGTGAGTGGAAATAGTTATGTATTGTACTTTGTCCATTATTATTGTATTAGGATATAACCATGAATATTATTATGGTTTTGGAAGTAAACAGATTCGACTATGATAGTCTTGTAATTGTATTGTGAAATACTAAGGAAATTATTTTCTATTATTATGAAAATTCACCAAATAATTTTATTATTTTAATGTTATGCTCTCATGGTTCATGTTCTTTGAATTTATTAGGATTAATTACTTTGGAAATTCCATGATTTATTCCTTGAATCATGTTTATGTTTTATGAATTTTATTGTTTTGTTTTCAATGGATGTTAACATTTTCTAATACCCCTATCCTAATATAAATTGTTATCAACAATGTTTACCATTACTGAGTTTATACCCTCACCCTTTTTTATGTTTCCATGACCTTGGTTATGATGAAAAGAATTATTTATTATATGTTAGTGGATATTTATAATTATGATAAAAATAGTGGAAGATAACATTAATAAATTATTTATCAGTTTTATATGTGTCAACATTTCTAAAGGCACTATAACATTATGATCCTCAATCATGTGTTTATTTAATGTAATGAATATTAATAAAGAAATTTTTAATCTATGCATGGTATGATTGGTTCATTATAGCTAATATCATCTGGTATTTTTAGTACAAATTTTAATCTATTTTATGAGAAAATTAGTGACATCTATAATTATAGGTATGTGTAAAAGTATAAGGATTAGTCATCATAAAAGAAAAAATCCTGGAATTTTGGTAATGGATAAAAGGAGTTCTTTCAATGAAATTACAATTCATTATTGATACTATAGGTTTATATGGATTTATAAAATAAGAAAATCAGGTTAATAAATCTGAAAAAAATTCATTCAGTTTCTCACAATCATAACTTAGTGCACAATAATAGGCCTTATTGCACGACTGATTTGACAACACAGTGGGTTTTTTGTTAACTCACAAACTCATTTCAAAACATTATTATGGAAATAGATGATGAATCTAAATGAATTAAGATAAACCTCATGTGTTATTTATTTAAAATTAGGTTCCATGATTTAAACAACCTTTATGTAATATTTACTGATAATGTGGATCCCCATTATGATAATTGTTTCTTACACTATTAATTTTAATATTTTTTTCAACGAATGGATCCTAAAGGAAACATGTAAATTCAAAATTAAATAAGAATTTTTTTAAAATTTCTAAGGGTTTTCCAAAATTTATGTGTTAAGGAATGAAAATAATCATATTTATGGTCAGAAAATATTCTTTTGAAATAAATTATTCTGAAAAGCCAAATGAGAAACAGATTGAATAATGGTTTATTGCTTCCATTGTGGGAAAAAATTCACTATTATTCAATGATTATTTAGATTTAAAATTTGATATACTCTATATTAGAACCAATGTGAATATATTTTCCATTATCCATTATTTAGAACATAAAATTATCATTTTTAATATATTTCATATGGATGAAGAACTAGATAAATGGGGGAATCTAATAAAGAATACAATTAATAATGATAATTTTGTTTATATGTTGTGGGATGAGTTTTATATAATATTTAACCATAATTAATTACATCATATACTTCATAATAAAAATTTGATGTCATTATTTGAGCTAATGAATAAGGATAATGAATCTTTTTGTTCTAATAATTAATATATTACAATATTTGAGAGGAACTTTGTTGGAATTATCATCCAACATGTTTGTAAGTTTGATATATTATATTTTTGAATAAAACGATGTCTAAGAGGGAGTTATACATAAGGTTATTTATTAGCTAAGATTGAATCATTTTATTTGATCTCATAGTGGAAATTAATGTCATATTTTCCATTCAGTCTCATGGTATAGATAAGACAATGATGATGCAGTACAAAAAATATTTCCAAAAAACATGGATAAAAGAAGTTAAAATTTCATTCATGCTCCATGTTTCGAAAGAATCATGCATTAAACATTATTAAGGAAACTGTTAAATTTTTTATGTATTGGTTGGATAATAATCGAATAATAAATTTACTTTCTGATAGGAATATGTTAAATGATGATGTGAAGGTAGAGAAAGGTTCACATAATGCACCACACACTCTCCAGTATATCTAATGAATGGGGTATGAGATATGTGTTAACTAGTTTTCAAATATTATTTTTAATAATGATAGTCAACATAACAAACCTCTTATGTTGAGTGATAATAGTAATGAAATTTATGATATTATACCAATCATAAGAGTTTAATTCATATGTTAACATAGATGGCGTTTAATATATAATATAGATTATTGTTAGTGATAATAAATGATTATGATTTATTATGAAATTTCAACCACATAACAATGAATGAAGTGGTTGACGCATTAAGTCAAAAGGATATTAGAATTTTATACATGGCGAGTTTCACTAGAAATATCATACTTCTGAATTAGTAAATTATAGATCTAGATATCTTATATAATGAAATAAATATTTTATTTTTCAATTGAATTTTCAATAATCTATGTAGGTGATGTTTAATGGGTAACAAAAAGAATATTTTGATAATTCCCATAGTTCATCATTATATATATATATATATATCCCTGATGTAATAAGTTTTATAAATATTTGAAAGATTATATCTGGTAGGATTTCATCAAGGGATATATTTCAATGTTTGAAAATTGATGCATTGTATTTTAGAAAATAAAATTATTTTGAATAATGTATTGTAAATTCAAAAAATCCAAAATATCATAAGACCTTTATAAATAATGAAATATTTTTTCTATTTAAAAAAAAAATTAAATACCTTCTTCATGTTTTCTATTGAAAACATAATATCTATAGAACCTCAAAGATAACATTCATGATATATCATTACATGTCAACGACCCACCTTCACCAAAAGGAGGGAAAGGTCATCAGATTTCCAATCCCTTACTTCTTTTTGATGAAGGAGATATAATGACCCCTGAAACCCACCCTCAATAGGTCCTGGAGTGGCGACTACCACCAAGGGTATGGAAATTACACACAAATGGAAGGAATTACCCTTTTTGTTTTATAAGATCGGGAGATAAGATGATGAAACCTAAAAAACACCAAAACTAAAAGAAAAGTAAAGCCAAAAGAAAACCATTCCCACATGCATGTTCGAAAAGTAAAAGCCACAAAGTAAAAAAGTGACTATAAGGGTAAGTAACAAAGAAAGGAAAAAAGAAACTGTGACTGCCCCAAGGTCCGAGCTAGTATGGTCCTGCGCGATCCTTGAAGTCCTCCTAGAAACCTGAAATCAGTTTATATATGTAGGCTGAGCATACATGTACACTCACTAGGGAAACCCAAAGACTCTCGTGCACAAGTGGGGGAATGTGATAATGTCCCATGAGAAGAAGACAACCATCAATATGAAGGAGTTCATCCAACCCACTCACCAGCCACACTCACCAAATCATGAAAGTCACGTAATATATATAATAAGAGCACATCGATGTTTGGGTACCCTACACCACTTTCCCACTGCTTATTGAAGACATCCTATGCATCGGAACAATCCTGCCATTCTCACCGCTGTCTCACTGCCACACCCGCCCACACACACCTAGGCCACAACCGCACGCACTCCCACTGGCGAATCCCACCCGCATACAGCTGGACCACAACTGTCACATGTAACCACGCCTTCCAACACCTAGTCCAGAATAACTATCGCCATGCCCGAATACACCTGGGATAGAAGATCCACTGACACGCCCGAAGACACATGGGCCTCATACTGAATACACTTTGGAATCCACCTGCCACACACACCTGGGCCAACCACCACACTACCCTGCCCGGAGATTCTTTGGCAAATAATGGACCTCAGACCATCATAGTCTGCCCGAAGATACTTGGGCAATCGGGGAATGGGAGTAGAAAAGGACCTAATAACCAGCAACTAATAATAGTATTGGGCAAAACACCCCCTGAAATGGAGGTGTTCGGTACTAAGTGCTCAACAACGGTGGGGTGAGAATAAGAAACACAAAACTACAAGTATATATACATAGGTAATAAGCACTCACCCAATGATAGGTTTTTCATCAGCCAGCCTAAAGGACACAAACAACACTCATGTCCGAGTAACGACTCTCTCCATTGAAACCCTTTTGTCCCATTCATTATCATATTCAGTAATAATGTTTAAATAAGATTATGCACTACTGGGCAACTAATATGATAAGCACAAACCAAGGAAAAGATCCAGCCTAAAGTCAATTTAAGTATTCACACCTAGTTCCCTTGTAAAGTCACAACCACAAATGGATAAGTGAGACCCCTCGATGTACTGGAACCAAAGAAAACCCCGAGACACTGCCCCGTGTCCCCCCCAAGAAGGTTTCTCATCAATAGTGGATCCCACCCCAATTCGTGATGTAAACACGGTAACCACCCATTCATAAGACTCAAAACCACTGAATCCATAACAATAGGGGATCCCATCCCCAATATCACAACCACCGAGAGTATAAAAACAGAGGATCCCATCCCCTCCCAAATCTCCAGCAATCATCCCATAAAAGAAAAAAACCAAACCACTACCACCAACACAAGGCAGGGTCATGCCGGTATTTTCAGATTTAAAAGATTTGACACACTCCATGATTTCAATTTCCATGTTATTTAACTGGGGTTATCATAGAAGGATTGATCCTGGTGTATCAATTTATTTAGCCGTATATACGTGATTAACCAATTTTGTTTTAGCAGAAAGATTTTACAACCAAAAACAATCCTTTTAAAACATCAACAGTTGTTCATCAGTACATAGATAAAGACCACCAACGGCCATGATTTTCAGTAGGCGTAAGCGCGCACAATTAATAAGGAAGATCATAATATAAAACAACATCAACGATCACAGTCCCCCCTTCTTTCTTTATAGAATCCATTCAATATCTTTATTTAGGTCTGGTTTATCCAATTCTATAGAATCAAAAGCACGCCCACCCCGCATGATACAAAAAAATTGAGTGACGAAGGAGAAATTCCTTACTTGTTGATCAACGATCGACGCTAAGGCCGGGCGCGGAACTCCACGGATAGAGATGTAGATCTACTGAACGAAAATCGGCTCGTCTGGACGAAGGTTACTCCTCACAGAGGGTGATCAAGAAAAGAAGAAATCCATGACGAACCCTTTAGTTATAAGGGTCGCAGATGGTTGAGATAAGAATGGGAAACAACGTAATGAGTGGGGGTCGTGGGTTGACTACGCTGCCCCACACATTATTAAAGGGGTCTAACCGACGCACACACTAGGTTAATTCATTAAATATTTAATTAAAACATATATGGGTGTTACTGGGATATAAAACAATTTTAATGGGGTCAAAATAGGGGTTAAAACACAATTCGCGCAAAAAGAAGCACTACTGGAATGACCCCACGGCGGTAGGAGAGAGCCAGCGGTAGCTGAAAGCTACCGGTAGGCTACAACTACTGGTAGATCAAGCTACCGGTAGGCTGCGGCTACGGGTAGACCGAGTTACCTATAGGTGATACCTATCAGTAGACAAGGCTACCGATAGGCTCCAGCTATTGGTATACCGAGCTACCCGTAGCTGCAGCTACCGGTAGACCGAGCTACCGGTAGACAGCGCTACATGTAGGCTATAGCTACCGGTAGACCGAGCTACCGGTAGGCCTACTACTGATAAGATAAAGCTACCGGTAGGATAAAGCTACCGGAAGGCCTACCACCGAGATTCCCAGACCATAAAATCCAACATTGAGATTTTCACAAAGTAATGGACCCCAAAAACCCGAGCCATTACATCAGATACCTCATAAATGATTCTCTTCCTCAAGAATCAAAACAACCCAGAATGAAAGAGAGAGTCCAAAAAACCACCTCAAATGATACCTCTCAGGAGTGAATCTCATTGTTAACTAAGAATGCCTTCTGTCAAGAACCAAGAAACATAACATGTCAGACTGCCCAGCCATGTGGGTTGGGGAGTATCCTTCCCCATGTGAAGATACTATCCACTTTGGGCAGCACTGACTCAACCGCACGGGTTTAATCGCATCAACCTTAATGCATTTTGATTAGTGGTCGGTACCTCCCCGCCCCATAGCCAGGACCATTCACACACATTCAGAGGAAGGAAAACAAGTATATTTTATAGACAAAAAGGCAAAACGTTCTACTACAATAGGTATAAAAAACATAACAATACTCAAAACAAATCTGGGTACTGGGCACGCATATGTGCTTCCCTCTCCCACATACTCTTCTCAAGACCAACATGTCTCCATAATACAAGAACAAAGGAAATGGTTCACCCACGAAGAACCTTCTCCTTGCGATCCTCGAACATTACAAGTCTCTCCAGAAAAGTCATGTCATCCTCGATGTCCAGCTCTCCCCAGCCGAGGACATGTGAATCGTCGTGCACATACCGGCGGAGCTGGGACACAAGAAAGACATCATGTATCCTCAGTAGTGGCGGTGGTAACACTAGCTAATAAGCCACTTCACCGACCTGCCAAAACACTTGGAAGGGTCCGATGAACCTGGGAGAAAGCCTACTCTCCTTACCAAACCTCTGTTGTACGCATCGAGGGGAGACCTTCAAGAAAACGTGGTCTAGGACCTCAAACTCCAAGGGTCTCCTCCTGGTATTATCATACAACTTCTGTCGGTCCGGGGCCGCTTTCATCTTTTCCTGTGTGAGCTGAAGCTTCTCTGTCGTGCTCTGCACCACCTCAGGGCCAAGGATGCATGCCTCTCCAACTTCGGTCCAACATACAGGTGAGCGGCATGGCCTCCCATACAAGTCTTCAAACATGGCCATACCAATGGTAGAGTGATATCTATTATTGTAGGAAAATTCTACCAGAGGCAGGTATCGCACCCATGACCCTCCTGAGTCCAGAACACATGCTCGCAGCATACCCTCCATGGTCTGGATGGTGAGCTCTATCTGTCCATCTGTCTGGGAAAAAAAAGTAGTGCTAAGACGAATCTGGGTTCCAAAAGCATGCTGAAATCCTCTCCAGACTCACGAGGTAAACTGTGCATCCCTATCCGTGACTATAGAACTCGTAACTCCATGCAAACGCACCACCTCATCCACGTAACTTTGTTATAAAGAATCCACTTCACTCGACTCCTTGATCTCCAGAATGTGAGCCGATTTCGTCAACCGGTCCACTACCACCTAGATGGCGTCGAATCCCCCTTGGACCTTGGGTAGTCCAGAGAGGAAATCCATCTGGATTTCTTACCACATCCACTCGGGGACTTCTAGAGAGTTCAGTAGGCCCCCTGGAACTCGGTGTTTATCCTTCACTTGCTGACACACATAGCACTTGGCCACAAACTCCGCCACTTCTCGCTTAACTCCGGCCCACCAAAACTGTTTCTTCAGTCCCTGGTACATCTTGGAAACTAATCGGTGTACCGCCACGGGTGAGTTTTGGAACTCACTGAGAACCTTAACGCGCATAAATTATGGAATAAACAACCTTCCCAAGAAAAGCATTTGGTTCTGACCATCCTCTATCCATCCTTCCGGAGTATTTCCCTAGTCAACTCGGTCACTCATCACTTCGCACTCTGGGTCTCCACACAGAGACTCCTCCACTTGAGGCAACAGAGACGACTGTACTGCCATCTGGTACGGGCAACCCCTACCACCATCCATCCTCGCATCCAGGTTTAAGGCAACCAACTCCTCCATCGCCTTCCAGGCGTCTATCGACTCTCGGACCGCATCTTTCTACATCCTCCTACTCAAGGCATCGGCCTCTACATTGCCCTTTTCCTCAGTATAAGAGATCTCGAAGTCATAATCCTGGAGAAACTCAACCCATCTCCGCTGCCGCAAGTTTAGGTCCCGCTGGGAGAAGATATAACTTGAACTTTTGTGATCATTGAAGTCCATGAAGCATTCTCCGATGAGGTAATGTCACCATAACATCAGCACCAAAATGACTGTTGCATGATCCAGGTCGTGGGTGGCATAATTATGCTCATGAGGGCGTAGCTGACTAGACCTGTAATAGATCACCACTTGTTGCTGCATCAACACACATCATAGGCCTTTCCCTAAAGCATCATAGAACACTTCGTACGCCGCCCCTTCTACTGGTAGCCTTTGAACTGGGGCACTAACCATCTTCTCCTTCAGATAGCTGAAGGATTCCTCGCAATGCTCACTCCACATGAAAACATGTTCCTTCTTTTTCAAGGCCGTCAAAGGGGATAAAACTCGAGAGAAGTTGGATACGAACCTCCGGTAGTAACCTGCTAGCCTGAGGAAACTATGAACATATGCCATGTTCTTGGGTTCTGCCCAAGAAACAAATGCCTCTACCTTTGATGCGTCCACCGCTAGCCCCTACTCGGACACCACGTTCCCAAGGAAGTGTACTTCTCATGTCCAAATTTTTCATTTCGTCAACTTCTGATAGAGATGGTGCTGTCAGAGGACCTCCAAAACCGTCCTCAGGTGCTCTTCATGGTCCTCCTATGATCTCGAATAGATCAGGATGTCGTCGTTGAACACAACTATGAACTGATCATGTTATTCCCAAAATATGGAGTTTAAAAGCCCTATGAACACAGCCGGGGCATTTGTAACACCGAAGGGCATGAATACGAACTCGATGTGTCCATATCTGCACATGAACTCCATCTTCGGGAGGCCACTCTACATTACTCTCAGCTGGTGGTACCCAGATCGCATGTCGATCTTCCATGAACCACACTACCCCTTTCAGCTGGTCGAAAAGATCGTCTATACTCGAAAGAGGATTGAAATTCTTGATCGTCACCTGATTCAGACTCCTGTTGTCTAGGCACAACCTGAGACCACCATCTTCCTTCGTTGAGAACAAGACCGGGGCACCAAATGGTGATGCACTCGGCCGAACATAACCCCTCTTCATCAGATCATCAATCTGAATCTGCAACTCCCGTAGCTCTGAAGGTGCCATCCGGTAAGGAGCCATCGAAATCGGAAGAGAGTCGGGTTGTAGGCCTATCCCAAACTCGATATCACGTCGAGGGGGTAGAGTTGTCACCTCCCCAGGGAATAAGTACATAAAGTCATGGACGATCTCTGGCACCTCCACCATTTCATCACCTACTGACTCCACTGACAGCTCGACTAACAAGGAGAGGAGGGGTTCCTCTCGCATGCTGCCCTTATGACTACTCCACTCACCGGTGAAGGTAACACGTCGGCCTCCCAAGTCTAAGAACACAACCCTTCCACGGAAGCATTCGATGACAGCACACACAGAGAATAGCCAGTTGATGCCTAGGCTGACATCGTATGGCTGTATCTGTAGCAGAAGAAGATCCCTAACCGACTGATGTGGCCCTATCATCAGTCTACATTCTCGACAAACAAATAACATGTCGGTTTGACCTCCAACTGGTGTGTTCAGCACCAGGGGAACTGGAAGTCTCTCGGCATCTAGACTCAAATCACAGGATAGACTGGGTGCAATAAAAGTGTGTGAAGCTCTGGTATCGAACAAGGAAAAAGTAAGGGTACTGAACAAAATGATCGTACATCAAACAAACTTCGGCCCTGCTGGAACTGCCGCCTCCATGGCGTGTAGCTATCCATTCCCAGCTCCTCTCCCCCTCGGCTTTCGCCCACCTCCCCGACCACACCATGGTCAAGCTCCCTGAGGAGTGCCCTGAGGTCGGCCTCCTCCTCCTATGTCTGCCCTGGGAGGAGCAGGGGTCGTTGTCCCTACTAATGCTGCTGGAAAGGCCTGGATAGAAGATTCTTCTACGGTGGGTGCAGGGGCTATCCTCCACCACTGTACTATACCAGGTCTGGACACTGACTCCGGATATGTCCATGGCTCTCACAGATGAAGCACCACTGTACCTTGCCAAAAGGAAAAGGGCGAGGACCCGGGGATCGAAACTGAAACTGTTGCGGCCTGCTCCCTGTTAGTCAGAACTTGGAGGGTCCTAACACTGGAGGCCTGGTAATGATGGCCTTCCCCTTCGATGGTCCCAGCTTGATCCCATCTCATGACACACCTCCTTGAGGGTGCATCCATTCCACCACTTCGGCCTTCTTCTGGACCTCCATGTACGTCGGCAGGGTAAACGGGGTAACATCAAACTGGAGGGAGGGTCGGAGGACCTCCTCCAAACGTCCTTCCTGATACTCCTCGTCAGGAAAGAGGTCCAGAGAAAAATGTAGGAGGTCCATGAACTTGATTCCTAGCTCCCTCACTGACATACTCCCCTGTTGGAGGGAGAGTAGCTCCTGTCTCCTTTCTGCCTTCATCTTCGAGGAGTGGAATTCCGCCTGGAACTCCCTCTCGAAATCAGCCCATGCCACCTCAGCTTCTCTCCTCTCCCCCAGGAAAAGTGTCCACCACTGACGCGCCGCTCCCCGCATCTGGCTGACGTCCAGAAGAACCCAGTACTCGGTCGGGGCCCAAATCAGGTCGAAAGGTATCACTAGCTCCTCTAGCCGGCCTTCCATCTTCATTTTAGAGGTGCTGCCATCATACCTCTCGAGGGTCTGTCGCCAGAAGGCCCGAAGAGTCTTCTGCCACTATTCGACCTCCTCCTCTCGATCATCTCTCTTCTGATCGGCAAAAGTAGTATCCGGGTCTCCGATTGCATGTACCACACATGGTCACCTTCCAGGTTCCATATCTGCAATGTAAACAAGGAATGCCTAAGCCCATGTAGTGCAGAATATTGTTCTTAAAATTTATTAAACTTTTCATTTATTCTTAATTATCATGACATCCCAGAAACACGAGAACACAAGTCATTATGATGCATGTACCTTTCTTATGCTCTCTACCCTACAATAAGCGTGGCCTCACTTGGTCGTTCGGTAGGTCCAGAGTCTTTGCATCGGATCATGGGGGGCCCTAAAATCTCGTGTCCTAGCTGGTCTTCCCTGGCCTAATTCACAGACCAAGGTAACCCAACACTATTGTGCTACCATCTCATGCAATCCTCACTATGCCTACCTCCAGACTCCATCCTATCTCTCAACCATCAACGCCTCTGATACCATTTTGTCACAAACCGACATCACCAAAAGGAGGGAAGGGTCAGCAGATTACCAGGCCCTTCCTTCATTAAGTTGAAGGAGAGATAATGACCCCTGAAACTCGCCCTCAATATGGCCTGGAGTGGCGACTAGCACCAAGGGTATGGAAATTACACAAAAATGGAAGGCATTACAATTTTTTTTATAGGATCGAGAGATAAGATGATGAAACCGAACAACACCAAAACTAAAATAAAAGTATAGAAAATCTCAAATCATTCCCACACGCATGTTCCAAAAGTAAAATCCACAAAGTAAAAAAGTGACTAAATTGGTTTGTACCAAAGAAAGAAAAACAGAAATTGTGACTGCCACAAAGTCCGAGCTAGTATGGTCCTGCGCAATCCCCGAAGTCCTCCTGGAAACCTAAAAGTAGTTTATATATGTAAGATGAGCATACATGTACACTTAGTAGGGAAACCAAAGACTCTCGTGCAGAAGTGGGGGAACATGCTAAAGTCCCGTGAGAAGCAAACAACCATCACTCTGAAAGAGTTCATCTATCCCACTCACTGGCCATACTCACCAAATCATGCAAGTAAAGAAATATATATAATAATATCACATCGATGTTTGGGTATCCTGCGCCACATTCCCACTGGTTATTGAAGACATCCAACGCATCGGACCAATCTCGCCATTCTCACTGCAGTCCCACTGTCACACCCGTCCGCACACACTTGGCCCACAACCGCAAGCAGTACCACTGCCGAATCCCGCCTGCAAAAACCTCGGCCACAACGGTCACACGTAACCAATCGTGCAAACACCTATGCTATAAAACCCACCGCCACACCTGATGACACCTGGGCTAAATGATCCACTGCCACGCCCAATGACACATGGGCCTCATCCTAAAGACACTTGGGAAACCACCTGCCGCACACACCTGGGCCAACCGCCACACTACCCTGCCCAATGATTCTTGTGCTAATAATGGACCTCAGGCCTTCACAGCCTGCCCGAACATAATTGGGCTATTTGGGAAATGGAGAAAAAAAGGAGCTAATAACCATCCACTAATAATTGTGTTGGGAAAACCCCCCACCCATGAAATGGGGGTGTTCGACACTAACTGCTCAACTTGGGTGGGGCGTGAATAAGAAACACAAAACTAAAAGTATATATACATAGGTAACATGTACTCACCCAAAGATTGATTTTTCTTCAGCCAGCCTAAAAGACACAAACCTCACTCAAGTCCGAGTCATGACTCTCGCCAACAAAACCCATTTTTCCCATTAGTTTTCATGTTCAGTAATATTGTTTAAATAAGTTTACACACTACTGGGAAACTAATATCATAAGTAGAAACCAAGGAAAATATCCATCCAAAAGTCAATTTATGTTTTAAGACCCAGTTCCCTTGTAAAGTCACAACCACAAAGGGATAATTGTGATCCCTCGAAGTACTGAAACAAAAGACAACCCCAAGAAACTGCCCCGTGTCCCCCCCAAGAAGGTTTCTCATCCACAGAGGATCCCACCCCAATTCGTGATGTAAACAAGGTAACCACCTGGTCTTAAGACTCACAACCACAGAATCCATAACAACATGGGATCCCATCCCCAATTTCACAACCATCGAGAGTATAAAAACAGAGGATCTCATCCCCTCCCACATCTCCAGCAATCGGCCTATAAAATAAAATAACCAAACCACTACCACCAACATAAGGCAGGGCTATGCCGGTATTTTAAGATTTAAATGATTTTACACACTCCATGATTTCAATTTCTGTGTGCTTTGACCAGGGTTATAAAATAACGATTGATCCTGGTGCCTCAATTGATTTAGCAGGATATACGTGATTAACCAATTTCCTTTTAGAAGCAAGAGTTCACAACCACAAACAGTCCTTTTAAAACATCACCAACGGTTCATTAGTGCACAGAGAAAGACCACCAATGGCCATGATTTTCAGTAGGCATAAGCTGACATAATTCAGAAGGAAGATCGTAATATAAAACAGCATCAATGATCATAGTACTCCATTTCTTTCTTTATATAATCCATTCATTAACTTTATTTAGGTCTGGGTTATCCAATTCTACACAATCAGAAGCACACCCACCTTTCATGATACACAAAAAGGGAGAGATGAAGTTGAAATTCCTTACTTGTTGATCAACGATCGTCACTAAGGCTGGGCGAGGAACTTCACGGATAGCGATGCGACTCGCCTGAACGAAAATATGCTCGTCTGGACGAAGGGTACTCCTCATAGAGGGTGATCGAGAAAAGAAGAAACCCACGGTGAACACTTTAGTTATATGGGCCGTAGACGGTTGAGATAATAACGAGAAACCGCGTAAGGAACGGGGGTCGTGGGTTTACTACGCGGCTCCACAAGTTATTAAAGGGGTCTAACCGACACACACACTAGGTTAATTCATTAAATATTTAATTAAAACATATATGGGAGTTACCAGGTTTTAAAACAAGCTTAAAGGGGTCAAAATATGGTTTAAAACCCCATTCGTTTAAAATGGAGGGCTACTAGAAAGTCCTCGCGGGGTAGGCGAGAGCCAACCTGTAGACTGAGCTACCAGTAGGCTGGAGCTACCGGTAGACCGAGCTACCGGTAGGCGACAGCTACTGGTAGACTGAGCTACCCATAGGCTGGAGCTACCGGTAGACCGAGCTACCTGTAGGTTGCAGCTACCGGTAGACCGAGATACCGGTAGGCCTACCACCGAGATTCCCAGAGCAGAAAACCCAACTTTGAGATTTTCACAAAGTAATGGATCCCAAAAACCCGGGCCAGTACATTACATGCATAAAATAATTGATTATTAGTTATATTCCATATATCCAATGTTGTTATCAATACCATCAATGATAAGAAATCCACACATTACCAAAAATTCCATTATCAGTTATGAGGTCATCAATATTATAATTTTTACATTATTCATTTCTTTTTTTTATTCCACAAGACTAAGAACAATTTTAGGATCATAAAGAATATATTATTGGTTTCCTACCCATAATCAAAATACCACATTTCCATTGAATAAATATTTGGGTTCATATGTATCATTTATTTTATTAATTCATATCCATAAAGAAAAAATTATATTGAACAAAAACATTTTATGTCATGATTCATATATAATTGTCATTGTATTCCAATAAATGAATACATTATTTCCCCCACATCCTTCTCAAACCATTATAACATCACCATAATCTCATTCATTAAAACTTCATTCATTTATTATGTCAATTTTAGTCACTCTGTCATTAGTTATATAACCAATTTTATAAAACCTTTTAATTTTCATTATAATATTTCTCTTTAGGAAATTTATCTTTAAAATGACTAATGACGTCATATTCAAATTTTTATAGTGTCGATGATATATTGGGATTTCATCTTATTCCTTCCATTTTGTAAACCAAAATTTTTATTTTCCCTTTGATGTTACATGCCTTTTTAATCTTTTTTTATAGTAAACATATCATCTAATTCAATGAAGGAATACAATTTAGTGATTCATATAACCTAACCAAATATATAAAAATGAATCATAATCATTACATAGTATTAACAATCAAAATAGTTGGTAAACTATTTCATTATCTTTTTTTTTGAGTCTGAGAACCAGGTAAGGTATAAAACGTTAATCACTTTCTGTGAAATCTTATCAGGAATACTCATTACGCACATTAGGCTAGACAACTAAAAATTTGGATGATCATTTGAAAAATTCTATCACATTCAATGTAGTCCCAGCTCCCTCTGTATACTGCCATTGAATTGTACCATAATTTATAGTCTGGGAAAAAATCATAGTGGGAAACCAAATAATTGGGAAAATCACATATAATACTGATAAAGAGTAACAATATATTATTAATCAATGGAATCATATGTTTATCATATATCATACATTTTTAAAATAATTTTAAATCCATCATTATGGTTTTTAATGATCTGGTGATTTTAAAAATAATATCCTTATGGAGTGTCAAAATATATGTGGAGTAAGGGCCATTGATTTGGTGTAGTTCCGGATAAATCCAATATAATTAATGTTTTTCAGTTGTTGATACCCCTATGAAAATATTTCATGGTGAACAATAAAATTGTATTAAAATTACATGGATTTATTTATTGGAAATCACTGACTCAATTATTTACAAAAATTCCTTGACAATTTCCAATACATAGACCCATCTTCGTACTAATCCATATAAACTTCCTCTAGTATCTCACAACGGTTTTCTCTTCAATTTATCTTAATGTTAACTAATTAAATCCTTTGATACAAAATATAGAATCCCAATATTTTCTTATATAATGATTTCATATTTTTACTTATACATTCATTTAATTATAGAAACACATACGAGAAAATCATAATATTTTCATTGATTTGGAATCATTGAACATGATCATCTTAATTTATAAAATATATCCAGTGTCACCCATAATTTTATTCCCCTTTAATAATTCTACATAAAAACATTATTAATAACCTAGGGAAAGGAAAAATAAAAATGGTGAGCTAAAATGCTCAGTAATGGTAAACAATGAAGATATGTAAGCATAACATGAGCATAATGGTATGAGAACATGGGAATAACATTTGAAAACCATACCCTGTATATCAAATATCATAATATTTTTTTTATTGAATAAATGATATGTGATAATAAAAGATGAATCAAAATGAAATAAAATTCGACAATAAATTAAAGGATAAAATTATAATAATACATATATTTTTGATATACACATAATCACATAAAATCAGTATCTTAGTTGAAAAACCCATTGCTAAAATATATAAATTCACTCTATGGGTTGATAAACTACTAAGGTGGGTTAAACCGACATCCCCAAAGAAAGATATTTCATAATAGTTTATTGGGTTCGTAACAAACATGGTACTCTTTGAATAATTTTTATACAAATTTTTTAATTCCTGAATTAAATAGTCAAACTTGGTATGTTATGTTATTATCAAAATAAATAGTTATATTGTACAAATTTCATATAAGGTTACATTTAAAAGATTAATTTTAAATTTATATTATTTTATTTTATAAAAAAAATTCTCAATTTTTATTTCATAATATTGAAATTAGTTTTTTATTATAAATCATCAATTTATGAAAAAATTAAAAATTTTGGTCAATTGTAAAAAATAGTGTTGTTTTATAAATTACAATGGGGTTTCTAATATCATAAGGACATAATTGTGAAATAAAATATATTAAACATCCTTGATTACTAAATTTAAGATATTATAATATAAATATTTTATCCAAATAATTAATAACTTGTAAACTATAATTTATTTTATGATACCCATAAAAATAATTTTTAATTCCCAAAATAATCTTATTGAGTATTGAAAAGAAACATTTGGTGGATTTTAGATAATAATTTAGTTCAAAAAATAATTATGACATTTTTACTTAATATAATGTATAAATGAATTTTTTTACTTATTGTGTAAAATGTTAGAGTTGTATAATAAAAATCAAATGAAAATTCTTTTGTGATTCTTCACAAAGGCTAAAAATGTAAAATAAACCAATTAAATAGTATGTCTTATCATGGATATGAGTAAATATAAATAATTAATGGAGATAAAATATTATATAAAACTAAAAAAATTATCATTATAATATATATTTATTTTAATATATATATATATATATGATATAATTACATTTAGTTCTAACAAAAAAACTAATGCAATGCTTGTGACTACAGAAGAGAAATCAGTAAAATGATTTTAATTAAACGTATAAAAACATTAAATCTCCAAAAAAAATTCATAATATATTTAAATTAGTAAGTTTATAATATAATTTTTTTGGACCTTTTCATCCCACATAGTTTATATTATTTTCATTGTAGTATTTTATTTAAAATAAAATCAAACTATTCACACTATGGTTTTTAATTAGTATATTATTTTTAATATAATGTTTACAAAAAAAGATTTCAAAAAAAAATTAATTTTTAAATATAAATTATTTATCATTGTCATGGTAATTTTTTTATTCATTTTTGTGAATAAATAAAGAAAATAAATATTGGAAGATTCATGATGCAATTATTATTAAATTACAAAAATAAATATTAAAAATAGAAAAATAAATATAATTTTACAATATAAGGTTATCTAAGAATGATATTAAAATATAATTGATGAATAGGATATAATAATATTTTTTTTCAAATATTACTCTATTTTTGATGATTTTATAGTCATAGTAATCAATATACTTAAATTTTAAAATAATGACTTTTAATGAATATAATATTATATTAAATTTCTTAAAATTAATAAAAATATAAAATAAGTTCATTGGGTAAAATTGATTGTATAAAATTTCATTATCTATTATTTATAATAAATTTATAAATATTATCGACTAAAATATCATTATTTGGTTTTACTATATTATGAAATTATAAAATTTCCCCTCACCTCAATTATTAAATGGCGATCCTTCACTAAATTTCATTACACTGAGCATTATATCTCTCCAAATTGTAGAATTTTTTTTTATCCACATCCCTACACAAATTATAAAGCATATTATCTCACCATAAGACCAATTTTAATATCATTAAGTGGTCATTTGAGGAGGTGATATTCAGGAGTGCATTTTCACAAACCAAATATCTTAATTGCTTTTTCTTCTTCTATTTTCACCTCACATTCTTTATCCATATAGACATAATAACTCCATTCTCATGCATATAATGAAATATTAGATTGATAATAAAATATCTCATATACATTTATTTTCACATTTCATCTTATTCTAATTAACCAAAACAATTGTACAAATTATTATGAATAATAATCTCGATTGATAATGAGTTATCATTTTTCATAACCACATTCGAGGATAGTCCTAAAATTATTAATATGGTTATATAATATTATAATGTGTATATTATAGATTATTACATGTTAATTCTAATATATATATATATATAAATATTAATGATAAAAAATAAAAAAAATTAATTCTTGATGGTCTGAAGAACTGCCATAACTGTATTGTCTTTTGTTTTATACTAGATGAAAAAGAAAAGAAAATTAATTTTTTTGTTAACTAGGTATAGAAACTTAAAAACAAATCATCATAACCATTTTCTCTATGAGTGTTCATGATGTTACATGTTTTTTTAATTAATGGAATTAAATTTATTATATTAATGTCAAAATTGAAAATAAATTAAACGTATATTTGAGGGAAAATAAAAATAAATATTTTAATTTAAATAAATGTAATATTTAATTTATTTCCATTATTATTATTATTATAAGAAATATTAAATTTAATATTATACATATTATTATTATTAATACTATTATTATATATTTTTATTTGTTAAGTTTATTTCTTTGTAGACTCACAATGGGTTTTTTCCTTCTTCCATATCACCCCATTGTAACCATATGGGTGCGACAAGTATCTTATTCCTCTAATCCATGGACATATTCTCCTTCATGCTCCCTCATACATACCCCTATGGAAATATCATCTACGGTCGTGACTCCCAATAGTGAACCCCCTATCTAAAACACCCTGAGGTGTGACACACCCAGTGGCACATGTCCCACATCCTTATTCAGGATCCCACTCCATCAGTCAGTTTGACATGTTTTCTTCACAACATATCTTTTATTCTTTAAGGAAATGATTTATCCCATATTATCCATGATCTCTATATACTATTTTGTCATATCGGTGTCCCTATTACATTCCTACAAAACCCTAGGATTGAGTTTGATTTGTTTTTTGTTATTTCTTCTGGTTTTATGGTATATGAAGGATCTCTTGGCTATTGTTCATTTGTATTGCATAAACCTCTTCTGAAGGAGAAACCATTCAGGATGTTTTCGTTCACCACCACCATATGAGGTTCGGTATTTTTAATGATTCTTTTTTTTTTCACCAGACAAATCAGGGTATTTAAATTTTTTATGTTTCTTCGAATTTTATTTGAGCTATGGTGTATTTATTTCATTAATTTTGGGTCCTTTTATGATTTTGAATTCTGATCATTTTCTATATGAATTTTTTATTATCTTTGGAGATCAGTTCCCACATGTATCTAGGTATGTGTATATATATATATATCATCCATTCACGAATTCTCTAATGGTATAGTGAATATGTGGATAAGGTTAAGGGATATATATATTTTTTATGATGGTATATGTATTTTTTGGGAGCAATTCTGAGTGGTCTCATATATACTGGTTATGTTCCAATGGTTAAATTGGTTTATATTTTGAAGTAGGGTCTCTTTACCTGCACCTTTATGTTTTGTAATCTTTCAATTAATTCCTTATCTCACTATACACGGTCCTTAAATTAATGTAATATGTTGTCTAGATTAAATGTTTCCTTTCATAAAGGGATTAAATGATAAAATGTGATAAATTATTTTTTCCTATAAAAAGTAATAACTTGTAATAAATCCCTAATGTTTACATGAAATTCCTTTAATATAATGATGTAGTCATAAAATTTGAGGCTTTGTGAACATAAATAAATGGGTTTTCTCTATTTTTTAGAATATAATTGTTAAAATACATGCTAGTACATGAGCCCTATTGGTTATTTTTAAATGATAGGGCTTTAATGAAAAATGATAGTTGAGTTAAGACACCTCTTATGTGAATTGGTGAACATATAATTTAAATTCACAGTGTAAGGAATCAACAATCATTCCAATACATCCTAACTTATATCTTGTCGTGTTGTTGTACTGCATGATGAAACCTTGTGCCGGTGCCATGTCACATAATTTTAAATGGTTTGGATTGTTTTATTGTTCAATTGTAAACATCACTTTGGAAAAAAAGTATTTCGTGTTGTTGGCCTTTCATCTTATCCACCCATTTGGGCTTGCCCATCCTAAATAGTCTTTCTTCCTTATGTATTATGTTTTTAATGTAATGTTATGCCTTTAATTAAATTTCATGTTTTAATAATCTTATTAGCTTATATCATTTAATTTCACTAATAACATATTTTTTTAGTCATATTAATAACCTATCATTTTGTATATTATATTTCTCATTCATGTTCCAAATTTTTATTCCATGCATTATTGTAATGATCAACATTTTATTATTATTTACATGAGATATTAAAATGTTAACATTTGTCACGTAGTTTTCAGGTGATTTATTTTGTTCTAAATGTCTTCATCCTTGTTTATTGAATGTATTGATTTACCTGATGGATTCAGTATCTTGTCTATCATGGGGTTTGATTTAATATCATGACTTATAAATATTATTTCCTTGAGATATATGTATTATGGTTTTCCATGAATAGTGTTGTGGCTACAATGTTTCATTTCATGTGGGTCGGGTGAAAATAAGCTTTCCAAAATGTGGACTCATTTATGTACTCCCAGGCACTGGTGGTTATTCCATGAATCATTAGGGGTTATGTTTTTGCATTCCATACATGGTCTTCCAATGAAACATAATATACTATGAAGTTATACTACTTATCTAGGGGAGAAATCGTGATTGGACCCATTACAAATATAGCTACTCCATGCCTTGGGTGATACTCTGTCATCAGGTGATATATTTGGGATGAACCAATAGTCACCATGCCTCGAATGATAAAAGGTATTTTGGAATATATCTATAGATGGACTTAGTGGAATTTGTTGAATTGAAGGTTATATAATAGCATGATATACTTATTTTTCTATTTTTATTAGACAATTTACATGTGAAATTTCTTAATTTATTATTAGAAAAATGTTTTGATTAATTTAGAATTTGGCTCCTAGCCTATGAACAAGCTCATGGGGTTCACCTTTTTTAGTTTTCCTGTTATTTTTGGCACTGTCAGACATATTATGATTTCACAAGTATTTAATTCTATATTCTAGTTTATGATGAAGCAGGTGGTATATGAAGGGTATCTATTTAAAAATCCAGACCATGTATATATTATGCACTTTTTATCCATCATAATTTATTTTATATGGCTTACACCATAATTTATATTGCATTTTATGGATTCTGAAAGACATTAGTGGTGACAACCTACTATTATTTATATCTCACATGCTCCTCATGTCTCTATTTCACTGGGGTAACCAAGGAGACCCTTATTGTATGCAATATTGTAGATCATGATTGATTGCTTATGTTATGTAGCTTGTACCTAGATTTTTGGTGAAATGGCCTAAGTTGGAGCACAAGATAATTTGTGTGATCTCCCTTGGGGAATTGGTGTTTTTTTATTATAATAGTTCTATGTTGTAAATAATGTTTAATTATCTACTACATTCTATTATTTATCATCAACATGACATTTATGCATCTAAGTTATAATCTAGCATTGGGAACATTTATTTAATTGTTAATTATATTTATATGCTAATTAGTTAATTATTTATTTCTGATTTTTCTAGTGTGTGTTATTGTTATGATTCTACTATATAATATATGGTCAATAATTTTGAATACTATAATCATTGTTGGAATATTATCCATAGAGATAGAATCTATGAAAATTATTCTAGTTAGTAGCCTCTGGCATTCCGGAAGATGTACTTCAGTTCATTTGGCCCCCTTTTCTGACCACCGTCTGAGAGGGGAGATAGGTCATGATGTTACTATAAGAAAAATAATAATTATAGTTAATGTATTATCAAATAAACCAATAATGTATTTGAAAAAATATCTTCTATAACACAATTTCAACATTTTTTGGTGCTTGATTAATATATTATTTAACCAATTATGTACTATTCTAATTTAAAAATAACCTCTATAAATATAAAAAATTCAACCAACTATGGAACCATGAAATGAACTCTCTCAAAATAATGTGTTTTATTTTTTTAACAAATTAAATTTTTTATAAATGTAAATAATAAAATTATAAAAAATAATGAAATGTAGAAAATTATCTAAATTATGTAATTATTGAATCCAATTTTATTTCTATGAAGATATGTGAACGTTCAGAAGACATTTAGCAGTAACATCTTTGACTTTCCCTTAAAAACCCAATTTAAATTCCATTTTTAATAATTTAGAAAGAATGTAATTTAATCTTGTATGAAATCATTTTATTATACCGTATTCCATAATTATTATTTATTTTAATCATCCTTTATAAAATTTATTACTTTTTGGTACATAACATTATTTCCAAATAAGTGATTTTCCTCAAGGAATTGATTGGATGATACAAGTATTCAGGTTTAACGATTATTTTCTTGTTCAATGTATTTTTTTATTACGATGGGTGGTTCCATTATAATATAGATGAGGGTGGTCCAATTATACCCCTCTAGATAATTGGGTATGTTTCTTGTTTAGCCTTATGGCTATTCCAATTGTAACTGAAATTGTTTCAACCATATTTATCAACGTGGGTAATTTTATGGTATCCATGAGAGTAATAAGTCTTAAAGAATCCATGAGGGTTACAACAATAATTATGTATGATAATAAATTATATCCTAATCTAGATAAATATTTTATTTTTTCATTCTTACATTATTAAAATATCATGTTTTTGTAAAAGAAGGTATTAATACAAGAAAATAGAAAATAAGAATCCAAGGTGATGCTTATTTTCACATATCAATTACGATGATTTTTATGCTCATTTCAAATTTAAAAATATTTTCCCCATTGTTTATTGATGTGTAATAGAAAATAAGAATCCAAGGTGATGCTTGTAATGAATTTATATGAAAATAAATCATGTTTACTTGAATTTATTTTTTTCATGTGATGAATAGATACTTTTTAGATATTTCAACATTTGATGTATGTTCTTATAATAATTTTCTAAAAAACTAAACCTGAAAACATCCTAAATTTTAAGAGATTTATTTTATCGCTTAATTAATCTTGGTTATTTAATGTATAAGTATGGGTCCTTATATTGGGTATCATAGGGTGATTTTTATAATTTATTTGGAAAAAATATGTTAATAGATAACAAAAACTGATATTTAATATCTTGTTAAGCTCAAATAAATATAATTTGAATATTATCACCATTATTCTTCTTAATTTTGTCTTTAAGATATTGGTTTTCTAGATAAAAAATAGAGAATATAGTATGGGATTGGACTTAGAGGATGACTTACTTCTGAATCATCATCTTGGAATGGTGGGAATTGGAAATGAGCATTTTGGGATGGTAATGGCTTAGTTGAAAGAGGATATAAATGATGGTGGATTCCAAGAATGAGAATATCCAAATCAACCACCACAGAACGTGATGATAAAAGATAATTTCATGAGAAAAAAAAGAAAAAATATTTTAGTGGATCTTCTAAACCAATATAGGATTAAGGGAGTATTAAATTAATATAAATGATTTTGATTTTTAGAAGATATTTAGTTTATATATAGAAGATATTTTTTATTTATAATTTTGAAAGTGAATCATATCATTAATAATCAATTATTAAGAATATTGTGGATATATATGAGGTTTATTCCTTGGAATGGGTTGAATTTAAGAATACTTTCATTGAAAATTATTTTCCTAAGGAATTTTGACATAGTTTGGAAAATAATTTTCATGAAACTAATCAAAAGTAGATGATTCAGTGTCCTAGTATGAGGAAAACTTCACTCTAATGTAATGGTAAACTCCAATACTTATTAAATATATTGATTATAAAATTATGCTATTTTTCATACTACTGAATCCAATATATCAAAACGAATTGGCATCCTGAGACTTCAAAAGTAATTAAAAACATGTTATTGTGCTAAGAGTGTAGAACTGATTTTTTTAATGAAAACATGGACATTGAAAAAACATAGAATAAACGTTCCAAATAGTAAAAGGTGGGTAAAATTAAATAACATAAATACGATGGTATTAAAATTATGTATCCAGTTTGAGGAATTTATTTTATTAATATCCCTAGGGAATTAATTCACAAATCTATGAAGTTATTATGATGAGGTATGTTTGAACATATAGAACGTGATTTCATTGTAATAGATCACAGTTTTGGAAATTTCAATTTAGATTAATAAACTATAAACAATTTTAAATGTGGTGAGTTATGTTATTTTTCACAAATATTCCAAAACAATAATATATGTTATTATAAGAATCCAATCAATGAGAATAAAGTGGAAGTGATCTCCCATGAAACTAATTATGTCTATGATAGGCCATCCAATGAATTAGTATTTGGTATAAGGTTTTTTTATAAATTTCAAGATAATGAATTTTTGGATTCAGGGTCAAAACCTTCCTTTATTTAAGAGAAATTGTGTGATAAATTGGAATTCTCGATTTTATAAATGGATCTAAAAGATACAGTAGAAACCAAATTATGAATAATACTTAAAAAATTAATTAAAGATTCTTCTGTTTTTTTTGGCTGGAATGGAATCACCTAAAAACCAGGGGTGTTCCCTAGTATATCTTTTTGTTATTCTAGGTTTGGATCATCCTTCTGCTAAAAATGTTAAGATAGTTTTTAGATAAAAAGATGTTTTTTTCTAGATAGGGTTTTATTTTTTATACATGAATCAACAAAATATAATTTCTATTATATAAAGAAGCTGGGAAACTATTGAAATAATTAAATAAAAGTTTTCTTTCACATTTGGATCATTTTAGGGGAATTTTTCATATTAATGGTCTTCTGTTGGTAATTGAATACCTGGAAATTTTTTCTAATATACATTCTGTCAATATACCTGATCGAGAAGTTGAATACACTATTATCATATTTCATTATGAAAAAACCTTCAATACTCTATAATCAAATTGATCAAATAGATCTTCTAGAATATAAATTGAGGTTAAAGGAGTTACTTGATAAATGTACTATTCATCATAGAATGTCACCATGAGGTTCTCCTCTCTTATGTCATTAAAATAAATAAGGTTACATGAGGATTTCAATTGATTATTGACATTAAAATAACACAACAATTATGAACTATCATATATTTACTCATATAATTTCATTTATTGCCCTTCTCTTGGGAGCTCAGTATTTTACCAAGATTTCTATGAGAACTAAGTAACATCAGCTGATAGTGATGGGGGATGAAATTTTATAAATTGGTTTCTAAACAAGATATGTATTTTATGATTTTATTAAAAATGGATTGATAAAATCCCCTTATGTATTTCTGTAACTAATGAATATAATATCCCATAAATATTTTCAAATGTTTTTTAATTTCAGGAAATTTTGGATTTAATTTTTTTTTGGATCATGAAAAAATTATAAGGATTTTTCTAAAAACCCTCATCGAAAAGTGATTATATAAAAAATTTATAAAAGGATATATCTTTACAATACAATTAATTATTTGTGGAAATAGTAAATAATTATGGAATATCATTTTCATCCACCAAAGAAAAATTTGTTGATAAATGGATAATTCTTAATATGATACAAAGACATATTTTTTTCACGGATTAAAAGGCAATTGCCAATGGATTTTGGAAATATATTAATGAATATATAACACAATAACTATATTAACTCTAAATGGATAATTTTTATATAGGAAAATTAATTTTATTATTTTTGTTGGAATTAAAAATAATATTTTTTAATGCTCCAGTTAATTTCCTTACATAGATAAATGGATTTTTTTCATATTTAGTGATGCTTTACTAGAATGACATAAATGATATTAGAAGAAAAATGGGTAGATAATTAAATATGATTCATGTTAAATAAAACCCCTTAAGATAAATTATATAAAACATTATTTCAAATTATCTATTGTGAAATTTTATTTAAAAATTCAAGGATATAATTAATATGTATAAATGGGTGAAATATATAAAGATTATAAAGGATACAATATATACTATCTCCAAAGGAATTTATGATGAGTAAGATTATATGGGTGCAACTGTTAATGGATTATGATTTCATGATTAGTAATCACCACAAAAAATAAAACATTATGGTGGATTATATTAGTACAAAAAATCACGCATCATTTGTAATGACTAGATCTTATCCATTAAAATTATTTTTATTTTAAATATATAATTAAATCTATATTCACAAAAATATTAATGGTTTAAAATTTTAGATAATTAGTAAATAATATTCTTAATTAAACACATACATTAAATGTGGACACTAATACTCAATATCCATTTTTCCTAAAAGCACTATGAAAATGAAAGATGATTTATTATGATGATATATCATCACAATATTCCCTTGATATCATCCTTGATCCATACCCAATGCATTATAGGTCGTAACATAACCACTCATCATTGATTTTTCTCAGAAACACCACTAAAATGACCATGTACAATTATATAACATAACACATAAGATATTTAATCATTCAATATCTCAAATATTCAATAAAATTTTCCAATTTCAATCTTAAACATTTTAAAAGTGATTTTGGAATCAAAGTGTACCATACCTAATTTAAAAACATATAATAAATTTTCAAAACAATTATGACAATAATTTGTTGAAAATAAAATTCATAATAATCATTTTTATAATAAATAGACTTGAAATATAAATATTTTTAAAAATATTGTTAAACTATTTAAAACAATGTTTTTGGTAAAGGGTCACTTACCTTAATTTGGATTCTTCTAATATGCGTTTATTCATCATGAATAATAAACTTTTTTCAATAATTTAGTATATTGAGATCCCATTGATTTTTATTTGCCAATTTATATCACTTATCACCATGTTAAAATGTTCTAATCACTACATAATAATTTAAGATAATGTTTTACATTTTGACGATATTTGGTGCTTGAGTCCAAAATATAATTTTTATGATTAAAATATGAAATGTGTTTATTAGTACATCATTAATGAAATAATATTAATTACATAAGAATAACATATATATAATTAGTATACCTTAAATCAATATACTCAATGTGGATTTAAAAAACAGACTCCATTATAATTTTGGGGACGATATGTCATATGTACACATGAGTAACAATTACATTTTTCAATGATAAGTACATAAAGTTATTATGATTTATATTATATTTAAATAATTAAAATAGTATCATTAAATAGATATTTGTAATTTAAATATAATTATATATATCATTGAGGTGATTTTTTGACAAAAAATAAATCACATTCCGTCATGGATGTGATAATTCACACATACGCAATAACAAAATTTCAATTTTTAAGTAAATCATAATGTAACAATATAACTAATATGTTTTATTTAACTTATTATTAATACTTCATCAATATTACATAAAAATATATATTAATCATAATAACTAGTCTGGAGAGACAATGAAAGAAAATGTTTTATATCAGTATGTGATGAGTTACTTCACCGTACACATGAATGATAATTATTTTCCCCCTTTACGGATGTGGATATATAATTTGTTGATGAAACTAAAATAATAAATATCAATATATTGAGGATAAATATTTTTAATTTCATCATTATAGAATAAGATTTTAGTTATGAGGAAGAATAAATAAAATAAAAACACTTCATTAGAAATGTTACCTCTCATACGGACAACCTAATTTTATTAACTACTTAACACCAATAAGGAAGGTGTTCTACATAAAATAAGGACTATTAATTATAGGGATGGATTCTAGGAAGGTTATTTAATAGACCATGGATTAATTAAATTTGTTTTTATGTAATAATTGAAGAGGAGAATGGAATACCTCTTATAATCGAGGGGTGGGGCACTCTGGAAAAATCATCACAATATGAAATTAATAGAAATTAATTTTATAATCCAAATGGATCAAAACTAATTAATATTGTTTAAAATATTATAGTGGGTCTAAATCCATTAATTTAATAAATTTTGTTAATTTTTTTTATTTTCTATTCATTATCATTTTTGTTTAACCAATATTAGTGTTTTGGAATTCTAATAGTGATATCATGTAATTCAAAATTTGAGGGTCAATATATTTTCCGAAAAATTCCAAGTGACCAATTAATGAATCATTGATGAATTTTTCTGATTTATAACAACACATTTGGAGACATTTACATTTTTCTAAATTTTATTGCCTTTAATAAATCAGTCATTATTTTAAAATATCACTTATGTCAAGTTTAACAGGATTCATTTTTTTCTATTTTAAAAATATAATAAAAAAAGATAAATTCCAATACATACTAAAAAAATAACTAATATTTAAAATTAATCAAATATATTTTTTTACATTAGTCAACGAAATTGTATTTATTTTTTTAATTTTTAGTAGCATTTATATAATTCTTCCATTTAATATAACAATTAATGTATCATTATTATGACTCCATTTATGGTACTTTTATTATCCAAAGAAATTATAAGTAAATTTAAAGGTTGTAAATAATCATGTTATCTTTATATATAAAATTTATAGTCATACATATCAATTATATGCTATCATATAAAAAATATTTCTCTTTTTAAAAACAAAAGTATGATATTTTTTAATTCCTTTGAATATAATAATATAATTGTTATTTAATAATAATAATTTCCATAAATGGTCTAATAACCGATTATTAAATTCATATGGATGAAAAATATTCTTTTTATTAAATTATAACAATTTTTGGGATGAAAATACTATTTTTTATTGTAAAAACTACCTAGTGGTTTAACAATTTATATTCCAATTCATGGATAAATTTATGCAAATGACATAAATTAAATTAACATAAAAATATTGTTCAAATTGTTATTTAAACCTACTAAAATATATTATTTATCATTATAGAAAAATTATTAATAATATATTTTCAATTGAAAATTTTAAAAAAATTCACTATTTATAACAAATTAATCCTATTTAAAAAATAGAAAAAAAACCAAATAAATTTTTTGGTACATTTATTTCATAAAATAAGTTTATTTTTTAAAATATAAAATATAAACTTGTAAAAACTAGATTAAAAATATGTGTGCCATTAAATGGAGGAAAATATGATTTTTTGGAAAAAAATACATCTTTAATCCATAAAATATGATTTTGTTCATATATCGGTTCTAGAAAACTAAAAAGATGAATTATAAACAATATTTGGAATATTATATATATATATATATATAATAAATATTCTCCATAAATAGTGATTTTTTTTATTGGTAGAAAAAAATGTGTTCACCTTCGAATAGTTTTTCAGAAGATCTATAGTTTTTATTTTAAGAAGGGTCTTAAGTAGATTTATAATTTATTGGTCAAATAATTATATATATATGTGTAAATAATATTTTCAAAACTATATTAATCATGTTCATTTGTTTCATTTCATCTTCAAGGTTATAATATTATTTATTATTTATTTTTTTCTTGATATAACCTATAATTTACAATATCGGGCATAGTGTTAATTTTTTTATTAAATCTACATTTTACATTCTCCCAAACTTTGGAAATTTCTTCCTTGAAATTTGTAATTTTTGATTGGTATATATGGATTGAATTTTCAAAATACCTTTATTGAAATCCAAATTGGAACAAGGGTCAATAAAATGTTCATATTATATGATGGAAATGAATGTATAATGCTCACCTAGGAGAACACATAATAGGGTTTCCATGTAGGATAACATTAACATGGAAGGGAAAAATAACAATCAAGATACGATAGAGAGTGATAACAAATATTTTCAAAACACACCTAACAATAAAAAACCATGAATCTATTATGGGGTAAAATGTCTCTTACTACATAGTAATAAAACTAAATGGATTCTATTTTTTTAATTATTTTCACAGGGTTGAGGAAATATTTTTATCAATTGAATAAGAAAATAAAGAAATATATTTAAATTACAATTATAAATTCTTCCATCAATTAATTTTTACCATGAACACATCTTTTTCACCAAACAATGTGTATTTAAGATAGATATTTCATGATTTATGTATGATAATTAACTCCCATAAAAATCCCATATTTCACTAAATATTAACTATATATTTATAATGTCGCCAATAAATAAATAGAAAAATCGTTAGGGAAATTTAATAAATTACATTATAAACAATAAACCATTATATGATGAAAAACTGCATCAATCTTCAAAATTTAATTATATTACCAAATGATCTGTATTGACCATTCATAATATATGTGACTTTAATATTATATAAAATAATGTAAAATAGGATTAAAACCCATAATCTAATTGGATATTGAAAAATAGTCATCATATATAAATTTTATTAGTTATCACTAAATAAAATAAATTCATCATAACACCCCATTAAAATTATAAATACATAAATCACATAATCGTCATGTATGCATACTATTTCAATAAATAAACTATATCAAAATAATCCATAATAAAATAATATATTCATACCATATTTGATTCTTCTTTTACTTATCAATTAAAATACCACATTATTATTTTTAATTTATTTATATTGTATTCCCTAAATATTGAACAACACCCAAAACAACATTGATAATTAATCACCAAATCATTTATTGACAGAAAGGATATTTATTTATTAAAACAAATGTTCCAAAAATCAACTAATTCATATTTCATATACTCTTTTGAATAAAAATAAAATTTTATACTAACCTTAAACATAAAGTATGATAGTGGTAGGTGATCTATCCTTATCTCCCCTTTGTTATGTGTTCAATTCTCAAAGACTTATCGAATTTGGTGAATTTTTACCCAACCTAGGTGTTTACCATTTTATAATACTATATAATTCTAATAAAATTAAAAAAAATAGTTTGAAATCTAAAAAATAACCATAACATATTTTAAATTAAAATTTTATCTCATATATTACATTTTGCGTCCCAAAAAATAATAACACATATTTAACTCAAAAAAATTGTCTCCCAAAGTCCAATTAATCAAATTAAAATTTTAATAATTTACACTCTCAAAATGTATTTAAAAATAATTTAAATTATGATAATACATAAATTTTACACCCTTGATGATATCCCTAACTATTAATATAACAAAATAATCTCCACTGTTTTCTAAAGCCTACTTTTATACACAACTATTTGGTCTTGTCAATAACCATTAAATGTTCAAGTTATATCGACATTAGAAATCAATTTATTTTCCAAATTATAATTTTGATTTTGAGTTTTATAGAATTCGGGAAAATCATTCATACAAACCCCATACAATACATGTCTATACATATAATTATTGTAAATTATTTTCCATAAAAGAAAAACATCAATAAAGTGAATGATGATTTATTTTATTGATATATCATCAATTATTTCCATTTATTTCATCCTTGAATAAAAAATTAATCAAATCCCATGAAAATAATATTAAAATTATGGATGAGATAAAAAATAATATTATGGTACTTAGAGGAAAGGAATCCATTAGACCATTTAATAATAATAAATCATTTCTTCAAAAAATACCTTTATTCCTTGAAAAAGAAATCATCATTTTCAAAATATCAATATATTACCCTTTAGAAATTGAATTCATTTAATAAAAATTTATCGTAAATTATATAAATGAAAAGTCATTGACATGGGACATAATTATTCTCAAATAAAATAACCATACAGTAGACTACCATTAACATAACTCTTATATGTGGAATAACCATATGGTTGACTTCAATACACAATGCATTGAAGGTTATAATGTAACCACACGTCCATATTAAATAACATAACAATTATTAAAATTAACATGTACCATTATATAAAATAACATATAATTTATTTCAATATTAAATATATAACTCATAAAATTAAATTTTAATTTATAATATATAATTTTATGTTATTCAAATAATCAATCCATTATTAAATCCCATATTAAACCATTAAAAAGAGATTTATGAATCAATGTCTCTCATACAAAATTGAATCATTTCAAAGAAATTACAATATTAATTTTATATCATTCATGTATATACGAATATATTCATTTGAATATTTTTTAAAAAAATATGATTGTGATATTGAAATTTTTAATAATTATGTGGTTATAAAAAAATATAAAATGATGTTTTTGTTAGAGTCCCATAATTTCAGACTGATTCATCACCTATTTTATTTTTATTCCAGAATAATAAATATATTTCATTTATTTACTTTTTTATATGATTTTAATGAATGTTAATCATTTCAAATAACTAATTACCATATTTTTATGTTATAAAAATTATATAATTCTTTATGTTTATGTTTTACATTTTGATGATATTTTGTGCTATAGTGAAAACCGACTTTTGTATGATGTGAACAGTCAAAGTGTTCATTAATCTATCATCTCAATTATAGTATCCATTACATAATAATATAATTTATAAAAAAAAATTATTCTTTCAAAACCACCCATTTTATATGGGTATGAAAATCGAACTATGTTACAATCATATAGATGGAATGTCGTTTGTACTCCTGAGTAACGTTTTCATTCTTCAACAATCATTATGGAATGAAAGTTATTATTATTTTATCTTCCCATAATTAATATAATATAATTAATAAAATTTTAGTAATTTAAATATACGTAGAAATATAATTCATATGAAGTGGTGATAAAAAAAATCACATCACTTGGTGGAGATGATAGTTCACACATATGTGTGAATGATGTTATAATTTTCATGTGAATGAAATGGTAAAAATATAAATGATATATTATCTTTGAATAATGATAAAAATTTCAATTATATAATACATAATAATTAATTAAATCATTATTAAAAATATTTATAGTCATTAATGGAATTTTTAATATGTTGACTCAAGAAGTAGTATTTCATTGTAGACACGAAAGATAATTCTTTTACATTTTCATGGAAATGAAGATGGATTTAAATTATTTTATTTATAAAAATGATGAATTATATATTGAGGATAATGGATATGTAATTTCATCACAGTGTATTAATATTTAAAGGATTATGCATAATAAATAATAACGAAATACCTAATTAAAAATGATATCTCCCCATTAGACAACATCCTTTTATTAAAAACATAGGACCAATAATAAGGGTGTTGTGCCTAAAATAAGGCCACTATAATATTGGTATGTATTAAATAAAGGTATTTTGACTGATATTGGATTAACCAAATTGGTTTTGAAACATCAATAAAAGTGATGAAAAGTTGTGATTATATAGAAGAGGGTAGGGAACATTTGGATATCTTTAAATTATAAAATTAATATAAACTAATTTTTAACACAAATATCTCCAAAGATAAAAATTTTGATAATAAAATTATTGAGAGTTTGGATTCATTCATACTATGATATTTTTACATGTTATGGTTCTATGATAATCCTTATACTTTTAGATTAACTGTTATATGACTTTTTTAATTCTTATACTGATCTCATGTAATTTACAAAATGGGGGTTTATAAAATGACATCAGTCCATTAAATGAGTAATTGAGGAAAATTTAAATCATCTCCATATAAACTTGAATTAACTATTTTTAAAAAATTTATATCATTTATTAAAATATTGTTTATTTTAAAATATCAATAATGTCAATTTTGACAGTATCCATTACTTGAATTTTAAAAAATATCATAAAATATAGAAAAATTCAATGAAATCGTTCAAATGATTTACTAATACATGACAAAAATATTAAAAATTATTAGATTAAATTAATCATATTATATTATATTTATTTTATAATTTTTAATATAATGAATTTGAATTTTCTATTAATTAACCAATTACTGTATCATTATTGTCTCACCATTGAAGATAATTATATTATAATTAAAAATAAAAAAAATTACCATGATGTATATAAAACAAATATATTCGTAATTAATTTTTTTTTCAAGCATATATCTTATATTATTCTAGAGTAAAATTATTTTTCTCTATTAATAAAAGAATTAAAAAATTGAGTTCCCTTGGAATATGTGATTAGAGAGGGTCTATTTTCATCCAAAAGAACATAAATGTTGTCATAACCAAATAAATTATTTATTTGGGGATAGAAATACTCAAAAAATAATATTAGGAAAGTATATAGTGTAATTTTATAATATTTATAACATTATGTTTACCCTTAATTACCCAATTTACACATAACATTTAAAATAAAGAAATAAAAAAAATTAATATTCACACTACTCAAAAATAAAAGAGAACAATTTAATAATTTTATTACTTATGATTCCAAAAAATGAATCCATTTTTTAAAATTAATAACATAAAAATATATTATATTAATTAAAAATTGACATTGTTGATGGAATGAGAAAACATTGTTAAAATATAAAAAAATTATAATATTGAAATTTATTATATCCAAATGTATTGTGGAATTGATTAAAATTAACTAAAATAGATTAAATGATAAAAATATCGTATTATTATATTTTCTATCAATTAAAATTTATAATTTAATAGTATAAACTATTTTTTCAAAAAAAAGTTTTCAATTAATCAAATTAAATATTTTTTCATTATTCATCAAAAAATTAATCATCTCAAAAAAATTAAGATTAAAAAAAAGTAAATTTCTATACACAAATTTAAAATATGATGTTTATTTTATTAAATTAAATTTATTAATGAGTAAGAAACTGTATTTAAAAATACAGTTCACTCAAAAGGCGTCAAATATTCCTTTTTAAAAAATCATTCTCTTATCAATAAAATTGGATTTGTTCTTATATATTTTATATAAAACCCATTTTAAGAATTTTAAATATTAGAATTAATATATAATATAAATATATATTTAATTTATATAATCTAGAATGTCTGATTTTTTTATTGTTATTAAATAAATGATATAAAAATTAAAAAAAAATTAAAGAAATTATTTTTATTTTAATAGGGATTTTCCATTCATTTATAATAAATTTGTCATAGATTAATATATACATGAGTATAATCATTTTCATAATTTAGTAAATCATATTCATTCCCTCTATTCCAAAATCTAGATTATAATAATATTTAATTATTCTTGTATGCATGATGTGGCTTATAATGGATGTTATTGAACATAATTTTTTTTTTAAAAAAACATGGATGTTACATGATTAATAATGTTACATATATGACACATCCCTTTGATTATTTTTTTTAATTTTTTTTTAGAATTTGTGGGTGTATGAAATTTATTTTTCTATTTAATTTATTTCCAAAATTTTCTCTATCAAACATATTTAAAAAAGATGATAAGGATGAATGAGAGTTACGAAAAAGGGTTAATTGGTTCAGAAGTGAATTTTTCATAAATTTGATGTTTATAAATATTGATTTTAGGGATTTGGGAAGAGATTATGTGTGACTTTTGAATCCAATATTAAAAATGAAATGTTATGTGAAGCTCGTAGTTATCTGTTTATCATTTATCCTAGTAGTACTATGATGTATTCCGGTCCTAAAGAGTATTAATAGTTAGATGGAATAAAAATATATATTATATAATTTAGCATTAAATTTTTAGTTTATCAATAATATAAATTATAACCAATGTTAACCGATGTGATTCTTCTCCCATTTTGTGTGCCAGATATTAAAAAAATTTATATACAAGGATTTCATAGTGGGACTACCAGTGTCTTCTATGGTAATAATGAAATTTGAGTAATTTTATAATGGATTACTAAATCTGTACATTTATTTCTATTTGGGAAGCTCTTGCATTAGATAAAATTATTTATTGTATCTTATGTTTAATATAAGGGTATATGGAGTTCCTATTTCCATTGTATATGACTATGATTCCATGTTAACTTATAACTTTTGGAATGTCCTAAAGAAGTTGTTGGAAACTGAATTAAATTTAATAATATCCTTCCATTCTCAGAACAATAAATACTCATAATAAAAAAGTGACACCTTTTATGACTTGTTGTGTTCTTTTTCTATGGATTACCTGATATGTTAGGATCAACAACATTAATTATCTATGTTTTATTATAATAATATTATTAATTATAGTATTAAAATGGAACCATTTGAACAATTATATGGAAATTTATTTCGATCCCCATTATTTTTGGATGAAGTTGGTGAAAATAATATAATGGGAGAATAATAGGTTGATAAATTGACTACGATGAAAAATATAATTTAAAAACAAATGGGGCTATCTTAGAGAAAGAAAAAAATTTATGTGAATATTTGGGTGAAAGTCATTTTTTTGAGGTACGTTATCATTTGTTTCAAAAAAATATATACAATTAATAATGTAATTAATTTAGTTATTATGGAAAATATATGTCTATATTTCTTTATATCTTATGAAATCCGAGAGAATGTTATACCAGTTTCCAATCATGTATCCATTCCTCTGAGTATATCCTAGGTAGACAATGTTTTTAATGATTTAATGAGAAAAATATATTTTCCAAATTCATTTAATGTTTTGTGACCAAATGTAGATTTGTTGGAAGATATATTTTTACAGGATAAAAATATTATTCATATTTTCAATCATAGTGAGAATGTATTCTAGAACAATGTAAATCACCAGGTTATGGTTTTACGGAGAATCCATATGGTTTAAAAAGAAACATGTTCATCTGAAAATGATATAAGGGATATGTATCCCCATTTTTTTATAAATAAATATATTTCAGGGGTTTAAATTACAAAGTGGGTAGATTAATCTAACAACCTAGGTACTGAGAGAATAATTTTATATCATATTTATTATTATTCTTGACTTAAATAATTAAATGCATTAAAATATGTTATTTTAAATATAATTATTCTTGATAAACTAATTTCATGTAAATTTATATATAAATTAATAATTTTGAAATAAAATAATATATTATTTAAAAAAATAATTTTATTTTGGAATTCATCATGTAAAATTATCTAACTAAAAATTTTCATGAATTTTCTGAATAAGGAATAGTTTTGTTGAATACTAATACAATAACATATTTTTTCGGATATTATGAATATATAATTAATATATAATTTGTTTTAATGTTATATAATTACTATATATATTATATTATATTAAAAATGTTAACAAAAATAATTCATAACATGTAAATTGTAATTCATTTATACACTAATGTAAAAAACATTTTAAATGGAGTTTCATATCCTTTAATGAATTTAAGAATTAAAACATGGTTCATTATAGATAATAATTAATCTCAGAAAATCCATTGATGAAATTAGATATTAATTATTATGTAATTTTTTTTTGAATTATATTTTTGAATTTTAGTGTTATATAATATGAATATAATTCAAATGCTTGTGTCTATAAAAAATAAATATTAAAAAATATAATAATTTGAATTTATATAGATATAAGTACATATAAATAACTAAACAATATAAAAAATAAATGGTATCTAATTTAATTATTTTTAAAATATACATTTAATTTTATTTTTTATATGAAATATTAAAATTTATTGAATATGAAACACCAAAAAATTGATTGTGTATGAAATAGAAAAATAAATAAAATAGGATTAGTTAATATTAAATGAATAGAGTAATTAACCAAAAAAATTACTAAATATATTTGGATAAGAAAATTAAGACCATAATCAGCCTTGTTTCAAAATTTTGACCATTTTGACAAAATTAGTTGACATTTAGTACAATATAGTATTCTATTTATATCAATGTGATATTGTTCACACTATGGTTTCTAATTAGTATACCATTTCTTATATATACAATTCAAGATGATATGTATGACCATTTATAGGATTTCGAAATATAACTTCATTTTCATAATCAAATAAATTTATTTAAATTTTTTACAAAAGAAATAAAAATCATAACATTATTCAAAACATTAATGCCCTAGTAATTAAACTTATGAAAAAAATTCAATTGTACTAAAAATATTATAATAAATATAATTGGATATTTTAATAGAGATCCTTGATTTATATAGATATATATGAAATTGATAGGAAATAATAAAATATATTTTAAAATATAACTATTTATTATGTTTTTAAATTAATATTAATGAATAATATTATATTTAATTATAATGACCTTTCATTAAAATAATATTTTATTATACTATATAAAAATCTTCAAAAACATAAATAATGAAAAATGGGATAATTAATGTACTTAAATTTCCATAAATATTATTTATATAATGTTATGAAGTCTTTTACTCTAAAATATATTTATTATATTTTAATATTTTGAGACCTTATTAATGTTCCTCTCACCTTAATTATAAAAGGGAACACATTTCATCACTAAATATCATCACCATGAGCCCGATAGATTAACCAGACTGTGAAAAATTATCTTCTAAACATACATTGAAACATCCTAGAGGTTCCAAAATCTCTATAAGACCAATTCTAATATCTATACTAGTTCCTTTAAGGAGGTGATATTGAAGATGTAATTTTCTGATACCACATCCCATAATTTCTTTTCGTTATTGTACTTTCTTATCACCTCAATCAATTATAAATTCATTATAACACCATAATAATGTATATACTTTAATTTTACGTTCATTTTGGAATATATAATATAAATTTACTTTAAAATTCTCTCTTATTTTACGAAACAAAACATTTTCCTAATTATGGAGTATAAATTTCTCTGTGCACAAAGCGTTTTCATTTTTTATCAGCTTCTTCAATGATGGTCATAAAAATGTCAATATGTAAAATAGTATTGGAATATGTATATGATAAAATACACTATATTCTATAACTAATATATATATTAATTAATTATAATAACTAAAATTAAATTGAATAATGATGGTTTAAAAATCCAACCTAATAAACTAAAGAGTTATCGTATTAGATTTATCAGTTGAATCAACATTATGTCAGAATGAAAATGATATATGGGGCCATTTAAAAATATAGAGGTTCATTAATAAAATATTAAATAACCTATGCATTATTTTTCAAACATGTATATACCATTTTTAAATATATACATGTTAAACTAAAATGGAACAATGAAATGATCACTCCAAAATAATGATTTTGATATTTAAAACACATCAAAATGGCCCAAAATAAAATTAATAAGAATATAAAAATAGAAATATACATGTAATAGGTTCTCAATTAGGAAATTTATTAATCAAATTTCTAAGATGTTATGTGTATGTAAAGAACACATTCGATCATAAGGTAATGTGGTTTCCTTTCAAACCACTCTTCAATGTCCCATTATACCAATTTCTAAGGGATTTTTTTAAAAAAATATATAGAACCTGGAAGGATTTTCATTCATTCATGATTTATTATTGATATTATGAGCCATTTATAATATTAAACTGAAAATGTTAATTTAAATGATTAAATTATTAGTGCGACATAATTTTTTATATAATTTATTTTCCTCATTAATTTTATTTGAAACAACTTCTCATAATTTATGATTATGTTCTTGTACTTGGAGATTGTTTATGATGATGGATGCTATTATTATAATAAATTATGGCTGGGTCCATGGTATAACTATAATGGATTGGTTATATTATAATTAGACCATAACAGTTATTCTATGTGTATCTATAATGGTTACATCCAACATTAATCGTGGTGTATATTTTACGGTAATGATGAGGGTTAAAAGTCATATGGTTTCCATTAGGGATAACATATTTAATATGTACTATAATAAATGATTCTCCAATTTACACATATATATTTTTTTTTCTTTCCATGTTTTGTTTAAATATTATTTTTTCATAAAAAATGTATATGTTACTCTTAAGGGTGGGAAATAAATCATCGTTAAATTGACATCCTAGGTTTATATGTATTCATGGAATAATGGGTTCTACCCTTATTTTTATTTTCCCAGATTATATTTCTATGATCTTTCCATGTTTTAAAATTTATTTCATGGTGATTAATAATACGAATGATAAAATAAGAAGCTAAGATGATTTTGTGAAATTATTCATGAAAAAAATCATGTTTTTTATTAAAGAAATTTTTTCATTGGAAAAAATTAATATAATTTGGATGTTTCATCTTTGAATATATGGATTTAGAATTAAATTTTTTAATAATTAGCTAAATCTATAAACTAGAAAATATTCTCTAATTTAATAAATGAATTATTGACATAAAAACAAATTATTATGATATTTTTAAGGTCGATTAATTCTGTGGTTCACCCACAAAACTCTCATCATAGAATTGGGTTTCTACAATGGAAATAAAAGGAGTAATTCCCCTAACTAAACTAGGTTTAGTATCCATTTCATTAATGTCAAAGTAAAAAAAAATTAACTCCATATTCCATTTATGTTTTATAAACATGGTTCACTACCCATTCTAGTCTAGTCAAAATGTAACACCCTGAAAATTTAAAATAAAACATCATATTCAATACCATGCATGAATCACAACATCATACATATAAGGGAATGTAATATCCCAAGACTATACTATATATTTATATTAAAAATAAATTCAATAGAAGATATTTCTTTTAATACATTTATATCTGTGTAAGATTGTGTTACATGAAATAGCGACCTTACTTGATAGATTCTCTTACACAGACGAGAGATCGCCCCCGATAGCTTCTGTTAAACCTAAGACTGTGTTTCACGAATAACAATGTATTATTTCCTTAATATTATTTGATATAATAGTACCAAATATATTTTAAATTATTTTTATGAATATTATTAAAAAACATATAAAAATTATGGTTTAAATCCTTATAAAATGAACTCATTTGTTATTAGTTGTTGATAAATGAAAATATGAAAAAACTGAATATAAAAAATATTTTTTTATATTTATGCTTCCAAATGACTATTAACTTTAAAAAAAATAATTAAAATATGTGAATTATTTAATTGAAACATATATGAAATATACTAAATGAATCATTTTTAATGTTTATAAAATAGGTTTTCTATGAATAAGATAATAACAGAGTCTATACCACAAATAAAACCCCTAATTTTTATAAATGCAATTTCAAAGCCTTTTAATGGAGAACAAAATTTAATATTAATTTTTTTATATTATAAATTTTTTTTGATAAATAAACTTCATTATTTAATTTTTAATGTCACATATTTATTACAGTGAATTTCCGGTATTTTTAGGTGGAAACGAATTTTTTGATGAACAGTGAGAAATACTAAATTTTAGTTAATAACTATTATCATTTAAACATTTAATAATGTTAAATTATATTTTAAATATTTCATATTGTCACCATATATAAATAATAAATATATTAATAAAATTTTGTTTCATATAATTTATTTCACAATGAAAATGTATATAAAAACTCAACTACCATTTGAACATTTATCAACTAAAATCAATTAAACAGTTTGTTTGCAAGATTCTATAAGTCATAATTCGGCCTCTTTTATGATTTGAATTTAATAAATAAAATAACACCATTTTTTCATGATAATAAATTTATCCTAATATGTTCAACGTAAATATATGTCAATATTATTTGAGAAATTGAATAAAATTAATTAAAGTAATTAAGGTGTAATTAATGAAAATGGACTAAACCTTATATTAGAGGAACCAAATGACATTGAAACCTATAAAAAACCATTTTATTTCAACAATTTGGTCCTTAACCATATATTATTTTGTTTATATGATTTATATGGATTTTTTATATATGAACATGTGTAAACATAACTTATTTCCAAAAAATATTATTAAGTCATTTTCTTTATTTATAAAAGGCCACCACCTCTTCCCCTTCCTCGCATCTCTGAAGAGACATTGGCTAATCAAACTCTACCCAATTAGACACCGAAAATACATCTTTTATTTAAATAATTCCACCATTTAGCATACTAAAATCCAACAAAGCATTTTTTCAATCCAAATGAAGTTGCCCAATTAAGATGTAATGTCCTCTATTAATATTTTTAGTTTCATTTCCATTCTCCAACCCCAATAATCTTCTTATTCTTTGGTTAAATTAATACATAATAATTATAAATAAAATAATATGTTTTTATGCTACTAATTTTACCTACACTTACGCACAACTTTATTTAAATGGTAAAATGCATTTTTTTTCTATGCATGGTGAACTACTGCAACAAGAAACAATACTAGTTCATTTTCCCATTTTCATCATTCATGGTTAGAAATTATGATGGACACACATTATATATATATATATATTATATGATATTTCTAATTTATTTACGCTTCAATAATTTTTATTTTGAAAATACCTTAATGCTTTCAATCATGGGTAAATATGATAACATCATTTGAGGAAGTGTGGACTACCGACCCCCTAAGGGGATGTGATTTGTTCATATGATCATTGGTATGTGTAAAGGATGGTTATAATAAAACATATGAGATTTGAAAATAAATATATGCTTTTAATGACATGATAAAATTAAATTAATATTTATATATACATATCATTTTATTTATTATCCTTTCAAACTTTAAGAAGTGATAATATATTTCAGGGATGTGTGGACTACAGCCTCCTCGACACTAAGTGATATATTTTACATAATGATAATTTTATATATATAAATATATATCACTATATAATATGTTATTAAGGATATTAATATCATTCTAGATATATATATATATATATATATATATTTACACTAACCTTATTTTAGTTACGATCATTCAAAGATGTGAATATTACTAGTGCATACGTTCTGCCTACCATCTCCAATATTATAATGTTCGGGAATTTTTCATTAAAATATTTAATGAAATATTTAATTATATAATTAATATATAAATATTATAATTATGTAATTTTTATTATTATTTAGAGGTTTTATATTCTCCCCTTTGATTATAGTTGAACTACCAATGTTCTTATTAACACATAAAATATATTGGGTCAAAACAACTGATATAAACATAATTGTTTTACAAGTTGTTTGAAATATAGTAAAAATTGAAATAAATGAAAATATAATAAATAAAAATTCGTTCAAAAAACTAGAAAATTATAATAGTTTTATTTTACAGGATGCAAAGAGACTTTCAACCAAAAGGAAACAAAATGTAAGGGATTCTCACCTCACTCTATAAATCGGTTATAAAAATTTCATATTAACCACATATATATTTTGGGCAGTGTGTCTACTTCCCATTTTTAAAAATATATAATTAATTCATATAACTTAATATAATTGTTAACATTAAATTAATACCTTTACTTCATAAGGATTATAATTTAAAATGTTTCAATGTGGTATGTGACAGTTTGGGGTGTTTAAATATTATTTTTCTCAAGAGTAACAGTAGTGATATTTTAGTGTAATATAATTTCCATGAAATTACATAACCAATTTTTAATAAACCATTTCTTTATTATTTTGTTAATCATGATCCTTTTCAACTATTATTACAATTTTCAACTCATTGGCACTGACAGTGATTAAAATGTTTTTAAAAAAACACAACATCACTTCTATCAGTAGTCAGAGAAACTATTTTCTTATAAAAAAATTTTTTATTAAAAATTTCATAAAATTTTTATTAAATTTTTTTTTAAATACATTTTTTTCCTTTTTGGCCTTATTCCAATGTTTTCAACAGAATTTTCGTGTCTCTTTTCAAACATGGAGTTTTCCGTTCCTATTTTTACCAAGAAGAAGGAATGTTTAGTTTACATTGAAAAACATATACATATTTATCCTCTGTTATTACATCGTAGAAACGTTTTTCATTTTTTAATGGAAAATTTTAATGGAAAATATAATTTAAATTTACTTTAAGTTAAATTAATTTTCAAATGGTTTTTCAAAAAATGAATATTTTTCTCAGGAATGTTTTTTAAAATATCATTTTATAAAAATTCCATTTATCAATGACAACTAAAATTTATTTTACTCCAAATTAGGTATGTTGTATTGATACCTCCCTTCATTATTCTATTGATGATTTATTAATAATTTTGAAAATAATAGTATTCACAAGCACATCATTGATTTCTTTTCCACTTGGAATATTAAATCTACTATGATCATTGAACATTGAATTTCACCCTAATAACCCCTTTTATTTATCATGGATATTATTATAGCCTAAATTATATACCATTTAACTTATGGTGTACTAATTAAAAATTATTTTATTATTTGGGGAAATATTTATAAATCAGTCTCTCTTTGTCTATACAGATATTTTATAAGGCACATTGTTAAATAGATAATTAAATAAATGATGAATTTGTTGGCCTATTACACCTTAGTTGGTGACTAGTTATAGATATTCCCTCTATGAATCAGTTGTATCATGGGAATATTCATTTTTATAGTCTCATTATATGGGGGTTTTACCATCATTTTTTTAACCTTCTTGTGAAAATAATTCATTGTAAAGGCACCATGTACATGGAAAACATAACATCTAATAATAAATCATTTCACATAGTTATATTCAGTTTTAATTCATCCATGATATTTTTTGTTGACATATATATGGTTGTATTTAATTTTTTCAGCCTTAGTAATTATTCATACATGCAAAATTTTGATGATTTATCTCTGGATACATTTTATTTTCATTTATTTTGATGTAATGTTTTTTAGTTTATTACATTGAAATATTTTTTTCCTTATCTAGCTATTTTAATGTCATGTGTTTCAGTAATTTACATTTCCATGTTAATGAATTCTCACTAATTCATTATTGATTCTGCTTTATTAACCATTACTAATAATTTGATTTCATCCTTATTATGATTATTTCCTCTTATATTCAAGAAGAATACAATGAATGATATGAATAGATTTTCTAAATGTCGTAGAGTTACTCTCGATGTTATTAATTTATATTTTAGAAATATGAAAATAAATTATTTTTTAATTATTGTAGCCATTTAAAATTTGATACCGATTTATCTATATATTTTATAACGAAAAATAAAAAAACCAGTCATTTGGGACATGTTTCCTTGTAAATATGAAATGTAATTAACAATTGACTAAGGCTTCGTGCATTTGGGTTTGGTTGATACAGTTGGTATCCAAAGAAGTTTAGTAACATACATGGGAACTAGATTTTGGATATCATAGGTCAAATATCATAAAAAAATTTATAATTTGAGGATAAGAACAAAATAACACCATATATTTTTTTAGAAATTATAGATAATGTGTGTTTTCCTTGAAATACCATCTTATTTGGAATATACAACTAGATTGAGTTCTAGAAAAAAGGTACATAGGACTAGATACTCTAAAAATGTGTTCCAAGGAAGACATGGGTTGTCTGGGAATGTAGAGAATAGAATTTTGATTTATAAGATAGAAGAATATTTCTACACATGTTTATAGAGTTAGGTGTTGAGACAATGTACAATTCCAAGGCCTGTTATTCCCATATTAAATTATAAAAAAAATATTAATTACTTTTCTACTATGCACGTGATTGAAATTGAATATATTTTAAATGGTATAATAGAACAAAACTATGAGGTCATGGATGAGTCTGAAGCATTCTACAAAACCAAGGATGGTTATATATATTGTCGGCACATGGGATTTAGTGAAAAACAACTTGCATGGGAAAATTTGTAGTTAAATTAATTAAATTTAATTATGTTATTCGGAAGACCAATCTAATTAAATATTAAACGAGAACTCGGATTGGAAATTTGAGACTAATGTTAATATTAGAATGGGGTGTATTTCCCAGGTATGATATAAAAGTAGTGGTCCCATAGGTTTCATATTTCACGACCGTTTTTGGGGGATTTCAATAGTTATCTATAAATAAACACATATGAGATTAGAATTAGTTTAACCATAATTATCTATCTCTCTCTAACCTATTTTTTACCTTCATTGGGGGATTCAAGAAGGATCTATTTAAGAACATCGGCAGATCGACGGTGGAGAACAATGATCGAATCGACAATGATTAAATGATAGATCCTGGAAGGATTTGATATATTTTTTATTTTAGATTCATGTTTTAATTTGAAAATCCTTCTTTTCCTATTTAAATAATAATTTTTATTATCATTGTGGATGGTTGAACTAACATAGTCATCAATCTATCCTAAAAACATTTTCCTATCATTTTCTTCACTCTTTCTTTGTGTTCAAGGGCGTTTATATTTGGATACATTAAATCATCAATAAATTGTTGAGTTAAGGCAATGGTTTTAATGATCTCATCCCAAGAATCCAAAAACAAATTCCAAAATAATAATTGGACCTCTAGTGAGATTATTGTGGCCCTCGAAAGGTTCCACTAGTGTAGAACCTCTAGTGTCAGATGACGGTGACCCAAGGTTGTAGCAGGCCATAGAGCGGACTTGGTGGCAGAGGGTATCTTGAAACTGGGCCAATGGCAGTGTTGGATGAGGAATCTCATCAGGAGGGTGAGGAAGATGATGGATGATGATGGGGTTGTCATGGTGTATCATCTAGGGAGGACAATATACCAACAACTAGTGTGGAGGCACGATGCGGAGACGGGGTGGTGCTACTGTCGTGGTCGTTCGAGGACTGGGGGACCGAGAGATGGGAACCGCGAGTCTGCATCAACATTTTCTCCCAAGGTCTACCATTTGGCTGACTGGACAATTCATGGATGTAGGTAGTCCATAAATCCTAAGACTGGGTGGGCCACGCCGCAGGGTGACAATCATGATCGGGCCAGCCAGAGCGAGCATGCCCAGTTTTCCCCGAAATTCATTAAAATGTCTGAATCTCGAAATGCAAGAATCCATATGAAATTATATCTTTAATCACATGTCCCCCTAATCAAGGACAACCATTTCAGTATGGTTTGGGACATTGAATTCTTATTCACTAGTTTTTGGTGCCCAATAAGCATAAGTTTAGTGATAATAAATTAATTCTTATTATTCGAAAAGTATCTTTTATACTAACCTTATAAAAAGGTGTTCTATGTCATTTTCCATTAAATGGAGGGATGACCATGGAATTCATTTTTATTTTTCATATTTATGTTAATTTTAATATATTTAATAGGAGGTACATGCCCCATGGGGGCCAGTTTGTACATGTTATGGTTAAATAAAACTTTTACTTTTCATAACCAATTTGGACAAATGACTAGTCCAACACGTGTTTTTATTTTCTATAGGGAAATAATGGCGTGATCTGTATAACGTATTTTGGGACTAATACATAGTCCCCATGAGTTTTACTTTGGGTGGAATGTGGTGAAATACAACTTTTTTACGATATATCCATTTGGGAGAATGAATATTAGATCTTTTTTTCCTTAATTTATTACAATGGGTTGATCTGTTTAGATGTGTGAAATCATATACATGATCTTATTAAATGTGGATACATGAAATGAATATTGATCAGAGATCCTTTTGAAATACTGTACGAGAACTCACTATTTGGATTAGCTTCTACTCATGTGATAGTGGATAAGATGTATGAAGAGATGTGGTAAATAATGCATGGCCCATTTGAGGGGGTGTGGTAGTGTAATTATGCTTCAAGCCTCCAGGATCAATGATGAGGATCTTGTGCATCTCGGCCTTTTGACTAGGTATATTATGTACTCTGAAATTAAGTCAGATTTTCTAGTGGTACCTATTTGTAGTTTTGTACACGATATTAGTTAGTTACATGGCCATGAAATAAGGTGGGGCCACACAATATATGGGCCCCACATGTGCCCTGTACCAAATTATGAATATTCTATATATCACATCTATTTCTTTTATACTCATATTTTAGTATGTGTGTATCCTATCCTGAGTTTTATACCACATAGAACGTGTTGGTTCCCTCTATAGTGACTTATGAGTTTTTATGTAAGATATTTAGGGTTTTACACCTATCAGGGGAGACACCCATTGACTTTAGGTACATTTATTTTTGGATAGGTACAATCCAGTAGGAATGGACAATGTTCCTCAATGATTTTCATGGATTCTCTATATATAAGTGATGCATAGAGTTCCTCAATGTTCTATATTGGAATCCCCTTGATGTATAAGGGTGAGGATAGCCTCTATGACTTTTAGTGGATTGGAATCCCATGGACACATCAGGTTGTGTGTAGCCTCTACGCATTCTAATAGATTTTAATCCCCCAGATGAAACATGGTGTGGGTACCCACGATGACTTCTAAAGATTAGAATCCCCCTGATGCATCTGGGAGTGGGTATCATCTACATTGTGAAATGATATATTGATTGTCTTTCTTTCTAATGAGACATGATTTGACTTGAAATTGAACTCTCAAGAAAGTGGGATGATTTTTCCACAAAGACATATCATTATGATGAAAATAAAACACCTTAGTGCGATATATTGATTCACAAAGAATATAGTATCAAGGATTGGTGATTGTGTCCCTTAAAAATTTACATCAGATCCCACTAGTTGGGTGTTAGGAATAAATGGTCATATATAATGCTCTTGGGGACTCAATTTTTATGGAATAATAATGTGAGATGGAGATCACCTTACACTCTTTTTGGGTTTTTTACTGAGCATATATATATATATATATATCATATTTTCAGTTCACACTCATTGGGTTTTGGCTGCTCTTCATCCATGGGTGGTGAAGAAGCGTGGAGTATGCCATCTGCTATCTGTGTCTAGATTATCGTGGTTGTAGGAGTCTAGTCTCTTGATTTAGGTAGAGAATAATCGATGAGATTTTCATCTTATTAGCATTTATATCTTCTTTTGTTTGGATGAGTTTACATCACCATATTTATGGGTGGAGTTGTAATCTATTTTACTGTACCCATTTTTATCTACAAATCACCTCTTAAGTACATATCCTGTTACAACCATGTGCCTTTGTGGAATCCTACTAGGTATTTTTCTACTCATCCATTATTGGGATTTTCCCTCAGCTATTGAGCCCTTGTAGAAAATGGACATGTTGATTATGATACATAGGAGCATTGAGGTACATTATTCTTTGACCATGTGTAGTAGTCATAGATTTGGATTGAGGAGTGTGGAACTGTAATCTATTTTTCATGCTCACTTATTTTTGGGTTGTGGAAATTTTCATGTTGGGGTGTATTTTTAATCCTTCCCTTTCTGCATTACATTATTATAATTGTACTGTATACTGGTCATGCATATTTTTAATTTATATATTGTATTATTGTATCCTGGTTTCTTTTATCCCTTAATTTTTTCATTGAGTTTTATGTGTCTCTATGTACATGTTCATAGGAAAAGGCCACCCATTTTTTATTCCTTCGACACTAGTCGTCAACTGCTGGCCTATGGAATTGGGCTTGAGGTAGTTGTGGCTTGAGACTAGACATACTTCAGGTCATGACAACATTGAATCACATGTTGATCAACCCTTGGGATGTTTTTAATATGTTTCCATAAAAAGTTATTTGTTGGGTTTAGGGGAATAGTGACGAAGTGTCTGGATATCTACTCTTAGTCTAGGTAGTCCAGTGATTGTACAAGTGGTTGAAATATCCATTCTCATGGACCCAACATAAATGCTTTCTGAATAAGCAACATGAGACCCTATTGCAGGGAATAATGATATCTGGATCATATAGGATAGAATCTTTGATAGTACTTGTGGAGTCATCTCATCATTATTAAAAATATATATATATATTCAAATCTGAATGTGTTAAACCTTGATAACATTTAGGATGTCTCTGTGATGATATTTAGTCTGGATACTAGATCACGTTTATGATGAAGACCTTGTGAGAGACGAGGCCTCGGTTCTGGACCCATCATTTGGGACCTTTTCATCAGGTGGGATGGTTGCCGCACCCCACCTATTGAGCCACAAAAATCCCCAACTGTGTGGGATAAGGTCATGTGAAGTCTGAGAGCACTACATTAGTTCCAGCGACAATGACCACTAACATTCCGTGGTGAGATAGACCCTTATGAAATAGAGGTTTGTTTAGAGTTAGTGGCCCACATTTTTAGGCATGCATGGACATCGATATATCAGATTGTGGTTAATGGATCCAACCTTTTCCATTGAGTAGGTACACGTTTTTTGAGCTTGGTAACTCATAAACTTGATTATTCAACCTTATCATTGTATGAATTTTAGTAGCTATTTTTTTGGAGTTATGCCCCTCTTATATGCACTCCATTTAAATTCAAGAGATTATTCTGTTATAGTAGGGAGTGATTAAGTTGACTGAGTATGCGACTACATTCACATTCCGTTCACACTACTCTCTGGTCGTGACCTATACCGTCAAATTTTGAGAACATAAGATTGAGTAGGGACTCCGTAAAGAGATCCATGTAATCTGAGCAACCTTGATCCTGCACACCATTTCTGAGGTGCTAGTGAGATCACTAACGATAGATGGAATTCAGATAGAGGATCTCCATACATCTAGATATAGTAGAGAGAACAAAAAATATTAGATATCTCGAGAACGATAGCGTTGGGAGGTCCAGTTTTATTATTTGTGATAGGAGATGTCACATGGCATGAGAATACCTAACCAGCTGTTATATGCTTTCAAGACAATTGGATGATGCACCTCCAAAGTAGAGGCAATGTCTTGATCAGATATCTCCCAAGTGATGAAAGAGTTGTCCCTTGGGAGGCAGTATTGTTTGAGGAGCATAATGTTTTCTGGTTTGTGTAAGAAGTTTTGAGGTACCTACACCACCACCGACCGGCCCACATCAACCTCAGGGAGCTGTTTTATAGGGCCGTAGTCAGCTACATGTTATAGATGTCTATGATCCTACAATGTGCTAGATTATAAGAGGTACTCTCATTGTATTTCATATATTTTTGTAGTAGAACATGTTACAAACTATGTCAGGTACTATTTTCTCCCTTCTTCATGCTTTAGAGTTTACCATGGCGATGCGTGATATCAGTTTAACCCTATGGTGGTGTTGTTTGACGTGGATACAAATGCATGAGGAATAGGGTTCCTTCCCCCTATGAGCCACTTTTTTTGACACAATAAAAACCATGAAAGAGATTCAGTTCCACCCAAAGGGGATAATATCAATGAGTTATGGAACTATCCCACATATATTTGAATTCAGTGCGGAGGTTTCCATTGGAGTTTCAGAATTGATCGTAGATTTTCAAGTGATTTTTTACTGATTAAATTTTTTTTCTCAGGATGTTGCCATTTGGTGTGGTAGAGTGTTTAGTTTTGTGATTACTATACATCCATGATGGGAAAAGATACACGGGGTTTGAAAAAGTATTTCTGAGTCTTGACTCATGGGGTTAGATGATTTTATTCACCTTCCCTAATCATTGTCACCTTGAGTTCACAACATCAAGTATATATACAACAATTATCATTTTCCAGTTTATGTGATTGATGCCTAATGATAAGAACAACATGACTCAGAATGTGTTTCTTTTAGTGGTAGTCTTTTCCCTATAAATGTGGTAACAATAATTTTTGGGAGAGTGACTTTTCATTTTCATAGACCACAAAAATCATGGGTACATCTGCACCGAGAGTGACTTGAATCTAAGGAGGAGATGTTTGTTGAACGTCCAGTAGGACTATGAATCTGAGAGAGATTGTACTCTAGGAAATAGAATCATTGTAGTGGAATACCTTAGTAGTAACTCTCAGTCTCTCCTAGTGTGGTATGTTTCAGTATAATTTTCTCCATTAAAAATAACCATCAAAGAATAGGAGGGTACAATTTTCCTTCAATCGATGGTTCTTACACCATCACTTCTCAATCAGGTGACACTACGTTTTGATGCACTAATTGTGAAATCAAGTGTGACCTGATAACCTTTGGTGATTAAATAGATGAATATTATAAAAGAGGGAATCAATAGAACATGTCCCTAGGAAAATAGTTATTCGAGTCATTACATGGGATGCAGAAATAGTTGAAGGAGGGAATTATGTAGATACACTATTATCATCATGGAAGACATTATAAGACTTCTAAATATTATTCCATAGTTAGGCCTTGATACGAAATACCATTATGAGGACCAGTATTCCCCAAATAAATTATACAATAATATTAAGAGTATTATTACTATGAACTTATTGTAAATGGGATTTCTCCAAAATAGGGGCATGGATCCTAAATATTAGGCCACAGTTGAGTCCAAAACATTCCATTTACCCTATGTGTGGTATAAATGTTTTTAGTGTGTTTGTTTTTTGAAAAAACCCTTTTAGGGAGGAAATTGTAATTAAAATAATTATTTTTAACTATTTTATCATGAATTATAATATGAATAAAATTTAAATGGGAGCTCAGATTGGAAATCAATGACTTCTAAAGAGTTTTCAATGGGTTTTTTTAATAGGAATGATATAAAATGTGCGGTCACAAAGGATTTAGATTACACGACAATTAGAAGAGGTTTAATATTTTATCTATAAATAAAATCTTATTAGATTAGAATTATGTTAACCATAATTCTGTATTTATATATATAAATATATATCTTTCTATAATATTTCATACATCGTTCTTCACCTGATCGAGGAGTGATCTCCACAGGAACATCGGCAAATCAATCCTTGAGTGCAACAACTGAATTGTCTGTGATAAACGGAAGGATCAAGGTAGGATATCTTCTATTTTTTTATTTCGATTGATGTTTTAATTTAAAAATAATTCATTTCCTATTTTATTTATTTATTTTCTTATTTTTGTGGATGAATGAACAAACGTGGACATAAATCCATCTTAGAAAACATTTTTTTCACTTGTGTTCTTCTCCTTTTGATCGGGATCATGGGAATTTATATTTGGAAGAATAAAATATTCAATTAATTTTTGAGAGCAGACATGGATTATGATTATCTCATCCCATTTGCCGAAATCTAGTCAAAAATAATTTTTGGACCACCTTTGTGATCGTAGTGGCCCTGGAAAGGGGCCATCAGAGTAGAACTTCTAGCGATGGCCCATAGTAGAAGGAGGGAACCGAGAGAACGAGGGGGTGTAATTCATCTAGAGGTTGTACATGTCGCGGTGGAAGGTGAGGCTGATCATTTGGAAGATGCGTTAAATGCTGACATGGTGTTGGGTCAGTGTGGTGTAGTGGAGAGCAGGGACATGGAACCGACGACCATGGAGGAGGTACGAGGCAGAGCTGGAGTGGCACGACTATCACGATCGTGCAGTAACTGTGGGACAAAGCCATGCTAACCATGGGTCTACATTTACATTACGTCACAAGGATGACAAACTAGCTGGATAGACATCACATTGAAGCTAGAAGGCCTCATATGGGCCATGGTTCGACCAACATAGGCCCAGAACTCCATAAAATGCCTGTATCCTGTAATTTGGTCCTCTTTTTGATGAAACGTAAATGGCCACAGATCCCTCTCATCATGTCAAACCTTCTAAGAATAGTTTGGACTTTTATTTCATGGTATTAGTGTCCAGGTTCCTGAAACACCTATGTTTAAAAATAATAACATAATTATTATTATTTGGAAAATTTATTCCTGACCTAAATTTATAAGTGGGGGTTCATCTAGAAAACGGTTAGCGGCGGGAAAACCCTAGTCTTAGTGTTTAGTTTTCATGATGAAATTCATGTTCTTATTTTAAAGCTGTAGTGCGGGCCCCATGGGGTCCAGTTCACATGTGTTAAAGTGAAATGCATTCTTTTCACATGAGATCCATTTTTTACAATTGATGTGTCATACTAATGTGTTTTTTATTAGAGATTCAAAATGGAATGATCTATATAACTTGTTTCGGGAATGATAAGTCGGCCCAAATAGATATATTTTGGACAAAATGTGGTGTCATACTACTTTTTCACCAGATGGCCATTTGGAAGAATGAATTGTTGATCTCATGTGTTTTACTGCAAGGTTCACAATGGTGGGATCCATTTGGATGTCTATTGTATTATTAAAAATCTCATTAAATATGGAATCATGAAATGAATATCGGTGGAAGATCGAATTGAATTGATATAAGAGAACCCCTTTTTTGGGTCAGCTTCAATGCTTGTGAGAGTAGAGACGATATAAAAAGAGAAGCATTCAAATGTTGTTGAGACATTTGAGGAGGTGTGTGAGCATAATTATTCTTTGGACACTCAAATCAATGACGAGCATTGGGCACTCATCTTCATTTCGACATTGTGTCTCATATACTAAGTAAGTTACCTGACATGCCTCGGGGTACATGTCTGTTGTTTGGTATCTGAAATTGGTTAGGTACATGGATCATCCATGATCTGGGGTCACATGATGTATTGGACACACACACAATGTACCACATTACGAATAATCTATATCTTGAATATCATTCTTTTGGACTCAGATTTTGGTAGCCATGAATCCTAAGTTGAGTTTTTTTCTACATAAGACACATTGGTTCCCTACGTATGTTATTATGAGTTGCGATGTTAGATATTGTATGTGTGACACCAATATGGGGTGTGACCAAATGACTATAGAATTGTTACATTTTCAGGAGCTACCGTCCAGTAGGAATGGCCAGTGTTCCTTAGGGATTTTCTAAGAGTTACAATCAAGCAGTAATGGCCATAGTTCATCAATGATCTTGAGTGGAATCCCCAAGATGCATCAGAGGTTCAATAGCCTCTATGACTTCTACTAGAGTGGAATACAAATGATGCATCACGGTTTGGGTAACCATGATGACAAATACTAGATTGGATTCCACCTAACACATCAGGATTTAGGTATCATCTAATATTTATATTAGAGTATAATATCCATAACACATCAGGGTGTGGATAGCTTATACTAATCCTAAAATATTTGAATCCACCTGATTCATCAGGGTGAGGGTAATCTCTAAAACATCTACTAGAAATATTGATTCCATACCCGCAATGACGTGTCCTTGTGAAGCAATTTAAAACCCTGAGGGAAAGACGGATATGACCAAAGAGGACTGTATCAAGGTAATGTGATTAAGCCCCTTTTAATTGTAGTTTATAGCACACTTGTGGGATTTGAGGCATAAATGTTTACATATGGAACTATTGGAGACTCACTTTTCGAAGACTGAGATTGTGAGATAGATATCCCCTTACTATATCATTTGGGTTTCTTTGTAGAGCATATATATATATATATATCCTTTTTTCAATACCCACTCCTTGGGTTTTTTTTCCAAACTCCTTCAAGGAGAGGTGATGATACATGGTGTATGAAATGTGCTTTTGGTCCCTAGAATCTCGTTGTTGGACAAGTCTACTCTCTTACATTTAGTAGCGAAGACTCGACGAGACGTAAATCTTCTCACTAATTCAACATCATTGTGTTTAGATGAGTTTTCTTCAAAATATATTTGGGCAGAGTTGTAATATCTTTTATTGTACCTTGTTCTATCTATTAATAACATATTCAGAACATCTCTTGGATCTCCCTTGAGCCTTTAGGGTATCCTATTGTGTATTTTTACACTCACCCGTACTTGAGTTTTTCCTGGACATGGTTTTCCCTTTCATATGATATATAGTATGATTAAAATATCAAAGGATATTATGGGAATGCAATATTTTTACCACGTGTGGTGGTCATAGTTTGGGATTTAGTAGTGGGTAAATCTATATTGTTTTACTTATTCACCAACTTCTATGTTGTTTCACTTTTCTAGTTTTGTGTGTATTTTTCCACATTCCCTTTCATCTTTAATTATTGTACTTGTTTTATTTAGTGTATGATTGTTGTATTTTGTTCATATATAGTTGTGTTGTATCTTGAATTGTTTTACATCTAAAAATTTTCCATGAGTTGGATGCATGTGTGTATAGGTTCATAGGACAGGGACACCAATAGCTTATTGTGACTTCGGAACTAGTCCATAGCACCTAGAATATGGAGGTTGGATTTGGGTTGTTATTGTTTGATCCCCAGAATTGATTAGGTCGTGACATAGTACACGACAACAGGATTTATTGTACTCTCATGTTGACACTCATAGGGTATTTTCTTTTGATAATCCAATTTTTCATTACAGAACAATATGAATAATTTGAAATGAAAATGAAAATGAATATTCTAGGTTAATCATAAGTTGTTTTAGATTTGATAATAAGGTGTCTTGATTTATATATTTTATTGATAACTACATTATTTTCTATATATGACTATTATTTCTCACACTTTTCTTTCTGGTATTAGTCAATTGTAGGAACACAATTTATTCAAGTTAACATCAATAATGAAGGAAAAGGTAGTGAAAAAAACAACCATATGATGTGTTGACATGATTTATGGATATTATTTATATTCAAAATGAGTTTCATCAAAATATAATTAACATTATACATGGGTATCAACTCTAAAACACATCAATAAAGAGAATCATTGAGGTTTATATGATCTCAAGTGGTGGGGATCCTAAAAAAGGAAGTCTATATTTACAAAATGTGATATGTGTGGAATGAGGAAAACATGAATGTGAAAATATGGATCAAGGAAATTATTTAAATGTTCGTAATGAGGACATAATTTAAAGGATTTATGAAGAAAAATGATTATTAGTATGCAGTGAAATGATGATCTTCCTAAAAAATCCATTATAGTTTATTTTCATAAATGTGGGGAACCTTGAAATTACCCATTTCAATTCAGTTTTCTAGATGTTAAAATCTACACCATTGAAGGATCTATTTGAAATTTTTTGGATGAATTAATTATTTGATGAGGATGAATTGAAACCTATTATTTATAGTATATTTAATGATTAGATTTCAAGGATGTCTATCATATTAATTTTTGGAAATTATACTAATTTCATTTTAGAAAAGGACAACCAATATTTCTAATAACAACCAATCCAATCTAGAATGATCATAGGTCATGAAACCATTACCTAATGACGATTAGGTTTTAATGACAACTGATTATCTTTGAATTTTCCTGGATAATGATTCATTGTTTATAGTCAATATAATTGACAAATAAATATTAATGATGAACCAGTAGTATAAATTTTGAGGATTATATTTTAATCAATTACCTGTATTGGTTTCTGAGGATACTCAATGAAAAATAGTTGATCATTTCATTATTTTGTGGTGCATATGATCCTTTATAAATGTATTTTAGTGCTTCAATAATCAAAATTGACCTATGGATGAATTATAATTTGATCTAAGAACAACTGTAATTTATATTTGATCATATTAAATTGAATCCTATCATAAAAGAATATTTCCTTATATTTAGTTTGAACCATTGGACATCTAAATCATCACATATTTATGTATTTTTGACACTCTACTTTCTATTTATCATTCAATTGTTTTTCATTAATGACCTCATTCACCACCGAAAAATATTTATGCATTTCATCCATGTATTTATCACCACATACCCAAAATATTCTCATACATGGAGTCATATTTACATGTTTTTCAATGTTACCCCTATACATCCCATTCCTTATTTTCTACAGGATGTTTTATAAACCCTTCTCATGATGTGGGATTTCAATCATAGTATGAATCAAACAATATATCACCATGACCAGGTCTAAATTACAATGATTATATTAAATTAAGCTGGTCATAATGACACTACACGAAATTATAATGTAATAAATTAAACTCAATAGTTTGTATTCCACACAACACAAAATTTGTAAGGGAATATGATATACAAAGACATTATTATATATTAACTATTTTAAATAAATTCAATGCTTTATATTTCATGAAATGTACTCAATAATTAGAAAGCATATGTTACATGAAAAATATACCTTCTCTGATATAATGTGTTCCATGCAAGAGAGACCTTCATCGATAGCCAACGATACATATGAGACCGATCATCTCCAAATAACAATGTATTATTTAATATTGTTATTTAATGTAATATGATATAAATTACCCGATGAATTCATTGTTATTATTATAAATTACTAACTTTTAAATATTATATTATAAACCATTATGACATTAATTCATTTGTTAACAATTAAATAAAAATTAAAATAAGAACCAATTAGATATTAGAAGTAATGTTTTAATTTTTGTGCTTCTAAAAGAATGTTACCTTAATAAAAATAAATAATTATAATTAGTGATATATTTAAATGTATAATATATGTTATATATTCTAAAAATGTTTTCTGATATCTATACTATATATTTTGATATGCATAAGATAAGAACACACTCTATTTTACAAATAAAAATAGTTATTTTTATAATGGAAAATTAAAATCCTTTTAATAGAATAAATATTTTAAATCTTAATTTTGAAACCCTATATAATTTAAACTGATAAAATAAACTTTATTATTTGATTCATAACATCAGAATTATCCAATGGGGAATTTTTGGTATTTTTATAAGAATGTTCATTTTTCGATGAATAGATAAAAATGCTGCATTTTAGTTGAAAACTACCATTTCATTTAAATTAATATTATTGTAAAATTATATTTTATAATTTTTATAAAGTCACATTATATAAATAAGAAATATATTAAAAAAATATAATTTACTATTATCAATTTCAGCAAGAAATTGAATAAAAAACTTAACAATCAATTCAACATATTTCTACTAAAACTATTCAAACCGCCTATCTGCAAGATATTAAGTCATGTTAATTTTAACAAATTTTTTATTTTAATTTAAAATAAAATATATACACCATTTTAATGATTATTATATTTTGAGTTTGAGAAAATTTTCTTATTTTTAACCATAATGATTAGTGAAAATTATTAAAATTAATTACAAATATTAAGAATTAATTTGGGCCACAATTGACTAACCATTATATTCATGGGCCCAAATGTCCTAGAAAATTTTCCAACGCTACATTTTTTGTAAATAATTATGCTGTAAACCTTACATTTTTTTGTTTTTTTTTTGTTTTTTATTATGTTTTTTAGGTATAAATATGTGTACACTTGACTTGGTTCCAAAAATTATATGTGAATTCTTTTCCATACGTATAACATGAATCATCTTGTTCCCCTTCCTCACATTTCTCTAGAAACATTGGCTCATTAATAATATTCCCAAGTATTCTCCCAATATCCATACCCTAAACCTAAAATCCTTTCCTTGGGAATAAAGAAATCTATTGAAGCCTTTGGTTCAAACTAAAAAAAGTTGCCCGATTATCAGGTAACATAGTTTCTCATTAATTTTAGTTTGCATTTCATTCTATAACCCCTATACACATCGTAATAAAAAGTTACATAAAAGACAGTATTATACATAATCTATTGTGTTTTTATGTCCATATTTTTACCTAAATATTCAAGCACCTCCATTTAATATGTACATGACATACTGTATCTGTGTATGGAGAACTACTACCTCACAAAACAATGATTTCTTATTTTTCCATTTCCAACATTCATGGTTTTCCATTGTGATATAAAAATGTTTATATATATTTTTTATATTATATTCATAATTTACGAAATATTCTTTAATTTTTTTATAATATACCTCTATTATTTTTTTCAGGTGTTAATATAATAACATCATTTGAGGACGTTTGGACTACCACCCGCTCAATGAGATGTGATTCGTTCAAATAATCCAAGGTATGTATAAAGGATGATTATAAATGAACATATGATAAATAAAAAACATATATATTATATTTAATAAATAATTACCTTTGTGGATATATATATATACATAGTGTTTACATTATTATGATTTCACACACTAAAAAGTGATAATGATAGCCATCAATGAGTGGACTACTGCCTCCTCAACACGACGTGCTTCTTTTTACTTAATGATAATTTTATATAATAGTATAAATGAATAAATAATATTATATGAATGATTTAATATTCATTTTGTAATGATATAATTACATTTACCTTCTTTTCATATCAGTTATTGACAAGTGAGAATGTTACTAATTCATATATTTGGAATACCCTATTGATTGTTATAATAGTGGATCATTTTTCATATACATATTTAATGGTTTTTTTATGTATAATTGATATATAATTATGATAATTAGTTAATGATTATTATTCATAATATGTTATATATTTTCCCCATTGATCATAGATGAACGACAGAAGTTATTTTTTTACTCATTAAATGAATTTGTCAAAACAACCAATTTAAATATATTTTATTAAGGAGTTGTACACAACAAAGTAATAAGTAAAATAAATCTAATTATAAACATGAAACATGTTCTCAAGATATATTTTAATTAACTTATTATACTTTTACTAGAAGTTAATGGATGTTCACCAAAAAGTAAACACACGTTATTGGATTCTCAAAACACTTTCTACATCCGTGAGATAATTATCATCTTTACAACATACATATTTTTGGGGGATTATTTACTATGATTTGTTATATTATATATTTAATGATTTCATTTTCATTGAATATTAACATTCAGTTAATATCATTCCATCATAAGGATTATAATTTATATTGTTTCTATGTTATATGTGACAAATTGGGATGTTTACAGATTAATTTCCTCAAGACTAATATAAATAATATTTCAATGGAATTTACATTTGTGGAAATTTTATAATAACCATTTAATAAAACCACTCATTAGAAACTAGTTATTCATTAATATTATAATGTATTAGCAATATTTGTTTACAATTTGGTACTCAATAATTTTTTAAAATATTTTAAAGAAAACAAGAATTCACTTTCCACTTTTGTCGAAGAAAAAGTTTTATATAAAAAAGGTTTTATTAAAATGTTTTCAAAAGGTTTTTAAAATACTTTGGTAAACCAATTTGTCTCCTTTTTTTCTTTTTTCAATTTTTCCAATGGAATATTATTTTATCATTCTGAACATGTCATTTTATCCACTTGATTTACTATGAAATATGTATATTATATTTTCCTTATATGAAATTTATAGATTTACCTACTATCATTAAAATAAATAATCTATTAATTTTTGTATTGATATGTTTTTTAAGAATATTTTTTATAAATTTAATTTCAAAAAAAGTATTTCGAAATGGTTTTTTTTTAAAATGGGATTTTGTTTTTGAAATATTTATAGTAAATTTACTTTTTATTATATTTTAATTCATCAAAAAAAAATATTTTAATGAACTTTTTCATGATATATTGATACCATCATTTTTTATCATGTGGATGGTATATAATTGATTGTTTCAAGTTTTGTATTCACATTCACTTCCATGGTTTCTTTTTACCATTGAAATATTCATCATACTTTGATCATTGAACATTGAATTTTCCACTAATTATTACTTTCATTTAAAATAATTTTTTCAATTTAATAAATAATAAAACATTTTACTTATGACGTATACATGGAAAATTATTTTAATATTTGGTAAATATTGATAATTCTTCATATTTTACTCTCATAGAATATTTGATAAGGAACATTGTTAAACCTATTATTATATATATGAGGAATGTTTTCGACTAGTATGACATGGGTTGGGACTAGTTATAGATAACCTCTCAATGTAACAGTAGTCTCAAATGATAAGTCATTTTGATAGACACCTTAGATAGTTTTTTCTGAGCATTTTGTAAAATGTGTTATGAATGTTCTTGGTGGTAAATGTACTATATAATTGGGATACATGGAATCCAATAAAAAATCATTTCACTCATTTTTATTATACTATTATTCATCCCTGTAATTTCTTATTGACATATGTATGGATGAATTCCATTTTCAGGAATCAGTTATTATCTATCCATGAGATTTTGCATCAATATATCTATGGATACATTTCATTTTCAGTTATTTAGAAGGAATTTGACTCAGTTTCATACCTTTAAATATATATATTTCCAAATATATTTGTTTCAATGAAATTTTTTACTAGTTATTTACCTTCACATTATAATTTATTCTTATTGATTCATTATTTATTTCTCATTACATCCCCTTATTGAGCATTTAATCTCACCATTATTATTTTTCTCTCCCCATGTATCCAACAATTGACCTATATATGATATGCATTGATTTACTGAATGGATTAGATTTACCCTCTAAGGGATATATTTAAATTTTATGACTGAAAAAATTATATTGTAATTAGTGTATTAATTATTAATAAAATAATCATTTATGTATATAGTTAGACAAGAATACTAATCTGATTAGTATTTTGTGATTTGATTACTTTTAATGACAATAAATATGATACTAGACACCAGATCTTGGATTCTTGGTCAGGTATCTACAAAGACATTAGATGGTTCACTCTCTAATCCAATATTTTCTTTATCATTAGATATAAATCATTACCTAATGGATTAGAGGGATATATTTTTACCATCCATCTCTGGTTATAATGTACCCATCTTTCATGGTTATAATGTAATAAAAATATAATAAGGGAAATGATATATTTGAGCTCATTATGATCATAAAACATTTATCATATCATAACCCATGAAATGAACTGTGTTTCTGAGAAATTTTATTATATAGAAAATTTTGATAATAGATAGTTTGCATAAGGATTTTATCCTTATTTTATAGTATAATATTAACATATTAGTTGGGCATCATAAGATTAATGGCATTATATAACACATAGATGAAAATTGTGTTTTAAAAACATCTTATAATAATTATCCATTCAAATAATGAATAATAATGGCATCCTCATTTTATATCCCCATTAATCAATTGTAACGTCGATTGCTGTCTTCCTCGATAGAAAATAATGATCTAATATATTTTAATATATTTCTAGGGGAATACATAAATTTTTTGAAAATTGATTATACTTTTTTTTTAAAATTGACATGAAATATAATCCAATAATATAAGAATAAATTACTACTCATTATGACAAGAAGATTCATTCATAACATGGATAAATAATTTCTTTCTCAATTATAGTAAATACTGAACCTGTATTTTTTTTAAAATGACTTAATTAATTTTTTTAAACACTATTAAAAATTAAAACATGGGCTCAGATTTCGTTAATATATAATTTAAATAAATTTCACTGACATTTTTAAATAAATTATTATAAAACATGTTTTGGGAATAATCAAGGAGTATAAGAGTGATATAATGAGTTCTCTATAAAACAATATTTTAGGAATATTGCCTAAATAAAGGCAAGAAAATGAATGGTAACACCTTTTTCGACATTACGTAAACATAATATATATATATATATAGTAATATATATTTATTGGTGGAATAATAATAAAAATCCCAATTAGTTATGATATTGTAACATAAAATTATAAAAGTATAGTTAAAATAAAAATATAATACCAATGAATGAATAAAATAAAATAAGACAGAATTTATCATGTGGTTAAAAAAATTCATTATATTACATTTCATTGGATATGTATATACTCCTCATTAAAAAATTTATGTTTATATCAATACATATGTCTCAAAGAATCCAAATTGAGAATATAATTCCTTACTAATTTGTTTAATTTTGAAATGTAAATCACATGAAAGAGAGATCCTAAATCAAATATTTTATCCAAAAAATTTTTTGAATAAAAAAATATATTTTAAATTCAAATGAGGTATAAACAACACTTCAAATAAATTGGTGTCAATTATGACATGTGTCTCATGGATGTGAAAAGTGAGGTGTAAATCCCTTACGATATGAATTAAGTTCCTTCATACATGTTTGAGCAAACAATTTAATGAATATAAATTATTATATGTAAATATATATGATAAAACTATAATAATATATTTCATACCATATAATATTGTCATGTGTCCTTATATTACTTATTTATTAACAATTATTTATCAATATCACATTTTGGGAAATAAATTCTTTGGTTTCTAGTATGTTTTAATTCTATTTTCTAAGTCCTCTAAAATTGATTGCAGATTAATCATCTTTTTATTTTTAAGTATGTTATTAATATAATATTAATTAACTATATATTTATTTGTATTAAGGCATAAAATTTAATTATTGAGAATAAAATACACATTTCTTGGAGAAGGTATGCTATATTTACACACAAATGTTTCTTCCTTTTTATTGTCTAGTTGAATGAATTAAATATATGAGGTATATATAATAATTAAAGATAATTTTAATGTCCCATATATCACATATTTTCGTTAAAACAATCCTTAATTCCTTCCATGCATGTTGTGAATTAATGTCTTCCATTCATGATTCAGTGGTATGCGGTACCCACGAACGATGTAATAGTATTTCAAAAATTGGAAAATAGGATGCTATGATTGATATAAAAATTCCAAAATCATAATATAATCAAAAAAATTATAAATTGGTGATATAAAAATAGTTATTCCCATATTTATATATATCATAGACAAGTGGAAAATTTGGCATAAATGACAATCATTCCCGAGGCTATAGTCTTCCATACACACGAATGATGATTTCTTAACCGGTTGGTTGGATGTGGATATGGTTGCCAGAAATAAATAGTGCATTATAAAATCTCTATATATGTATGATTTATTGGCTATTATATAATATTTATATATTAATTATTTTATTATATGTTTGACTAAATTAAAAATAATTATTATTCAGGAATGTTAACTTTTCTAAAAGATTCATCATTTTTTTCACTAAAATCCATCACTAATGGATTTATATCAAAAATATGGATTCTAGAATGATGGTATTGATATTTTGATGTTATTTGGTAGGAAATGGTTGATCCCAATAGGTTATAAAGGGTGAAAATGAGAGTATATGGGGTGACCATTTATAGGTAGCATAGAAGAAAAACATGGTATTTTATAATAGAATTTAGTACGACCACATTTTTCATATGCCTCATGTGTCTATATTAGTACATTATAAAACCATTGATGTATAAATGTCAAAATTCTGATATAAAATCGTTTTTTGACATATTATTTGGTAATATTTACCCTTGAATTTTTTATCCCATGGGTAATCAAATATTTAGTCTAACAATGATTATTAACAATTGACTATATTCACTATTCATTATGGTGATATAAAAAGATGAAATTATTAGATAAAGTAAATAAATCATATTCCTAAAATACATTATTCTTTAAACTATACCTATAACAGATGTGGTAATATATAACGTAAAAATTAATATACCAAAAACAATGATAAAGAATGTTTTTAAAAAGAAACTATTGACAACATGTCACTTTTTTTATCTAAAAATCAAATAAAAAATTTATTCTAATGACCTAAATTGGATTAATTAAACTATTAATATATTATTTTAATTTTTAAAAAAACTTAAATATAAATTAACATCATAATTAAATTTAACGAAATAGCATTTCTCAATTTAAAATCAGTATTTCTCAGTATTCATTCAAAATTAAATAATTTTATAAAAAACCAAAAAAGTTAACCTTAATATAATTTTTTTTTGATGATTAAAAAAAATGTTTATATTTTATATATGTTTGATAATAATTATTTTATAAATATAAATATAAATTTATTTATTTATAATATATTAATTTATTTTCAATTCATTATCAATATGTATTATTTTATTGTATAGAGGAGGGCTATGGGGAGCTCCTCCAACTGGAGACTCGCTTCTTCCCTCGGTGACGATGGTGGATTCAGCGTCGTCCCCTCCCCCCATCACGGGGGAGGGGGAATCATTGTTTCTTAAGGGTCCCGGGTTCTTCAAGCCTTTCTCTAATCCAGACTTCCTTCCCCCTTTCCGCAATGTTTCATTTTTCCCTACAGATCTGGAGCTCTTTGATGGTTACCTTAACCATTGGATCTCAAACTCAGAGTTCTCATATTCTTTGGAGGTTCTGAACCACACTCTGGTTGCCCGTTTCAAGCAAAGGCGACCTTCAGTTGACGCTTTCGATAGGTTCGTGTTTGGCTCAGGGGATCTGCAAGAATGAGCGGTGGTCAGGTTACACGATAGCCGCCAGATTATGATACACTTTGAATCAGAGGCGTACCTTATTTAGGCTTGGTCGAGGGCTCTGCAAAGTTTCAACGGGATGAGTTTCATCCTCCTTCATTGGACTTTTGATCTTCACATGAAGTGGGATTCACCATCAATGGTGATTTGGGTATGTTTACCTAAAAATCCACTTCCTCTCCAGAATACCACTATTCTTAGAATGATTGGTAATATGATAGGAAGGATTCTTTTCTCTGATAGTCGTACTGTGGCAGTGTGTCATCTGGTTAATCCTCGGATCTGTGTTGAAGATGATGTGTCTCGCCTGCCTTTTGATTTTGTATGGGTTACCGTTGGTGACGAGTAAAGGTGCAAGCAGATGGTGGTTTACGAAAACTGGATGGATTTCTGTTCCTGTTGAAAGCGGCTGGGTCACACCTCATTGGAAGGCCGAAGGAGAGCTCCCTCGGAATTGATGATGTCTAAATATAAGAAGGCTAAGGGTGATGTGGTGATGAGGCTAGTTCAGGGGGCTTGGGTGTTTAAGTGTATGATGTCTTATGTGCATCCTATGAATGGTGAGACGGGGTGTAGTGATTCTTCTATTGTTGTGGGGATATAGGGTGATTCAAGAAGCAAGATATATGAGATGGAAATGGTGCTGGACCACAGCCAGGATGACTTGGGGATGATGGAAGGTGGTCATGCCTCTCTACCGAAGTCTATTATGGAGGTCCAACAACCTTGCCCCCAACAGAAGACCTTTAGAGAGGCCCAGGTTTCATAGGCGATTGGAGGTCCGAGGATGCAATTGAATCTACTAGTCTATGATGTCTTCAAAAGATTGAGACATGATTTGAAGGAAACAACTAGCTCCAATGATATAAATGATTCAAATAAGACTGAGGAGAAATGCTCCTACTCACGGGAGGTTTCCCTCCCTACTTATGCTATGGGTACTAAGGGTCTGAATCCCTTGGAAATTCCCTTTCTTTCACTTAGAAATCGGTTTATTGATCTCTCGACATTCATGTTGGAGGATGGTACGGTTGAGGATGATGTCGCAGGGATGAATGGTGGTGTCGAAACACCGGAGGGTCGTAAGGGTATGGGGAAGGAAATAGGGTCCATGGGTGTGGAGGAAGCTACTACCGGTGACAGGCGGCTACCTTTGATGGAGAGTAACACTCCTGATCAGAGGCGAGGAATCATCTATCAGCCTCCTGCTGCTGTTTTGGGGGTGCGAGCTAATAGTGGAAGATAGAGTCCTGGGAGAGATAAGGAAAATGAGAGCGGACCATTTGGCCGGTCATTCAGTGCTTTTGTTCAAGGTGGGAAGAAAACGATGGATTTAGTTGATGGTCCCTTGTCTGCTTCTCCTAGAACAAGTCCAAGGAAGGATTACTCTTTTCATCAGAGGACGATGCAGACTAGATCGGCTTCTAAATGGAACAGCGAGGTGATGATTGCTTTTAAGAAGGGATGTTTGGTCAAAAAGTCTTCCACAGAGCAACACGACCTTGATCTGCTTAGGATTCAGGTTCAAAGTGCAAGCTATTGGAGATCTCTAGAGGGTAAATCATCCACTGAAGAAGATGGATCATATAAGGGGTGCGGTGACGAGTCATGATATTTTGATGAGTAATCATTTCAGTCTTGTGTTTTGGTTGTAAGTTGGGGTACCAAATCCCATAAACCGGCTTTTAAAAATAGAGAAAAATTATTTTCACCAGCAATATGTATTATTTTAAATAATTAAACTCGTGAATATTTAAGAACAGTAAAATATTTTCATAAAAACCCTATTTTAAACACAAAAATAAACATATTCCAATATAAAATTTGATATTAAATTGATTATTACTTATTTGAATAATATATAATCAAATAATACTTATGTAACATTAAAACATATCTATGAATTTAAAAAATTATTTATTGACCTTAATTTATAGTTTTACAAAAATTAATATTTTTTAATGTTCATGGTAAAATAAAAAAATCTGAATAGTAAACAAAATCACCATAAGAAAATTTAGATATGAATTTTTACAAATTGAATTTAATTTTATAAAATAATTATTCTAATATATTTATAAAATAATTATATTATTCTTCCATAAAAAGGAATAATTCATTTTTTAAGATATAATATTTAAGATTAAAATAATTACTATAATAAAAATATATTTATTATTCGCATTGAATTTATAAATAAAAATATAATAAATAACTAAGTTATATATATTTAATAAATTATTTAGTAATATAATTAAAAAATAATTAACAAATATTATGAAATCTTTATATTTAAAATAAAAATATTTCATTGCTTTGGATCGGGAGGCTATAACTCCCCATTCACCATATGTTCCCAGCTCTCTTATTTCCCCTTTTTCTTCCCTTCCACATAGGGTCTTTTATGAGTCTATTTGATGTGATAGTGCTCCTACTTCACTGGGATTTGATTAATCATTCCCTCATCTTTTCCTCCTTCCCCTCTGGACTTGGATTTTAATTGGGGTGTATTTCAAATGGCCCTCACTACCCCTCTTTCATCCTACCCCTTCTCATTGGACATCGATGTTGGGGTATGGATACCAATGATTCAGGAAGCATAAGATGGTGTTGGTGGTAAAATTCAGAGTTCATTCTTCTCCTCTTCCATTGATATCCAACTCATCATGATTGAATCTATCATGGTTACTCTCGATGATGGTTTTGGTTCATCATGGGGTGGTCATGGAGGAGGGAATGCAGTAGTTTTGTTTTTTTCCTCTGTTATCATTGGATTATATTCTTCTATCTTATTTCATTTTCATTTATTGTTTGGGGTTTCTACCAGCTCAATTTTTAGAGTAAGTCAAAAAAATGGTGGAATTATATTATATATATGGATTTATCTAATTATTTTGTGATGGTCCAATGATTAGATGATGGTGTCCTGGTGATTTATTTGGTTCTATTACATGTGGATGAAGTTATGGCATTATATTCAAATGAAATTATAGAATGGAAATTATGTTCATGGATTTTTTGTTCTGCGTATTGTTTATCATTCTTTGGGTTATGTTGGCAATGACTTTATATTATGGTTTTGTTCTTTCATTGAGTGGTATTTCTCATGGATTTTTTGAGGTAATGTTTGTATGCTCTTCCATGACAATGCTGGATTTTGGTGGGCAATTCTCAATAGTGGTCTCGCATGACCAATGTATGGTTCAGGTCAAGGTGAATGATGTGAGGCGACTCAGCTACAAAGTTATTGAGGATGGGTTTCTATTTAATGTTTAAAACATGAAAATTTAATGTTATACATTTTTATTAATCAGTGGGATGTTGGAAATTCTTGGAGTGGATGATAGGGAGATGGATGGTAATTACCACTATTTATTTCTTCCTTTATCGATGATTTTAGTACGAATTGTTCATGGGTTATGTTTTGAATTTTGAATTCCTTGGATATCATTGAGGTTACCAATCAACCTAAAATATTCAATTAAAAATATAAAAAATGGATTTGAATGGTAATAATATTTCATTGTTAGTTGAACCTCGATTATATATATAAATTAATAAATTAATATTATTATTTTTAAGAGACAAAAAAATAGTGTTTCGTGTATTGAAAAATAAAATATAGAATATATTATTTTCATAATAATTGCAAAAAGTAATAGTGCATTATAAAAATTAATCATGAGATAATATAACTTTAAGAATCCAAGAATCATAAAAAATGAACAATGAGTTAATGAAATTATTAATTACTTAATGTATGTTTCCAAGGAACATGATACCTTAACTATAATGTCCATTCACAAGATGGTTAAAAACATACTCGGTAAATACCCAACCTTTTTGTGAAAATGATTCATCCCATGAAACTACTAATGCATTGACGGGATTTCTAACAATATTTCCCAACCAATGTTATACATGTCCATTTAAATCCTCATAAATTGAATTATCAATTTAATTAATTAAAACATTTCCTCAATATAAGTTATCTGTATTTAGTACATGATACATTTTATCAATACTTCCCTATATAATAAAAACACATTTTAAGTAAAAAAATATATTAAAATGGTATAAAATTTAGAAAATTATCATATCCAATAAAATTAAATATGAATATTTTTGAGAAATTTAATGTCTTATGAATAATGATTATAATAAGTTGACTATTTCAAGATAATATAAGAAATTTAAGAATAAAGTGAGAATGTAAATTAACTTGATCCACTTTTTAATGATCATTCCATGTCACTGTAGATATTATAATTCAAAGATGAACATAAAATACCATAAAGTGTGAATGAATCATGATATTACATTTAAATGGGGAAATATAAACACATAATAAATGTGAAATAGTCAATTATAACAAAATAAACGTAAATGGAACGAAAATTGTGATGAAATCCATAACCTAACACTTACTCATTGTTAAAAATTCATTAAGATCATGTATTATTTTTATAAACTTGGTCATAACTTCTACCATATAAATATTAATATTTATAATAAAATATGTGATCGTTTTATAACATCTTACTCAGATTTCATTAATGATATATTTAGATTTTAATATTTCAGGATGTTAATATCCTAGATTTCATATTCATCAAATGTTATAAAAGATACAGATATTATGTGTATTTTTTTAATAATCATCTTTATTTTAATCATTATACTATAATTATCATACTTTTTAGTTTAATTTTACATTTAAAATAAATCATGTAATTTTTTTATGAAAATCGAAGTATGTTATTATAAGATAGAGGATAGGCCAGAGGTATGCCTATGTAATGATTTCATTTTCAAAATATTCTTATAGTAATGAGGAAAATAATAAAAAATATTTATTGAATTATAATAATATCATATAAACCATATTATATACTTAAATATAATCTTTGAGTTGTGGTTATGAAAAATGTGTCAAATCGTGATCGTGGTAGTCAACACATACACGAAAAATGTTATCAACTTTATATGAATGAAATGAAAATAAAAATAATGATATATATTATTTTTATAGAATGAAAAATATGTAACTAATATCATGATTATTTAATGTATACAATATTCATAAACATTATCATTTCCAACATCCATTTGAATTGTTCATGAAAGAAGAATCCCATCGCTACCTGAATTGGTAATCTGATGCACACACGAGTGATGTTATTGTATCTACATTGAAGTGGAAGGTAAATATATATATATATATATATATATAAAAGATATTTTTTCTACATAATAATAAAAATTATAAAAAGATAACCTATAGACCTTAAATCCATCGTCATACCAAATTTTGAGAGGTGGAAATGTAACAAAGAATGAAATTAAATTTTTTACACGATAATCTACCATACAGACGAATGATGATTTAATAAAAAATAATGATTGAAGTGGAGTTTCTACAATTTCATTAACTTATAATTAAAATTCATGGATATTTTAAATAATTAGTTTTTGATGTCATCATGGTTTAATTAATATTTAATTTTGTTGGTAAATATGTGAAATATGATTATCATCAAAGACTATTGTCTCTTCTATGGGTATTCTCCTAATTATTACACTATGTCAATAAAAGTATATTTTTTTCAACGATATGATTTCTATGATAATTTTAGGGATTTGGGTATTTTATTTGGGTTGGTATTTTAAATGTAATGTGGTTTAACATGTGAAAATGTGAGTGGAGTTTGTTCCCTTTTATAGTTGAGGAGGAATAATGTTCTTGTAAATAATAAAAAATAAACACAATTAAGAGGTCAATATTTCTTCATGTGGATAAAAAATTTGATATTAATTATGTGTTAGGGTCATATGTTCATCAAACTCATTTACTATTCAAATAATCACATTTCAATAAACAATATTTTCCAAAACTACAATGATTTCTTATTTTTTGCCATTTTTTCTATATAATAGCTTGTCTTTTTAACCAACGCAATTTAGAAATTATTATTGAAATAAATTTATCATTATTATATAATTCATAAAATATTTTTATAATTATGGATACTTCTTTATATATTTTCATTCCCATTTTTGTTGAATTTTAATTTCAACACAACTGCTTGTATTGTGGGGTAATATGTTTTAACCTTACCCATGATTATATATTTTTTACAATTTAGTTTTCAATGGAATATTTATATATAAAAATATTACCATGAATTTAATATTGTTTATATTTATTATCTTTAGTAAAGTTCTTATAACAATATTGTATGTTCATAATTTTTTAGTAATATCATAAATTTTCAATTTTTTTAAAGTAAAATTAAGGTCAATTTTGACATTATTCATTTACAATGAAATAGAATAAAAATAAAAATAGAATAATTCAAATATATAATGTAAAAAAATGTTTAAAATTAGATATTATTCTCTAAAAATTTTTTGGTAACAATTAATTCCATTTACTTCACATGTTAATTTAATAGTATCAGTTGTCTTATTTTTATTTTCCAAATATTTCATTTATAGACATTTCATATGAATATTATGAAATTATTTCATAACTAAAAATGAAACATTATTTATTATGATAAAATAAACTCATATATATTTCAAATGAATATATATAACTTAACGACTTTTTTCCCATATCCCAATGCATTATATATATTAAAAGGATTAAAGATTCATTTTTGTCTTTTTCTTTACATAACATATTAAATTAGTCAAATTTATGTACATGGGTCCCATAAAATAGAATAAAATAATCCTATGGTAATATGGGTCTATATATGATCATAATATTAGTGTTGGAAACATTGGCAGTTAATTTTTATCCCATTTCCACTTAGTTTAACCCCATTCTAGTTCAGTTCTACACTAACCGTGGTTATTAATATTTAATGATTTTACTAAAAATATTTGTTAAAAAACAAGAATAACTAATTTTATTTTATCACTTTTTATGATTACCAATATGGACTACATTTTACCTTTTCAATTCAAATAATTAGAAAATTTATTTTAATATTAATCTTTTAGACGTGATAGTAAATCGGATTTTGAAAGGGAAAATATACAAAAGAATACAATTTTGTATAAAAAGTGAATAATAAAATTATTAATATGACGAAATTTTTTTTAAATAATGTAAAATAAATATAATGAAACATTAAATCAAAAAAAAATATTTTTCATAATATCTTGTTATAAAGAAAAATTAATTTATCTTTTAAAATTCAATATTTTTCACTACTCGTTATAAAATGAATCTTTTTAGAAATATATGAAAAATTTCCCATAATTTTATTTTGGTATTAATATTTCAAAAATTATTCTAATTTTTTCAAATAATTTTTCTATATGTGTTAAAAATTACAATTAAAATTTCTGTTAATATTATAACTAAACCATGATTTTATTAATCCTAATGTTGCGTGCATCACAAGTAATCCTGAAATTTAATATATAATAATATAAATATATTTTTTAGTCCTGGGGTTTAAAATTCCCCTGACCATAAATAAATAGTGTCATATAAATTTAAATATCATCTCAGTAATCAGGAGTTCAACAATTGGAATTAACATTATTAGAAAATGTGAATCGTAAAATGATTAATAAAATTTTAACTTAACAAGATATTAAGGGAAGTATAATGGTCATCTACAAAATCACATGAATACTATTCAAGGAAGGAGAAAATGTTTGTAAAATGATATAATTTACATGAATGACAAGAGTTTCACCCAAATACTGAGGGAGAGTGATAGAAAAAAATTATCCAAAAAAGAGAGTCATGAAGATAAATGTAGAAACCAAAAAATAATAAGATAAATAGGATTAAAAATGATTAATAATATATTTAGAAATTATAATTAATAAGATAAAATTTTATATCGAGATAGTTTTCTTAATTTTGAGAAATTATTATATATTCTATGAGTCAATGTAAATATACATAAAAGATATGTTACAATTTTATAACAATAATTTTAATCATTTGGTAATTATTTAATTCGTTAAATATTATATGTTATAAATATCATGAAAACAGTATTTTTTCTTCCTCAAAAAGTAAATATCACTTGTAAAAAATCATAATATCCTTAAAAAATGACAATTACTTAATTCAATCATTAGATATTTTTTTAAAATACAACTTTACCATAGGAAATAAAATATGCACAAATTTTTAAATTGTGAGGGAATACATTAATATCTAGAGCCTCATAAAATATTCAACATTGTTCATTTTTAAACATTTAACCTTACTGACCATCCAAATGATTAATATCTATTTCTATAAAATGGATTTATTTTTAATTTATAAAAAATCATATTATTAATAATCAAACAATGTGATGTAGATCATAATCATCACATGCAAAACATCAGAATTGCTTTTTCATATATTTGTTTAAAACATGTTAGTAAACTAAATTACAAAAATAATATTTAAAAAATCCATTCTTTATTATTCATAAAATAAAGAAAATATTATTTTATTTGTTCCTTATATCCAAAATAATTGTTATCTCAATCAATGATATCTTAAACACCCATTATGAAAAATTCATTAATAAGTTCCACGGTAATTAGTATTATCTAATTGACATTATCTATATCAATTATCACATTACACCAAGATTATTATCATAAAATAATTAACATAATATTGTTTATATTCCCCAAAAAATATATTTTACATGAAGATAAACTTTCTATGAAATCATTTTCCTTAGTCATCATCAATATTCTCATATTCTCTAAAATAAATTATAAAATATTATTTTAGTATAATTACTTTATATATCATAATTATTTTAATGATAATATCGTCAAAAAATATTCCTTTGACATATTTGATGGACCCACCTAAAAATGAATAGTAATTAATCCATATTGTTTTTTTTCACATAAAAAACATTACCTTGTTCCTCTACCTTCATCTATGGTATAATCCCTTGACGAAGGGGGAATTCATTATTTTATTCCCCATATCACACTAATTTAAATGCTACGTAGTATTATTATATTTCAATATTATCAATTATTTTACTCACTAACACATTCATACCCACATAAAAATACTTTACTAACCATAAAGCGTTGACCCAGGTGATTATTTCTAGAGTTAAGACATGTTAGAAAACACTTTTTTTTTCCATATTCACAATATCTATTCTTTTGTCTTCTATACTATTCTTTTCATCCGTCCCGTTGAATTCACAAGACATGTAGTATTATTTCTCCTTATTTATATAACATAGAACTTTTTAATCATTTAAATAAATTGTTTGAATGTCCCACGTCCATTGAAGGCTTTTATTAATCATATTAATAAAATGGTCAATATTTGCTTCTGTTTTGAGATACCAACACCATTATATGAGATATATTTTCATTTCCTCCCTATTATTCAATATCAAAACCCAAAATTGATCATAATTTCCTTTTATACAATTCAATTCAAGTTCATTTATTTATTTTTCACCACTTCTAAAGAGAATAAATATATAATACATAGAATTTATCCATTTCTTGCAAAAATTTGATTAATAGTACTAGTAAATGATGGTAGATTCCACAGAATATAATGATCCAGTATAAGATAATTTCAATGTTGATTTTTTTACTCAATCTATCAATTTTTATTTTCCATAAAATAATTATGAAGGCCAAATATAACTATAATTTTATTTATTCCAATACTAGATTTGTTGACTCCCCAAATAATAAAACCTTTAAATTATCCACGAGTATTGATACATATATTCCGTTTTGGTTATATTTGTAAATAATAATGTGTATTAGTTTAGATATTCTAATTATGAATATTTAATAATAATATATAATTAATAATATTGGGTTTGAGTTATCAAATATTAAAAACATATTGATTATTAATTTAAAATAAAAAAAATAATAATTCTCTCTGAATATCATAACATTCAACTCATTCATAATGTTTTGTAAGTTAAATATATATTATCCCAATCTTATCCATTGGGTCTTAAAAAGTAGGATCATACTAAGGCTCATTTTCATGTACATGGTTCCAGTCAATTCAATCCAGGCATACCGTTTTAACTATTATTTTCTCTATGTACCTTTGTGCTAGATCCTTGACTACTTTTGTAGAGAAAATGATATTTATTTCTAAGAAAACCCACATAATATTTTCCATAAAAAATTATTTTGATGTACTCCTATATATACTCTTATATTATATATAATAATAAGGTTCTGTAATTGGTCATTTTTTAAATCTAGTAACCAATGCTTCTACAAATCGTTATTTCATTCCAACTCTAATGACTTCGACCTCAGTTCCCTATGGTTCGTTACTGATTTATTATGTTAGTATATATACAGTGGGTTAAATCTAGATTTAACAGTCAGTTTACAAGTATTAGATAACTAAATACATTCAATATATGAATTTTATATTTGGGATAAAAAATAAAATGACACAAAATGTACTTCTCGACATCCATGAAACAAATTAAAATGATTCTCCTTCATAACATTGGGAAATGAAACAATGTAATGGTGGGGTAAAATTCATAGTAATGGTTTTTATAGAAAAAATTATGATGACTATATATGAATAATTATTATAAGATGGTGAGTAACTGAACAGTTATTCAAAATAAATAATTGGACAATTTATTATCTATTTATAAATTTAAATAACTGAGAAAAAAATCCATTTAATAAATAAACTAATAGTGAAATCCATCTAGAAATAATATCATATTGAAAATATCAAGGATAATAATAAAATAATATTTATTGAGTGAAATTATGAATTATCGGGATTCATTTTTCCTATTCACATCATACCTTTAATACCATGACCCATCAGAAGACTATATATAACATACTAGGCCAAACTAATCTAATTTTTCGTACTAATAAATCTCATGAGACTGTAGATTAATCAAGGGCATTTCCATAAATAGCCCACAAATTATTTCAGGCATTTCCAAATATTCCTCACATATCAAATAATAAATTGAATTCATAAATAATGTTCCTTATTTTCTAGTATTTATATTTTGGAACAGAAATAGATTAACCAATATTTCACTTATTAATCAAACCACATTCAAACATAACACCATATTCTAAAATGGTATATATTTTAGTGAATGTTAATATACATTAATCATGTATATGTATATTTATGATAAATTAAATTTATAATGGAAAATTATTAAAATAATGTTCTTTTTAAAGTGAATATAATCAATCATAATAAAAAGTATGATTTTATAATAAATTTTATGACATTTAATATTCTAATGGAATCGCATTGGGAAATGTAATTCAGAGTGAAAAATAAAATATGATTAATTTTGAATAAGTAATGATATTACAAGTCAGTGGTATAGTATATACACCACATAATTGTCAATTTGTGCATAATATCAAATAATTTTCAGAACAACGTTAATTATGATGAAATCCCTAACCTCTTGCATCCACATGGTTGAACATTAATTAACATCTATTATAATTGTTTTAAATATGAAACTATCAAATTTAAAAACCATATTAATATTTATAATATCTTATATTATCCCCTATTACATCCCATCACCAATTCATTAAAAATTGTTTATTATTTTCATTGTTCTGTGAGTTTATAGTGTAGTGATCTAATTCATTAATTATTATAAAAGATATGAATATTTTAAGTAATATATATCTAAATAATATATATATTAAATATCATGAAATATTAATCATATTGTTACATCGTTATTAATTTTAAAACCCATCATTATTTACTTTCATGAAAAATGTTTTATGTTGCGATCATGGAGATGGTAGTTTCTATGTATGAATGAGTAACGTTTTAATTTTCCAATGATCATTATGGAAAGAACTTTGTTAATATATAATCATTAAACAACGATCATAATTTCATATATTAATTTTTACATATTTATATACATCATAAATGTGGTGTGGTAATTAATATAGAGTTAAATAACTTTGTGATGGAGGAAGACACAACGTACATGAATGATGTTGTGATCATTAAGTGAGTTAAAATCATGGAATGAAAATAAAATATATATTACATTAAGAATTATAAATATGTCACAAATATCATAACTATTTCATTTATATAATATGTAATCATGGACTTAATCCTATTAACCATTCATATGGAGCATAATTTAAGATGAATGCCATCTCTTTGTGAGGTGGAAGCCTATCATACCCACATGAGCCATTACTGTGTATCATGTAGTTTTGAAGGTAAAAATACATATATTCGATATATTAAACCAAGAGGAATAATTATATTACAAATATAAAATATATATATCTACTTGATAGATATCATTAAACCCAACCATGGGAGGATGAAATAGAAAAATGAACGACATTGGTTTACCAGGCAGTAGTTTATTATACAAAAGAAATAAGATTTCATGTCCCATATAATGGAATTGTATATAGTTTTAAGTAATGAATTTATTATAATGACATTACATTAAATGAAATGTACTAATAATATTAGATCATTATATATTAATAAATATTGAAGGAGGTAGTTAAAGATGTTAAATAATGATGCTTGTTGGAAAGCATAAACTCTTATTTGGGATTATTAATTAGGATATCACATAATCATTTATATTATGGTATTAAAAGAAATATAATGATTTTATGATTAGTATATTTATTATTTTATTTGAATATTGAGGGGTTTTAATGAAAAAATGTTGTTTGAACGCGTAAACAAGTTCAGGGGTTAAGTTCTTTTTTATAGCTGAGGAAAGAGTGGAATTCCAGAATGTACTCAAATATAATCACAATTTGGAGGTCAATAATAAGTAAAGTTGGTAAAAAATTGATAATAAAAAGTATTTAGGGATGATATGTTTGGTCTAATCCCCCACCATAAAATAAAATACATTTTATAAAAATTTTCTCTATACTTATTTGATTCATTATTTTTATTATTTTGGGTTTTCACTATGGTAAATATTCTATTTAACGTATGTAGTTTGAAATTTATGACTCAAATAAAATTATAATTATTAAATTATTTATCAATGTTATTTTTAAATATTGTATATGATTTTTTATAAAAATATATATTTTTATTTAAAATAAATTCTGAAACAAGCATATATAACATAAAAACATTATTTTAACACTAATCAAGATAAAATAGTTATTATAATTTACCACAAAACATATTCATTATAAAATAAAAACTAACTCATTAATGGATCATTATTAATATTTATTTTCATTAAAAAATAATAATTAATAATTATTTGATTTTACTATTTTTAAATAATTCAATAAATATCATTTATTATAAAAATATAAATTTTTCCAATTTTGACATTACTATATTATTTCGAATTAACAAAACTCCAAAATAATGATGGAATTAGGCTAAGTTAATTTAAACCCTATTTTATATGAAAAAATATTCTAAAAATTTTATGTAATAATGATAATAATACGATTTTCTTAACATTTAACATTTTTAGTGACAGTTATATGATTTTTTATCGATGAAAAACTTTTTCTATTCACATTTTTAGTTATTTTGAGTAATGATTTAATCTATAAAAATTAATCATAAATTATTTTGATTAAAAAAATCACTTCTTTTTAATAGTAATTTATATATCTGAACTTTTATTTTTCTTATCTCTCTTAAATATTTATGGATTCTAAAAGGATAAAAGAATAAATTTTTTCTTTTCCCTTACAAATCATGTTATATGTGTCTCTTCCATTGGAAAGTGTCCCATAAACTTGTAGAAATTGAGCTTATGGTCATAGGGGTAGATATATGTCCATCTAATGGGTTATTATAATGTTCCTAGGTATTATTTAACTATTATCCACAATGTTTAACCCATGAAAAATCATTTTTAACTTATCCCTGATAAAAAACACTGAAATTTTTTTCATTTCATTTTGTTAAATAATTAATATTAAATTATTATAAATTGTCAAATATTACGATTAAAAATATTATATCCTTTTATCCATATTCAATTAACATAATTGTGAAATTTAAATTCAAAATTATTCCACCATATTATTTGAGAATGAAAAATTTTAAAGATAAATTACAGAATGGATTACCATTTATTTACGTACAAATTCAACATAAAAATTATTCTAAAGAACAAATTATGATTAATTAATAAAAAATTGCATTCATATTAATTTTTTAAAAATAAAAATATATTTTTGAAACATGAATTACTTAAATGAATAGGATTATTTCAATTAAAATTGTTTATTTTTCTTTATTCTTCAATGAATGAATCTTTTCAGAATGATCCCACAAATTCACGTCAAAATAATTTTGGATTTTGGAATTAAAAAATTCTATACATATTTAAAAATGAATTTTTCATATTTTGCTAAAATTTTAATTTATAATTATGTTTGAAATGAATGGATATACTATGTTTTTCATAAACATGATGTATTTCACCTTCGAATATATCACAAAATAATTTATACCCTAATAGAAATATATTTTTTCATTTCTAGCTATAAAATATATCATATTTAAATGATAAATTTATTTGGTTCTGTTAGGATTAGTTTTTTGTGTCATATATTCCATTTAACATTGGGTTTTTTAACTTTCTGTGTGTCACATTATCCCCCCCCCATCATAAATAAATTACATATAAGATATATTTTCTAATTCAAGGAATTTAATGGGTTTAAATGTCACAACCCGTCCCCCGGGGCTCATATCGTGACTATCCCAAGCCCCCCTTCTATAGGATAGGGGCTGGAGAATAGCACCAAAGGAATAATTCCCAAAAACTGGGAATGCATTGCCTTTAAAATCTTAAGCACACACAACCAGAGTACCAGCGGAAGCAAACACTATGTAAAAGGTGTATAACAAGTGTACTGATAGTAAAGGGGGGCCAGAATACAAGACCAACTGTAATGTAAAAATACAACTGAAAACAAGTACAACCGAAAAAGGGACAAACAATTGAAAGGTGAAAGCTGCTCTTTGATCATCCTCCGGGGTTCCTACAAGAAGGGTAGGTACAGATGGCCTCCACAGCACTCCACATTCATCGGACTCCACCTTGTACTGATATAACGTAAGGTCCTCCTCTGGGTACCATCCTGTCCTGACACTCTAGACCGCCATCAGTGATGTCTGTCATCTGTATCCAACACAACGATGTGTGGGAATATCCCGTGAAGGGGTCTGTATAACAATACTCAGTAGGTCCCCTGAGACCTTAAAGGTCTCACAAAAATCAACAAGGATAAACCACAATGTGTTAATCAAGGGATAACTATTAAATACGTATATTCCCATACATATACCTATGTTAGCAAGTAACCCATCTCGATCATGGGGAAAACTCAAAGGTCCTTGACACAGCTCAAACCAAGATTTTCATTATCGAAACAATGGCTGCTGGAGAAATCCTCCACTGTTGAGAATAGTTGGCTTGTCGCAACACCGATGCGCTTATCACTAACAATGGATGACTAAGGTACTCCTCCGGTCGAGTACAACGCATCTGCAGCCAGTTACCAGGGGCTCCTCTGATGTGGGTCTGCCGCCAAATCCCGGGAACTCCACCTAATAGTATGCAGAGGTACTCCTCCTGTCAAGTATGGTAGGTCTGCCGCCATATAATGGGTGCTCCTCCATTATGGGTCTGCCGTCAACTACCAGGTACTCCCCACTGGGCTAGTTGAATCACTCCGAGTCAAATTAGTCATGAAGTCGTCAGGTCTGTCAGCTACTAGGTCTTTGCACTATGTACGCTCATCTTTGGGAGGATCCGCTCGATGAGCTATTGTTCGATACTCCAAATGTCACGAAGTATAAAATGGAAGTATCTCAATGGACCGCCATGTCATAGGGATCTCAATGCAATAGACGACACGTCAATTGGATGACATTTTTGTGAGTTATTAGCATTTTAGTCTTGGGGGCCCAGTTGGATTCGTGTACGAACCAACCTTACCGTGACACAACGATACCCCAAACAGCAGTGGGGTATACTCAAAGGGGTGGCTATGCTCCAATAATACCGTTGCCGCTGAAGGTTCGTTAAACGGACGTTTGGTGCCAATGATATGACCCAAGAAGTTAATGGGTAAGTAATGGGCCTGAGTCTGGTTCGACCCGGTCGGACCGACTCGGCCCAACCTAGTCTCGGTCAACCAAGTCTGGGGAAACCCGGTAAGACTCGCTGGGTCTGACCCGACCCATTGGCTGGGTCAGCCCGATATGATTTGACCCATTCCGCTGGGCCTGGAGCTACGGACCGCGAGGGCGGTTCAGCCCGGTAGTTTCCACTTAGGCGTCTAGGTAACTTGGCCCGGGATATCGGGTTAGTACGACCAGGGGCACCACAGGGGACACCGCTGGTCGGCTCAAGAGGCCGGTTACCGAGAGGCCACTAGGTAGGACACATGGGGCATGGGTAGGCTGGAAGGTCACCAGCAGGCCGCAGGTACACTGGGTAGGGCTCCGAGGTGCCGGCGGGGCGCGGGGGTGCCGGGAAGGCCGCCGGGGGGGGGGCATCGGGGAGCATGTCGGTGGGGCACAAGGATTCCGGGCAGCACGCTGATGGGGCGTGGGGGAAATGGACAGTGCGTCGACGGGGCGTGGGGGAGCCGGGCAGCACACCAGAGGGGCCCAAAGGTGTCAGCTGGCACGCCGGCGGGGTCGGGCAGCGTGTCGGGGTAGTTCGCGAGGGTGCAAGAAGTGTGACGTGGCATCGCAGGGGCACCGCAGTTCGCGTGGGCACTGCAGTTCGCGGAGGTTGCGGGGAGCATGACCCTTGTTCGTCGTTACCATCACTGTTTCCTCTTTTCCAAGCCGTCGTCATCGAACACGAACAATCAAGAGAAGGGTCATACCATGTTTGCGAGGCCTTAGCCCTCCTCTTTACGGTGATATAATTTGGTGATTCTCATACCATATCATTGTTCGACGAAAAAAGAGCTTTGTATTCAAATATAAAATAACACGAATCTCTCTACCTTGGATTTTTTGGTCGTTGATCGTTGATGTCATAGAAGAATGGCCTTCAATCCATGGTAGACAATCACATCCCACGTCGAAGGGGTCTGAGGAAAATGGTCGGAGAAGAAGAACGTCACCAGCGTTCTTCTCATTCTTGGCATTCTTTGTTTGGAGGAAGGTTCTTCATTGGGAGTTTTCACCAACAATCCCACCAGAAGAGAATTCCAACCCAAATAAAATTATAGTTTACCTATTATTTTATGTGTTGGCATGTAATTCAAAAAGGAGAATTAAAATCCCATCTCCTCCCAATTAAATGTATGAGTGTTGTCTAATTAATTTGGAGGATGCAAAGAGTCTCTCCTTATTAAAACATAAGCGTTGGTGCAATTAATTGCTCCGGGAGGACAAAGCCTCTCCCTCATTAATGAGAGAGAGTGGGGAGTTTAAGATCTTCTCCCATTAATGAGGGGTCAGGTGGCCTCGTGTGGTCTCGAATAAATTTAACCTCGCATGGGAGGTTGTGTTTGGGTAATCCCCACCACCATAACATCTCTTGAGAGGTTAGGGTGTGGCGGTCCCACCACCAACGCCCATGTGGAGGTTCCAACTACATGCACTCACATGGTGTCTGGAATAAAATAAAATGTGTCTACACATTATTTTATTATTATTATTTTTATAAAAATCAAAAACTAACTTTTATTCCCAAAAATCCGCCGTCAAGGTGAATGTCTTATGAAGAGAAAACTGAAACTGTGAGTTCAATGTTACCCTTGGATTTCAATTTTGAGCATCGGTTCAAATGTTATAAATACCCACTACTACGTTTACTGAACGTACCCAAACAAAATTTCATATATTGATTCCGGACACACCGGGCCTCAGAATCAAGCGCCATCAGAAAATGTGGACTCGTAAAATTCCCATTTATTTAAAAGAAATCACTTGAATTAAGGGTCATTACATTAAATTTAAATCATTTATTTTGTATCTACAGCATCTTAATTATATTTTAAGAAAAATAATCATAATATTGGATAAATGAAAAGATGAATTTATTTTAGAATAACACAAATATAGGTTTATAATTTAGAGAACATTAGTATGAAGTGAAAATGTGTACATGTTGGAAAAAACTATTTTATAGGTACTAATATATAGAAATTTATAACAATGTAAAGAGAATCATAATTAAAAAAACATTATTGATTTTATGTGGAAAATACTATCAATGCATTAGAAATTTTAGTAATACGATATAAATTTTCTTCTAAGATAATATTACTAGAGTTTATTAACTCATATTCTATATGGAAAAAGAATATATGAAAATACAAATAAATTTTTAGAATAATTTTATCCTTTCTAATTTTCTTCAAACCCCTTATGATAGTATAAAAATGTATGTGGTTCTAAACTATGAAGGATTTATATGCCTATTATTGTGAATACATTATAACTGTACTGTAGGAGTGGTGTAATTGTATAATTTGAAGAAATATATCAGCGGGCTATACCAAAACACATATTGTAGTGGCATACGTACTTTAGAATCTTGGGTAATGTAACCATACTATTAACTGGGGGGGCATTGGTAAAAAAATGTGTTTTTTTCTCTTCAATAAGGGATTTAAATCCTCATAGACTATTGTTAATGTTCATTGGCCCCATGGTCATGGGACAATGCGATATGTAATGGGTCTATATATACCCATATAAAATTAATATTTTCATGATTGGATGGTAAAAAAATTCATTGACCCAAGTAAAAAATGACGATTTCATAGGATTACTATCGCTGTAGAAATAATTTTAATGGATTTTAGAGTCCTCAAAATCATAAACATTCAGTCCAATTTTATATAAATATTTTAATAACACACAATGGTTTTCACATGTAATCAAATATAATATATCAATATCTATAACCTGAATAAGAAACTCAATTTTAAACATGTTCGATTCAATAACTTTTAATCCTTAATTCTCTTCCAAAATTACTTTTCCCAAAGTCATAACATTAAAATATAAAACATTTGATCAAATATTAATTCATCAATTGTATAACATAGATCATAATGTAAAATACCTAACTTGTGGATTCCTTGATTATTTCTTCATTAAAATAGTTTGTAATATCCAAAATTTTAGAAAAAAACTCAATTTGAACATAACAATTAAAAATTAACTATATCTTTCTTCCATGTATCCCTTAAAACCAAAAAATGTAGTAAACACCTAGATAAATTACATTTTTATAAAATTAATAAACATTTTTATGGTTACCTGTGTTACCATGTTTACTTATTAAGTGTCAAAATTATTTTTATCCAAATTAAACATTATAAAATCAACATAAGAAACATATTAAGGGTTATTTTCTACTCTGTTCATGTATAATATAATAAAATCACATTACTAATTAATATCTTTTTGTGTTTATTAGTAAAATTCAACATATGTTTTCGAATCATTAATGATTAAATAAAGACATATAGTTACAATATGTAAAATTTTTGTTATAACAAGAATATCACTGATAAAAAAATATTCATCCAAATACATAAGCAATATATTACTTACATTTCCATTATAGTAATATCATGATCATGACCTTCACCACTATCCTTAATTTATGTTATGTTACCATGACTAATGTGGTATTGTTTTTATTAATTCCCCATTTCATTTTAAATTAATCACTAGATATTATTTAGTTAGTTATTTCACATTAATTCCTTTTCTAGATGGATTGTATCTAATTTACTTATATCAAACTGTTATACCATCATGTATTTTCCATTGTTTTTATTTCTATAATTTTCCCATTTTGTAAATTTCTTTTTTCTATTACCTATATTTAATGATTTATTTTTTCATTTATTTTCATTTAAATTTTTCTTTATATGGTGCTCATTTGGGATAAAGGATATAAAGTACTCATTCCAAATATTAATGACCTATTACATTTTATCATCAAATGATAATAATTTTTTTAGGTACAACTTCCCTTTAGAGAATCAACATAAGCCGATAAAAGTTTGATAATCATACTTACGATATTATATATATAGTCTCAAGATTTCATTGATAATATTACGAATGTGTCATCATAATTCACCCAACATTATTATTTTATATACATTAACTTTTGGGACATCCACCCAATTTCCACTCATATTCCTCTAGGGATTTATCTCTCAATGGTTGTTACTTTATATGTTTTTTTGATAGAATTACATTTTCACATTCATTATTTCCCAACAGTAGGAATATATTTTGTTGATATTTTATGAATGTACCATATACCAATGTATTATAAGTTATGTTAAATGGTTGATGTTCTTTTTCGCATGATGTGAGTCACCATATGTGATTCATATAGAGGAAAAACATTTCAAATCATTTGGTAATGCTTATTTCTCAAAACCCGACTATGATACCCTAATATGTTCATGATCTTCTCATTTCGATCACCATATATATAGGTATTATCTTTAGGGAATTACTTATATTATATAATGTGTTTAAATACAATTATTATGTTGTGCAGATTTACATAATAATAGAAAAAATGTGATAAATCATTATCATATAGAATTTATAGTTATAAAAAACTACATATAATTGTCATATTTCCAAAAAATAATATAAGGTATTATCCCAATTATCATTTTCACTAATATTATTTAATAAATAGTTTCCAATGTATCAATTTAACATTCTGTAATTCATATTTTAACAACCCAATAAATACTATGTATAGATGGTGTCTACATAAATAAATTGCCCAATATACAAGGGATCTCATTATACATGATAATTTTATCTAGAAATCATGGGGAAAAAGATTCATTCATTACTCATATACAAAAAATGAGATATAAATAAAATTAAATAAAGAATCAGTCCTTATATGTAGATATTAATCATAATATCCCTACTAAGATATAATAGAAAGGAAAAAAATAAAATGATGAGATCAATTGTTTAGTTAGAGAAACATATAGTGGAATTGATGATTATTACATATAGAATAATCAATAAAAATTTGTAAATAAATGAAATCACATGTCATTTAATCAATTACTTTAGAAAAAATTGCATCAAAGATTTATTTTATTACAATAATATATTGGGTAATAATAATTTAATTCCAAGTGAATAAAATTATTAATAATTGATTCCATTATCTCTTACATCATTATATATATACCCATATAACCATGGCCTTGAACGCTTAATCGATGGTTAGGTGTACACAAATGACCCATTTAATATTCCCAATTATTTATCAAATGAAACTACAAATGAATTGAGGATCTATATTATTCTGATCCCCACCCCACACATTATTTGTAATTATTTACTTATATATTATAATGATCGTTTTTTTTCATAAAAAATTAGTCATTTCAAAAATTATTATATTTAATAACAAAATCCTTAAATTACAATTTCCCGATTCTATTAAGTAATATTCAATGTAAAATATTATATATAGAAAAGATATATTATTTTTGAAATAATAATATCAATGATACTATAATTAAAAGTATTTATGGTAATAGGAAGGACTTTTGATCACATGAATGAGATTTTTTATGATACATTTAATATCTAAAAATTTAATCAATCGGTAAAACATTACCATCCAAAAATTATTTTTTTATTAAAATAAATCACTACAATGAATATAATAAAATGGAATCAAAATATTTGGATTAATTTTACATAAATTGTTTCATTTGAAAAATCATTGAGAAATTATTGAATGATCTAAAATGGTTATGTTGAAAGTATATCCTATTAATGATGTATATGTTAAAAAACCATATTGGTTCCATTTTTTAAAAAATGATGAAAATGTCCCTTTCGGGAAAAACCATAAAAATATTCCATTAAAGCGGTGTAAAACTAAATGATTAACATTAAAATTAAATCTATATATCAATGTGTGTAATGAAATGATATCTATATAATAATTTATAAAAAATGTACATAATATAAAAATATACCCAATTAAAATGAGAACTGTGATCACTATTCCTTTTATTTTTACATTAAAAATTCATTATCATAATGGAGGAATATTTGTATGAAAATATAAAAGTTCCATATATATTTTTTAATATAAGAAATTAGATTGATTTTATAATAGATCATTTATAGTATTATATTCGTGAAAAATAATTAATTCCAAAAAATTATATTATTAAAACAAATTCATAACTGTTTGGTAATATTTTAATTGGATCCCATAAAAGATTAAAAATGATTTCATACATTAATGATCCAGAATAAATATATATACACATTAAATATATCAGTATGTATGTAAGTACCCAACATAAAATTAAAAATCTACGAAATACAATATATTTCAAATTATGGTGGAAATTGAGACGAAATACATTACAACCATCATAACAATCTTGTGATTCTTAATCAATTGATGGATTTTGTGTAAAAAATACAAATAAATAATTAGGAATAAAAACTAATTCAATTAAATTTATTTTCACACATAATCCTAGAATAAAATTTTTAGTGAATTTGAAGTATAACATAATGAATATAAATTTATTTAACAAACCCCTTTTTTCATGTCTGACTCATTACACACATTCATTATCATCTAAAATTGTATCATCATGACCGTGGAACAACTGAGTGGTTCCATAAGATGATGGGTCACATGGCCTCAATAATTCCTCCTTAAATTCAAAATGATACTGACAATTAGTAGGGTCAAATGTCGTATAGTGGGAAGACAATAACATTCATAATATACTAATTTAGCAGTATAATAGTTGAAAAATCAGAAATATTGTAATATAAAATAAAAACAAAATATAAACATCTCCAAGACTATAATAAAAATATTAATAATACATTTTAATATATTGTATTATAATATTTTTCATGTTTCTAAAATAAATTGAATGAAGTACTTAGAACTATGAATCTAGAACATTCCTTGTATCATAAGTAATAAAATTAGAAACATACGCTATCTTCCTCTTTCATCATGATCCTATCATGGTATTCTATTCCAATTCATCAATGAAATGATCTATTCAAGAATCATATCATGTTTGCTTTCCCTGGTCACTACCTACATCCATGTCGTTTGTCTATGTACCCAAAAAAATCCCAAATTTCGTGGGAGATATTAATTAATTTTCCACTACTAATGTTGTATATAACAAGTACTATTTCTGTATAATAAATAAATAATTATGTAGTAAATCATATGTATAACATTAATAAATTTTAATTTTCAAATGAATAGGTGTTCAAATACATAGAAAAATAACTTCATGTGAAATTTTTTTAATCTCCCATAAACAAGGGAAATCGAAGTCAAAAAATAGTACTCAGTGGATAACTGTAATGTAGAAATAAACCTTTTTTCTTCTACCTGGTATAATAATAGAAACAAGATACATTTAATCATTATTACATATCACCAATTTACATGCCATGAAATCTAGTGTTAGTCATAAAGGCAGTGAATTTATGGAATAAATGGAAAAAAACCATCCTTCTCCAGACTAATGATCATCTCAATGGGAACTCGGTAATGATTTGGTGGGAATCCTAGGAGAAAATCCATGAGGTTCCATAAAATATTAATCTAATGAGCATTATTTTCCCTAAAATTATATGGATTTATGAAGAAATGTGTAAATTTTTATGAAGGATCCACTACCATAATAAAAAATTATTTTTCATGTTGAAATTTCCATTACATCCAATGGAATTAAGATCTGTTGAGAATATTTTTTCAAAGAATCCACTAAAACTATCATGAACCATGGAGTTGTTATTTCACAGGAATCTAATGAAATCAGGATCCAAAGATTAATAATTTCCATGAAATAAAATACCATAATAAAGTATTTCATCAATTAAAAAAATAATTATTTCATCACCCATTTCAAAATCATTATCAACCGGTGAGTTCATCCAACTCATTTATTCCATTCCATGTCAACATTTTACAATTTTGATCATCGTGTAATAACATAGAATAGGATACATAATCCCTCTTATAAAGTCTAATTCAAGTATTATTCAATTCAATGACATTTCCAAAGCATGTTGAGATATCATACTCAACTAATAGGTTGTATAAGATATAGATTATAAAAATACACTCCCCAAGGGTTTCCTAGGGAGGGTATAACCACAAACAAAGATAAAAAGGCACCATGTGGGAATCATAATCCGGTTCCAACAAATTATTCATTCTATTTAATTAATTTTAAATATAACATCAAAAATAGAAACATTAGTTACCTTCAAAATAAGGAATATAAACCACCAAGTGTTAAGGGAATGGTATAGACCATGTAGCACATAAAAATTATAGAACACTCTTATACTATTGACTCCACACTAATCAAAAATTGGATAAAAATGGAGAAACATATAAAATCCCAAAAAATATTCAATAAGGGCATGTACTAAAATAACACTACTATGGATAATATACATTAGTAATGATAAAAAAGGAAATTGAAACTCACCATCATTGAACAATAGTGGATGAATTGGTCTTTGGATACTAAAATGGAATTGAATAATACAATTTGGATTCTAGAGGTCCTTATATGTGTGATAGGGGGAGGCCTTCTGTAAAAATAATAGGTAATAAAAATTATTTTAAAATTAATCCCAAGGCCATTACAGGACATGTAAATGCATTACACATCATTTAATAGTCGATCATTACCTTATCTGGGAATATTATGACACATCGTCAATGGATATTCCAAATCCAATAAAAATTCTATTATATATAAATATGGTGTATACGAATTAATAATCGTGAACATTTCATGGAACCCACCTACAAACCCTACCATAATCAATAAAATAAAACCCCAAAAAGGGTATGGAAAATTTGTATAATACTAATTAATAAATTAGAAGGAGTTTTATAGGAAATAAATGAATTCAAACATCATTGAAAACCCTATGATCATATGATATTCCAACCATAATAAAATTGGTTTTTGACTTTACCCTCAAAGTGTGGTAAATATTGGCATGAGAATAACACAGACAACATAGTACATAAATCATCATGATTCTATTATGTATCTCCTATAAAATCATGTGCATCCATATAACATGTTATATAGGGATTGACCAACCTTGGGGAGATGTCAGGCATATACCAACAAAATTTATAAGATTATTATTGAATGATGTATATACTAGTAACTATAACTCATCTAGATATAGATTATGAAACAGGTATGAGTAATAATTGATAAAATAAGGAAACTAAAAGTCACCATTCATGGATCAATACTTCTAGGGTAAATAAAACAGAGAGGATACCATACAGACTCACTCAAAAATCACAATGTTAATGAAAAATCACAATTAAAGAATACCATGTATTCTTGTCTATTTGATCCCCTGCCTTAGTGAGACATCAAAAAATTCGTCATTCCTATTCGAGAACTCAAATGTTCATTGATTGAGGTGAACATAATGTTTATTTTTATAAATTTTTTTATCAATTTGTTCTTCAGAGAAGATGAACCTACTATTATTTCTCTTATTAGAGACTATGTATTATCATTGTTAACTCTCCTAACACTAAACTGCATTGATATAATCATCATGGATTACAGGAAAAATAATCATACGGTTCTATCTATAAAGTAATATAATATATATTATTGTATTGGATATCATATAGGGGTGTATTCCTCTCCAAAGGGCCCTAAGAAATCAATGATGCAAGATTTAATAATTCCTTATATAACATGTATAATGAACTATGATTTTACAACATTCTAGTAATGGTATTCCATCCATAGAAGAAAATTTCTATCAAATTCCATATATAAGATTTTCCAACAATGAAACCTAAACTAGGAATTCCTAGTTGATACCGTGATATGTGGAGCCCTAGGAAGGTGAAGAATCTTATGTATATAATTTCTACCAAGAGCTTATACTTATAAGGTATACTTGATTGACTTGAAATGAGTGACCACCATGATCACATTCACTATAACCCACATAACATCACTACCTCGAGGTAAGATCAACAATATTGTCATAAAATCCATCACAACATTATAACATTTCCACTCTATAATGGGTAACTAATGTAAAATCTTAGCTTCTCACAAGAGTTATTGAATCACAATTTTAATGGTGAATGCCTCATGAAAAACCAATCCACCTCACATTTCATTCAACACCACCAGTATTGATGGAATAGGTCATGATATATCTTTTTAAATCTAGTATTTACTATGAAAGATAAGTAATTATAATATAACATAATCTCGTAATGTATGTCCTCATAAAAATAAATTTGATGGTGAATTTACATAATTTCATCCACTCCAACTATAGAACTTGGAGGTGGGTCCTCACCATCTACACCCTCTTATTGGACTATGCCATCATAATCTGAAAAATGTCTCATCATCACTTTATCCATAAGAGTGTAAGAAACTATTAACGATGTGTGAAAATTATTCCATTTTCAATCATGCACTTCTTAGTGAATCTTCTAACTTATAGACATATGTTATCACTTTTTACTAGCTTATTGATGGATGTGTATTAGAGTATTATTACTCAATGCATTAGTGGCATCATTTCCCATAAGATTATGTTTTCAAGCATTAAGTAAAAATATTGTAGGTATTCCACTCACCATCATTTCCTATGGTTAATATAATTGTATTTATATATATATATTTAAGGATTTTGGGTTCCATGATTGTAAAACGATATCCAAATAAGTAGTTCCACTAACATCCTAACGCATTTAAAACAGTGTGTATCTTTGGATCATACATTTGGTAGTTCCTCTTCTCTGCTATAAACATATTGAACCCATAAAATATGAATATATCCACCATCATCCAAAAATATCCTATAATGATACCAAATGCATCACAATATACAGTGTATCTCCAACCAAACTCAATCAAAATATGCACTAAAGCTGAATTTTGAATCTATTTTATCTCCTAAAATCATGTCTTGTAGATTTCAAACCATAAAATCATTATATACTTGTTAATTAAGATAATACAATTCCATAATAATTTATAAACTTTCAGTATAAAATTACTGTAATAGATTAGATGCCTTAAGAAACCTGATAACAAATGATGTTCTTTACATTTTCATAGGAATCTGCAGCTATCATGTTATCTAGGTCAACTGATATTATTTTCATAGAGATTGTATGACCTTTTATTAGAATCATAGTCATCCATAAGTTTTACTTTTGATATTATCATATAATATATTACGAATTAGTGTAAAAAATTATCTAAGTATGTTTGAAATGGCCATTTAAATTTATTGAAAACAACAAAATATCCTCCATGAATACCACAAAAAAATGATTCAAAATATGTATGGAAACCCTAATTAATCATTTACATTAAATCATTTAGTGTGTCCCTGAGACTGAAAAACATTAATATAAAATAGTGCAGACCATACCTACTATGAATATATGTACGAGGTAATTCTGGATTTCAAACACATATTTGGTGATAACCTGACCTCAAATCATTTTTTGAGAAAACATGAGCTTTATGTAGCTAGTCGAAGAGACCATTTAACTATGGAAAAGGATGTTGGTTAATAAGAATTAGTTGTTTTATTTTTAGTTAACCAAACATAACCTATGTGTTTAATAATCCTTTTTACAAAATGGAGTGTTTTACCCCATGTAGATGGCATGGGTAATATAAACCTATTTTCTTATATGTCTTCAACCTAGATCTTGAGTACTTGAAACTACGTATTAGACATCCTATGAGGAGGAATGATACTTTTTAATCTCTAGTTAACTTATCTATAATGATCTTCACCAATCTGTGAGGTGCTAGTCTAGAAATTTCACCAAGGAAAATGTATGTATCATAATCCACCACTAGATGGAAATATTCCTAAAAATATACCTAATCATGGAGATATAAAATCATGATTAGGGCTATCATCCCACCCATCCCAGGATTCTAGGGTGCATCTCTACATTCCTTGATATCCAATTCACCAATGTGATTAATAACCTATCTCATTATTGATGTAAATGTCACCCTTCTATGATTACATTTGACAAAGTAATGATAATAAACTTTTATTTTCATCTTGATTATGATGTAAAACCAATTTATATCAAAGAAAAAAATACCCATTATAGGTTACACCTAATAATCGCAGTGGGACAGTCAATAAAATGGTGCATACTCATTGATATGAACCCCAAATTAGTTTTCACTGTCATAACACCATCATAAATCAGAAAAACTAGACCACATCTCACCACTATAGGAAAAGATATAAAATAATGTAATGTAAGTGTATTGAAAAGATAATATAGTATATTGGAGTCAAATAATATCATCCATCTCACCATATATGGTCTGGTTCTCTACTCATTAGTTCTATGTTATACATACTGGATTTGGCATGAACCGTGGACCTAATAAACATCCTGGATTCTTGGTGTATTTCCACTACTATAGCTCCAATAATGTATTAGAGTAGTGAATCCTACTCCAGAACTTTTATTTGGAGTATAGACACTTTTTTCTTTTGTATGGTCAATCTATCTTATTAATTGTACATGTCCAATAATTCTTCATTCTCAGCACTCAATTGGGTCTTATTCGCACTAAAACTTCATATTTCCCCATCTCCTAAACTGATGAATAAATAAATAATGACCATCAATCAAAATAAGTATGATATTGGACGCATGTTAATCTTTATTAACGATATATCGGATATCTATCATTGGTTAATTTGTCCAAAAGGCTGGATTTACCTTCTTTGTACCCCCATCTTCCTATAGGTATTTTTTAGTTATTATCTCATGATTCACAGACAGAGTAATAATTTTCAACCAAAAAACATTAAACTAGTAAAAATGGAATTCATGATAACATCAATGATTCATCATATCCTTGATGTCTCATGAAGATGATTAATTAGTTTAATGTAATACATTTGTGTAAAGAGATCTGGAAATTCCTCAATGAGCATAATAACATGCTATATATGAATAAACACATTGAACCAGTTAGTTCTCAGTTTATCAACAAATTAATAATCCTAAATATTTTATTGTATGTTCTTCACAAACCTATCTATAAGCATATAAGCCTAGTTCAGAACATCCCAATAGCTCTTCAGTATTCCTTGAAGCATGAATGTCACATTTCACACTATTCAATCAAGTGGTGTGTTCAGATTCTTCAAAATAGATAATGTCATCTCATTAAAAACTTTTTTATGATATGGTATACCATTCCCCTTCTAATGTTTATAGATTATATTACTCGAAAATGCATAACAACTATTTCATAGATGATGTTGTTTGAGGAGATACCTGAATGGAGATAAAAATTCACATTAAACTCTCATGAAACTGCTAATCAATAACCATATCAGGAATGATTGGTAGATAATTAAGAGACACTATGAGAAGTTCTACTAGTTTTAAAAGGCCCACCACATCTGAATCATAATTTTCAAAACCATCCCGATCCATGAATAATGGTTTTTGTGCTAGCATGTCTCAAAATTCTATACACGCACATTGAAAAATAATCAAGTTTAGACCATGTCATTGGTAAATTTATTGCACATGTTGAAGCCCTACTATAAACAAGGAACAACCTTCTTCTTTCTTATAATACCATGACATGGTATGGGTAACAAAAAATACTACTAGGGTCATTACCCACTACCCAATCTACATTTGGTTTTGGATCATGTATCAAGTTTCACAGCACATGAGTTATTATATGGATTTTCCAATTCACATGGAAAGTCCACTAATCAATTATATTTCCATTTAAAATTATAAATTTAATTAAAATTTATAATCCTAAATTATTATAAAATTATATAACAAATTAAATAATTATTTCTTACCTATAAGGGGATATATATTATAAATCAATGATTCATGTATAATTAAATCCTACTATAATAGATTACAGTTCATTAGACCAAAGGACAATGAATCAGTGTTCCATAGTTGACTTACTAGGGTTTATAGTTTAGCCAAAAAAGAAATTAATATTTTTTTTCATGAATAGAACTCTATTGAAAAATCACTTTTTTATTTTAATTTATTGCATTAATCAGTAGATGATAATAGATCTATATATTATGGAAGACATAATAAAATTAGTGAAATCAAGAAATGCATCCTATTTGGAATGGAAGATTTTTGGAATCTAAATCCTACAAATATCCTAAAATGATTGATTAGTGGGTATTAAGTCATCTAATTATGACATGAATTAATATAATTAATCATTATGAACAAAAAAATCCCGAAGTTTGTATCCCAACAGTGGAATAAAATCGATTTTAATAGGAAAGAATATAGATAAAAAACTCCACATAACAAGTATTTTTGATTTTAACACAACTTGGATTATCAATTCCTAGGAACAACTTATTACCAAATACATATTCTTTCCTAATATTTATTATATTTTCTAAAAAAATTAAACCTGTGGGAAAAACGAAAAGAAACTCCACAAATACAACATTGTGATGTCTCGACAATAGAGCCTCAAAATGGTTACTCATGTTCATGGGTCACATGGCCTCATGAATTACTCAATGAATGCTACAGTCCATCAAATATAACTGAGAGTCCAATGTGGTTTAATTTGGATAATATACCATCAATATCATAGTAACACAATGTTATCACATGTGATATATCAGAAGATTTATAATATATATCAAATAAGGATGATAAATATCCATGAGACTATAATAATAATAATCCAAATTACATTCATATAAAACATGATAAACATGTATTTTCTCAATGAATAAATGAATGAAATAATTAAATACATGAATGAACTCTAATAAATGTATCAAAATTAAAATCATTTCTATAAATGATCAATTTTTTGCTAACTTCATGACAATAGTTATGTTTTATTCTCTCATTCTCCTAAGCAATGATCATGTAAATAATTATAAAGTGGGCCTACTCCCAGGTCTCCCCCTGCATATATGACGTCTTGATGGGTACCCCAGGATATCCCAAATAGGGGGGATAACACTATGTAGGCCTCCACCAATGGAGTCTATTATAAGTCATATCCATGTATGATCAATGATGTATTGATTAGTATATAGGTGGTATAATAGTAAGAAATGTAATGTTTCAAATGAAAAGTTGATCTCGTCTTTCCAAACATTGTTTCTCATGAACAATATTCTACCTCCAAAAAAAGGGAACTGTTAGTTAAGAAACCATAATCAAAGAATAAATATAAATGAAAAATAAAATGGTGGGTAAATACCCTTTCTAGAGACTAAAATCGTAAACAAATAAAATGTAAAATTTTTATAATGATAAATAATTCTCAATATACATTTTGTTTAATCATGTGTGAGGATAGAAAGAGTCATATCTAAGGTAAATATGACGAAGGAATCATCATCATGAACAAGAAAAATCTTAATGGAAACACTGTAATAACATGGGGGGAATTGAAGGAGGTAGTCCAAGACCTTCCTAAGAAACTGGATCCAATGAGTATCAAGGTCCTCAGAATAATATAAAATTAGGATCCAATGAGTATAAATATGTGAGTCATCCAATATTACATGGCCCCCAATGCATGTCTATCTCAATTCATGTACCGAGTTCAAACTCACCACTGGGTGGAATAACATAGGTAATATAGAATGAAACACCCCATGGGTGGACTAGAATGGTGTTTTCAACCTCAATGATAAAAAGACATTATGTGGGAATCCTAATAAAGTTACAAAAATTTATTGAAGATGTTTAATTAATTATACATGAAATTCCAAAAAGCATGATTTGAGGAATAATGAAATAATGATATAAAAAATCTAATATTTATTGGAATGTTATAGACCACCTACCATATACCCATGGTAGAACCCTCATTCAGTGTTGACACTAAACTCAATACAGACGATATGAGAATAGAGAAATGGGAATCACCATGGAAATTTTGAAAAATATCTATCCCCAAAATAAATCAATCAAGGGAAGAGGTATATAAAATTAATTAATAGTAAATAATATCTCATTAGAGAACATTAAATGATACAAAAAAACTATAAACGAAATAGAGATTGAAAAAATAGAACCATTTTTTAGGGTTATGCTTCAATGGGTTATCATTCATGTTAGTGAATATAGAGTGTGAGACCTTCTATCGAAATAAGATATTGTGGATATTATTTTAATAACATTCCCTAGGAATTTACATGGAATGTAAATAAATTACACATCATGTAATGCTCAGGGATTCACCTCCTTGGAAATTATAATACTTGTGTTAAATTAACATACACATTACACTATACATAACTTACTCAGTACATTATATGTATACCCATTATCCATAATGTTCATGTCCTATATATTTCCTATATACCGCCCCATTATTCCATCCTATTATTCCCAACAATCCCATGATTACATCCTATGAATCTCATCCAAAAAGATAAATTAAACAAGAGCTTGACTAAATTAAAGGATATATTACTCATCGCAAACCCTGTGATAAAAAATGAATAATAAACATATGATAAATATACACATTCATTAACACCTTAATCTATTTTTTATAACAATAATTTTATTTACTTCCATTTTATATTATATTAGTCAATGAATTATTTTCACATTAATTGTTTTGATAATATCAAGTTCATATGTCTAAAAATAATTTGGTAGGATCTTTTTGTTAATAGAATTAATTGTTCCATAATCTATAGAATAATTGTCATGGAATAATTATCACTTTTTCAAAAAATAATAATTTTAAATGAAAAAAATGAGGTCTATAAGAATTAATCTATGTTATGATCATATAAATGGTAGGTCATACGTTTGAATGTGTAATATTTTCATTTATCAAAAATCATGATTAAATAAATGTATGTATTTTTTATATTTATAGTATTATCATTATACCATAAATAAAATATTATTTATTTGTATTAACATATATATTTCATCCTTGAGATGAAATTGGGATAAATGTATCACATAGATTCCAAAATGTTGTTGTCCACACATACACACAAGTGATATTATAATATTTCAATGAATTTAAGTGTTTAAAAATATATGATATATTTTTTATTCATGATTAATATTTAATTTATATTAGATATATAATTTAACTAAATTATTATATCCATTTTCAACATGCAATGATGTAAAATATTTATATTGGTTCGCGCCCAGGTAATCCACCAAAAACAAGAACGTTGTATTGATTCCCATTTGAGGGACTATAAGATAGATATAGTTAATTAAATTAATATATTAAGATCATAGTATAAGTAATATATGTGTGTTATTATAACATCATGGATTTGTATGTGTTTAATAAGGTCAAGACATAAATAAAATCAAAACTCATGTTTATGAATAGTAACTCCTCTTCATGAAACCTCCTTTTGTATATACATAAGTACATAATAGGTTAGTTTTATTATCAATATCATGCATGAAGATCATGGAAATGGATTATTAAAATTTATTAGGGAAGTTACCCGAAAAAAACGTCTCTTAAAGTGTGATGAGTTATTTATAGGGGTATTCATTTATCAAGGGTGGAGTTGACACTAAGGGGACTCTTTAAAAATATATATATATATTACAAAATAAATCAATAAATATTTTCTTAAAAATAATATTCCAAAATAATAAATTATATAATGTATAAATATTTCAATTGATTAAAAAATAGAGATGTTTTTACAACAGTTTAAATAAAATCTCTTTAGTTTAACACCAGCAAACACATTTTAACCATAATCGCAGTAATAGAGGTTTACTATTTTACAAATAATTGTGAAAAAAATTAGGATAAAATATTAACTAATTATTTTTAATTAAATTTTAAATATTTAATCCATTTTTATAAATTCAATTACTTAATGTGGTAGAATTTAATATAATTTCAGCCCCCTAAAATTTTATGAAAATTGGTATTTCAAAAATATGTATTTTAAATTATATTTTTCCCAAATTTAAAGTGAAAAATTTAATAATTTTTTTTAATTCTATTATTCATAATATAATTGAACAATATTATCATTGAATATAGATTAAATCAAAATATATCAATTTAATTTCATGATAGAAATAAATAATTTTAAATTAAAACCGGTATTTTTTAGTATTTATTGGGAAATAAATAATTGAAAAAAAATATTATAAATAATCCTTAAAATAACTTTTTTTGTAATTAAAAACAATATATTAATTTTATAAAATAAATTTAATTTAATTGGTAAATTAATTATATTATTTTCAAACAACAGCAAATATTTTTTATGAAATCATTCTTCAAATAATATTGATATTAATAATAATTGAGTCATTTTTTCCAATGCGTAATAACATTTTTAAACAATATAACTAATTTATATATATTTCTTAATTTGGATAACCCTATTTATACCCTAATAACCAATGTCTAGGTTATTTAAGAATCATTAAAATTATAAGAATTTATTATAAGGCCCCAACCTTAAACCTTACTTAATCTTGAGTTATTACAAGATTACACGTTGAGGATCTTTTCGGGTTTAGAGTTTTAGAGAATTAGATCATAAAACTTGCATTACATTCCACATATAAACAAAGTGGTTACATAAAGATAGTATTCTTCATTCCCATCAATGGAAACAGATTTAAAATAACACATGGATTATTTCTTGACACATCCTTGACTCTATCATCTTATCATGTACCTTTCCCTTGACCTGTGAAAAACATTTCAAAAACTTGGGATGAGCGTAAAAACTCAGTATGGGTTATAAAAACATGGAAAGGAAACATGAGTTCATATATACATAAGAATGAAATCATACTTTACCCATAAAACATAGGCACTTTAACATACCTCATAAAAACATGAATAAATCATATAAATCATAATACGTAAAGGTAACTTGAGGCATTCATAACATTCTTACGTAGGGGGTAACCCTCTTGGTTACGTTTGGAATACCCATCACAGTATATTCCCTAAAATCTCTTCGGAGAAACCTTAACGTTTCACTCCTTCGCGTTACCCAATGCATTGGAGAGCTATAACGGGCTCACCCGCCCTTAGTTTATCACGGAACCACCCGTCTTCATAATAATGCCCAAGAACCATAACATAATCATATCACATAAAACATGCATAAAGGAAACATAACATTTCCACATTTCAATCACGAGATATCAATACAACACATTGATATAATAAAAACATTATGAAAACCATTTTCAATACCAAAGTAAAACATGGTATTTATTTTTTTTTAAAAAAAAGGTATGGCTTGTAGAGGAAGCCAAAACTCAAATAACGGTTACGACGGCGGAGAAGTCGTTGTCGCCGCATATGTACGACAAAAACATTTCCTTTTGTCGTTTAGTAAACGCTTCGTATAAAAAAGATTCCTTTTGAGTAAACGTAAAAGTCAAAGGGGTTTATACACCGTATAAAAGAAAGTTGTGTATAAAATAAAATATGCCTCAACGAAAGGAGATTGAGACGAAGTCCCATACCTCGTATCCGACTTGACCCGACCGTTCTTTAAACTCCTGAATAATAAACTTGAGTTAATCTCTACTTGCTTATGAATCTTTTTCAAGTTCATTATTCCTTTTATACCATGTTATGAACATCATGTAATCATTTAAGTTAATAATGTTCATTTTGTCGGTATTTGGTTCTTAAGTCAAAAATTGACTTCTTATACTTACAAGTTGTTAATTTGGTCAAAGGTTCATTATATCCAGAATGGTATTCATTATGTAGATATCATATATGTCATATATATCCAGTACATACATTCATTTATAATATTACATCACATTTAGAGGTAAGAAATGAAATGCATCGTTCATGGAGACGGTAAGCCGTACGTACGCATGAACGCTACTTCCATTTCTATTTCATATTTTCTGGAATGGAATCATAATGATATAAAAGTATATTATAATTCCAGTATAACAATATATATAATCTCATTAACTTTATCCTTTACACATCCCACATATGGTATTAACGAATCAAATCTCTTTTAGGGGGCGGTAGTCCGCACTTCCTAAAATGAAGATATCGTGTTTTACCCATAATGGAAACCATAAAGGTATGCCCAAAATGAAAAAAACAGAAGCTTAAGGAAAACATAAATATATAATATATCATATATAAAAATAGTGACATCATAATGGCCACCTTTGAAGGTGTTAAATGAGTATTGAACAATCATCGTTTCGGGAGGCAGAATTTCGCCATCCACGGAAACCGTATGTTCTTTAACCATTTGATGTAGTTGTGTGAGAGTGTAGCTCAAATATATCTTATAACAACATCCTAGTATATTGAAGATACTGGTGTTGTTACAAAAGAAGTAAATAAAAAGAGTTTAGGGGGTTGGAGAAGCAAAATAAAACAAAAGAACATGAGAGAATGAATTACCTTAAAAAGTGTAACTCCTTTTGAGTTGAGCCTAAAGGCTTCCTTTGAAAGGATTCTGCCCAAAGGGAATCCTCTAGGATGAGGAGAGGGATGTGGAGAGAGCAAATGGGCAGGGGATGGCCGAGCCAATGGCTTGAAGAGTGTGTGAAATGAGGTAGAGGTGGGGGCCTTTTATAAGGGGAGAGGAGGGGCACTTTTGGAATGTAAAGAAACATTACATTATTTGAAAATGTGTTTCGGTTTTAAAAGGTCCCACATTGATGGAATTCGTGGATAAGGTGATAAGGCATCGAAATCCATTCATCCAATTGGTTTTGGACATGTGTAGTTCATAGATTTTATTTTATCTTTCCATTTTATTTAAATCGTCAAATAATGATGTCATCGCTGCATCATTATTATGTCATAAATAATTAAATTTATTTAATGTCTAAAAATTATAAACAAATTACTATGATGTAGGAAATCTTTTTAGCTTTCCATTGAATATTTATAATCAAAATTTGGACTTGTATAACCCCACTTAAAAATTGTTTTCGCAAAACATATTATGTTTGTGTCATTTTCACTTTAACATTTAATAAAAAGTAATTTATGTTATTTCCCAACAAAAGTGGATACATGGGGTCCCCAAGTTAGGACATGACTTGTCTTGGTCGGCCATGACACAACCAATGAGGTTGGGACATGTGTCTAGGTCATTTTATATTATTAAAGCATTATTTATACATTAAACTACCCTAATTACCACTAATCGCGATTAAGAACTTAATAAGTTACTATTCACCAAAAAATTATTTTAATCTCATTGAACCACATTTTACTTCTTAATGACAACCATGTATGTCGGATTTTCAAAATTCAATACACATTAGTGGTAAACTTTCATTTAACTGAAAAATCAGTTTGCTTGATTACCACTTAGTGGTTTCACTATTCATCAAAATTGAAGTTTTTCAGAAAATTACCAAAAATTCACTCTAAGCTATATTTGATATTCCGAATTCAAAAATGAAGTCTATTTTAGAAAATTCAAATCATATAAGTCACATTAATTAATTTAATAATTAATTCCCGCTGCCAGAGCAAATAGCGTGTTTTTACAAAACAATAAGTATCAAAAGATTGACACCAGTTTAAGTCTAATTTCAAATCGAAATTGATTCCAATGACCACCATTGGATAAAATGGTAAAAATATATTCTAATTTCACTTCAAAACCAATTCAAAACATAATCTAATCATATAAATAAATTAGATTAAAAAGTAGTTTTGATGTAAAATGCAGTATTTTTTTCACTATTCATTTAAAAATGAACATTGTCGGAGAATTACCAAAAATTCACACAAGGTAAATTTTGATGTCCCAAACATAAAGGATAATTTTATTTTGACAAACATAGTTTCTAAAATTGTCAAAATATAGATTCAAAAATGGTTTTCCATCAAAAGGCACTAAAACAATCCTTTAAGAATATTAGTGTATTCCATGCATAAGATTGTATTTATTTTCATTTTAAGCCTCTAAAACACTATCTTTATCATTAATAGACATAGATAAAAATATCTATTATTCATTACTTACTTGGGATGTTACATCCTTCCCCCCTTTAGAAAATTGCGTCCCCGCAATTTATTTACTTATCAAATAAATTGGGGTACTTATCCCTCATTGCATTTTCGGATTCCCATGTTGCCTCTTCAATCATGTGGTTTTTCCACAAAACCTTTACCTGCTTAATCACCTTATTCCGTAACACTTGCTCCCTGTGGTCAAGAATATGGACCGGTTGTTCCTCATAAGATAGGTTTTCTTCCAGCTGAACTACCTCTGGACTCAAAACATGAGATGGATCTGGCATATACTTTCTCAACATCGAAACGTGAAAAACATTGTGTACCTGAGATAAACTCGGAGGTAAAGCCACTCGGTATGCAACTGATCCAACTCTCTCTAGAACTTCGTATGGTCCAATGAACCTTGGACTCAACTTTCCTTTCTTACCAAATCTCATCACACTTTTCCAAGGAGAAACCTTGAGAAAAACATGATCACCTACCTCGAAAGATAGATCCTTCCTCCGGTTATCCGCATAACTCTTCTGCCTGCTCTGAGCTGTTCTCATGTGTTTCTGAATCAGCTGAACTTTTTCTGCCATCTCTTCTACCAATTCTGGTCCCATCAACTTTCTTTCACCCACTTCATCCCAGAAAGCTGGAGTTCGACACCGCTTCCCATATAATGCCTGAAATGGTGCCATCTGTATACTGGAATGAAAACTGTTATTATATGAAAACTCAACCAAAGAAAGATGCTGGTCCCAACTCCCCTGATAATCCATAGAACAAGCTCGTAGCATATCCTCCAATGTCTGAATTGTTCGTTCTGACTGCCCATCTGATTGAGGATGAAAAGCTGTACTAAAATTTAATTCAGTACCCAACGACTTCTGAAGGCCTTTCCAAAAGTTAGAGGTAAACCTGGGATCACGATCTGATACAATGGAGAGGGGAACTCCATGTAACCTGACTATCTCTTTAAGATACAAACGGGAAAGTTGATCAAGAGAGAAAGTATCTCGTATAGCAAGGAAATGAGCAGATTTGGTCAAGCGATCAACAATAACCCAGATTGCATTATTACCTCGAGATGTCTTCGGTAATCCAACAACAAAGTCCATGGATATATTCTCCCATTTCCACTCTGGCACTGGTAAAGGCTGAAGCATCCCTTTCGGTAACTGCCGCTCAGCTTTAACCTGCTGACAAGTCAAACACTTCACAGTAAAATCAGCAATATCTCTTTTCATTCCATCCCACCAGTAATACTCCCGTAGATCTCTATACATCTTAGTACTGCCCGGATGAACTGAAAACGGAGAACTATGAGCTTCACATAACAACTCTCTCTTCAACTGTGAATCAGAAGGCACACACAATCTCTTCCCAAATCTCAAAACGCAATCATTATCAATGTTGAATTCAGGCAACTTACCTTTCTGAACCAGCTCTACCCTTTTCTGCAACTCACTGTCTTGCTTCTGTGCTTGCTTGATTCTATCTGATAGAGAAGATCTCACTGATACCTGAAACAAAACAGAAGGACTTCCTGCACCAACAACTTCTATGCCAAATTTCATCAAATCGTTAACCAAATGATCACGTTCCAAACGCAACATTGTTAATGAAGCATTACTTTTTCGACTCAAAGCATCAGCCACTTTATTTGCTTTTCCCGGATGGTAATGAATTGTACAATCATAATCCTTGATTAATTCCAGCCATCTCCTTTGTCTCATGTTTAACTCTTTCTGAGTGAATATATACTTTAAACTTTTGTGATCGGTATAAATTTCACACTTTACTCCATACAAATGATGCCTCCAAATTTTTAAAGCAAAAACAACAGCAGCTAATTCCAAATCATGTGTAGGGTAATTTACCTCATGAGTTTTCAACTGTCGTGAAGCATAAGCAATTACCTGATCATTCTGCATTAGGACGCAACCAAGTCCTTTCAATGAAGCATCGCTGTATATAACAAAGTCACCATTCCTGGAAGGTAGTGCCAACACTGGAGCATTCACCAATCTTCTTTTCAATTCCTGAAAACAATCATCACATTCTTTTGTCCAGATAAACTTAACACCCTTCCGAGTTAGCTTAGTCATTGGACTATATAACCGTGAAAAATTTCTAACAAACCTTCGGTAATAGCCCGCCAAACCAAGGAAGCTACGAATCTCGGTTACATTTGTGGGTCTTGGCCATTCTTCCACAACTTTTGTTTTTGCAGGATCAACAGTTATTCCATCTTTAGAAACAATGTGACCAAGGAAAGCAATTTGTTGCAACCAAAACTCACACTTGCTGAATTTCCCATACAATTTCTTTTCTTTTAAGGTTTGCAAGATAACCCTTAAATGTTTTTCATGCTCCTCTTTACTTTTAGAAAACACCAAAATATCATCAATGAAAACAACCACAAACTTATCCAAGAACTCATGGAAAATTCTATTCATTAAGTCCATGAATACAGCAGGTGCATTGGTTAGCCCAAAAGGCATTACTACAAATTCATAATGGCCATATCTCGTACGGAAAGTGGTCTTCGGAATATCTGCCTCCTTTACCTTCAGCTGATGGTACCCCGATCTCAGGTCAATCTTTGAAAAAAACTGAGCTCCCTGGAGCTGATCAAACAAATCATCGATATGAGGCAAAGGATATTTGTTCTTAACAGTGATATTATTCAAGGCTCTATAATCAATGCAAAGTCTCATAGAACCATCTTTCTTTTTAACAAATAAAACAGGAGCACCCCATGGTGATGTGCTAGGTCTAATGAAACCTTTCTCTAATAAATCTTGCAATTGCTCCTTCAACTCTAAAAGTTCAATTTGTGCCATTCGATAAGGGGGTTTTGAAATTGGCTTAGCATCAGGAACTAAGTCAACAGTAAACTCAACTTCCCGATCTGGTATTATTCCAGGCAACTCATCAGGAAAAACATCAGGATACTCATTTACCACTGGCACATCATTAATCTGAACAGTTCCTTTATTTTCAACGACGTGTGCAAGGTAACATTCATTTCCATCTTTTACAAGTTTCTCGGCCTCTTCATATGTTATCAAAAGTAAGGGTTCATTCTTGTAAACAAATTGAAAGTCTTTCTGAAAAGAAACTTCTTTAGCTCTACAGTCAATCTTAGCATGGTAAATAGAGAGCCAATCCATACCCAGGATAACATCAAACTCTACTAGAGGTAGAACAATAAGGTTTGCAAGTAGGTTCTTTCCACAGATAAGGATAGGAAGATTCTTATAAATTCTTTTTGCCTCGACACTTCCCCCAGGTGTTTTTACCAAAAGTTCAGGAGTCATTTCTTGAGATGGTATTCCCATTTTACTAGAAAAGGTCTCAGAGATGAAAGAATGTGTAGACCCCGAATCAAACAACACACTGGCATAGTCTGAAAAAACAAACAAAGTACCTGATACGACTTCATTTGATGGCCCGACATCCGCTGAAGTAGTTGCAAAGGATTTCACCACCCCTTTCTGCTTGTAGTCTAACTGCTTCCCATCACTCAAGCTCCTTGTCGGACACTCGTTTGCATAGTGACCCATCTCATTGCACTTAAAACATTTCACTAACTGTAAATCAAATTTGTTTTTACCTTCACCTTGATCCTTTTCAGTGCAATCACGAGCCTTATGTCCCATCTTACCACATCGGTAGCACTTCCCAGAATTCAGAAGACATTCCCCAGCATGCCTTTTGCCACATTTATCACAAACTGGAAACTTAGTTCTCTTACCATCAGACTTCTTTGAAGAATTCTTACCTTTCTCCTGCCACCTCGGTCTCTTCTTCTGCTGGTTGTTATAGAACACTTGGTCATCGGCAAACTCCATTTCCACCTTCTCAGCACATCGAACAAGCTTTTCATAACTTTTAAACTCTCGAGAAGCTAATGCCCTTCGATACTTTGGCTTTAATCCTGAGTAAAAACGATTGATTTTACTATCAAGGTCCCGGATAAAATTGGGAGCATACCTTGCCAATCGAGTGAACCTTTCTTCATAGGCAGCCACTGAGTCTTCCTCTTGCCTCAATTCCAAGAATTGCTTTTCCATCCTAAGTCGAACAGCCTTAGGAAAATACTTCTCAAGAAACATACCTTTGAAATCATCCCAGTCAAGAGCATCAATCTCATCGGCTTCCCTGATATTTTTAACCATAGACCACCACTGATCTGCTTCACCCTCCAAACGGTAAATAGCAAGACTAACCTTTTGATTGTCTGAACACCCCATGACATCAAAAATCTTCTCCAGTGCTTTAATCCACCCTTCAGCTTGCACAGGGTCAGATGATCCTCTGAATGATGGTGGATGTTGCCTCATGAAATGTTCCACCACTGACATGTTCCTCTGCGGCTGATCTGGCTGATCTCGTGCATGGATACCACCACCATTTATCGCCTGAGTCAACTGCGCCATTACTGCAACAAACTGTTCAGTTCCAATTCCGACCATTTCTGGATGCTGATTCGGAAGGTTATTTCCTTCTGTATGCCTTCCTAGCACTGTTTCCCTGTTTCCTCTGTGGAAAACCATTCTGAACAAACATGTCTTAGATGAAGCAACATGGTAATCTTTAAATGCTATATCATTTCGAAAAAGAAAAAAAAAATATTTTTGGATAATCATTTAATAGAATTCTAACTCCTAATGTTATCTAAACCGACCTCTGATACCAACTATAAGGCCCCAACCTTAAACCTTACTTAATCTTGAGTTATTACAAGATTACACGTTGAGGATCTTTTCGGGTTTAGAGTTTTAGAGAATTAGATCATAAAACTTGCATTACATTCCACATATAAACAAAGTGGTTACATAAAGATAGTATTCTTCATTCCCATCAATGGAAACACATTTAAAATAACACATGGATTATTTCTTGACACATCCTTGACTCTATCATCTTATCATGTACCTTTCCCTTGACCTGTGAAAAACATTTCAAAAACTTGGGATGAGCGTAAAAACTCAGTATGGGTTATAAAAACATGGAAAGGAAACATGAGTTCATATATACATAAGAATGAAATCATACTTTACCCATAAAACATAGGCACTTTAACATACCTCATAAAAACATGAATAAATCATATAAATCATAATACGTAAAGGTAACTTGAGGCATTCATAACATTCTTACGTAGGGGGTAACCCTCTTGGTTACGTTTGGAATACCCATCACAGTATATTCCCTAAAATCTCTTCGGAGAAACCTTAACGTTTCACTCCTTCGCGTTACCCAATGCATTGGAGAGCTATAACGGGCTCACCCGCCCTTAGTTTATCACGGAACCACCCGTCTTCATAATAATGCCCAAGAACCATAACATAATCATATCACATAAAACATGCATAAAGGAAACATAACATTTCCACATTTCAATCACGAGATATCAATACAACACATTGATATAATAAAAACATTATGAAAACCATTTTCAATACCAAAGTAAAACATGGTATTTATTTTTTTTAAAAAAAGGTATGGCTTGTAGAGGAAGCCAAAACTCAAATAACGGTTACGACGGCGGAGAAGTCGTTGTCGCCGCATATGTACGACAAAAACATTCCCTTTTGTCGTTTAGTAAACGCTTCGTATAAAAAAGATTCCTTTTGAGTAAACGTAAAAGTCAAAGGGGTTTATACACCGTATAAAAGAAAGTTGTGTATAAAATAAAATATGCCTCAACGAAAGGAGATTGAGACGAAGTCCCATACCTCGTATCCGACTTGACCCGACCGTTCTTTAAACTCCTGAATAATAAACTTGAGTTAATCTCTACTTGCTTATGAATCTTTTTCAAGTTCATTATTCCTTTTATACCATGTTATGAACATCATGTAATCATTTAAGTTAATAATGTTCATTTTGTCGGTATTTGGTTCTTAAGTCAAAAATTGACTTCTTATACTTACAAGTTGTTAATTTGGTCAAAGGTTCATTATATCCAGAATGGTATTCATTATGTAGATATCATATATGTCATATATATCCAGTACATACATTCATTTATAATATTACATCACATTTAGAGGTAAGAAATGAAATGCATCGTTCATGGAGACGGTAAGCCGTACGTACGCATGAACGCTACTTCCATTTCTATTTCATATTTTCTGGAATGGAATCATAATGATATAAAAGTATATTATAATTCCAGTATAACAATATATATAATATCATTAACTTTATCCTTTACACATCCCACATATGGTATTAACGAATCAAATCACTTTTAGGGGGCGGTAGTCCGCACTTCCTAAAATGAAGATATCGTGTTTTACCCATAATGGAAACCATAAAGGTATGCCCAAAATGAAAAAAACAGAAGCTTAAGGAAAACATAAACATATAATATATCATATATAAAAATAGTGACATCATAATGGCCACCTTTGAAGGTGTTAAATGAGTATTGAACAATCATCGTTTCGGGAGGCAGAATTTCGCCATCCACGGAAACCGTATGTTCTTTAACCATTTGATGTAGTTGTGTGAGAGTGTAGCTCAAATATATCTTATAACAACATCCTAGTATATTGAAGATACTGGTGTTGTTACAAAAGAAGTAAATAAAAAGAGTTTAGGGGGTTGGAGAAGCAAAATAAAACAAAAGAACATGAGAGAATGAATTAACTTAAAAAGTGTAACTCCTTTTGAGTTGAGCCTAAAGGCTTCCTTTGAAAGGATTCTGCCCAAAGGGAATCCTCTAGGATGAGGAGAGGGATGTGGAGAGAGCAAATGGGCAGGGTTTGGCCGAGCCAATGGCTTGAAGAGTGTGTGAAATGAGGTAGAGGTGGGGGCCTTTTATAAGGGGAGAGGAGGGGCACTTTTGGAAAGTAAAGAAACATTACATTATTTGAAAATGTGTTTCGGTTTTAAAAGGTCCCACATTGATGGAATTCGTGGATAATGTGATAAGGCATCGAAATCCATTCATCCAATTGGTTTTGGACATGTGTAGTTCATAGATTTTATTTTATCTTTCCATTTTATTTAAATCGTCAAATAATGATGTCATCGCTGCATCATTATTATGTCATAAATAATTAAATTTATTTAATGTCTAAAAATTATAAACAAATTACTATGATGTAGGAAATCTTTTTAGCTTTCCATTGAATATTTATAATCAAAATTTGGACTTGTATAACCCCACTTAAAAATTGTTTTCGCAAAACATATTATGTTTGTGTCATTTTCACTTTAACATTTAATAAAAAGTAATTTATGTTATTTCCCAACAAAAGTGGATACATGGGGTCCCCAAGTTAGGCCATGACTTGTCTTGGTCGGCCATGACACAACCAATGAGGTTGGGACATGTGTCTAGGTCATTTTATATTATTAAAGCATTATTTATACATTAAACTACCCTAATTACCACTAATCGCGATTAAGAACTTAATAAGTTACTATTCACCAAAAAATTATTTTAATCTCATTGAACCACATTTTACTTCTTAATGACAACCATGTATGTCGGATTTTCAAAATTCAATACACATTAGTGGTAAACTTTCATTTAACTGAAAAATCAGTTTGCTTGATTACCACTTAGTGGTTTCACTATTCATCAAAATTGAAGTTTTTCAGAAAATTACCAAAAATTCACTCTAAGCTATATTTGATATTCCGAATTCAAAAATGAAGTCTATTTTACAAAATTCAAATCATATAAGTCACATTAATTAATTTAATAATTAATTCCCGCTGCCAGAGCAAATAGCGTGTTTTTACAAAACAATAAGTATCAAAAGATTGACACCAGTTTAAGTCTAATATCAAATCGAAATTGATTCCAATGACCACCATTGGATAAAATGGTAAAAATATATTCTAATTTCACTTCAAAACCAATTCAAAACATAATCTAATCATATAAATAAATTAGATTAAAAAGTAGTTTTGATGTAAAATGCAGTATTTTTTTCACTATTCATTTAAAAATGAACATTGTCGGAAAATTACCAAAAATTCACACAAGGTAAATTTTGATGTCCCAAACATAAAGGATAATTTTATTTTGACAAACATAGTTTCTAAAATTGTCAAAATATAGATTCAAAAATGGTTTTCCATCAAAAGGCACTAAAACAATCCTTTAAGAATATTAGTGTATTCCATGCATAAGATTGTATTTATTTTCATTTTAAGCCTCTAAAACACTATCTTTATCATTAATAGACATAGATAAAAATATCTATTATTCATTACTTACTTGGGATGTTACATTTATGGTTTTTTTGGCTCTTTGTAGTGTGTAATATCCATCAAAAACAATGTTCAATTAAAATATTTGCATTTTAGATTGTACCCCCACACCAAACCCCAAAAAAAATTCATTAAATAATTCATTATATTGTTAATAAGGGGATGTAAATTTTAATTTGTTAATTAAGAAATAGAAATCCTAAAAAAAGGTTATTGATACATCCAAATAAAAATAGTAAAAGGAAAAGTATGAAGGTTATTTTGAATTACAGAAAACATACGTTCAAAAATTTCAAATTATATTGGGAAGTTAAAATTTTGACATTGAAGAGAAAACTAACTTCCAATGAATAATATATAGATATAGAGAACATGGTTAGGATAATGTTAATGAACACACATCAATAACTCTATGATTTTTTAAAGAACATCAATCTATAAAAAAACTATAATTGGATAGAATATTTTATTCATGATCATTTTCATAGAGTGGATTAATTTGTATACCGTCTAGAAAATGAACATAAATAAATATACTTACTAGACAAGAAAAATTTCATCATTTCATAATTACATGAAAATATAATTATTCAAGATGGTATTTTTTTCATTATTGAATCTCTAAAATTAACATTTAACGGATAAAAATATCGACAAAACATTTATTTTTTGTTCTATATTTCGGAAAATAATGAAAACACAAAATGTATAGCTTATGTTATCCAATAAAATATTTTAATTTCTAATACCTAAAGACTGACCAGCATTGTTAATCGAAATATATTCTAAAAACTGATAACCTTAATACACCTCCAAAATGTGTATCAAAATATTCCAAACCCAAAATAATAAATTATTTGATTAATCATTTATTATAATAAATCATACTTTATCTGATTAATTCATATAATTATCATGTGAATACCATAATCATATATTCTCCAAAAATATTCTAATAACATGAACTACTATAAACGCATAATGGAAACATAATACAATCTAAAAATGTGCTCTATCTATATTCCTTATATCCCATAAATCCATAAAATATAGTAAACTCGAAGAAAAATTATTTTCATCAATTTACTAACCATTTAAATGATCAGAAATATTATCCAATTTACATAAATAATGTTATTCTTTCGATTATCAGTTAAAAAGGTTTTATCTAATCATCAAGAACATTTTATTGTTAAAATTTCACACATTCATCAATTAAAATTAAATATAACCATATCACTAAAAAAATTTATAGGTTATTGGAACCATACCACATATACATTTAGGTAAATAAATTATTTTTTTAATACATTCCTTATATGTTCTATGTTTCTTGAAAAAAATTATCATTGTTAACAATAACTCACTACACTGGATATGTAATAACGCCAATCAGTCCAATTTAGCTATAGAAATAACATAAAATTTTCCTTCTTACATAGATATATTTTATGTAATTACCCTAAATGGTTGGGGAAATAGTATTAATAATTCCTTATTAAATTTAATTTATGCAATGGAAAATATTAATATTTTATTTTTTTCCTTATAGTAATTTTTATATGACCCTTATTTCTACTGTTGTAATAGAATCCCAATCAATTTAGTAATATCAATGAATATTATTCTAACAAGATTCCCCTTATAGAAATTATTTTATTCCATTCTAAATCATTTTAGATTTAAATTTTTCTACGATATAAGTTGACATATTCATTACTTAATTTATCTTGAATATAATGGATCTAGAAATTCAATTCTCTTTATTAATCGAAAATGATCCTACATATTCATAGGATGAAAATATTGGAGATGATAATTCCCTTTAGAGACATATCATAAGAAAATTTTTCAATCAATTATCATGTATCAAAGGTTACTCATTTTGATTTAATCATTCCTCAATAATATTTTAATGTTAACCACATATTTTAGGACACTATCTTCATAAATATGAAACAATTTCCTGAAAAACCTCTCTATTTCAGCTTATTGATCTCGACCACAATATTTATAGGTTATGATAAATTTAAAATATTTATATTTCTTGTTTTTTATTTCATATTCATCATGAGTAGTACTCATGTATAAAATCCTATTGCTCACCCATTGTCTTGGGAAGAGCTAGAGACATTAAAAGTATATAGGTAACATCCCCAAGTTACCAAAGGCTTAATGTTTATTCCCAGGGATCCATAAACAGTTGGGGGATGATTTTTCATTTGTATATAAAATAACCAAACCAATTATATATTAACCAAAAGATCAATATATGAGGCAAGAGAAAAATGTAATACTACTCCGTGTATAACCCACTCATAAGAAAACAAAACACCATAGTGAGGTATATCATAGTACACTGAGGGAACTAAAACCCATAGTCGAAAGACAACAAAAAACAACTCCAAAATCCTATTACTCAAAAATACATTTCCAATGTATCATGTTGAATAAATAAATAATTATGATAACTTTTCATTACCCTTGTTATGATTTACTAGATCTCAAAACAAGCAAGAGCTCTCAAGAAGTGGGTTAGTATAAGAAAATATATGATTTCCCCAATGACTAGATTTCTAACACAACTATTATAGAATAATTTTTCATAGTTTATATAATAAAATTTATATAAAACTAATCAAATTTTCATAATATTTTAAATCAAAACCAAATGAGTCCCAAGGAAAAACTTGATGAAACTATTGGAACAGTTTCTCAAATAACTTTGGCATAACCAATACATTGTTCAAAAAACCACACAACTACATATGCATGACTAGATGATAGTTCTATACTAATGAGTTTCATCTCTCTAATCTATCAGGACATCATAAGGTAAAAATACACATAATACCACAACAGAACACTCCCCTTCCAAAAGGACTCTTCAATTAAAATAATCACATGCCAACTGTTTGTGAAAAAATTACAAGCCAACATAATTGTTCCAAACCATTTCAACTAAAATCCATTCTAAAATTAACATATTTATATCACGTAACCTCTTTCACTTTATATTAAAATGAATTCATAAAATTCATAAAACATCAGTATATAGTGTTTCCATAGATATTTTATCATAACATTCATAAATTAATTAATTTAAATCAAACAATTTTAAATCAATAATCCATGTTATAATAAGAGACATTGTGAGTTCTTCCACAAACATTAAAAACATAGTAATAAATTATGAACCATACAAATTAATAAATAAATGTAGTATGAATCCCCAAATACACACCATAGATCATGTTCTCTACCATAATTAAAACCATACCTCATTATGATTGATATCACAGAAGATAGATCTATCCCTAATGAATTTGATATACAGCTCCAAGATACGTTATAAGAATATATCTATGAACAATGATGAATATCGAAAAATTTCCAAAACATATTGGAATCCAACACTCATTGATTCAACAAGTAATTTCATTTAGATCAAAATAATGTATCTTTCCATCATTGGGAAGAATATATGTTTGGGATATAGGGAAATATGGGGTAATGATAGGTTAGGCTCCTAATTCAGATTATATCCACAATATAAGGGTGACCAACTATATTCTACATGGTTTGGCATCACAATATGAAGCCTCTATCAAATACATGTGGATTATACTACCTTGATCCCCCCAATGCATAGTTAGATTTCATTGTTATAAAAAATTACACGAATTTTGTGTTTGAAACTCTCTCAAATGATAGTAGTCTCACATGGATCCTCCTATCCATCTGCATGGTTGGTCCAAATTATTCCCCAACTATGCACTAATCTACTGACCTCTATTTAATATTTTAATAATCCCAAGATATTTTTTATTATGTATACTAACATTTCATAATCCATTATCCCTAATCAATGTATTTAACAACTGAAAACCCCAATGAACCACCCAAAAAAAACCCAGTCATTATATATTCTTATAACACCAAAATAAAGTGATAATTACATAAAAAAGGGGTAATAAACTATCCCCACTATTAGATATTACTTCTATCTAATGTACAAAACAATCATTTTTCAGATGTATTTCTTGATATTTCTCGACCATTTACTTCTCCCACTACAAATTTTATTTCAGAATTTATATTTGTGTCTCTAACATCAAAAAAATATTTGATAATTTTTCCTAAAATGACAGTCTATTTCCTATAGACCATATGGGCTAGCACATGAACCAAAAAAACACATTCTATGGTTCTAAATTATCCCTTTGAATTAAAATTTCATGATCATGTTAATATTTCTTAAATTGTCATACATGAAACACATCAAGCACTAAACTAATCACTAGTTGCAACACAAACTGATACACCACATCACCAACCCATTCAATTATCCAAAAAGGTTCTATTTATAAATGAGATAAATTATCCCTTTCAATTATCCTATTGATCTACTGAATATTCTACATTTTATATTGGTCAATGATTTTTCAAAACCCTTGAAGTATCACATATTGCCACAATAAAAGTAGAGAATGACAATGATTTCCCTTCAATGCTTCATACAGATCCATATATATTGAAGACTGAGAACTATTCTTTTATGAAAACACCAATAATGTTATTTTATCCTACCGTGGGCCACGATAATCCATTCCAGATTCCCTAAGAATTTCTTAAAATGTTTCAACATTCATTTTAGATTGCATATCTACAAGATAGTGATACATCATTCTGGTAGTCAACTAAGTCCTATTAGATTCCATTATTGATATCTAAATAAATATGCAATCCTCACTAATCAGACTTGAACTATCCAAACTTGTATTTTGTTACCTTATAAGACTCTTCAAATATATATTTATGACAAGACCTCAACCATATATGAATCATTAATGGTGGTAAAATGGTAAAACATTAGGTGTTGATCCACAATTACTGATATATAATTGACTTTTCGAACAATTATAATGAGATATGTCATAAAAACATTGTATATATACTAATATTCCCAAACTAGAATACATGAAGTCTAAAACAGACCCATTGGATACTAGATCCCTATCTCAAACTACTAATAAGCGAAGCATCACGTAACAATATTTTCTTGCTTTTATTATATTACATCTGTATAAAACAATGCTTTTAGATCCAAATATTTATTTTGTGTCCATGGATGACCACACCATCTCGAATGGTGGAATGCATAAAGATGTTGTACTTAACAATCCATAGGTTTTATCATCAAATTTTGGAGACGAAAACTGAATTCTCATCCATTTATCATCCCAAAATTTTCTCCCACCATGAATTTTGATGAAATATAAAAACATTAAGAATCATGATTCTACACTGTCACACCCCGAATGTAGTAACCTATTATTTTATTATTTTCTCAGTCTCACGTTGTTGGGATAAGATTTTTTTGGGTCCTGGTTTGAAATTCACGATTTTTGTTTCTTTTTACATGGGTTTCAGGCCGGTTCCTATTCACTATAATATTAGCGGTGCCCATGCATTGGTCATTGTTATTCATAGTAGGTCAATAGACTAAATATATAATAAATAAAAAATTAAAATAAAATATTATGTTCATTGAAAATGGAAGAAAAATGAAATTTTATAATGATAAACATAGTTTATGTTTAAAGGATAATAATATTATTAATATACTTCATATGATTTTATTTTTATTATTTAAGTTGTTAATAATATAATTATTATTAAATTGTAATAAAATTAATTATTATTTAAAATTAAATTAATCAAATTTAGCATTTTGAGTATTATTATGATTTTTTGTTAGTATTTTGTTGTTTTTATTATTATTTTTGTTGTTAACATATTTCTACTATTAATATTATTACTATTATTATTATTATATGATTGATATTATCAATATTATTATTTTAAATAAAATGGATAAGAAAATATTATTATTATAGTATTACTATTAGTCTTGGTTGTATTATTATTATTATTATTATAATATAATAAAAAATGAACCCTCAGAAAGGGGCTCCCCACTCCCTTCTCCCATGCAAGATGCAGACTAGTCGGTCGTGCCCCCCACTCGACCCCCTTGAGCATCCACCTACCTCCCAAATTCAGGTCAAACCGCCACCATCCCACCCTGACCGCTCCTCATCGAGTAGTCTGTTCCCAGCAACATGAGGCGCCCCCACACTCCTTATGTGCCCGCTGCTAACAACACACACCCCCCCATCCTCTACTCTCCATCTTCCATCTCGCGCACTGCCTACCTCCCTATGCTGGTATCAGCATCCAGTCCACCTCCAGTATCCCTCTGGCCCTGTCTAGACCACCTTCGGCCAACTTCCCTCTCCTACCGAACCGAACTCTTTATTATATGCCTTTCCGGCATCCCACCATCACCGACATTGGCTAGCTCCAGCTCTGCAACCCTACAAGGTCCCTCTCTAGAGCACATGACCCCGCTGGTACCCTCTTCAGCACACAAGACCCTATTGGTGAGGTTCCCCATCATTTAGAGTTCTTTATTGTTTCTTTTTTATTTGTCCAAACCCTGATTCATTGAGGTGTTTCCCAAACATTTTACTTTTTTCTTGGTTTTACATTGGTTCCAGGAAGTGTTTTTCTACCTCCTGTTGGAGATTTTTTGTCCACACTAGGATTGAGGTAGGAAAACATAATATTTTTCCCATTCCATTACTTTTCCTTTGATGATTGGCATTTCAAATTAATTTATTAACATTTAGTGCAACTATATGGTTCATATAGATAGTTTTCTATGATTTTTTAAAGATTAATTAATGTATTAATAAAACAATTTTAATGAAATATTATTTTTTATCTAGAGTGTTTGTGAGATTAGCTTTTCAAGAAATATCAATTGAAATTTCATTGAGAATTTGTAAGGATGGGTGGTGCTTTAACTATTGAAATATTTTGTTATGTTGGATTGTAACATGTTATGGGTTTAATATGTTAAATAAGGTTTTTTCCACTGATGTGGTTTGGAACAGGATTGTGAAATACCTTCATTATTTTGAAACGCATGTAGTATATTATAAATGAGTGAAATGGTTGGTTTTGTGTGGAAAGACAATGGTAAATTTACGAAATTGGATTTCATAATCTTTGATATGTTTTAGAGAATCCCATTGGATGAAGGCACAACCACGGGTGCATTAGGTTCACACATGGTTGTGAAATCATGTGAAAATTTCACTCAAGATGTAGTCTCCCACATGAGTACATCTTATCCCCTTTTATTTTCATTAAAATAATTCCATATTTTCAAAAAAATCGGGAAGTGGTACTCATTGTGTTCTGAAAATAACTACAAATGTGTTCTTATGGTTTGTCCCGGTTGTCCATGAAATATGCATAGCAGTTTTTATGTGATTGGGTTGGTGTTTTTTCAGATGATATGGATCATTTGGTATTTTGTGAAAATTTGGTGTGCATTAATTTTGTTTTAAAATTCACTTGATCTCTTTTTGGGAATGATTTGTTTCAAGGTTTATAGGCCACTTTTGTATAATGATGATATTTGGGGTTGTTTGGAAATTATTAATAAATTTTTTAATAAACTTTCAAGCATTTATAAGCTAATTTATTGATTGGAATTTTAAATTTATTGTTTATACAATGTTTAATGTGTGGGTTTTGTATGAGGCTTGTTTGGATTCTTTCAAATGATATGTATGGAAACCCCCACTTTGGTTAGGCCTCTCCTCTCAGTTGATGATCATTAGAGAGGAGGGTCCTCATTATAGGACACCATTTTAGTGATTATTATTTATGGAAAGGGACTAACCATGTGGTGTTCGGGTGGTGCCATATTGTGTAGTGTTCTTGGTAAGATATAAGGCTTGTTGTTCAAATGTGTGGAACACCCCTTTGTAAACATAGAAAAAAAACCTAGCATTTAATAGAGGTTTATTGTGAACGATACATACATTGGATTTACTTGTACTGTCCAGTGGCCCATAGTAGTTGGGCATTTGGGATTATTTCAATGGGGTTGGGCCCCTTGGTCTGACCCGAGAAAGGTGGCCAAGAGTTATGGTTTTGGGTTTTTTCATATGTGGAATACTACTAGGGATTGTGACACATGTATTAGTATGTTATGGCCTTACTTTGAGTTTATATTATTTTCATGATCCTTTGATACAAGCACAATTATTACAATATTAATGTTGTTACTACTATTATTATTGTATCAATTATATTATTATTATTATTTAAAATAAAATGGATATGAAATTATTAATAGTGTTTGTTTTATTATTGTTATTATTAATAATAATAATATTATTATTATTATTATTACTATTGTTATTATTATTATTATAAAATGAAATAATAGATTGAACCCTAATGGAGGGGTCCCCACCCTTTCTCTGCACTCTTGTTTGAGATGTGGACTGGGTCGTCGCACCCCCACATGACCGCCGTATGTGTCTAATGCCTCCTAACCTCCAATCGTGCCACCTCCATCACACACCACCCGCTATATATCACCCCATCCACTCACTGACATCCCATGGTTCCACCCTCCTTTTACACCGATCATCCGCAGTGCCCCCCCTTCCTTCGGCTTGCTGACCGCCACCCCGCTCACCGCCTATCTCCCTACACCGGCAGCTACACCTGACCTACCTCGTGTAATATTTTATGCACATCCTGCCATCCTTCAACTGATGTCCTACTCCTAACAACCATATCACCCATAGATATCCATTTCCGAAAGTCTGACATCACGGGCATCGACCTGCTTCAGCACCACGACCCTGTCAGTTCCCTATTCGTCACTCGTGAACCCTCTTGTACACTCATCGGCTTGCAACTCTCTATTTTATTTCTTCAAATTCTTTTATATTTCCTTATTTTGAGTTCATTCATTGGCTAAAACCTAATTCCTTGAGGTGGTGTTTGCACATTTTCCATTTTATTTAGGTTTTACGTTTGGTCCACGAAGGGAAATTCTACCTCAAAATATAGTTTTGTTGAGTTTTCACTGGGTTTGATGTATTAGAACCAACTATTTTTCCTTTACATTTCTTTTTCATGGACTCTTACAGGTTTTAATAAATTTGTTAACTTTTAGAGAACCTGTTTTCTATTTTTAGTTAGTTTTCTATGAAAATATATAGGTGAATGATTCTATTAAGAATATGATTTTACATGAAACTTGATGTATGCTCTTTTATGATTTAGGAAAAAGTGATTGATTAAATTTCAAATGAACTTTCAAAGGAAATTAGGACAGGATGGTGGTGTATTCCTTATTTAAATATTTGGTACTGTTGGTTTGGAAGATGTTTTGGGTTTTATATGTTACGAAAGGTGTTTTACATGGATGTGGTTTGGAACCTCATTTTGAAAGAACTCTATGATTTGGAAACATGTGTTGTATTTTATTTAGGAGTGAAATTGTTGGTTTTGAGTGGAAAGTTAATGAATAATTTATAAAATTGTATTTCAAATTATTTTCTCAGTCTTAGAGAAACCCATTGCATGAAGGTACAGCTACAGGAGGATTATGTGGACACATGGTTGTTCAATCAGGTTAAAATTGACCTCTAGAGTTATTCTCCCTCATGAGTACCTATAATACCATTCCTTTTACTTTACGTACAATGCTTTCATTTTTTCCACAAAATTGTGAAGTGTTACTCTTTGAGTTACAAAAAAACATCAAATGTGATCTTATGGTTTTGACCTGTTGTCATGAAACATTCATGGGTGGGTGGTTGGATGTGATATCTCTCGTTTGGAAATTTAAAAGTGGTTGGGTGGGTGTGTGTTTGGATACTATGGACCATTTGGTATTATTCAAACATTTGGTGTGTTTAAATTTGGTTTCAAAAATCACATGTTCAATTTTGGGGAACTCTTGATTTAAGGGTTATTTTGGCCACTTATGCATAAAGATGGTATTTGGGGTTGTTTTGAAAAGGATAATAAATGTTTTAAAAATATTTCAATCATTTTCAATGTAAATTAATATTTTGAATTTTTATATTGCTATTTATAAAAAATTTTATGATTGGGAATGTTTATGTGGACCATTTGGCATCATCAAAACATTATGTTTGGAAAATCCTTCTTCAATTAGGTATATCACCTCAGTTGTTGATAATGAAATAGGAGGGTCCTCTGAATATAAACTCTATTTGGTTATTATTATTTAAGTCATGGGACTAAAATTGAAATTGATTGGTATTTCTGTACGATTTAGTGTTGTTGGTTAGATAAGAGGCTTGTAGTTTGAATGTGTGGGACACCCATTTGAGAACATAGAACTAAAACTAGGAATAACAAGGAGGTTTAGAGAACAAAATTTGTTGCACTGGATGTTCATGTATTGTCCATTGTCCCATTGTATAAAGACATTTGGGATTATTGCTATGGGATGGGGGCCCTTAGTCAGAACTGTGAAACGGTGGCTAGGTGTTAGAGCATTTTTTTATGCCATGTGTGGTATGCTACCAGGGATGGATTTAGAGGTATTATTATGTTTTGGTATTACTTTGAGTTCCTAGGTCATTTGTGATCCTTTGATATGTGAACTATTATTACAATTTACCTTTCTATGTGTAGAATCATAACATAGAGCTTGATTTTGGGGTTTCATTGGAAAAACATAGTATGTATGGTTGGTTTTAATAATAATTTCAATGTTGTTGTTTCTGAAAAGTTTGTGGGATCCCCTATATATTTACATTCCTTGTTTTCGTAATTTATAATGGTGATTAATTAGTCATTTTTAGTTTTAAAAATACATTGTATATGTAAAAACATAATTTTTATAATTTTAGTTCAAAATTGTATTATTGGAATGTTTTGGAATTTGGAAATTCTTGGATTCTGTGGGTCACTTATGGCATCCCAATTGTGCATTTTAATGCTCATGCCTATCCTACCATTTTAGAGATAGGATTGGTTTCTCATTTCAGGATCCAATATTGGTGGATTGATATTTGAGAGAATGTGGTTCTGAGTTGGGTGGTGACATAGAATGTCAAATTGGGATATGTTATGTTGTTTAGTTTTATTCTATTTCCACTCTTGTAGTTGATTTTTAGTTTTCAATTTATTCTTGTATATTTATTATAATATTTTGGGCCAAATAGTTCCCTTTGGTTGTTTTTATTTTTCCTGTCTCAAGTTTTCATCATGGGGGGACCATGAACGCCCCTCGGGACATGTCACAAACCTACTCAGATGATGGGTTCACAGTCGACTCAAGACTATTTCATGACATATTCCCACCAAAATATGTCAACCATATCATTAACCAAATAAATCAGAATAAATAATTAAATGCTACCTCAATAATCAAAATCCATGTTCTTGTTTTCAGTCACGTACATTATCTACCACTGATGTGAATCTAATTTCACAAATTGACTGTATTAGTATCTTCTTTATGAATCTACCATAAAATTTCATTACCAACTATATAAACCAACCGACAGTAAAAAATATCTAGATACTCTATCTATATTCATTTTCTTGAATTCAGAAAAAAAAATTGAATAATTGTGTTTAAAAAACCTATGATCTATAAAAACAAAATTTCTCATAAAAGTGTTAATGATACCATTTATTCAAATAATGGAAAACATCATCTAATTCTAAATCTTGTGTCAGATAGTACTTATAATGTAACTGTAAGTACCATGTACCATAAGAAACCACATGATCACCCAAAATTAGAATATATTCCAAACCTAATTGTTGACCATCAAAATATAGCACATATACTTATCTTGATTTAGGAAGTATCAAGATTAGTGTTGATAAATAGAGATCTATATCCTATTAAAAACAATTCTTTCATTAATCATAACTTTTATATATAATACATTTCATTTTCAAAACTATCATTGGTGTAGCTAGTCATGAAAGGTCATGAACTATGATTCAGTAATATGTAATTAAGCCAAGGGAACTATGTACCTCAAAGACACTATATGATGGCTTCCAAAATTTCAAAGTCATCATATTTTTAGGATCATCATTATAAACATTTTCTTATACAACATGTCCAATAAAATGTACATCTTATATCAAGAAATTACACATTTAACCATCGGAATATAAAAATTATATACTAATATAACTGACACCATATCCATGTACTCATCATGGTCAACCCTGGTCCATGAATACACCAATATTTCATTGAACAATACTAATACAAAAAATCATCATAATTTGGAAATATATAATTCCTCAATTCCATAAATATTTTTGTTTCATTTGTCTGGATCAAATTCATAACCCCATACTAGTAAAGCCGATATATACTCATATAATATATCATTAAAATTTCTACCTTCTGACTCAATAATTGTAGACATTCAAAACAGAATCCAATTTTAGAGAACCCCTTGGATCCCCTCAATTGATCAAATATATAATTACTGAATGGAATATGATACTTAAAATTTATCGTAACTTTATTAATCATATGATTAATCTAAGATAGTCTAAGTGTTACCACCACATTTTTCCCAAATAAAAGTAGTGATTACCATGTAGTAATACAAGTCTGAATGAACCCTCTTATTTCCAAATCATCAAACTGGTCCATAAATTCCACCAATTTTATTGGTTCCATTTAATCAGATATATGTGAGATCAAACCATTCCCCATTATGTGTAAAAATTTAATCATCACATTACATGTTGGTGGAAACTATTAGAAATAAATATAAAAACATCACTATATTGATCTAAAATTTTAAAGAAAAATTAATCATGATCCTATCTACTTATTCCATGTCCACATAGTCTAATATATTAATGTCTCCACTATGGAGATTCATGATTCCCTCATTATTTATTAATGCATCCCTTCATGTATAACAATTGATATTACATTTAAACATAGTCTAGTCATCCATAACTATGATTGTATTGTAGAAATCCATATCATGATCATAAAAATTCCAAGTCAATTAATCCCCTTTAATAGTGATAATACATTATTTTCACCAAGTGTCAAAATGTTATTTTAATATGAGTTGATTCATGTTTCAATATTGAATTATATATCTCAACGTGAAAAACTAAAAATCAACAACTTGAGTTGTAATAAATTTATTGGTTGATATGATATCAATAAAATATTTGATAAGGGAATAATTTAAAATTTACATTCCTCACATTTTGGAAATAACTATATTTATCATCAGTGATCTATTTCTCTAATTCGTGTAATTGATTACTCGCTACACTATACTCTTTTGTAATCATTACAAATTATTCTATTTTCGGAGACCTCATATTATAAGAATCCCAATGGCTATATCAATTCTAAAAACAAGAAGTATTTTATAATCCAGATACCCTCAAAGGTTTTGATGTTTGTGAATCATGAGAAATTTATTTAGCACTCAGCTCGGGAGAACATATATAATATTCCAAAATATTCCTCATATGGTTGAAACGGTTACATGATCTAGGTGGTACTATAAAATATAACATCTTTTAATCCAAAGTAACAAACTAAAAATTAAAAAAATGTGCTCTTTAGATTTGGTGTAATATTCACAAATCGGAATGTTAGATTCAAATTCATATCACTCCCTTCAAAAAAATTCCTCCTCAACTTCTTATTCACATTAATATAGTTTCAACTATTTAATGTAGTTATTAACATGGTTCCTACAACCTAATGTTTCTGAGATATCTCTTTCTTCCATTATCTCTCTATTATACTTTCCTATATAATCTATTTTATAATGAACAAAAACATTTGATAGAATTTATTCCCCCTAACCCAATTTAAAAATGTGGGCCTTCAATAATTCACTTCATGGAAATTTTGGTGAAAATAGAATAAATTCATAATTTTATCAATATAATCTATCACTTTAATCTTTAGTTTAAATAAACTGAAGAATTAATCCATTCTATAAATTTTTAACATGTGAGGATATATTTTTCTTTTGAAAAATTCTTCAAAATGCACACATATAATCCCTTGTTCTAATTTACCCAGAACTACTAAATGACACAATTTTTCTACTAGATCTTCAAGAAAATATGTGTTTAAAATAATTATCATATATGCATGTGTACCTAATAAACTTATTATTTGATTCATCATATTCAACCACACCTCAACATTCTAGGGTTCCAAATTACCAAAATAATTCAGATGGATTCTGGTTTTAGAACACAATAAAATGATAAACTTTCCAGGGTTCATCCCATATATTCCATTTATCAATGGATTGAAAATAATGTAAAATACTATGAACCAGCTATTGGTTCACAATTTTATAAGTTGAATCTATATTCGTTGTATCCTCTTCTAGTTGGTTTCTTCTACACCAAAATAGATCAATTCTCTACAAAAAAATAGAAAATGCCACATAATCTCACAAAATAGAAAATGAATGTTCTATAAATTCAAATTTTCCATATCAGACGTATCATAACAAGTCAATACATGTATTATCATTTTCCATTCCCAACCCATTTTTTGTAAATTACACCATTCTCATTAAAGATAAGTCCATTTCTAAATGATTTCAAATATCAACATGTTTTTTTGAAACTCATAAATGAGTACTCAAAAATATCCAGGCTATTATAGTGGGTATTCATTTCAAATAATTCATTTCAGAATCATATCATTGGATTACCAATGAAAATGCGATAACAACATCAAGAAGTGTCTCAATAAAATAATTTTACCAACAAACATGTAACATTCAGATCATCATAAATAGGTAATATATTCTAATTGAGGATCCACATTTAAAGTTCTCATGATCCTACTTCTTGATACCATTCCAACCAGAGAAATAATCAAGAATGATTTTTAACTCTAACAGAAAACAAACTCATACCATTTGTAACATCCCCCATCCCCCATCACCCATTGCATTGGTAATATATAGAGAAATTACATGTCCTTTGGTTATATCCCCAAAACACTGAATGCATGAAAAAATTCAAAGGGGATCATAAATTTTTAGTGTATGCTTTTTCTATGTTTTTTTAAAAAACCAAACAATTAAATACTACAACCAAACATGAACTATAAAATATATGACAACAATGTAATTCAACTCAGAGTATAACCTACTGAAAACAAAACCAAACGTAAACCATGAACTATATCAGAGTAAAAATGAGAAAATAAACCAACAAATATAATTCAACCATGATATACATCTCATTCCCCCTACACAATTTAATTTCCATATAAAAGACCCATGACCACGGTATCTGGATGCATTAATAATTAACTAGGATACAATTCCATAACCTATGCCTCAATATAAAACATAATAAATCACACAAAATATTCCATGTCGGGAGGGGCATAGAATACCATGTAGGGTTTCGAGAATGACTTCCCTACTCATTAAAATAGGATAAAACCTGTTAGAAAATATTATATAAAACAACATGTGTAAAACATTTTAAGGCATATCATGATTTTACATAAATACCAATGAACATAAATGGAAAACCATTTTACAAATGTTAGTCCCGTTTCATAAATACATTTGGAATACCAAGTAATGTTTTCAAAAAATCATGAAACTATACATCCATGAGTTGGGGATAGTTAAAAACTCATGATAATCTGCTCATATATCTACAAAATCATCATGAGTCAACCATAAACTAATTTCTCAAATTTCACATGATCATTCCACTAGATTCAGTCAATGAAATTGTACACAAACTAACCATTAATTCCAAAAAACATCCCAAAAAAATTTCCCCAAAAATTTTCAATTAAATACATAATATACTGAAATATATAAAAACTCTTTTATATGAATCAAAACTAAACAACGAGTTTAAAAAAATCCTTTTATAATAATATATCCAATTTATTTATAGACAAAAAAATTATATAATTTTACATGTTTCCACTAAAGAGGGGTTAAATCAAGAATTTAATGTAATTTTCATAATAAAATTCAATAAAATCGATCAATTTGAAATAAATAATTCATGATCTAATAAGAGGATTTGAGAGTGAAGTGACCTACCTGAAATACATTAGACAAAATGATAAATGGAAAAAATTATTCAAAAACTAGCATTATAAACATAAAATATGTCATAGGTCCTTTTCCCTATCGTTAACACATCCATATCTAATCGTGATTGACATCACGCACCACAGATTATTCAACAAGGTATTGGATATTTGATTCGAAGAGTGGGAAGAAGAATAAATAAATGAAAAAAGATGAAGAACAATAACATATAAAATAATCCAGGACACCAATGAAAGTTGATTCATCTATAAATCACTCATGGATGAAAAGTAATTGTTTCTCCAACCTTAGAAAAAATTAGTTTCTTTTTTAAATGATTGAAGGAAAATAATATCATAAGAATCAAATTTATACATGATCAATAATTTTAGGAGGTCCACCTTTACACTATGTGGTTAGACTATATATTTTGTATAATCATGTGAAAACAATGTAGGTGATACTACATTAAGACACCCCTTCAAAAGATTTACATGCATGGTTAGACAAACTATTTGGAAGCTATGGGTTCAACATGATATGAAATGATTGTTGGATCAATCTCTTTCTCCATGCATTCTTCACGATTTGGCCAAACTGTGTGCCAAACATGAACCTTCACAATAACATCTTTTTTCCTTCACATGATTTCCTCGAGTTGTTTCACGATTTCTACAAAATCTTCTCAAAACAGGAACCTAAATAAAACCACATAAAATATTCTAAAACCCAAAATAACCTAAAACATAACCTGAAAATTATATATACATAAAATACATAAATTAATTTTTAATTTACTAATATCAGGGGTGATGGAAAATCAATGACCACTATTAACCAAAATATCCTCTCAAGGAATATACTACCGAAAAAATATTTTACATTTATTAAAAAACATATCAATGAATGTATTTTATATATCTTTAATATATATCTCATCTTCTTTGTGTATAATAATTCTACTAAATTATGGTGAATTTTTCATGAAGAAATCCACCATATAGGAATCATGCTATTGAACAACATGTATCTCCAATCTTGTGAGGTTGTTTTTCAAAACCTGAGTTAGCTTCCCTAAAATAGATATAATATTAAAATGTGATACGAAATATATATTTATTTTCCTATTTAAAAAAATGAATACATTCTCTCTCGGTGTTGATTATATTTATTTGACTCAGACCCATCGTAGTAGAACGACAAAAATATATTTTGGTCATAAAAATCATGGATTATGTTCTATATACTAAAATCCCTATAATTATAAATATTATAATATAATATTTTTAATTATCATAATTTCCATATTTTCAATTTGTTAGTGTATACCAATCCAAATTATTCTACTATATTTTCTCAGTTATCAACTATAAAAAAACTTAAATAATAAATAAGAAATGGTTTATAAATTTTTACATATAAGAAGACACAATAGATATAATCATGCAAGATCAATCAATTATTTAGTCATGTAACACATTATTGATAAAAAATTTCAATATAATAATGAAAATATGAAATAAATAACATAAAAATAATGCTTTACTCATTGATATTAATCAAGATATCCTTATACAAATCTATTTGTATGTAAAAAAATTGGGTGTGGTCAGTTGACTATTATGGGATGCTTAAAACAGATTCAATATTGAGTAAATAAGGGATAATAAATAGGGAACACATTTTTTTTTATCTAATTTCATTTAATCAACAATATAAGGAAAAAATTATCCTAGGACAATATTTGTGAATCAAAATCATCGATAATAAAAAAATAATTCTAAATGATGTAAATTATTTATATATGAATTCAAGACCTAATACCTCATTATATCGATACCATCAAGACCATATGCTACTATAATTTAATCTATTTTTAGGTATAAACTAATAATCTATATAATTTTATCAACTAATTCATCTTATGAGAGTATTGATGTCTCATGGGGCTATAAAATTCCATCCCCACAGATCAATACATGCCCAATATATTCCTCACATATTTAAAGATCAATATAAATCAAGAACAATATGACTAATAAATAAATGTTTATTAATGAATATGACATTAGAATATTTCATCAATGAATTAAATAATTATCGAAGAAACCACTATGTGTTCAAATTGTATAAGGTTTAGAAATGTTTCATTTCAATGATACAAATAATATAGATAATTAAAATAAATTAAATGTCCAATGATTATAAGAATGTTATTATTATAACTGAATATTAATTTCTATAAAATTATTAATGTGCAAAAATATTATCAATATAAACATAGATGTTTTAGAATAAATTTTTTTTTTGGGAATATATGAAATTGGATATGAGATATTTTAATTATGGGTTTGAATATATTATTATTTGAAAAATAATTGAACACATATATTTAATAAAAATAGAATATAATCGTTATTAAAGTTTGAATTTCTATCAATTCTGTGTACATTAAAAAAAATATTATTTTGACTTTTTTTATATTTTTTTGGAAAATGAACACTTCTCATCAAACATTGTAAATATTCTTATCAAAAAATGGAAACATTTAGAGAAAACATTTATGTAGTTTTTCATAAATATTTTCCATAATTATGATTTCTTTAACAAAATATTTTTAATACGATTGACATGAAAATTAAATATACATTATCACAATTATTAATAATATCAAATATTATTTTAAATGAATGACTCAATGAATAATGTGTAAAATTAAGGATTGTTTTTTTGAAAATATTTAAAATACCATGATAACAAGTGTATATGTTAATAGATTTATTTTATAAATAATGGATTGAAAGTAAATTAAGGAAATCAAAATAATGAGATTTATAAATGAAATCATTACCATATTGGTAAAATTTATATTTATACCAATATAAATTATAAAATTAAATTGAAATAGTAATGATCGTTAATAAATATATATTCATGTTAATCATAACATATGTGCTATAAAAACATAATTAAAAAACAAACTACTGTATAATACCAAATATTCCTCAATTGAATTGAAATTGAAACAAAATCACATACAATGATAATAAAAACGTAATGATAAATATTAAATGAAATTTTTATGTTTAAAAAATGTAAATAAAAAAATTTTAATTACAACATAATACAATAAATGGAAATTTTAGATAATTTAATGGAATAACGGATTAAATAATGTATACATATAACATCATGATATAGAATTCAGGTATGAAACCCCATAAATCATGTCTGACATGTCATGTATTTTAATTATGATCCTTTATAATAAACTAATTTTAATGATTTAATATTTTTTATTCATTTTCATGTCTATTATTCATGTTATTATTTATTTCCATATTATATTTAACTATTGAATCAATTATGTTCACATAATATATTTTAACAGTATTATATTCATATGTCCAAAATGAATGAGATTGGTTGACTATAGTATAATAGATCTATTTTATATCATATAATAATAATAATCCGGAAATTGTTATCTTTTTTATAAATCAATAATAATTTTAAAAGTAATTAATAATTATTTTTTATGAAAAATTAGCTTTTTCAAAATCATAGAGACGATAGGCCATACATACACCTGAGTAATGTCACTATTGATCAATTTTTATAATGTATGTAATTTAGGTATTGTTTTATTATTATTGAATTATAATTATATCGTAAATTCCATATTATTTCTATTAATAAACCGTCATATACTATCCATTTTATGTTGTGGAGAAAAATTAGTATAATCTCTTCCTGTATCTTGTAGTCGATATGTACGCACAAACGATGTTATTATTATTAAATGAATGGATGGGTAATAGAATTTATAAATATTAATTTTAATGAAATATAAAGAATAATTTAATATTATATATTTAAATTTAATCCATTACTACAACCATCTATGAGTTTAATTTATTGAAAACAAATTGCATCGGTTCGTGAGGTGGTAGTCCTCAATCTAAAAGAACATTGGTTTCATTTCCCAATTGATTGATGATGAGATGAATATAGGTTATCAAAATAACATAATAAAATATTACTATATAAAATATCATATTTATATTATTTAATAATGGTTTAAATTTTTTTTAATGCTGTTGAAGATGAAATAAACACATAATTCATGTCTTAGAACTATATATCTTCCTCGGAAAACCTCTTTAGGATTACACATAATGCCTTAATAAGATATTATTATAACAAAAAAATGGATTATGGACTATTTAGAAGTATTTAAATAGTTTATTTGGAAAGGCCATGGATGAAACCAAAATTATATTCATATATGTAGAGGAGAGGACTGTGGGTATCATTTTATATGTGGGGGCGTGGACAAAATAGTTTTTTAGAAAATAAAATATATTGACATATTACTAAAAAATTGTTACCATAATTGAAAATTATCAAATATAAGAATATATAATTTCGATGTACAACCAAAATATAGATATTATTTCATTTTTAGTACATTTCAACCCTTGTAATTTTATTTTATCCTCGATAAACTTGTTTCATCCAAAAACATTATAATATATTTACAGTGTATTTACCATTCAATATGAAATAAAATCATGTAAAAATAATTAAATATTATTATTTATTTGGATTAAAATATGGAATCCATTTTATAAAATTCAATCTATATAAGTCAAATAATTAAATTTAAACTATTACCCACTGCGCGTGATGGAAAATTGTTTTTCACAAAAAAAATATTTTCATATATGAAAATGTATTTGTAAACAAATTTAAATTGTGATTCATTAAAAATAAAAATGTATTATTTTTAAAAACATTATTTAAAAATTCTATACAATAAAGGAATTGATAAAAAGAGTAAATCTGTAAATTCATTAAATATAAAGACAATTTTCAATAAAATATTGATTTTTTAGTATTTATTATTAAATAAAGTATTTTTTAAATTATCAAAAAAAACTTGATTAAAAATATGATACTATGATTTCAAAAAATGTATTTAATTTTATCAAATAATTTTTTTTGAAAATGAAAGTTTTAATAATATAATTTTCTCACAAAAATAAATTAAAATTATTATTTGGGAAAGTGTATTTTATTGAAAAAATGTATTTACTAAAAATTAGTTCTTAATTAATAATAATTAATCAGTATAATTTTAGTGAATATCATATTTATATAATTTTAATAATATGGGTAATAATATTTATGCTCCACAATTCTATTATTATATTTTAATATTCAAATTCATATAATAATATTTGATGGTTTGTTTAGGCTCAGTTTTGTGAGTCGTATATTCCATCGAACATAATGTTCTATGAAAATCACTATATTATATAATTTTTTTCTCTATTTTTTCACATATAACTCATAAATAATAATTTCAACTCATGAAATTCAATTATAATGTTCTGTGGGTGTTAATGAGAGAGAACATTGAATTTATCCACTTCCTTGACATTTTATGTGTTCCACCATTTTTCAACATGCACATCCTCAACAACATAAACAACATTATAAATTACTATCATCACAAAATATATCATTTTATGACTATTTATCTTCAATTTTATTTTAATCTTCAATGAAATAATTAATATTTTCACTAATATATGTTAATATATTAAACTCAATATCTCTTATAAATTTTATAATTGTCATGCAATAATTATTGTCACTCAATTTGATAAAAAAATATTTGATAAGTTGATTTAAGGAAAACATAATCCTATAGAGTGTATAAAAAAAGGGTATGACTTTTTTCGAGAATGAACAACCAAAATTCATTTGATTGGCCATATCAGCATTTATGAATTTATTTTAATGGTTTGTGAATATAAACAAACTCTATGTGTATCACATTGGTTATACGCTCATACTTATACTCATTAATAGTATTATTCATCTCTCCCCACATTTGAACTGACACTAACTTTGGCACACAAATATACATCACAACTGAGCATATAGTGTATGGAACCCTCAATTTACCCCTACGTCCCAATCATATGAACCATTAAGAAGCTCTTTGTCATCTATTTATTTTCTATTCTCCTTTTTAGAACTCTAAATTTTATATGATTCAATGTGAGATCATATGGGAAATGTAGTCCCTAAGAGGATTTTGTGATAGAAAATTAAATAATGTTCATCAAAGGGAGTTTTCCAAAAATAAATACAATCAAATGCGAAGAAAAAATTGATATTTCCTCATCTGTTATAATCATATAATAAATTTTAGTAAATTTTAATTGTATTATTAAACACTAATCATGTTATAGTAATTGTTTAAATCCATTCACATTTATAAAATGTCATTGGAATTAGGATTGGATCAACTATCCTGATATGTAGAACACATTGTCTTTTCATCTTCATAAATTATTGGTAAAACATTTACTTTAATATTCCAATTGTTCTATTAGGTTACTATTCATTAGAACAAGGTTCCAAATATCATATTCATGAAGTACTAGCAATTTACATGACATTGAAATATATAATATCATGGTAAATTTTACATTTATCACCGTAATCATTGTTATAGAAACATATTAATAGAAAATTACAATATGATAATTAAAAAATATTTATAAAACAAAGATTTTTATATTAAAAAATAAATGTTTGTATTATAGTTAATTGATATGTGAAATTTTTTTCATGATAAAAATTTATATTATATCAATTAAACTCAAAATAAAAATGTTTTTTAGAAAAATAAATCGACATCATTTACTTATGATTTTATTAAATAAATAATATTATTGATAAATATAATATTAATAATTTATTCCATTTTTTGTCTATGTAGTTTTAATTTATATATGTTACATTGAAATATTCTGGATTATTAACAATTTATTCCTAGTTTAGTTTTATATGAAAATAAAAATTATTTATAAATCATATGTTTTTAACCATATTTCATTAATGAATTTCATAATACGTATTTGATAAAAATTTAATTAAATCAATATAATTCAATGATTTACCTAACTATGAATCACATGTGAAATTTTAATATCAATATATTTTTATATATGATTTAAAAACTATATAAAAAATATATATATTTTAAGAGTAATTTTAAATGATTAAAAACATATTTTCTTGATTTCCCATTACTATAGAACCATGTGAAATTGTCATGAAATATGGTTTTTACAAACACGATTTACCATAATTTCTCATGTAAAATAGTTTAGTTAAAGTAAATTTATAAGAAATTATATTATGAATTGTATATATAAATTTATGATATTTGGAGTGATAAAATTTACGTAACATAAAAATTTAAAACGTAGAACATTTTAACGGACAAAAAAATTATTATAGATTAAATATAATGATAGAACACATAAAATAATTATTTATCCAAATATATGGGTCATTAAATAAATATCCTAGTCTAGGCTAATTGTATGTATTGTGTGAGGGATATATGAAACCATAATAGTTTTACAACTATAGAAATTTATGGTCATCCTATTACAATAGTCTAGTCGAACAATGTCTTATGTTCCTCTTGAAATGGGTTTTTGATATTTTATTAGAAGAAATTTAGACATTATTTTCATTATCAAGTTTATAAAATTTACATCTCATATTTTTTACATTATTTTTTAGATAAATAATAATAATATGTAAAAAATCCATATTCATCACAAAGTATACAAAATATATGTCTTCGAATACAAATCACATAATGTATGTAGTTTGAATCTCATTATCAGTATAATTTTTTCATCTCTGTATCAAATTCTTATATTGAATATTTTATGAAATTAATAAATATAATCCAATTTTTTTAATTTATATAGAGGATAAATATATTATCTACTTTTAAATTATAAATTAGATTATATCATTTTAATTCGTCTAATAATGGGAAAATATTCTCAATTATAAATACAATCTTTATTATAATAAATAATTTAATATTATAGAAACTAATTTAAATAAAAAGATAATATTATTTAAAAGTTTTTGACAATCTATCCATTTCCAGAATGTATATGCTCATTAAAAATTAAATGATTTAGATAACGAAGAAACATACTTATTCTTGGAAAAATGTGTAATGGTATTATAATTGGACATGATAAAATATTATATGTATCTCTATAGTGGAAATGTTTTAAAATTTGGTAATTTTTTTATTTCATTTGATATGTTTAAAATAATTTATTTCTTTGACTGTTTAAGAAATGATTTCTTATCAAGATTAATAGAAAATGTAATTTTTTTTACCTAAATACAATATTTAATGGAATTGGTCATATAAATTATTATTAATATATTCTAAAAATGTATAACATATTTTATAATGTTAATTTAATTAATATTAATTATATTTATTCTAATGTAACCTTCCCATACCAATTCTTCCTTGTAAATATAAATCACATGCACATAAAATAATGCCGAATTAGATTCATTGGATTATTAAATATATGATATATGTATCTATTCATTTGTAATACTAGGAATATATCCTTATAGTATAACAAGGAAGATGGAGGAATAACATTAATGATTAATTAATTTTGATGTTTGGGATTCTTTGATAACATATACAAGTTTCCTATTAAATACTACATGATTTTAAAAGGAAATTTCTGTCAAAATAGTATATTATTATATATAATTTTTTTGAAATGATTGTAATATTAAAATTATTTTATGAATAATTTTTAATCATAATTCAAAATTTATTAAATTACATCAATCATTAAAATATATAGAATTCATAGGACATGAATTTACCAACCATTTAAGAGGTTACTAAAGGTTTTTAAAATCAATTCCTTATTTATACTACTCTGTAATGGAATTTTGGAATAGTGGAATTAAAATGTATTAATATTTTTTTAATGCTGATAACATAAATTTATTTTTGAAAATCATATTTCTATAACATTGTCAAGATATTTTCATTCCTATATAACATTAATATATATATGATGACTATAAGGATAATATTTTATATATGGATTATAAATCAAAAAAAATAATTGATATTAATTTTTTGTTTTCATTTATATATAACATTGAGTGTTTTATATAATAAACTTCCAATGATGACAAGTACCTCTTATTTAAATAACATTATAAAATAAAATAATATTTATTTTTTCTCAAATTTATCATAATGACATTGTAGATCATTATATAACATTACTTTGTTTTTATAATAATTGTTTATGAACTAAATAGAGAAACAATTCTATGAGAAGTTTATGACCAAAAAAGGAATTTATTTACATCAAATATTTTGTAATAAATATAGGGGGTTTGTAAACTGAATCTATATTTGTATAATTTAAAATATTAACATGTCACAATATTCATTAGAATAATAATATAAAAGGATTCATGATGATAATTAATTCTATTAATTAATTCATATAATATTAAAATAAGTATAATCCCGAAGAAGTAATGATTATTCATTAAATAGAATGATAAGAGTCTGTTATATTTGAAATACAATTTGTCTATTGAAATCATGATTTGATCATGGTTAACCTGGTCAAAGGGTTATTTCCAATTGGATTAAATATTTTTTTATAAATGAAAATTGATTTGGATTATAAAATGTATACCTATGTTGTCCTATTTTTTAATGAAAAAAACAATTATATGTAAGATAAAATACATTTCATATAATCTCTATGAGAAATTGAAGAAAATCTATTTCTTAATATAGAAACAATTTATGATTTTTAAATTTACATGATTGACATGAAAAATAGCATCATTGATGATGAAATATCTGAGAATATCTTTATGGTATATAATATTTTTTCAATATATAAATAATGGTGTAATATTATTTTAATAGTATCTATCTATTTATCAATGAACCTGATTTTTTTGATGAAGTTAATAAAATTTTATTTTTTATATTAAATAATTATTCTATATTGTTACTATAGGTAAATATTATATATATTATCTAGATAGTGGGAGATTTTTTATATTTTTTGGTGTTATATATATATGAAATAATACATTTTGAATATGATTTCATAACATTAATTTATGTAACATATTAGTTGTGAATATGTCTGGTACTGAAACACAAGAATTAAGTTAGATACATATTACGTATAAAAATTTATAATGATTGTTCAATTTTTTTCATGTATTATGTTAATAGAAATAAATTTTTAATTTTTGATAAAGTGTTAAACAAATGAAACATCTATGAAGGGTTATCTAAAAATAATACACATTAATTGTGTCATAAATTATCAGTGTCATTATATATAGAATGAAAAATAAATAAATAAATAATATTTCTTATATATCTTGTATTGGGTTCTATTATATATTCCATGAAATTTGGTCATCCCAATTTATAGTACGCTTGGATAAAAAATAGTAAATGACAATTATATTGATTTTAAAATAATTTTATCATATTTAATTGCATCCATAAATTTATATTATTAAATTCGAATCTATTAGTATTATTTATAATAATTGATGGAAGAGTTTCAGGGGGTTACTCCAATTTTATATTTAAAAATTATTCAAAATTCCAATACATGTACATGTATTGTATCAATTATGTACAATTGTTTAAGATTATAATTAAATAAAATACTTCAAATGATTATAAAATATTACTTGTGTATGAAAATAAATATAATATAAATATCTCATGTATGTGTGGAATTTAACTTTATAATTAAGGGAGATAGAGTATGACACCAGATTCCCACCACACGTAGGCCCCATGTTGTTGACTAGAGTATATAGTATTAATATCTCATGTATATAAATAATTGAACTATATAATTTAAATAGTTTTTGGATATAATTTAAATAAACCATAATATACTCCATTATATATATTTATATATATATATAATAAAGTCAAAATTAACCGAAATATAAATGTGTAATTAAAACTGTTACATATAAAAGGGTACCCAAAGTAAATACCCAAAATAAATACTATAGCAGCAACCCCACAACTATCTAATTGTCCAAAATCATAATGTCCATCATGGTCCATAAATTCTTCCTGGAATCTTAAATACAATTTTTTATATTTAAGGTGAGAATACATGTATTCTCAGAAAGAAAACCATTTTATGTAAATCAAATGTAAAAATATGATACTAATGTACCCATGATAAAAAATAAGAATATCACAATAACAACAATATAGGCATACAAACAAATACTAAATAGAAACCAAGTATCTCTCAAAAAATAATCGATCGAGGTATTAAGATATAATATGAATCACATCAATGATATGGTACACCAGAAAACTTTCTCAGTAGATTTCTACTCTCACACCCTAATGTCAATGATCATGGTTCTCACACTTCTTTCAAATAACATCATGTCACATATAATCCCACCTAATAGAACTTAGGGCATCACATAACACTACATCCATCCCACTGAAACCTAGGACATCAAACTCTATCACATCTAATTACCAATTTAGTATGTTATCATGTACAAGAAGGACATCATCTTCATGACCCCTCCTAACATGCACTACCCCCAACATAAGACAACTCATCAAAACTCTCCAAAAATTATCCTAGGACCTGTCATCTCATGAAATCACATTTAGACAACAAATTTTTTTTACTTTTTGGAATCACTACCAGAGTCTATCACCAACTACTGGAAGTAGGATTTGGGAAGAGAGGATAGACAGTCATCCATCCTTCCACTGGGATACTAGAAAAACCCCCAAAACATTTTGTCTTATTAAAAGGTTCGAGACATGCTTAGTGTAAGTATAAATAATCATAAGGAAATAATATATATATATATATATATATATAATTTCATTACAGAAAACTCACCATACTTTTTTCAAAAAGACATCCAACTAATTCATAATAGTTCTGCATTCACTTCCACCAAATATATCAAAATAACACATAAATAAGACACAGTACAATACCAAAAATTAATTAACTATCCCATTATTACATATTTAATATTTAAATGATTAAACCATAAATCCCAATTCAATGAATTATTTCATTGGTCAATTCCACCCATTACATATGAATATAATAATATTATATAATTTCATTGCCATGTAGTAAATATCCATAACAAAAAATATTCTCATCTCTTCAACCTCATTTTAGACCTACACATCACAAGACCATAAAATTAATTAGTTTTATGGAAAATGGTGTTTCATGACATTCTAATTCTATATTAAACCGTATTTTCCCAAAATCCTCAAATCTCTATGAAACCCTTTTTCTAATCAAATATAAATGTTCAACCAATTACATTTAAAGTTATTTCATATGATTACAAAATTTAATATTTTACAACACATATTGAAATTAATCAATATAAGGATTGTATAATATATTTTTTCCCTGGAGTAATCAAGCATGAATTGTCCATTAAATAATATTACAAAAAAAACTAGAGAATCATGCGAGTGACTCTAATTAGGGAATATAAAAATAATGAAATTTATTTCATTTTCACATTATATCTCTAGGACAGTCATTCAATTATCTATGTTAACCAAACATCTGATAATAATGATAATTATTCTTTATGAATATGAAAATAATTTTTAAGGAAAACAATTATCTATTACATGGAAAAATAACCTAAAATAAAGGTGAAACTGCCTCATTCCACGTAAATTCCAATATATTATTTAATTATATATATTATGAAAATGAATAAAATCATTCAATATTATTTCCTGGATATTAAAATCTCACCTGATACACAATTAAATGAGAGGATAGATCCCATAACAATCTCACCATTTAGCCAGTATTAATCTCGTACATGTGATAATATCAAAGCATTAACAACAATGATATAAGATATTGCTTCACTTTTCCAAACCAGTTTTTTTATCTATTGGATGTTAAATTATATTTCATAATTTAGAATTAACGTTTATCAAAATATATAATAATAATAATCATATACCACATGATACACATAATAAGAAAATTGGAATTATTACCTAGTAGAAAAAATATTTACAAAACATTCTCCTTAAAATAGGGGGTGTGCGTATAGAAGGAAATAAATTTTAGGGAACTCAATCCAAGTATAGCTACTATGTAAATAACTCCATTGTAAGAAGTATTCATGGAATCCTATATTAAGATACATTTATCCTAAATGAAATAATGAATGATCACCTCTCTAGAATGATCATATCTATTACAAGGGATATTTTATATTGTTTCACCATTAAATTATTGGGGGATCCATTAAATATACACTATTTAAAAATAAAAATGGGCTCAAAATATTTTATAAATCAGTGATATAATTAATATACCCTGACAAGGCATAACTATGTTTTATAACACAACTATTTTCATGTCTTATATATTTATGCGGGATTGTTTTTAATGAAAATTATTTTGAATATTTAACATTAGCTTTAATACATTGATTTTTTCATATAAATTATTATAAATACAAATAATATTTAAAATCATATCATTTATATGGGTGGAATAACCATTTATTTATTTATCATTTATTATGTTTATTTTTTTGAATTTTATTCACAACACAAATTGTTTGGATTCATTTAATTTGATATTTTATTTATTTCATCTCTGTAATTTATCCAAGATATCTATAATATTTTGAAGAAATAGGGAAAATGAATATAACTTAACAAATAGAGGCATTATAGTGGATCTTTGAGCCTTTCAGTCCAACTCAATATGCCACTAGTTTACATAGATTAATAAATGAAATATGAAAAATTATTAAAATATAAATATTATAGAATCAATCACTTATATTCTGTGATGTTATAGGAAATTTATATTTATATTCCTCATTATAATATTATTAATCACATTGAATGTGGGATCACCTGGGTTTTTGATAGGCATAAAATTCATCATCCCTTAAAATAAATCCTTTAAGGTTTTAAAGGAACCATGTTCCAATACTACTACTCTGTCAATGATCTAATTTGGTTAAAATAGGTGTAAATCAATCGAACACCTATTTACATCAAGACTCGTAATTAAAATTAATAAACATTTTATGATTATGGACCTAATCAATGATGTCTCACACCATACCCATCATGTGTAAAAGTAGAAAAAAATGAGAGAAGAAGTTAGTATTTACTAGGTTTATCTAAAATTAATACTCATTTACATGTTTTTTATTCCTTGATACAGTTTCTAACTTATCTAATACATTTTAAAATATCACTGAATTCATTGTAGCCTCTATAAAATCCAATGTCCTCGGAATGATACAAATATTCATTGAAAAAATATTCAATAAAGAATAAACTCTAGATCATAGTATACATATGAACCTATGAATATTGGAAGTACTCTACAATCACTTTAATCAAATGGTCTTGAAATATACACCATCATAAACATAAATATTGATTATAATTTAGAGACCACTTCCTTTTAATGAAATCATTGGGCCTTTATCCATATTAATGAATAATATGATACAAAAAAGTAACCATATTCATTTATAGAACCACACTTTTTATCATGTCTCTTTAATTAGTATTAATATTTAGATCTAATAATTCTATATATTGTATATTTGTATTATCTTTGCATTTCACCACTAAATTCATCTTGAATACTTACATAATTATAATCCAAAAATAAAATATAAACCATTCATTTAAATGCTTATTTGGAAAGACCAAAATCATCATCATGTGTGATTCCATTATTCAATGTTCCATGATTTTTAGTCAAGGAACCCCACTAATATCCCATAATGAATCGTTTGTTTTTATCATGGATATCCTTAAAAAAAATACTTCCATAGAATCACGCATAATCTCCAAAAACGTGTAACCATACATATTTTCCCTATAAACATTTATATTTTTTACTATTCGAATAATCTCATCATCGATTAGCTCAATATGATGAATCTCATCGGCATTTTATTAATCCTATATTAGATATTTCTCATTAAACATATATTTATCATAGATTCCATAATATTATTATGATCTAGTATGTATAGTGTAATTATCGAAAAGTCTCATCTATATTGGTGAATTATAACGAAAAATATCTCAATTATCGTATACATTAAACCAAAAAATATAAATTACTTTTATAACTACATAAATTATTTATGGAATAGTTCATGTTGGTTATATATTTTATGGGATCAACATTATATTATGATGTCCATTTCTACATATCAAACATTTACTAATCACCTTGCATTCATGTGAAAACATGGATAACTATATGACCAGAACCAACTATAAATGTTGCATCCCAGGTAAATAAAGAATTTAACATTTTCATATGTATTATTATTTGATATGTAAATAAAAATTTTAATTTTAATTGGATGATATGTTTTATGGGGTACCTGATACGGATCAATGATATTATTTGAAATCTTATATTTCACACAATGTTGGGTCATACTGAAAAATAATAATATAATATTATTTTAAATTATAATTAATGCCATGATGTTGAATTAGCATGAATGAATATAACTAACTAAAATAAGATTATACAAGTTTTTTACATTTTTTTTAAATTTATCCAATAATAGATAGAGGCATAAAATGTGAATGAATCTAATTTCTAACATAAAAACTCTAATTTTCAATAAATAGTTGATTTACTACATTTTGATGGAGATACCTTTTTAAAACATGGTTTTCTCACTTTTATATGCTCTAATTTACTAAATAAAATACTATTTTAGAATCGGGACTTCAATATTTACTTTGGGTAAATTTTTTCTATTTCTTCTAATAAAATTCATTTTTTAATGAGTGGTGAAAATATTGTATTTTAATTCATAACAGCCTTTTAATATAATTTACATACATGGATAGATTATCTTTTTAATTAGTTTTAAAGTGTAATTAGATTACATTTTTACAAATTTACCAATGTTTGATCATTATATGTAGTTTTACTTTGAAATTGGACATAAATAAGTGTCAATCATTTGATAGTTATTATTTCTTAAAAAGAGGATTTTTCTACTAGCAATTGGAATTAATTTTAAATTAATTTCATCCAATTATTTGTTTTGAATTTGGAAAAATGGATTACAAATTTGGAATCAGGCGTTCCAAATTGTGTAAATAGTTATATTTTTTTGCAACTATGAATAATCTCTTCAGTAAATATTTTGTTAACCATGGTTAAAGGGGAAATCTGGTAATTTGGGTAAAAAAATAATATTATAATAATATTAAATTACCCTAACATATGTTATAATCCTATTGGCTGATATATATCGGACCATGGGAATCACTGGGAAAAGTTTCGGACCCCATGAAGCCAGTTATGAGTAATAATGACACATTATAATAATAAATTTAATGTAAAGTCAAAAATTACCAAAACCATTATTTTTAGTAAATAAATTTTTACATGGGGTTATATAAGTTATATCTTGGACTATATATATTCGTTTGATTGATAAAAATATTTCATACTTTATGTTATTTATTTTATAAAATTTAGACATCCAAAAAATAAAAATATTTATGATATAATAAGGATGCAGTATTTACCTCTTTAATGTAATATTTAAATAAATTAGATTATAATGATTAAAATAATATCCAAAACCTCTCTGATTCCTCTTAAATGGTTTTATTTATAAAATAATTCATCTTATCTTTGTCTTTGAAAAGATTTGGACCACTATAAATCGAAAATCATTATATAATAAAATAATATTTTCAATCATTTCTAAAGAGTCCATCCCCCCTATAAAACGTCCTCACTTCAATCCCATTCCTCACACATCTCAATCCTAATGGCCCTTCCCAACTCATTCAAATTATGCTCCCTAAATCCATCTCTTCTTCCTAGAAGCCCTAGCCTAGGTATATGGTACTTCAAGTAAACCATTTTGTTCAAACCAAAGGAAGATATCCAAATTAAAGGTAATGTCTTATCTTAAGTTCTTTTCCTTTTTTTTTACTTATCTATCCCCCTAAACTCTTATTATTAGTTTATTTTATAAAAAACATATATTTTCAACATAAAATGATGTTTTTTATATGTATTCTAACTACACATACACACACATCCATCTAATGGGTAAAGACCATATTATTTTTTTGGACGACGAACTACTGCATCACAAAACGATGATTATTCTATATTATTATAAAACCTCTTATGGAGGCCATTTAGATGGAACTATATAAATATATTTGATATAAATTATATTTATATTTTTTATATGCCTATGTATTTTTAATTTTTAGAATATCATTATGTATTTCATAGTGGAGAAATACGATAATTTAATTTGAGGATGTGTAGACTACCGCACCTCAAAGTGATATGAATAGTTCAGTCCATCTGAGGAACATATAAAGGATGGAGTTTATAAAATTATATATGATATTATACATGAATTATAATATACCTATGTATCATTATCCTTTTATTTCATTATATATGAAAATTAAATGAATGAAGCGTTCATGCGTACGTACGACTTACCGTCTCCATGAATAGTGCATTTCATTTTTTATCTCCAAATGGTATGTACTATTATAAATATATAAATATATAATAGATATATATGACATATATGATATCTAAATCATTAATATCATTCTTGGGGATAATTGAATTTTGACCACATGGACAATTTATAATATTAACAAGTTCATTTTTTACTTATGTTCTGAACATCGAAAACATTTCTGTTATGAACTCAAATAATTAACCAATTATTATAGAAAGGTATTAATTGATGTAAAAGGTATAATGAACATGAAAAAGGTTCTCAATAAAGTATAAATAAACTTTATATTATTATTTAGTTGATTATAGAACAATAGATCCAAGTCGGACACGCTGAAAGGGACTTCGTCTCAATATCCTTTCATTGAGGAATATTTTGTTTTATACATGACTTTATTTAACATAGTGTATAAACCCATTTGAATTATAATTTTTTTTTCAATGAAATATTTTACTGATTAATAGTTTTAATAAACTACAAAAAATTAATGTTTCTTATAATGTATGCGGTGACAAGGAACTTTTCTGATGCCCTGAGTATTATTTTATCTTTGGCTTCCATAACAAGACAAATTGTTATTACATGGAAAATATATACCATATTTTCTTTTTCGTATATTTCTATTGAAAATAGTTTTTATAATGGATTTTAATTTAAATATATTTAAATTAAATTTTGTCATTGAAATGGGGAAATGCTATATTTTTAAATATTTTTTATGTGCAATAAATATGTTATGGTTATTGGGAATTGTAATGTATATGGGTGGTTCTCTGAGAAACCTATGTAGGGTGATCATGAAATAACTCTCCAATGCATTGGGTAATGTGATGGAGGTAAACGTGAATGTTTCTTCTATGTTATTTAGGTAATATATTGTGATGGGTATTCCAAATGTAAATCCATACATAGATGCAAAACCTCATACGTAATTTTTTATGTGTTCCACAAGTTAACATTATGATTTATGAATTAAATGTATATTTCATAAATCATATGATTTCTTGATGTGTGTAAAAAGGCATATGGTATGTATGTTTTTATGATCTAATGTTTTCTTCCTTTGTTTTATAACCCTTACTTTGCTTTTTATGTGCATCCCTTGCTTATGAAATGATTTTCAATGGACAAAAGGATAAATAATGTCAAGGATGGGATTGAGTGAATTTCATGCTATCATAAACATGGAACTGGACATGAATATTTTTTCAAGATTCTTATTTTAGGAAAAAAAGTAAACAGGGTGGAATTGTCTACTTTGTAATTTTTGAGATGTAATGTAATAGTTAGGGGCTAATTCATTAAAACTATAAACTTGAAAAGATCTTATTTTTGAATTATTCATTTATTTCTATATTATATAATGATTTATGGCCATGTCCTTTTAGTTTTAATTAAAGGCCGGATTAGATAACATTTTAGGTTATGGTGTCATTTAATCATAAGTGACATAACCATAATAGTTATCATATTAGAAAGAGTTATTGTTATTTTAGAAAAAATGAATGATCTTAAGATAACATGAATAAGTCTATATTAGTATTTACCCTCCTCAAAATATATTATATGATTATTTTACTTATACAATCACACTAAATATTTTGTTTATAGTAAATGGCAGGATATTTCCTGAACCAAAGTAACAGTGGATGTGAATAAAATTGTGAAGGTTTTCTGAATAAGCAACTAAATTAAATGTGAGTTGCAATAAAAACTCATCGGGTTATTCTAAACCAACTATCTTGAGTCATGATTGACCACCTGAACCTTGGTTATTATTATAAGGCATTATATATGGATAAAACATATCCCAACAGAAGTTCGGGTAATAATCATAAATGTATGTATATTCAAAAACCTATGTGCCAAGGATGTCGAATGAAACACTTAGGAAAATTCATCAATGGGATGGGAAGATGCTATATATGTGGTAATTAAGTTCATAAATCATGTACCATCAATGGAAAAAGGAAGATTCTAGTAGACTCCAAGAAAGGGAAATAATTTCTTTGCAAAGGATCAATTGAATTTTATAGATGTGGTGTTCATGGTCATTTTACAAATATATGTCCTACGAAGAAGGTTTGTGAATGGGATATGCATGATTGTATAAATGTATGTACACAAATTCCTAATACCATTACAATTGAATATGAGGAATCATAAAATGGCCATTGAATGGTATGAATTATTCCTAAGATGATCTTTTGACATTATTGAATCTTAGGATATGATTAATTATTTTTTTAGAAATGATGTATTGTAAAATATGTTGGAATAGAATGTAGAATGGGTCATGAAAAATGTTGAATGAGTAAAAAGTCTACAAATAAGGGATTTGAAGAGTTATGGTACATTTTAGGATGATTAAATGCTTGAAATTATTAATTCTCTTATCATGATGGGATTACATTGGAATACTTTTCATAATATGTGTAACTCTATTGTTTGATATATGAAAATGTTATTAAAGGGATAATTATATTTTGTTTTTTGGAATAACGGTTCAAATTTTATTTTTGAAGAATCTATGTTTATATGGTGATTTTGGTTATTTAGGAAAATGATTAACCTATCATAATGAATAATGGATTAGGCTAATTACACTTTAGAATGATATTTTAAGAGATGTAGATGTTTTGGGAGATATATGTTAATATTTACTATAGAAGACTATGTGATTAAATCCTTTTATGTTTTGGGTTTCAATAATAGATTGAATTATTATGTATAATTTTAATGTCAATTATATATTGAATAGTTTATCATGAACGTCGTGTTATTTTGTTCAATTTTTTAGATTATGAGTAGTAATTATTTTTATAAAGGATTATACTTTTGGGGATTATCATATCTTGTACTAACCAATTTTGGTTTTGGTTGATGTCAAAAGATAGGGTAAATATTTAATTTATCTTTAGTTGATTATGTGATACTCTAGAATTAGATTCATGAACATAATGTGTGACTATGTCATCTTAAATACTTATCGTTTGGATAAAAAATGAGTTTTTGGTAGATTTTTATTAATGTATGACACTCTACATGATAAGAATGTATATTTCCTTATGATCGTAGACTAGTTATTAATAATATTTTTCAACTCTATGTAAATGTTCTTGAGGAAAATTTTTTATAAGTTCACATTTACCATCATAATTTTACCCAAACAAGAATTTTATGGTATTTTGGTGGTTAGCTTTCCTTGATCAAGTTCTATATCACTCTCTATTAATCTATGAGAGTAATATTCCATTCCATATCCATTTTTTCATGGAATACTAGTATATTACGTCTTGGGTGACCTTTGAACTTATCTTCTTTTATATTAATTTTATATATTTATTGAATCTTTTTCCTATGTGGGACATTCAATGAAGCTCCCATGAGAAATTTTAAAATTACGAGAACACAATTCACAAAATGGGGGAAGAATGTAACATCACAGGTAAACAATGAATATAAAATTTTCATATTTATTAATATTTTTGGATTAAATATTAATTTAATATAAAATTTAATTCTATTTTTGATAATGTACCTGATACACAACAACGAGTTTCATTGAAATCTTATGTTCTAGACAACATTAGGTTATACTGAAAAATTATAATATAATATTATTGTAAATGTTAGTTAACGCCAAGCCATTATTTTAGTGGGAATGAATAGAACTAACTAAAACATTATTATACATTTTTGTTAAATTTTTTACATTAATCAAAAAATAATTAGATGCTTTGAATGTAAATGAATCAAATTTTAAGCATAAATAATCTAATATTCATTGAAAAGATGATTTACCGCCTTTTGAAGGAAAAAAATTTTAAATAAAATTTTGGTAACGTATATATATTCTATTTTAAAAAATAAAATTTGTCTTTATAATCTAGACATCATAATTTACTTTGGGTAAATGTTTGGCATTTTATCTGATAAAATTCATTTTTTAATGAATAGTGACAAATACTGTATTTTAATTCAAATATTCCATTTAATGTAATTTATTAATGTGGTTAGAATATCTTATTAATTGGATTTAAAGTTTAATTATATTATATTTATACCAATTGATCCAATGATGGTCATTGGATGTATTTTCACATTGAAATTGGAAATAAACAAGTGTCAATATTTTTTTAGTTATTATTTCTTAAAAACATTGTTTAGGTTTTAACAATATAAATTAATTTTAAATTAATTTCTTCCATATCTATGTGTTGAAGTTGGAAAAATGGATTCCATATTTGGATTCATGATGTCCAATTTTTTTAAATTGATAAGTATTATTTTTTAAACATTATGAACATTTACATCGGTAGATATTTTATTTACCATGGTTAAAAGGTAAATATGGAAAATAAGGGTAAATGATTGTATAATAATAATATTAAATTTCCTTAAAATGTGTCCTAATCCTATTTTTTGAGACATTTCCGAACATGGGAATCCATGGGTTGATTTTGGGACCCCATAGAGCCCCTTTATTTTGATAATGACACTTTATATTAATTAATTTAATGTAAAGACAAAAATGACATCATCTTATATCTTTCAGTAAATAAATATTTACATGGAGTTATATAAGTTATCTCTTGGACTATAAATATTAATTTCAAATCTAAAAGTATTTCCTACATATTAGTATTTGGTTTTATAATTTTTAGACATCAAATAAATAAAATTATTAAGGACACAATAATGAAGTAGTATTAACCTCATTAATGAATGATTTAAATAAGTAATATTATAAAGAATACAATAATATCTAAAAAAAGTCCAATTCATATTAGATGCTTTTAATTAGAACATGACTCATCTTATATTATACTTAAATGTGATTTGTAAATTAATAAACTGAAAATAATTATATAATAAAATTATATTTTCAAACATTCCTAAAGAGCCCCTCCCCCCCTTATAAAAATATCTCACTTATAACCCATTTCTCACACATCCCATGCATCTTTAATCGTCCAAGATCTTCCCATTTATTCTTCCTATATCACTATGTTCCAGATAGAATCCTTACCTTAGGCATAAGGCAGTTCAAGTAAGCTTTTTGGTTAAATCCTAAGGGAGATACCCAATTTAAAGGTAACGTCTTCTCTTATGTTCTTTTCTTTTATTTTACTTATCCAACCCCCAAAAAACTTTTAATATCCATTATTTTTTAACAAAACCAGTACACTAAATATTATAGGTTGTTTTAATGTGAATTATTCGAACTACACTTTCACACACCTCTATCTAATGGGTAATGAACATAAATTTTCTGTGGATAGTGAACTGCTGCATCATGAAATAGTAATTATTCAATATTCTCCTACCATCTATTAGGCGGACATTAAGATGGAACTATAAATATATGTGATATATATTTTATTTATATTGTATATATTATTCTTTATTTTTGATTTATATAATACCATTATTGTTTCCATAGTGGTTAAATATGATAATTTAATTTGAAAAAGTGTGGACTACCGCCCCCTCAAAGTGATTTGAATCATTCATTCCATACATGAATCATATAAAGGATGGAGTTTATGAAATAATATATGATATTAAACAATAATTTTAATATACCAATGTATGATTATGTTTTTATTTAATTAAAAATTAAATAGAAATTAATGTATCGTTCATGCATACGTACGACTTACCATTTCCAAGAACGGTGAATTTCTTTTCTTATATCCAACTTTTATGTACTATTATAAATACATATATATAACGGATATATATGAAATATATGATATCTAAATCATGAATATCATTATGGATATAATGTACTTTCAACCTCACTGAAAACTTAAAATTATAACAAGTTAATTTTTAACTGAAGTTCAGAACATCAAAAAAATGTCCGATATGAAAACAAATAATTATATAATTGTTATAACTAAGTGATAATTGATACAAAATGACTAATAAACTTGAAAAAGGTTCTTATTAAAGTACAAATTATCTTTAGTTTATTATTCATGATATTAATGAATGATAAAGTCAAATCAAACACGAGGTAATGGACTTCATCTCAATATCCTTTCATTGGGGAATATTTTGTTTTACACTCGACATTCTTTTATATAGTCTATAAATTGTCTTTTACTTTTGCATTTGTTCAATTTGAATATTTTCTCTATGATGTTTTGTACTAAATGATAAAAAAAATGCATCATTTAATGTTAGTAGGGACATTGAACTTTTCCACCGCCTCTAGTATTATTTGATCTTTGACTTCCATAACAAGACAAAATGTTTTCAAAAGGAATATAAATACCATATACTCTTTTACGTATTTTGGTAATGAAATGTTTTTTATAATGGATTTTTTATGCCAATATATGTAAATTATATATTGTGATTGAATTTTGGAAGTGTTATTTTTCCTTTATATTTTTCATATATGTCATGAATATGATATGGTTCATGGGCATTGTTATGTATACGGGTGGTTCTGTGATAAACATAGGGAGAGTGAGCCCAAGATAGCTCTCCAATGCAATGGGTGATGTGACTAAGGTAAACCTTAATGGTTATCCTAATTTATTTAGGGAATATAATATGATGGGTATTCCAAACGTGAATCACTATATAGGTGTGAAAGCTACGACGTAAGTATGTTATGTATGCCACGAGTTACTATTACGAATTATTATTTCTATGTATATATCATTTATATAATGATTTCATTGGGTATGGTAAAGAGCTTATGCTATGTAGGTATTGATTATATAACGTTTTCATTCATTTTTTAATAATCCTTATTGATATTATTATACTCATCCCATGTTTTATAAATGTTTTTCATAGGACATAAAGATGATCAGGGTCAAGGATGGGATCAAAAGAAATTCATGCTATATAAAATATGGAACTAGTCATGACACTTTTTTCATTAGTTTTATTTTCTGAAAAAAATGGATAATAAGTATAATTGTCTAATTTTTAATTTTTGAGATGTAATGTAATAGTTATGGCCTAATTCTCTCAAACTCTAAACATGAAAAGATCCTCAAAGTGAATTATTCATTTAATTCAAGATTATGTAATGATCTATTTTCGGGTCCTTATAATATATACTACTAAAAAATTCTTCCATACCATGAAATATCTTTATATCTTCTTAATCAACTCAAAAAAATAAATCCAATATAAATATGATAGCATCCAAATTTTCACTAATATATTCCATTGATATAATCAAATAACATAACATCATTCGTCTAATGTAATACATCCTTGAATTTATTAAATTAGGTTCCATAATTCTGTACTATATATTCCATAGAAAAAATATTAACTTATTGATAATAAATGAGACCTATCCCTTTTAGGAACAAAATATCAGTAAGAATATAACTGAACAAATTATTTAATTGTATATTCTAGTTCACTTTTGTTAACATATTCACAATTATAAATATATTATATATTTTACGTATTCATATCATCATCAATTTTAATCAAAATATTTTAAAAAATATTTCAATAATTAATGATCAATATATAGAATAATTCAACCACATAATAACATTTATTTATTTGTGTGTCTGAATCCTAAGAGATTATAGAAAAATCCAAATCATTTGTATCATTATTATTATCATGGGTTATAAAATTCTAAAAATAATATTCCATGAATTTTCTATTATTAATATAAATTTACTCTAATCCAATAAAATATTAATAATAAAATATTTCATAAGAAACATGTTATTAAATATGAATGAAAACATCTAAAAATTGTAATGCTTGTGTAATTAAAATCATAATAAATGCTAGTTTATTATAAAAAAATAATACAAATTAATAATATAATATTTATCAATGGATCTTCCACAATGAACCTATTATAGAAAAATTAAATATTAATGTACAATATCATTGTCCTCATAGAACATCATATCCAATTAATATAATGATCAAAATAAAAAAAATTAATAATTAATAATACAAGCCCCAGAATAAACTTATTGAGAGACATAAAAATTATATGTATTTTTATGTGTATTTTTTAGAATGAATCTATAAAAGCTAAGTGAAATTTTTTTAATTACATGACTAGTAGGTGTTATTAAAATTGGGTATTGTGGCTAATTGGAATTATGTCAATTGTTAATGCCTCTATTATGATGTTACTTTTAAAATTTGTGTATGTTTATAGAATATAAATGAGGTGATTTATGTTCATGAAGAAACAATGAATTCAATCAGTAGAAACATCCATTGAAAAGAAATTTATAAGAGAATTAAATTGAATAAAATCAAAGAGTTTCTCACAAGACCCGGACAATGAAGCACATTAATAATTGTAGTTTGAGTCAATGTTATTGTTAGATAAGTTCAAGATTGTTAATATCACTAAATGATAAATGTTTCACAACACACCCATTATATGTAATGGAATTATATATCTTACCATTAGGGATGATTCTGGTCTAATAATCGGTTCTCTACCTATGTTCTATGTTTTATTAATGGTTGAATTCATATAGTGATGGAATGGTTTATTCATAAATAACACATTTTTATCAAATATATAGTTAATATATAAAATTATTAATGTACAAAAAATAGAGGAATAATATGATACTAATGAATTTAGATTTCTAATTTGGACATTGATATAATACCATGGGTGATATTTAACGATTATAAATAGTAAAATATGATGAAATACAGTAAATATGACACACACACACACACACACACACACAGATATATATATATATATATATTAATGCATGACCCAACACAGCCATGATAGTGAAATTTTCCTAATTTTTGAAATTACCTTAATATTATTTCATTGTTAGATTTAATTGGGAACTATTTGTAGAAGAATAGTATTTAAGATAATAAACAAAAATATAAATTATTGGATGTGAAAGAGTCATATTAGATACTAAAATTTGTATACCATATGGAATAAAGGTAACAAGGTGGTTGATTTTATGGATTATAATTTAATAAATTATAACTCTCAATTAAATTTTTCAACTCACGGTTCACTTACAACTATTTGTGTTTATCTACTCCATGATGATGTTTTGGGGTTTAAATACATTAGACCACTTTAATCATGTGTCTCCCTATTTTTTCTATTTTTTTGTTGTTTGAATCATGTATTATCTCATATCATCCAATATGTTATTTTAATTATTAATGATAATTATTACTTTTTATGTAGGATGGTATGAAGTATAAGTCTTATATATACCCCTTTCCCCTAAAATTGTCATTCCTATTTACAATTATATAACATTATCCTTATCTATTTACATTATAATAATTAAAATTTAATTATTATTTTTTTATCGACCTTTTTATATCTTATGGATGTGAGATTTTATTTTAGTCACACTTTACCACATTTATAAGATTTTATAATGTTGAAATTATAATTGGAGAAATGAAATTAATCAATTTTCCATCACAAATATTGAATATGTATTCCAAACTTTTTTGGGATTATGTTAAAAATATTTATATGAGTGGACCATTTCTATGTAACAAATATTGATTTGTATTTGGAATAATATCTAACAAATCCTATGAGGAATTATAATTATTTTTTTCTCAAGTAACCCTCACATAATAAATGCATTCAATCGTAGATGTTTCTCCACTAGGAACATTTATATCAAAAATCTATATCAAATCCTGGAGATTAAATAATCATTAATTTAGGATATATTTTCCCCAAATTAATTTCTCCACATACCATAAAAGATATATGTATAAATTTATCAAACAACATTGACCAATATAGTAATTGTATTTTCTATATTTCATTCATTCTATTTCTTCTATTGTTATGTTAAATTATTTTAATGTTTGGTATGCTAAACTATCATTAAATTTTTTTACCTGATTTCACTATTAAATAACTATTAATTAATTTATTAGAAAATTATATTTTCATTCTTATATAATCCCTTTAGTTGTACATGAAAAAATTATAAGATAATTTTCCATGGGTAATTATTATTATTTTTAAATATTTTTTATTATTAAACATTATGAAATTTATTTTTTATGCTCTTTTAGAATATGATGTAATTAATATATCATTATTTTGATGGGTGGGTCAAAATTAAATATCCCTTAAGTGTAAAAAAAGACATTATGAAATAATATAAACTAGGTATTGGGAATGTCCTTATGATATTAATTTGTTTTTTGATCCTAAAGACTCAGCAATACGGTTATGGTGTATAAAAACTAGAAATGTCAATAATTTTATCATTTATTGGTCCTTTATATTGACCATGTGATAATTTGTTACCTCAATTTTTAATTTTTAATTCCATGCTAAAATATATATTGATATGATATTGTTTAATTATCAATTTCCAATATATTTCTTTTACCATTATTGAGGTATGTTATCTTCACCTATACATTATCCCATACATGAAATATAATATCCCCAATTTCTTATACTTATAAATTATCTAGACAGTAAAGTGAAATAAATAGTATGATCGGAATTAATAATATTAATATTTATTGGTGTTTCGTACTCAAATAATATTTTACTTCATATTATAAAATAAATTTTATGTATTTAATATATTAAGTACTATAGAACAATTATCTCAAGATTGTAATCACATGAATTATTATTACTATGAAACCAATATCTGATCAGCATTGGTTAACCAGTGTTGGGGGAATGACATTTGGTACTATATAAAATCATATTCAAAACCTAATTCAAAATATAATGGACAATGTTGATAGGGAACCGATATTTTTACATTTAAAAAAATGATCAATATTATTCAATATATTTCCTTATAAATAATTTTAGATATGTCAATATGTAATGAAAAACATGATATATTAATAATTTTTTCTACATTAGTGGAATATAATATTATAAATGTGGTTATTATTATTTTATTAAATGGTACCAAGATGATGGAATGGATTAAAAGCCACCAATTTGAGAGATTATTTTGGGATTTTATAAATACTAAATGTAATAGAGTTTATGTTATTGTGGACAAAATTGATACTATTTTAAGGAAATTAAATAATGTTATGAAAAAAGATGTTTTTTCTTAGAGAAACCACTTACCCATTATAAATGATCTTTCTGAAAGATCATTTTATAAGTAATCATCCTCAATTATTTAATAGGTATTCTATTCCTATGTATGGAGAGTTATTAATAATTTATTTATAAATGATTGTTATAGAATCAATGTGTAAAGATAATGAAAAAGGATTAATGGATGTGTATCATTTAATGGTATATATTAAACATCATTGTTTTTTGATACAAAATAGAAAAAGTGGGAGAAAATAGAGGATGTATATTGGAATAATAATTTTTTCTTGAAATTTATTTTCAAGAGGAGAAATGTTTTGATATAAAATTAAAATTTTATAATCTACAGAAAAAGTAGAAGCATGCTATGGATAACAATGATGATAATTTCACATGGATAGAGTTTTCTGTTAAAATTTTTTTATTCAAATTATAATGTTCTACTAATAATTTTGTTAATGGATTAAAAACCTTTCATTAAAAATCCTTAGAATTTTATGTTTTTCTACAATATAAAGAGAGAGTGATGAGTTCTATAATTATATAGAAGTTGTTTTCAATATCATTCATTAATAAATGGAAAATAAATGAATAAGGGGATGGTTGATATGAAGAGAGAATGAAATTTTATTAATTAAAAAAATTATTAGAGGGATTCCATATATGTAATAAATTTATGAAGAATAACATTATTTAAGGTGACATTTATCATCTATAATGAGATAGGAATTTTATTTCAAAATTTCATCAATTTTTATTATAATATATGTAGTGGGAGGAATATTGATCACAATGACCATTTTGTAATAACAATGTATTATTTATAATATGTAAATGATGTTAAATTATGCACTTTGAATTTAATCTCAATGTGTGATAAAAAATTACATGATTTTTGAATGAAAAAACTTTTTCTTATCATTGATTTTGAAACTAAATATTTAATCATCACTAGATTCACTATGGTGTGATTAGCCATTTTAACTGCCTAGTGTTACATTGAATGAAATAATGACAAATCGGTTTGCTTAAATTTTAATGAATTGGTCATCTTTATTAGTAAATACAATCATCATACCTAGGATATATTTTAATTTTATATCATGGATGAATTTTATCATCTATTACAATGTAAAGATTTATTTTATTGTGAAATAGGATATAATTAGTAAGAAATGATGGGACCTCCTTATTTTAACATACGAATTTTATTTCATGAATCATTTCATCAACTTCAACCAATAGATCAAAATTTAATAAATTCAATAAGTATTTAAGGATAATTTAAAATCAAATCAATTAGATATCATGAATAAATGAATGGAATATTTAGAAATGATAATCTAGAAATGTTTTGAGAAATTATCACGTAATACACATAAAAATAAATAAAAATGTATTTCAAAAATACAATGCTTATCTTCCATTTCATCCTTCTATATAATAACCCATATTCATTTATGAGATAGAACATGAAAATGAATTTTATATTAATGAATAATATGTTCATATGGAAAATAATAATAAATGGATCCCTATATATTAAAATAGTTATTTGAAAAAAAATTATGGACATATTGAATATGAAATTATATTTTTCAAAATATCATATTTCATTTAACCTTAACAAATGATACCTAATACAAATATTATATCATAAATATAACAAGATTCATTTATTTGATAATACAATTTACCAATTATTTGAAAATAAAATTCATTCATTACCATCACTTGGTTAATATTTGGATATTCCTTGCATAAGTGGTGGCTAATATTTCTTTTCTAAGCATAATTTACCAGTGATTGTAAAGGACAAGCACTTTGATGAATGAATCTCTCATAGTCATTCTCATCCTACATCAAATTATCTTCTGTAATCTCTTTTTATTCCATTCAATATAAATTTATAGAAAAATTTCACATTATATTAATGATGTCGGTAGAATATTCTAAATCACCTCCTAATGTGGTTCAGGAAACAATATCAGGGAGAATATCTAGAGAATTGTATACCATTTCACTAACATGAGTTAGTTCATCATAATTAATTAATCCATGTTTTATCCAACCAATGGAAAATATATTTATTTTTGAATCACATGTTATCCAATATATCATAATATAATGAATACACCACTCCTCTACTAATTTGTGCATGATCTCATTTAGCACAATGTAACGAAATTTTTTACAATAGATATTTATTTAATATTTAAATATAACCATAAAATCTATTTTAGTAGTATATTTTGAGATTTCCATTCCTATTTATATAATGTATAAATAATTTTATATGATTTAAATAATTATAATTTAGGATTTATTCCTATATCATTTCTCAACCCATTTAAATAGTGGGAAACTTTATCTCCAACTATATGAAATAAACACATATCTAATATTGAACATATTAATCATTTTATATGAGATAAATGAGTAAAACATTCTTATAATATAATAATAGAGCCAGAATAATTCTACGCTATAAAATAGAATGTAAAATATATGTTTGAACATCATTTTATGAATTACCCAATACCTAATAATTTCAGGGACACTTCTATGGAACCAAACAATCCTCCTTATAAGTACTGGTCTCATTTCCATCCATACAAGGATCGATTAACATTGTTCTATTAATCGATATACTTGTGACAAAAAAATTAATGTATTAAAAATAGATAGAAATATATAAGTATATATTACTCTATATTTTGAATTTCACCGAATTTCAGTACTTAAAGTTATAAGAATGTGGGGTTATAAACTATGATACCAGGTTTGTAACTCAACCAGAGTGGTGTTAATTTAGTGAAATCATTAAAATAATATAATAAAAAATGTTTTAATAAATTTTCATTTATTTTAAATCGTTTCTATGTTATAATTAACAATTACAAACATCAATCAACATATATAGGAATGAAATTAGGTTTAAGATTGTATACATCCATAATTTTCTCTAATAAATTTTTTTATTAACTACACGTTCCTAACATTATTTTTTTGTGAAATATATCTATTCCCATATCTCTGACCAATGTTTCATATTGATCCATATATGCTTCATTTTAGAAATAACACTTGGGAATAAGAAACATGTTTTACAAACTAACATCATTACTCCATCACAAATTTTTTTTCATGAAAATAATATTTATACTTCGATCCCCAACCTATTTCACAAATATTTTATAAATAAATACAATATAAAATTAATATATGTCCTACCAAATCATTCTCACTCATTTATTTCTTAAAATTTAATGTTCGATAGGACATTTTCTTAAATATATGTTACTCATATTGGTGATATAATTGATAAAAATATTTAATAATAATTCATGATAAATAAATATAAATCAATAATCCCATTAGAATATTATTAAATACTATTTATATTTGGAGTTCAATCCATTTTATTTAGCTATCCATATTTCCCAATACATTATCATTAAAAATTTAAAAAATATTATTAATTAATTTATAAACCCATGATTGTGATACATGAATCCTTTTCATCCAAGATAATATACTTTTATTTCAATTAAAACCATTTAATTTCAAAAAACAGATTGTAATTAAATTCCAATATATTATTATCTTTACATAATGTAGTGAAGGATTATTCTACATTAATATTTTTACATAAAAAATCATGTAATGTTATCATCATCATTTTCATTAAGAAAAAATCCTATAAACTCAAAATAAATGTATTTGATAAGTAATTATATAGATAAACTAAATATTTTTACAATCTCATTCATCATTTCCATCATAATTATATAGACATAATTTAACACCATTCTTAAATAGCTATTTATAACATCCTTACCGAATGACAAGAATATGAATAGTTGAATAAGGGTGCCACATGGTTTACTATGAACTCCCTAATTTCAATTTTTTGATAATTCTTTTGAGGTATTATGAAAAAAAGTCATGAATTACTTTACATCAAAATAAATCAACTCTTTTTAGATTAAAATCATGTTATTGAAAAAATCATTTATTGAAAACCACTAAAATACACAACTACAAATAAATAAATTATAAAAATGTTTGAAACACATCAATAAAAAATTCATTATATTTATCTTGATGTGTTAAAAATTAAATAAGGAGGATTCACATGTTATTCTCTCCATATCATTGATATAGTTCTAAAAATACCCACAAATGATGTAAAAAAATTACCGTTTTTAATATATTAACTAATAAAGTTAAAAAAATCTATTTAATTACACATATATTATTTTAGAAGGTGAATAATAAGAGTTATCCAATTACTATAATATGTATAATTTAATTATAATATCCTACAAACCAACTGACAATTAGAAATAAAAAATCAATCTTGTTTTATTTAAACAATATATTTCATTAAATATTTCAATAGAAGATATCCCAAAATTTTATATCAATGATATTCTTTGAAAAACAAAATTTTATAAAAAACACAAAATCAATTTCATCATTAATAAAATATTTTATAAATAATGATCTAAAATATTGATTAATGAATTATAAATAAATTTTTCACATAGAAATCATCCTTTTTGAAAAACACCCAATTTTATCAACTTAATAGGGGAACAATTTGTCTTACATGTAAACTAAAAGAAATAGTTTTCAAATAAATATTATAAAACACATTTAATAATAAATATTTATACAAAATGTAGAAAATATTTAATAATGATGTTAAAAAAATTATATCTTTTTTTAGTTCATAACAAATTTTACCAGCCATTCACTCATTTAACACATAGATCACTATTTTATATTGAATATAATTGAACTATTATGATAAATATTTTATATCCTCAATGGAAACATTATAGGATAACCTCTTTATAATAGTTGAAACGTAGATATTCTAATAATTTTTGGAACTAAATACATTTTCTCACATAGAACAAAAAAATATTAAATATCTGTTCTTCCATATTCATAATTTAGTTGCTAATAAATTCCCAAAAGATTGAATATTTAATGAAAACAAAATACATCAATCATAAAAATACTACAGAAAATGTAATTTTGGATTACTTTTTTTTGTCTAATTGTATTATCCTGATCTTTTATGACGTTATCGTGGGCACGATTTGAAGTCTTTGTTGTTGTTTTTAATTACCTTTGATTAGATTTTCTATCATTTTTAATTTGGGTACTTTTTGAAGACAAATATGTGGCAATGGGGCTTTGAATGATTTTTGTAATGATAAATGAAACTATGTTCCCAACCCCATTTAACCGTGATACCCTATATAGTGATTTCCGCCCGGTTGGAACATGATTTACCAACCATGTGCCCGTACCTAAAAAATTGTTGGTGGGGTTTGTAGTGAAATGAAAATTTACATTTAAACACCCAATCCCCAGAGTCAACTCTTATTCATCTTAGACATGGGTATAAATTATTTTGGGTAATTTCATACCATTTTTATGGGGTTCCATGTTCATCTGACCACCGTTCCCCACAATTCAAATTCTAAATCAATGATGTACTTTTCTCTTGTTATATTGATCTCATCCCATTTCCTATCCCATTATTTCTCCTCACTATTTTAAATATTTTCGGTGATTTTTAAATCTATTTATTTTGATCTAAACATATCAGGCGACATATAAATTTATAATTTTATATCTAGATCTAGATTAAATAAATCCTGATATCATGGAACTGGATTTAGGGAATTATATATGGAAATTAGATCTACATCATTGTGCTACATAGATTTTTGGGATTTCAGATTAACAAATGTCTATAAATGTATTGAGGTAGGTGGTATAAATTAAAATTCCCATATTTATGGATTTGATGTGTGTATGTAATATTAATTAATTTATAGCATTGTTTAGCAATTGAATTTATCAATCTAGCCAATTAGGTTGACCAATTGTTTAATCTAAGTATTGTTGAATTAAATTAATATTTTAATAATTTATCATGTGAGTAAGGGGTATTATTATTAGAGAATTAATTTAAGGAGATTTATTATGAGACATAGGGGGTAATCCTGACAATTAATTTGTGGATTAATTAAGATATACTCAATTAAATAGATTGAGATAATTAAGCATGAATTAATTATGTGCCTTTATTTTATGATCTAGATATTAATTGGGGAATTAATAATTAATATTTTAGATTTATAATGAGATAACTAATTCATGAAAATTAATTTTGGAATCTGGATTGTGTAATTAATTATTTACAAGACAGATTATTTAATGGGATTGGTATACATAATTAATTGGGATGTTAATTATGGGTATTGATGTGTTGAACTAATACTATAATTAGTATTGGGATTTATGTGTACCATTAATTATGAATTAATCATGTCTGAATTTATCTGAAAATGGAAATTATATATTTAAAAATAAAAATTCTACCATGTTCATTGTACATGTGAGTAAAGGTAAGAGAACATGGTCATTCAAAAGAGAAGTATAAATGTTGTCATGGTAATTATAATTATGAGTAGAGGAATTGGAACTTGGTATTCTGTTGAGAAGTATAAATGATAACATGGTCATTGTACCTACGATTAATGGAATGGGAAAATTGTCATTCTATTTGGATGTAACAATGATAACATGGTCATCATATATTTTAATTTGTTATTGGAAACTTTGGAATTTATATGTGAATTTAAAGAATGGTAATAAAGTCACTCTGACATATGGCCACACATTATAATTCATCGAACTCTAACATGAGTTTAATTAGGTCATAATTTATCATATAAAATTTTAATACATTGATCTCTGACGTGAGTCGAAAAGGTACTAAGTTATGATATTACATAGGGAACACTTTGGGCTCTGGCAGGAGCCAAATCTAGTATAGATGTACATGTATCCTTTAGAACCCTCAAGTTAATATGATTATGTAATGAGTAAATTATAATTAGATAATTGATTTATTTATTATTTATATTAATTTATTTATAGATCTTTTACGCTAGATTTTGACTTGACTTATTTTAGACATCGTTAGTGGTTGCCTACTACATTTTAATCACACCATTCCCTAGGTGATTTCTCTGTACCAGAATAGACGTTAATATTGTAGGAAATGTTATGGGAAAGGTCCATATGTCAAATTGATGATCGCTGTAGGAGATTGGATGATGGAATGAGACATGGATCGAGACCTACATGATAGTTTGTAGTGTATTTATTTTTCAGTTGAATTTTATGCACTTTGACACATATATCAGCCTAACAGGATGTCCCTATTAGTGGAATATTTTATTTCTAATATTTGTTATTTTATGGATTTTTTATTTTATAGTTATTATATTCTAATTTTATTGATTGATATTTATACTAGTGTTTAATTTGATAAAACGTTGATATAGCCTCCCCAAGACGTACTTAACAGACCCTCACTACGACTCGAAAAATCATCCGTATGGGGTAGTGTGCTTAAGGTCATGTGTCCAACCAGCTTAGGGCACCATCATGTGCTTCCCAATTCAGGATATTAAAATTTTGTATTAGATATCAATTTTTCTTTCTCCTTTTATCGCCTTAATGTTTAAGGAAATGTAGAAAATAGAGTACGAATATTAGATGCATGTAAAAGACCTTGTACACAGGAGTTGCAAGAACATGTACCGAGAAAAATCCATGTACTCAATTTGTGATTGTTATTATTGTGTATTTTTTTACAGTTGAATATTATCTCACCTTGGTTGAGGAACATGTTGTGTTATGTTATTATTATTTTAAAAAAATGTAGATATTTGATTTTTGGTCTGGAATGGCATGAGAGATGGGTCTCCTTGCATCATTCATGGCAATCAGCGTATTTGAGACATGCATAATTTTAAGACTGTTGAGGAAAACAAGTTATGGGTATGTTTATGAAAATAATCTTTTTTCCTGGTTTGTGTGATTAAAATGAAAAATGGTTCATAAAAAGAATTTGAAATTTTTTTAAAGATGATGAAAAATTATAATAATAATTTCTCTTAATGGGAATCATGATTACGATTTTGTCTTTACCCTTATTAACCATAAATCGAAGAGTAAAATGGTTAGGCGTAGTGATAGCGCCATGTTTGACCATGCAGTGAGAGATGGTAAACATAAATGATGTGACCTATTGGAATTATTTCATCTTATATAAAAGTTATGAGGATTTTTATTAGACATAATATTTTTTATTCATTTTAGACAATATGCCTCCAACATGCTTGTTGAGGGGAAAACCAAGGGGGATGTATAAGAATGGTCTTGCCGATTGGGAGATTGAGGCAATATGGTTCCAACTGATGATGAATGGGAGAAGTTGCAGGGGAACATTTCAGACTTCATGGAATTCAGGGGAAGTGACCCATGTAGGGTTATGAATAGTATGTCTGAGTGGAAAAGGGAATTTGCGTTGCTGCACTGGCTGACTATTACTAGAGAGGCTGCACATAAGGGATCTCAAATATAGGTTGAGTCCATAGGGAAAATAATTGACCATATAGAGAATCTGGGTGATTTGAATGCCAATATAGGTATTTATATGCTACATGGATCAATAAAGAACTTATCATTCATCACTATGGGAAAAACCATTACTTGCGAAAGACTATTTACGACAGGAATAAATCTAGTCACTAATAGTTTGACAAAGGGTTCATTTCTAATAGGATGACTAACCCGTCGCAAATAACAAATTAATTTTTGCACGAATAGGCTCTCTGTCGTGAAATGTTACATGCAGATTAGCCCAGTTTGCTCGTTAAACTACGCGAATGAGTATTTCTGACGGCTTCACACCGCCCGTCGCAAATTCCGGTAGGCGGTAAAAACATATTCGGGACGTGATGTTGTCCCGCCGCGAAAAAATGTGTCGGCATGTCACTTTTACCAACGGGCCCCATCGCAAATATCCATTTATCCACCAACGGAAATTGATGCGGTCGAAGGTATTTGTTATAGGACCCATCCCAAATAGTACTGTTTGTGACAAGATTCCCATCGCTAATAGTCTCGTCACAACTAATCTAACCTATATATATCCCAACTATTTTTTCTTCTCTCTGCCTGAATTTCTTGTCCATCTGCTTCTGTAAACCATAATTTTAGAGTGAATTTTTTTAGAGTTATCTTTTTTTAATGAAGAAGTTGTGATGCTGCATACAATTATAACAGATCATGTTTAAAATTATTTATGACTTATTTAATTTAGAATTTATTTCTTTTCTTTATATTAATTATAATTATGGTTGATTAGTTGAAATTATGTTAGATTTATATTGTTTTGTAAATAGTATTTATTCGTAATAATAAAATTAAACTATAAGAATTATTTTTTGTAATAAGTAATAATTAATAATTATAAACTATAATTAGTAATGTATATAAATAAATAGTGGTAATTAGTAATTAGTAGTTGTATATTGCAATAATTAATATTAATTACCACTAATTAGTAATAATTTTAAAAAATGGTAATAAATATTAACAATTAGTAATAAATAGTTTTAATTAGTAATAATTACTAATAAATACTAATAAATATTAATAAATACTAATAAATAATAATAATTTCATATAAATTGTAATAAATTGTAATAAATACAAATAATAAGTAGTAAATACTAATTATTGGTAACAAAAATACTAATTAGTATTAGTAAATACTAATAAATAGTAATAATAACTAATAAATATTAATAATTTGTAATAAATAGTAACGATTTGTAATAATTACTAGTAAATATTAAAAAAATAACAATAAATAGTACTAAATACTAATAAATACTAATAAATAATAATAAATAAAAAGAAATAGTAATAAATATAAATAAGTATAAATAAATACTAATGAATAGAATTAAATACTAACAATTAGAAATAAATACAAATAAATAGTAATAAATAGTAATAAATAGTAAAAAATAGAAATGAATTCTAATAAATAATAATAAAAACTATTAAATGTAATAAATAGTAATAAATAAAAATAATTAGAAATAAATTTTAATAAAAACTAATAAATAGAAAAATAATTACAAATAGTACTAAATAGCAATAAATATTATGAATAGAAATATATACTTATAAATAGTAATAAATAAAAATACATACAAATAAATCGAAATTAATACCAATAAATAGTAATAAATACTAATAATTATTAATATATATTAAAAAACAAATAAATAGTAATAAATAGTAATAAATAGAAATAAATTGTAATAATTAGTTATAATTAATAATAATTAGTAATAATTAGTAATAATTAGTAATAATTAGTACTAATTAGTACTAATTAGTAATAATTGGTAATAATTTGTAATAACTAGTGATAAATAGTAATAAAGAGTAATAAAGAGTAATAAATAGTAATAATGGTAATAAATAGAATGATTTAGTAATAATTATTAATAATTTGTAATAATTAGTAATAATTAGTAATAATTTGTAATAATTTCTAATAATAAGTAATAATTAGTAATAGTTAGTATTAAATAGTAATAAAAATATTAAACAGTAATAATTAGTAATAAATAGTAATAAATAGTAATAAATAGTAACAAATAGTAATATTTAGTAATATTTAGAAAAAATTGTAATAAATTGTAATAAATTGTAATAAATAGTAATAAATACTAATAAATAGTTTTAATTAGTTAAAAATGCTAATAAATACTAATAAATAGTAATAATTATTAATAAATTCTAATAAATAGACATAAATAGTCATAAATAGTCATAAATAAAAATAAATACTAATAAATAGTTATAAATACTATTAAATACTTCTAAATACCAATAAATACTAATAAATACTAATAAATTGTAATAAATATAAATAAATTCTAATAAATTTGAATAAATAGTATTAAATACGAATAAATTTTAATAAATACTAATAAATAATAATATATACTAATAATTACTAATAATTACTAATAATTAGTAATAATTATTAATAATTAGTAATAATTAGTGATAATTAGTATGAATTAGTAATAATGAATTATAATTAGAAATAATTGTTAATAATTAGTACTAATTAGTGTTAGATAAAAATAAAAATTAATAAATAGTCACCGATAGTAATAATTAGTAATAATTAGTATTAATTAGAAATAATTAGTAATAATTTGTAATAATTAGTGATAATTAGTAAAAAAATATTAATAATTATTAATAATTAATAATAGATAGTAATAAATACTAATTAATACTAATAACTAGAAATATTTAGTAATAAAAACTAATAAATAATAATAACTAGCAATTAATTGCAATTAATTTCAATAAATAGAAATAAATAACAATTAATTGTAATAAAAAGAAATAAATTGCAATAAATTGCAATAAATTTCAATAATTAGCAATAATTAGCAATAATTAACAATTAATTAAAATAATTATCCATAATTAGCAATAAATTTTAATAATTTTCATATATTATAAATAATTAGAAACACTTGGCAATAAATAGAAATTATTAGAAATAATTAGCAATAAAATCAATTATTATAACATGGAAAACATTTCAATGGATTGAAGACACTCTATTTGCTTGATTACTCTTCACTTTTCAACTCTCACTGACTCAAAACATTCTGAAAACTTTTATTCTACATATGCATTTATAATATCATATGCACGAGATTGAATATGCATTTGTGCGACCACATTTTTATAATGTTTTCAGGTGGTGAAAGTTGAAGGAAGGTGATTTTTCATCTAAAAAGGAGCTCTTTTGTCTGACGACTCATTTCCTTTCATCTTTTTTCACACTGAAATCACAATGTAGATTCTCCTCAGTGGAACACTTATTCATTATTGTATTCATGAGAATGAATAAGCATACCACTGAGGAGATTCTTCATTGTGATTTCTATTTGAGAATGATTCAAGTAAATGAACTGTCGGACAAAAGATTAGTTGTTAATCCACTGGAAATTGTGTCACCAGGAATTAATGATAATTATTAATAAGTAGTTGTAATTATTTATCATCTTTTTTTAGATAGTGTTTTCTAAATATCAAATTATTCAAAAATAATATTGATTTTTTTTTATATTTTGTAGAATAATATGGAACAAGGAAATCGACAAAAGTCATTATTAGATGATTGTGCTTTGATAAATCATTAATGAAATCCAGTTAGTTCTTGTTTAAATAATTTATATATTGAGGGTGTTGAAGATTTCTTATCATTTGCATCATCAAAAGAAAAAAAATTTAGAAGTCATAATTATGTATCCTTGATAAAAAATGTTTTCTAAGAATGTTTGACACATTTGACAAGTTTGGGGGACATCTCATGCAGTTTGGTTATCAACTAGATTATATTTTTTGGTATCAACATGGTGGACACATTTCTAGAGAATATACTAATAACTTGAATCTATTTCAGTTGAAGTTTAAAAATATTGTACATGTTGTTGTAGGTCCATCTGCGCAACAAAATAAAACTCATCATTCTATTTATTTAACCCATGAGTTGGAACCAACTGAAATTGATGAGTTAATGAGGTCAGCCGAGGATGCATTATATCCTGGGTTCAAGATAAGAAAATTGTTAGTGTTTTAAAAATTTATGTATATTAAATCTAATAATATAATTTGACACAACTATTTTGATCAGATATCTTCTTTGGTTAAAACATTCTTACCTGAAGGAAATGTGTAGAAAGAGGCTGGTTTGTAATCTGGGCCTTAGTTATCAGAATATTTATACAAGTGAAAATGATTGTTTCTTATATTACGGTGAAAATGAGTCATTGGATTGTTTTCCCACAAGTATACAATCAAGGTATAAAGAATCTTAACCAGGGAAGTCTAGATCGATTCCACGAAAATAGTTGAGATATTTCTCCTTTACACTGAGGTTGCAGCATTGGTTTATGTCATAGAAGATAGTGTCAATGATGTCATGGAACAAAACCAAGATTTGAACTTCGGACTTTGTAGGTGCATCAAAGAGACCCGAGATGAAATCCTTGTGGATGCATATTTCTGGGTTACCATAGCAGTATTGTAGAATTATATTTGTAGTAGTTTTTCTGTATTATAGAATTATTAAATCAGGAACTTCCAAATTTACTGTTTGGTACTATAGTAGGTATTGTTCGGTACAGTAGCAGCTGGAACTATTCATTCATCTAGGCCTTGGGGCCTCCAGTTTGGTCCTCGGGTCCTGCAATGCTTTCAGGAAACCCAAGGCCTTTGGGAAAGTTGATTATCAAGACTTTCGGGCAAACATAAGGTGTTTAGGCCACCCCATGGTGTTTGGGCCACATGAAATGTAGATGTACCAGTTAAACAACAAAGGACAACGATTCAGTGGAGCATTCATGGTAGGCACATTCATGGGAGTAGAGCTAACCAGAATTGGAAGAATGTGAGGGTATGGATTTCCCATCGGTACTAGGCCTGTACAGATTTTTATAAGACAACTATCCAACCAATACTATGATGGCGGAGTGCTGATATCAGGACAGATGATGGGGAGGAGAAGTTCCTAGTTGTATTGTCTGGGTGATTCCCTCTAAGACCTATGGGTCGTGTAATTTTCCTTAAGCCACAGGGCCTTGTATGGATTCCATATCACACCTTGAATGGTTGATTATCAAAAATAATTAAAAAATGAAGGCCATTGGGCCATTTTGGTAAATAAAATCAGCCAAATATTGGCTTCGGTGGAGTTTATGAATGATGGATTTCAGATGATGAACATCAATGAGCTCATACAAAAGTTATAATCAACTATGATGAAGTGAAATCATTTTTACTGTGATTTATTATATCACTTATTCTATAATTTATGTTAACGTAAGTAAACTTATTTTATTTATGGGTTATATGGTAATCATATCATGAATCTGCTCCCCAAAATGACAATAGCTTCTCCTAAATAAATCTGATAGAAATAAAATATATTTAATGGTTTTTAATACTCGTAACATTTATTATTGATGGTTTGACATATAAATTTGGTTTATTATTTGTTAAATTGATAATTGTTTTAAAAAATTTCAGGTGTGTCAACATACTTATAAAATTTATAAGATATTTTTTATATTGAGTCACCCACCATCCAAAATTATTAAATCTTAAAATTCATATGTTGTAAACGTTTTTTGATTTTGTACACGTGCATATACATAATAAAAAAATGAATAGTGGAGTTTTCGTAAGAGGATCACATCATAGAGAAACTGATGTTGACTTTTACAGCATGCTGGATGATATTATTGAACTGTTTTATCTATGGTAAAATTACATAATTATGTTTAGATGTTGGTGGTTAGGTACTGATATAGGCTTTTGTGTTAATCTGATTCAATGAATCGTCGATATTAAATATAATTTTTTTGCAGTATTTGTACCAATTTTACTGGCTCAACAGGGAAATTAAATATATTTTTCAATGTACTGTTCTACTTCAATAGATATGAGTGATTGGTAAAATATAATAAAAATAAAAACTCATGAAAATCTGTGTACACAAAATAAATGTGGTCTTGATGAAGTACACGGAATTTAAATTTATCAAGATACAACCCAAAATCAAACCTTTTCACAAAGGGACATGAATATCGAGGATGAAATAGCACAATTAAGGTTTGATGATGAATATGATGTTAATGAGGTTACAAAAAAATTGAAATGGGAGGAGATGATGAAAAAAAACTCATATATATATTGATGACGTCGACGATGAATATTAAGACATTGACATCGTCAAATATGAAGATGATGATGATGTTAAACATTGACATAGTTAAATGTTGGTTATAATCATATCAAATATATATTTGTAATAGTTATTTTCAAAAATGTTTTAACAATAATCCTTTTGTGTTTTAGATGGACCATGATCTACTTCGTGAGTTGAAGGAGGCTGAGATACCATTGAATGAGGAGGATTTGGGATCATCTGACCCTTAGGATTCTAATGGATCATGGGGTACATGGAGTGGACACAGTCTAGCGTGACATAAGATTTCTAACCCTATCCCCGAGTGGCATCCACATATTGGTTTCATTCTATGAATGCAGAGGTATGATAACCTCTGTATTTTGGTAAGCTTTCATTACATCATTTATCTACTAATTGTTTTTTATTTATTCTTTAATCATCGTTTTGTGCATTTAGGTGTTGGATGGGGGAGCACTATTGTGCACAATTATTTTTCTCAGCCATGGATCCCATGGGAATATATTCTCATTGATGGGCATCTTGGAATGTTCAATCACTGGCTGGTTTGTAAATAAATAATATTTATTTATAAATTTATTTTATTAATAAAATGGTATTATAAATTATTTATAGGGTTTATGGTATCTAATCGATGATAGCATGCATAGCGGTATACACTAGGAATGGGAGGTGACTATGCATTAGCATTACCATTAGTTTCTACACAATTTATGAAGGAAAACTATTTAAAAAGTTGTATTGACAGAATTTAATGATTCATGACAAGACCACCGACCATAGTACATTTCATCTCACATTTGGATGGATAATGTTCACACTGGTTGAGTAGTGGATTTCAGAGAGATCTTCATCGGGCCGACAAACCTGAGGGAGACATGAGGTGACACATCCAGTTGGTAGTCGCACATTCAGTACGCATAGAGAGCATCTGGTATGTATATTTTTTAAATATTTTATATAAATTTATGTATAAACACTATATTTTATATTCATATAGGCTATCAAGCATCCCGATATTAAGTATTACGGCGTTTATCAGAGAATGTACATTTTTCTAGATACATGAGAGATTGGAGGAGATCTTTAGTGTCAGATTATGATCAATATTATTTTTTTAGCTTCAAAATTAACTCCATATAATATATTCACTATTTTAATTTCAAATAGAAACTAAAGTTTTCATATGAGATCAAGACCTATTAATCACGGGCTGAGTGTTAGGCCTAGATGACTGATCAGACTAGTTCCCACCATTTCGATGAGGCGTCATGGATGGATGCAATGCAGTATGATTTTGAGAAGGGATGAGTAGTTTGTATCACCTATAATTTGAATCCTCGGACTTATTATGGTACATCTGCGATGTCGGTGTCAATATTAATAGATGCTCATGGAGAGGCATCGTCTTCTGGCTCACTGAATCAAGAGCAGTTGCGAGATCAGATTGAGAATATAGAGAGTTTCCAATGGTGGGAGGAAGAGTTGGGTCAGCAGCTACAACACTAGTAGCAGCTGTACAAGGAGAACATGCATCGATGGCAGCAACAACTGCAGCACCAGTAGAATCATCTCAATGAAGACATGCGTCGTTGTCAGCAGAAACAACATGATCATATGGAGTACATGTGTCGTTTGAATCATAATTTAGGTATGGGTTTTCCTCCACCATCTCCTCTAACGCTTCCAGGTCCTCCAAAAGAGTATCCCCCAAAGATTTTTTTTGTTCCATTAAAAACATTTGAATTGAACATTTGTTGTAATATTAACTATTACAGTTTCTGTCTTTTATATTTGTGCGAATATTGCATATTTTTTTATTTTTAATATTTTAATATTTTATTAATTGTTATTAGTATTATATTATTAATTTTTTTTATTTTATAATAAAAATAATAAAAATAAAAATTTATGATTTTTTATATATTTTTTCAGAATATTGAGAAATTTATAAAAATTTATTTTTTTATTATTTAAATAATAATAATATTATTATTTCATTAATCATAATTATATAATTTTTTTATTTTATTATGTATTTGATAATATTGAGAATTTTTTTTAATAATATTAATATTATTTATTTTATTTGGTTAAGTATTTGTGATGGACTATTTTGAGACGGGGGGCCCATCATAAATAGATTATAAATATATATTAATAGTTATTGTGATGGGATTCATTTCCATCACAATACCATTTTTGCGACGAGCCTATCACAAATGGTTTAATGAAAATAATCAATTTGCGATGGGTTGGTATCTCATCATAATTAATTTTTTTGATGGGGTCTGTCACTAAAGGTTCTGTCATATATAATGTATTTAATTGGACATATATTTTCATATACTAGTTGGGTATTTGGTTTCTGCAATGAGCTATTTGAGGTAGGCCCTCATCACAAAAAGTGTTTTTGTGACAAGATCCCATCGCAAATATCCCATTCCAAATACCTGAATTTTTTGTAGTGCATTATAGAGTGAACTGAACAAACTAATTGAATGTTATGGAACATTTTCTTGGTGAGGTTGTTGGAGAATTCTATCCAGAGATGTTGTGTTGAGAAAATATACAGAGTTCATTCATCTAACTCAAGAGAGAATGCATGTGATGGATTATGTCATACGGTGTACTGATTTTCTATTAGAATCAACTTTTTGATAATCCCAATTCATGTTTCATTTAGGTGATAATCATATTTCTAATATAGAATAATCATGATTCATTAATATTTATAATTTATATCTATTGATATCAATGTATATTTAATCTCATAGTTCTATTGTTCAAACATACTGTGAAAAGGTCACCGATGAAAAGGTCACTAATGCAAAGGTCACTGATGTAATTTTGACCGATCCAAAGGTCTCCGATGAAAAGGTCACCGATGAAAAGGTCATAGTCGAAAAGGTTACTGATGCAAAGGTCACCAATGTGGTGGTCACCGATGCAAGGTTTTTTGATGAAAAGGTCACAGATGGAGTGGTCACCAAAGCAAAGTTACCAATAAAGGTCACTGATGCAAGGATACTGATGAAGGATACTGATGCAGCTGTCATTAAAGACTATCGTTGTGAAGGCCACCCTTACGAGTATACCAATTCTTACCCTTCAATACATTTTCAAATTCATAAAATTAGTAAAACATTTCTATTTGTGCGTCTGACATTAATTAATGTTGATTATAGACATATCAAGAAACCGTATCTTGGGAAAGTATGAGGTATGAGGAGGATCACATGCGGTTTACATATTCCTATTGTCATACCTCAAATAAAAAAGATAATATCGATGAAGAAACAAGATGTACTAAGATAATAAAAATTGAGAAACAATAGAGGAATGCATGAGAAAAATCTTACATGCATGATCAAAGAGAACAAGGAAGAACCATTAAATACTTACTCTATGAACTCAAGAATATCAAGAAGGTCATTTCAGGTGAACAATTTCAAGGCTTCCTTATGTGCATCATCAACTATCAATCAACACAATAAGAATAATAATCAATTACTAGAAGCTAGAACCTGTATTTACAACACTCAGTTTTGAGGAAAACAACTTCAGACAGGCTCATACTGAAAATCTATCATACCAATGAGTCTAGAGATGAACTAAAAAATATAGAATTCTAAAATAAATCTCGTAATATTAGCTCTATTTTGTTCTTTAATTTCACATTTCTAATAACAGTGTGTGTCTGTTTGTTACACAAACTTTATCTGGTGCTTGAACTAGAGGATACTGAAAATCCTCACATTAATCTTCACCTATATTTTTTTCCCATGTATAACTTTGGAAGATACTGTTTGTGGTCTGTATTGTTTGTTTCTCCCATGAAGAACTATGGTAGATGGTGTTAACCATATAAAGATTATGAAAAATATTGTAATGCCTCATACATGATATGTATCTTGTTTATTGTTAATATAAACTACTTGGTGGTAGGTTATCATCTAGTGGAGAGGATTAATTCTCTACTTGAGAAGAAACCTATTGTTTTACTCTACACTCTATTATATTTTTTATACTCTTTTTAATCATTTTTTTGGCTTCTCATTAATTACTAAAATAGAAAATTATTTTCCATTGACTTTGGAAGTTAGTTCTAGTTAGTGTGTGAATGTGATTAATTTAGTAAACTTGTTTCCAATGTTGAAGAAGTGTTTTACACTGATTCAACTGATGACTTATCACCCTTTGTGAAACATGTTGACCATCTAAACATTTATATCTCTACTTACTTAATTAACTAGGCCATTTCATTTTTGGGGTATCTTTATAAGAATGTTTTCAATAGAAATATTTTTATTATGAACTCAATTCACCCCCTCTCGAGATTCCACACTGACCAACATTTTGTATCAAAGGATATATTTTTATTGATAATATCTAAACTATTGTGCAAGTTGTCTGATTCTTTAAAACTGTGATTTTAGTTACATCTTAATGATATTAAAAAAAATTCATAACAAAATTTTTAGTTATATACAATTCTAAATAACTATGGATAATAGAGTTGAGGGTGTTGCTACTAACAGGACACCTTTATATAATGGAAATAATTATGCTCAGTGGTAATTAAAAATGAAAATGTATATAGATATCATGGGTCCTGAAATCTGTGAACAATTGAGGAAAAAATATATTTCCTCTTAATACTAGAGACACGTAGTCTTAGTTGAATAATTCTACATATAAACATAACAGTAAAGTAAAGAATGAATTTTACTATTCACTAGGTGATAAATAATTCAATAGAATATCTTCCTATAAATCTACTTATCAAATTTGGGATACATTGGTTGTTTATAATGAGGGAAAACCCAATTTTAATGAAATCAGATTAAATACCAAAAATATTAAATATGATAAATTTAAAATTCATCCTAATGAAAATATATATTAAATGTATCTCAGGTTCAATAAAATAGTGAATACCATAATTCGTCATTGGAAACTAGTAGAAATCAAGTATCAAATTATGAGATTCCTCTAATTTTAGTCAGACAACTGGAAATGAGCTTCTGTTTCTATCTCAGAATCTTATGACATCAGCATTCTACCAGTGAAGGAACTAATTGGAAAACATATGATGTAATAAGAAGTTTATAAGGTAAATCATGATGGAGATGATGAAACAAGAAAGAAATTTGTAGCATTCAAGACTTCTACCTCAAAAATAAATGAGAAAGAAAAAGTTCAAGCTCTTGTAGATACTTCCACCAGTGAAGAATCAACTTCTGATAGTGATAATGGGACAACTCATCTTTCTAATAGATTAAAAAAGTTCTACCGTATGTATAATTTAATTAAGAAGTAAAAAATTAAAGAATGTTATGAAAATAATATACAGAGAGAAAAGGAATGAAAATGAAATGACAGCACCAATGATATAGACTGATATGAGTGTAAATGAAAAGTCTTTGTGAAGATTGATTTCCCCAATCTGAAATTTAGGATGAATTTTGATGGAAAGGGAAGGTATATAAAAATACTATGAAAGATACTTGGAGTGCTTCAAAAGATAGACCCAATGTATATAATACTTCTAATATTGAAAAGGAAAAACTTGCAAACATGTGTTTCAAGATAGGAACATTTAAGGTAACACTCAATTCTCCAATACCGAATGCATAACAATCTGGGAATGATATTGAATCAAATAATGATGATAATATGACGAAGGATGAACTATTTTAGTATTTTTTAATGATTGAGGAAACCATTAATGAAATCAAGGATAAATAAAATTTACAGAAAAGGAAACAGGCTTTAAATGATAATTAAAAGTCTGATTTGTATATAGAGAAAGAAAAATGTGTTGATCTATTAAAAGAAAATATTGAACTTAAATTATCAAATGAGCAATTATAAAAGGGATATTAAGAAATTTTCGGCATATAGTGATACGTTGACTCAATTTATAGGGAAATAAGTTACACCAGTATATAAATATGATCTATGATATCAACCAGGGCAGAGAATGATTATTAAAAATAAAATTGTTCCAAAATCTGGACTGTCCACTCCTAGTTCGAGTTCTAGACCATCATTTGAAAAAAAACTTTTCTAAAGTACATAACAAATTATTCATTTCTGAAAACATATCTGCTGATTATAGGAAACCTATGAGACAACTGTGTTTTCCCATAGTTTTACTTGTTATTCTATCTTGACATAAGAAAATCTGGGTTCCAAAGATACACTACACTTAATCTATTTTGTAAGAAGATTTTCAAAAGAACTCTTGTAAAACTCAATAGTACATTGACACTGGATGTTCTAGACATAGGATAGTAGACGATTCATGCTTCAATATCAAAATTAAATTATAAATTGACATGTATCATTCAGTGATAATTCTAAAGGGAATATTATCTGATTTGTCCAAATTCGTAACCCTAATAATGTATTAATTTCATAAATACTTTTCATTGGTGTGTTAACATACAGTTTACTATGTATCTCTCAGTTGTGTGATAATTGTCTTAATTTTTTGTTTGAAATTGTTTCATGAAATTTTTTTAATTATAAAATTTATTTAATATTCAGTGCACTTAGAAATGAAAATGTACATGCTATTGATTTATATTCGTTATCTTTGAAAAATTTTTCTTGTTTAAATTCATTTCATAAGGAATCGTAGTTATGGCACATAAGATTAAGACACTACAATGTGAACTCACTTAGGAAACTAACTAGGAATGGTTTAGTTAGAGACTTAACTAAATAGGAATTCCAACTTAATAATGTTTTTAATCATTATAAAAAGGGAAAGCAACATGAAATATCATTCAAATCAAAGAATGGTGTTTCTACTTCTCAACTACCTGAGTTGATTCAGATGGATATTTTTGGACCATCTAGAGTTTCAAGACAAAATGGGAAGCACTATGTTTATGTTCTCGTAGATGTCTTTTTAGATATACATGGGTATTATTTTTATCTCACACAAGGGAAGCATGGTCTTACTTAATTAAATATTCCATGTCTATAGAAAATCAGAGGTTACTCAGAATGAAGACATTGAGAAGTGATCATGGTAGTGAGTTTCAAAATCAGGAATTTGAATCTTTTTTCACACAAAATGGTTATAATCTCTATTTCGCTTCTCCTAGAACACCTCAACACAATGGAGTTGCAGAAATATTAAATAGGGCACATCAGGAATTTTTAAACAACATGTTATTTGAGTATTATCAACCTATCTATTTTTGGGATGAAATTGTTAATATAGACTATTTCATTATCAATATAGTCTTAATTAGACATGTTCTAAATAATATCCCTTCTGAACTCTGAAAAAATTGGAATCTTATGGTTTATTACATTATAGTTTTTTGATTCAATGTCTATTCCCTTAATACAAATGATAATCTTGACAAATTTTATTCTAAGAGTGATGAAGGAATTTTCCTAGGTTACTCAATTTATAGTAAAGCTTATAGAGTATTCAATAGTGGAACCAAATTTGTGGAATAAACCCTTCATGTCCAATTCAATGAGACTGATAAACATAAGCCCAAATCCTCTGTTAAACAATATGAGGAAGATATGTCAATTTTGGACATTAATGACAAAGAAAGTGAACCCATAGTAAAAACAACTAGTTCTAGAAATTTTCAAGAATATGTGTATGGTGAATATGAACCTATAGATAGCTATGAGGTCCCTATTTCGACTCTTTCTAGAGGTTTTAGAACTCTCAAGAATCATTCAATAGAAGATGTAGTAGGAGATCAATATAGAGGAACACAAACTAGAGTATCTCTAAGAAACCAGGTTGAACTTCATGCTTTTCTTTCACAACATGATCTAAAAAAATATTGATGATGAAATCAATGAATAATTTTGTTTGATGGCTATGAAATATGAATTTAATATGTTTGAAACAAACAATGTTTTGTAATTATTGGAACTACCTAAAGACACATTGACCATAGGCACAAAATGGGTGTTTAGAAATAATGTTGATGAATTTGGAAACATAGTTAGAAATAAGGATAGACGATTTTCACAAAGTTATATTCAAGAAGAAAGAATAGGCTATGAGTAAACCTTCACACCTATATCTAGAATAGAATCCATTAGTATAAAACAATCTTATGTAGCTCATCTTAATTTCAAAAAAATATCAAATTGATGTCAAAAGTGGATTTCTAAATTCGTATATAGTTGAGGATTTAATTGTTGAACAGCCCCTGGTTTTAAAAATCCCCATTTTTTTAATCCTGTCTTCAAACATTATAATGCTTTATATGGCCTAAAACAAGCTCCAAGAACTTGGTATGATATAGTTAGTTCATTTTTATATCAAAAGTTTTTACTAAATTCATAGTGGATACTAATCCTTTTATTAAAATTATTTCCAATGAATTTTTAAAAGTATAGATTTATGTTTATGAAATTAATGTCGGATCCTCTAGAAATTTTTTATTTACTAATTTTTTGGAATTGATAATGGTGAATTTGAAATGATTTTAATGGGATAACATAAATATTTCATTGGATATCAAAATTTTTAAAATAATAATGGTATTATTCTAAATGAAATTTAATATTATAAATTTCTATTTAAAAGTTTTTTTGGATAGTAATAATGGATGTGTTACACGTATGAGTACCACCTATAAATTGGATGCTGATGAAACTTGTAAATTAATGGATAAAACAAATTATAGAGGTATGATTGGGATTTTACTCTATCTTACTGCTAGAAGACCTGATATTATGTTCAGGGCATGCATGTGTGCTCATTTTCAAGCCAATATGAATGAGTCTCATTTAATAGCTATTAAAAGGATTCTTAAATATCTATTGTATACTAAAATCATTAGAATATTTTTTCCAAGATGATAATCATTTGATATAATAAGTTATTCGGATGCTGACTTTGCTGGTAACAAGTTATATAGAAAGAGCACCTCTGGAAAATGTAACATTTTGATCAAGTCACTAGTATCATGGTGTAGTAAGAAACAAAATTATGTTTCATTATCTACTATAGAATCTGAATACATAGATTCTGGTAGTGGTTACCAAATTTTATGGATGAATCACGTTTTACTAGAATATGTATTTAAATTCAAACTTGTGTTTATAAACTGTGATAATAAAAGTGCAAACTAACATCTCTAAATAACCAGTATCTCATTCAAGGACAATGATAATTTGTGGGAGACATCACTTATTAAAATATCATAATCAAAGAGGTGATATCCCTCTTGAATTTATTTACATTGAACATCAATTGGATGATATATTCACAAAGCCTTTTAATTATAAGAGGTTAAGTTTCATCAAACATGAGTTGGGTATGATATGTTGTTATATTTGGAACCTCAATTGTAGACCTCACCATTTGAACCTCACCGATCGACCTCAATATTAGAACCTCACCGATAGACCTCACCATTTGAACCTTGTAGTTTGACATCATTGTTAGAACCTCACCTATAGACCTCACCATTTGAACCTCACCAATAGACCTCACCTTTAGAACCTCATTGATTGACCTCACTGTAGAACCTCACCGATAGACCTCACCCTGAGAACATCACCATGGGACCTCACCATTATACCCTCACCATTAGACCTCAGCGTTAGAAACTCACTGATAGACCTCCCCATTAGAACGTCACCGTTGGACCTCAATATTGGACCTGCGGGTTGGACCTCACCATTCGAACCACACCATTGGACCTCACCCTTAGAACCTCACTGATAGACCACACCGTTAGAACCTCACTGATAGACCACACCGTCATAACCTCACTATTGGACCTCACCGTAGGACCACACTATTATACCTCACCGTTGTACCTCACCATTCGAACCTCATCATTAGACCTCACCATTAGGAACCTCATTGATAGACCTAAAATTTGTTAACATATCTATAGTTTATGTTTTCCAAACATTGCTTATTCTCTTTTAGAATCTAAAATGTTTTCTACATTACTTATTTCATATCCTATATTTTTTCAATCCCTAAATGCTTAAAATAATGAAAACCCAATATTTTGAACCACATATACTCTATCTAGAACCACATTCTCCCTATCCTTTGAACATATATTTATTCTGAAACCCTCGAACTGCTCCATATTGAAATGGAAATGTAGACGCGACCGTTGGTCAGGGATGAATGACATGCGCCAAATCCTAAGAGACCTCCAAATCAGTCCAGTAGTGGAAGCTATGTAGTGGATAACTGATCAATCCACATATTTATAAGAGGGAAATCATGGTGGAGATGTTACTATTATCAGAATGGCAGATAATGAGAAGGTATTTAATACTGAAGATATATGAAACTCTATGTTTGTTGGATGCTCTCCAAGAAACAATGGACCCTATTATCTGAAGATAATGAAGGACGTTTATGAATTTCTATGATTCGGGTAGTCTGAGGATGAGAATAGAATATCATTAATGGAATATTGAGTATGTGTAAGCATTTCCTCTCTTGAATTGGATGATCGTTTGATAATTCCACATGAAGGGATTTTTGATAACTACTCAAGATTGGTTCCTCGAACTACTGAATTATTATGTTATAATGAATCTCTAGTTGAACTAATATGGTATTGGATCCCTAAAAAAGTAATTTTTGTGGGAATAGAAGGAGAAGACATATTGTTGTTTGAATTTTTTCAGCATGTTTTGAGTCCAAGGAGAGGGCACATTACTGCCTTGAAATAACAGGATGAATTTATTTTGTATCTATTGAAGCATTGAATGATGATAAATTTGTGTTGGATGCTAATGATTCAATCAGAAGATATCAAAAATCCCAGTACCATGTCTAATGAATTTTTTCATTCTATATTTATATCCTTGATGTTGAAAGTAAAAGGAGTTGCATGTAATATAGATGAAACAGTTGTTATGACATGAAATTTATGCATCACCAAGTTAATTTTCATGTTTATGATGATCTACTGGAAACCTAAGAAAAAAATATGTGCAAATGATGAGGTTGAGCTATATGTGGAATTAAACCTAGTTAATCATCCTAAGTGTCCTATGTATAAGATAGATCTTGGTTGTAGTCCGATTGAATTGAATCCTATTTACATCGATGAAGAAGAAGAGGTTGTTGTTATGCATGTCACATAGGACTCTCCTATAGATGACTGGTTTGATCCTGACCTTCCTCAGACCCATATTGTATCTTTTTCTAAGTCAATACAACCCAAAAGGCTTCCTAGAAGGGAGATATATCTACGTGATAGTGATGTAGTGGAAAAAAATGAAGAACAACAAGATAAAAATGTCTTAAGAGTCATTATAACGACCTCATAGGAGGAAGATGACATTGAATCTTGTTAGGATGACATTGAGACAACTATTGGGGAAAGAGAAAAAAATGTCTAAGCCTCAGTCCTCTATTAAGACATACAAAAATGGTATAATGTGTTGATGAAGATGTTGCTGATTTGGTTGAAGGTGGAATTTCATTTGTAGTAGTTCAAGATTCTATGGAGGAAGTTGCAAAGGACTGTCCTAATGATGTAGTTGCACAAGGAGATACAATAGGGATGACTGAGGTTGATCTGCAGAATGATCCATTTTAGGGATAAGAACCTGTTGCTATATGGTCAATTTATGATTCTCAAGGGATAGAAGATTGGTCGGAAGATCATCTATTTGTGGTCATAGGCATAGAGTATTGAGATTCTGATTATGACCAGCCTATCCGTAGTCAACCAATTTCTTCTATTACAGAGACTACTATTGTGCATCTAGTATTACTTTTACCTCGAGACAATGTGAAGAAGGATGGTTTGGAATCATTGAAGTATGATTTCAAAAGGCACTTTGATGATAAATTTGTTGAGATAAAGAGAACAGTGTCCCTAAACTAAGAAGTGGTGGCATCTGCCTTAGAGATAGTTATTTCTTTCTGTCACTCAAATCAACATCATGAAGAGAAGGAGTGTGAGAATCAAGACAAAAACATTGCAAAATCTATGGATTTATTGAAACAGTCTATTGCCAATTTAGACTAATTTTTTTCTTCAAGGTTTCAATTGGACATAGATCATAGATATGTTAAGAGTTTGGTATGGTAGATTGTCACTGTGTTTGCGGACATTAATAATTCTATAGAGACACATGTAAGTTTCCTAGATGATAATATCAAATGGTTGATCAGTGGGCTGAAAATTTATTTTAAGGAGATAGTGGATTTCACTTTGGAACCTCTAAGTGCATCTTCTTCTTCATCATCCTCTCCTTTGGTTGATATAGAAGCCTTTAGGTTAGTCGTTTGAGAATAAGTGGAAACTTTCTCTAGTGCTAGTACCATAGAACCTCAGTGTATGACTCATGTTATTTCTAATACTAGAGAAATTCATAAACTTGTGGGAATTTATTTAAGGGAACCTATTCAAGATTATAATTCCATTAAACAAAAAGTCGATTTCTCTTTCAAAAGGTTAAACACAAATCATCATACGGATGGTCACTTTAAGCTACAGTTGGAGAACATGAGGACACCCATGTCACTCATGTATTTAAAGATCATGTTAATAGGCTTAGAGAGGTGAATCCTAACTTAGAGAGATTCATAGTGAATAAGGATGATTTTATCTCATCCAGGGAAAGAGGAAAAATAATTATTATAGATTTTAGAAATCTTTTTTTCCTTTCCTCCATGTCGACTGTACTCCCATCATTGTTCCTCAAGCCTTGGCTTTTTCCTCACCTGCATCAGGTTCTACCGATATTGCACCAATGATGACTCCTGCATAGGCCATAAGAATCTTAATCTCAATGATTCTTTAGAGATATACACACTATAGGTCTATTGATTCCACTATAGTAGCTCCTTGAACGTTGCATGATATCATACCTAGGAATATCCCCCATATTTAGACCCTGACTCCTCATCATCAATAGCCAAATCTCCATTGGACTTATCTGATGTCAATTGATGGTGGTATTTCATAGTTGATAGGTATCTTTTGTATACCTTTTGTATCTTGTGTAATTTCTTCAATAATAATAAAACCTCGTTTTATCTCTTTTATCTTACATTATTTTTGTAAATCAAAAGGGGGAGAAGTTTTAAGTTTCCAGAATCATTGCATGTACATGCTATTTATTTTGGGGAGAAGTCTTAAGATCCCCAAAGCTACCCAAAGGTGGAGAAGTTTTTTTGTTACATATAAATTTTTTATATATACAATATTTGTATTTTCCACAGTAACCATGGTTCCATTTTAATTATACACATCTTAGAAGATATTAGAAACAGTGCTTAACCCTGATTACGAAAATCATTACATAATCTGTGATAATCAAAAATTGGAAGATTGCAGTAATAAATTGTTTCGATAACCCCAAATCATGATTCATTTATGTGATAATTATATTTCTTCTATAGAATAATCATGTTTCATTAATATTTATAATTTCTATCTATTGATATCTATGTATCTTAAATCTCACAGTTCTATTGTTCAATATTACAGTGCAATGGTCACCGATGAAAAGGATACTGATACAAAGGTCACCTATGCCATGGTCAATGACACAATGGTCATCGATGCAATGGTCACCGAGGAAAAGGTCACAGATGCAAAGTTCACCGATGCAAAGGACACCAAGGAAATGGTTACCGATGCAAAGGACGCCGATACAATGGTCACCGATGGAAAGGTTATAGATTCAATGGTCACCAATACAAAGATCACAGATACAAGGCTACCAATGAAGGTCACCGATGCAAGGATACCAATGAAGTCTATCCATGAACCTACTATTCAATCCAACCATTTTGAAGTAAACAGTTACCTGTCTACCGTTTCTTACCCTTCCATGGATTTTCAAATTCTTAAAATTATTATAACAGTCAAATTTGGTAAATTTGATGCATTTTTAATTAATTAATACTGATTGTATACATATCAAGAAACTATATCTATGGTTGGTACGAGGTACGAGGATGGTTTCACAAGGTCTACTATTTCCTATTATCAGACCTCAAATATAAAAGAGTGGAATGAGGAAGAAACTAGATGTACTGAGATGACAAAATAAGTGATAAACAAAAAAGGAATGTATGAGAAAGAGCATACATCCTAGATCAAAGAGAACAAGGAAGAACCATTCGACACGTACATTGTGAACCAAAGAACCTCAAACAAATCATTTCGGGGGAACTAATTCAAGGTAGCCTTATGCGCTTCATCAAATCACAATCAATAAAAGAAGCACAATACTCAATTTCTGAATGCTAGAACCTAGAGTTATGAAACTCTATTTGGAGGAGAACTCCTAGAGACAGAATCAGACTAGAAATTCTTCATCCCAAAGAGTCAAGATATGAACTGCATACAAATTGAGATTTCTAAACTCAATCTCAAAATTTTAGCTCTATTGTGTTCTTTCATTTTACATTTCTGAGGAGTTTGTGTGTCTGTCTGTTACACACACTGTATCTTGTTCTTGAACTGCAGGATACTGAAAATCCTCACATAAAATTCACCTAAATATTGTTTCCCATGTATATCTATGTAAGAGACCATGTCTGGTCTGTATTTTTTATTTTTACCACGAAGAATTGTGTTAGATGGAGTGAACCCTGTACAGTTTGTGAAAACTGTTGTAAATCCCGATATAGGTTATGTGTCATGTTTATTGTTAATATAAACTTCTTGGTGGCAGGTTAACACTGTGTGGGGACTATTATGTCTCAGCATGAGACTAAATGTATTTTTTCACTCTAATGTGTATTATATATTTTGATACTCTGTTTTATCTATTATATGCTTCTCATTCGTTTCTAAAGTATTATTTTTTTACTTTGACTATGATAGTTAGTTGTGCTTAGTGTGTGTATGTGTTTAATTTAGTAAACATGTTTCAAAAGTTGAAGAACTATTTAAAACTAATTCAACTGAGGACTAATCAACCATTGAGAAACGTGTTGACCAAGTACACATTTATATCTATAAAACCATAATTAACATGTCTGCTTCATTTTTGGGGGATCATTATAATAATGTTTTTACCAGAGATTTTAAGTAGGAACTCAATTCACCCCCTCTTGTTATTACACTCTGAACAACATTTTAAATGAATTAATATAACATTATTTGGAGATGATGTATCTATGAAAAAATGTTTTCAGGACAGACATAAGTGAGATATTATGTCCTCAATCATTTTTTTGATGTAAAGAAGTTTTCCAAAGGTGTCGATTAGGGTATTGTAGTTTAAGGGATTTTGGGGGAGTATTATTGTACTAGACATGTAGTTGTTACTAGATTATTATGAGGTGTGACTTTAGAGAGAATAAAGAACCATTATGAAACCTTATCCTTTGTAGTATGAAACAATGTACACATATAAGAGACTTAATTATACTGGACCTTAATGGGGTGTTCGATCATGAGGTTGGTAGGTCGGGAAACGATCTTCAACACATTCCAAAACAACATGTAGAGTGCCAATCCTACCGATATATGGGGAAAATATAATTATTTTAGGTCACATCGATAGACATGTGATGAGGTAGTAGAGGTAATGGACATGGATCAATGGGGATAGAGCACTCTTATAATAAAGGTGGTGCTAATCAGGGGATTAAAACAACAAGACATGGAAGAGGGGAATGATAGTTACATGCAGTGTAGCCTACACTTATGGATAATGAGGATGGTCCATTGATAGTGAATGGTAATATTCTAGCCACATATATTATAGCTATTGTGTTATTTAATATTGTATCATCTCATTCCTTTATATCTAAATAAAATGTTAATGGTTTGGTCCTGGAGGCAAATTTAATGAGAGTAGGAATGAATATCGACGCACCATTGGGAACACGGTCTAGAGACATCTGCCTACGCATGGTATGTTCACAATAGATAAGGGAATATCAATTTCGGTGGGATCTCTAAATTCTTGATATGGAAATCTTTGACCTAATTTTGGGTATAAAATGGATAGTCATATAATAGTACCACATAGACTTTTATTGTAGGAGAGTTACGTTTACATCTCCAAAGGGTGACCGTTTCATTCAACATTGATAGTGGGATATGTAGGTCCAATTAATCCACAAAATGGAGAGACAAAAACCAAATATGCTAGTGTATATCTTAATGCTGGTGGGGTCAAGGATATATTTCCTACCACTAGTTGTAGAATTATTTTAGGAAGTCTTTCCTGATGACTTCTTAGAGATACCACATGAGGGAGATGTAGAATTCACTATTAAGCTCATATCTATGACTAATCTAATATATATTCCTCCATAAAGATTGTATCTGACTGAGAATAGAGTTCTCATGTCTAATATGTTCTAGATTGGTGATAATGGATTTATCCATCCAAGTATTTCTCCTTTTTATCAGATCTATTGTTCACAGTGAAATCAAAAGTGATTTTATGTGTTTTTGTCCATTAGAAAAATTTAAAAAAATGTCAATGAGGAACTGATATGCTCATCCATGTATTGATGATCTATTTGACAATTTGAAGGGATATTCTGTGTTCTAAATGATCTATTTGAGATATGGTTATCATCGTATGAGAGTAAAAACTTATAATATATAGCGTATTGCTTTCAGGAGAAGGTATGGCCTTTATGATTTTGTCATAATGTTATATGGATTGGGAATTTTACCAGCAGTGTTTAGTAAATTCATGAATAGGATCTTTCACCCGTTTGTAGATAATTATATGGTGTTGTTTTTGGATGACATCATGGTGTAGTTCGAGACTCATTAAGTTCATTCCCAACATACTAACATCATCTATGGTAAATTGATGTAACATCGACTATATGCCAATCCATCTATGGGGTAGTGTTGGATTGCCCTTGTAGAACATGTGGGGAACATAATCTTAGAGGAAGGTGCTTTAGTAGACATGGTGTAGGTTCCGGTATTGTTCTCGTGGGAGAATACCAATAATTTTTTTGACATAAATGTTTTTTTTGAGATTAGAGGGATATTATAGAAGATTCATCCATGAATTTTCTTATTTGATAGTTATGCATTCGAAATATACCAAGAATGGGATATTGAATTAGTGAAGGAAATCATATGATAATGTTTTTCAAATATCAAATATTTTGTTTACAATGAATCCATTTTTGATACTACATGAGTTAGATGGGGAGTAAACAATTTATTGTGTGATCGTACACAGAGTTGTGTTACACATGGGGATTAATCTATGGTGTATGAGTCTCTATAGTTGAATCCACTTGAATGTAACTACCCTAACCCAACCTCAAACTAAAAAAATGGATTATTATCTTATGTTATAGTGAAAATAACTTTTTTTAGAAATGTATATAGTTTAAACAAATCACAAGATCTTGAAGTATATATATTCATAGCATGATTTGAATCGTCATCAGTGGAGATGGGTAGAGTATATCCATAAATTTGATTTTGAACTAGTATATATTCCCATAAAGAAAATCATGTGGATGATTCTGTGAGTAAGAAATCTCAGACTCATTTGGTTTAGGATTTGGGTACTGAGTTGGTGATGATAAATATTTATGATGAAATGAATGAGGTGGATCAGAAGTGTTTGGAGAAGATGAATCTAGTTCAGTTGCAGTTGGGTCTACACTTTAGAGATTGATCAAGGACTGAAATTATGAAGAACATGAGATATTATGCTTGGTTTAATGATTTAATTGTGGGTAGAAACATTTGAATTGGTTGATAGTTGAGGATGAGATCATCAATGTGTTGTATCATGTTGAGATACCTACGAACATATGGGAATAGATCATGATATAATTCAATACCTCTAGGTTAGTGGTGCATCGAATTGTGACAAAATTTATTGTGACCTATGATGACTATTATGTTGGATAGGCCTGAAAAAAGAAATATTAGGGTTTGTGAAGAGACGGTTCACCTATCTGCAGGTGAAGGAAAATCATGAACGACTTGGAGGATTGTTACATCTGTTTCTTATTATGGTATTGAATTTGGACGATGTGATAAGGAATTTTGTGTTGGGACTTACTAATACACTTTGGAAGAATTTTCCTATTTGACACGTTATGTATTGAATGAAAATGGTACATCATTTCATGAATATAATATAATAAATTATATTATCTATATTTGGTAATAATTATGTTCATGAAATAGTTCATCTACATGGGGTGGAATGTGATATTGTTTTAGATCAGGATTCAAATTTTATAATACCTTTCTACCATGTCTTATAGAAATATCTCAGTACACATGTTTTTTTGTGTATGTGTTTATATCCATAAAAATATGGGAATTCAGAGTGTACTATATTGTTTTTTGAAGATATTATATGGGAATGTGTGTTTGACATTGGTGGGTCCTGGGAGAAGAACTTGGATTTAGTGGAATTTTTCTAAAACAATAGTTATAAGAAAACTATAAAGATGGAACTATACAAGGCTATTTATGGTAGGATATATATATCACAACTATGCTAGATGAAGGGTGGTAATTCATGTTTTTAGGGACTAAGTCTCATGAAGGATAAATTGGAGAAGGTACAATTGCATAAACAATGGATGACTATTGATCAAATTTGGAATAAGTTGTTTTTTAATAGATGAAGATGACAAATATATTTTATACAGGGAGAAAATGTTTTCCACCAGGTTTATCCTTGGTTGGTCTACCAACGGATATGAAGGAATGGTATGTTGGAACCTAGGTTTGTTGGACTGTTTTTGGTAGTGGAGAGAATCGTTCTGGTGGCCTAACTATTGGCAATTTCATGGAAATACAATGATATGATCGGGGTCTTCTATGTTTCATATGTAAAATGACATCACCCTTAACCTTCTCCTGAGATCGATCTAGATGTTGTTGACCAAGATATAGATGCATCCATTGATGATCCACTAAAACATTTTTTGGATCATTGTGAGAATTCTCTATTGGGAAAGATTGTGATGACAGTTCATGTGTTATTGAAACATAGACATGTGCCACAAGAATCAATGGAATGAGAATCAGATATAACATCTCAATGGACAGATCCTTTTTTCTCAAAATATTATGAAATCAGGTGTTTATAGCTTGAGGTAGATCAATTATGATGTGGTGATATTTTTGGATCATGGCAATTTATGGAGTTATCTCGAGCATGGTTACATATTTTTTAAGAACATTTTATTGTATTTATGACTTATGGAACATTTGGATTGTGATTTAATAGAAGTTTTATGAAAAGTGGATGTGCACGGGTGACACAAAGATAGAGTAAACCATGATCCCAAACTCATGTAATAGTGTTACCATAAATAGTGATGTCTACACAGTTGGCATACCATTTACCTAACTGTGTTCACCTACCACGAAAACCATATGCACAATTTTTAATCCCCGAAAACTTATTTTATAAATCCCCAGAACACAAAACGCATGTCCTATCCAACATAGACATGTGAAGATACATTTCTGGGTAATTATAGTGATTTATAAAGGGAATTCAAGGTTTTCTAACAGCATTTCATCAAGATTTGAATACATAATCAATGATCTACTCTTATCATGGTAAGTGGATTTCATCCCGATTCTAACCTTGTTATTTCATATATATTTCCTAAATCTTATAGTTGAGTTTATCCACTATTAATTTATAGATAACTATATTTATTGACACATATATCAAGGGTTTCATATAGAGCTCTAGATTGATTATATCTTTACATACAAGATCTTGATTTAGGGATTTAGATCCGGAAGATATATCTACATCATTGTGTTTTTTAAATTTTGGGTATTTCCACTAAAATAATTCCCATCACCAATTTAAGGTTTGTGTTAGAAAATATAATTTCAATAGTGTTGGATTTGATCTAAGTATGAAAATTGTTGATATATTTGGCATTATTTATCAACTAAATTTCCAAATTGGTGTAATTTTGTTTATAAATTATTTCATCTATGAATTGTGCAATTAAATGATTAATGTAGGAATTGATCATCGGACTAATGATATTTACTATTGTAAAATTAATTTGGGAAAATTGATTTTGATATTTTTGGGTGGTGATCAATATAATTATTATGGGGATTAATTATGACATATTGAATTTTCTAGATTTAGAAGGCTAATCATGAATTAATTACATTCATTAAAATTATGATCTAGATAATAAATTTTTGAACTAATTATGATGAGTTATCAATTTAAATTATATAATTAATTTTATATAATTAATTATTCAATGTGAATTGTGTTACTGATTAATTATAGTATGAATTAATTTATGGGATTGTTGTACTTAATTTATTAGGATGTTAATTAAGTATAATGATCTATTTATCTACTTGATTAATTATTAATGGAATTGGTGAGGATAATTAATTATATATTAATTATGATATAATGAATTGGAATTTGGTTATCCTTTATTGAGTAGTATAAATGGTAAAATTTAATTTGTACATGTTAGAAAAGTAATGGTAACATTGTCATTTAATTGATAAGTATAAATGTTAATGTGGTCATTGAAATTATGAGTACTGTAATTGAAACATGGTAATTCTATTAGGAATTATAAATTGATTCATGATAATTTTACTTATGAGTAATGAATTAGGAATATGGTCATTCTATTTAGAAATGTGAATGGTAACATCATCATCTTACTTATGGATTTTTTATTTGTAACATGGCCATTTATTTTTTAATTTAAAAAATATTATTAAATATAAACAGAGATGTGGCCTACCATTAGAACACCTAGATCTATGGAAGGATTCAAATCAGGTATTCGGATATCGTGTCATCATTTAATACTTTAACCTCCATCATGATTTGAATTATGTATAAGATATGTTATTTCCAAGGGAACACTTCGATCTTCTACATGATCTGAAGATATATAGAGGTAAAGGTAACCATTGGAACTATTGAGTTAATATGATTAAATATATAATATATTATAATGTGATAATTGATTTATTGATGAATTATATTCCTTTCATTATAGAACTTCTAACTCTATCGTCTGTCTAGAGTTGTTTTAGACAATATTTGTGGTGGCCTACATATTTGTTCTAACACCCTACTCAGGCTACCTGATCAATACTCAGATAGACTATACTACAGCAGGATAGGTTAAGGGAATGAAAACTATTCTAGATTTCTGATTGGTTTTGGAATGTGATTGATGAAATTAGATTTGGTTCTCTCCCCACTTGGGAATAAATAATGTATTTTTTTTATTTCCTTTTAGGGACATTGACAATTATATCGATAGAGCTTATTTTCCATTTCAGTATAATATTTTATTTTTTGTTTTGGATATCATATGACATCGGGATTATTTTGGTAACATAGTCTTCTAATATTTTTTATTTTCTCTATTGGTCATTATTGTTATAAAAAGAGGGTATTGTCTTTCCTTGACATATTTATCATACCCTTGCTTCTAAGTGGTAGCCTCTTGCATATGGGGGGTGGGGGGGTACACTTGCGATCATGTGGCCAACATCCCCGTGGCACCATAGTGTTCCTCCTGGGTCTAGACGTTACACCAATATGTACATATTTTTATAAAATTTCGTGAATTATATAGAATGAACAATTTTTATTAGAATTATAAAATAAAACACTCAATATAAGATTGTAAGGACTATTGTTACATGAAAAAACCCTAAAAATTATTGAATGACTACATATTAAACATTTTTTAAGATATATTGACTAATGGGACTCAAAGTGAATGATTTTTCATTAAAAAAAAGAAATTAATGGACAACTTCCATGACCTGTGATAATTTATTAGAATTATCCATTTATTGGGAACATTAATACGACTTTATATAATTGTGGTTCATGAAATATGAAGTTAAATTTTTTAACTAAACCAATTAAATTATATATTTAGTAAATTTTTTAATATATATAAACTCACAAACTTATCACCTGAACCATGATTACATTTTTTATATTTCATCATTTAATATTTTTCTATTGTATAAAGTGATAGAAAAATATAATAAAATGAGATCATTTTAGAATTAAAATTTTTATATCCTAGATCTTTTAATATATTAATATGTTTTCCACAAAAACACACATTTAATAAGTTTTCTATATTTTTATTTAAATTACTTTCATTACTAAACTATCTTTTATAGTCACTAATATCAATATGTTTATTATAAAAAACTCATTTCAACACCATCCATTATTCAAAATTATTCCTAGAATGGTTATACATCTACTATTTCACAAATTCCATTACATTCACTAATTAACAATATCAATTCCTTTATAAATGGATTCCTATATTAATTTTCATTCACGAATAATAATTCTATTTTGATCCTCCATCATAATTCCATCTTGTTACAATTAAAAAATACAGAATTAATCATCCTTAATAAATTATGGAAGCATCATTAATAGATAATAATAAATAATTATAACAAAAAATATTAATACACTATATTATTAAATTGTTAAATATAATGATAAATCCATTTGACAAAAATATATATAAATATATCCATATACTTATTCCCATCAATAGTGGGAAATAAATACATTTGTGTGATATAAATTATTTTATAATTGTTTCACTAATGAATAAATTACAGGGATGCATATTGTAGATAATCATATATGACCCATTAAATACCATTATAGACTATTAATAGTAAATATATTATATAAAAACCCTTGAATATCCATTCGATGATTTTAAAACTGAATAAAGGCATGATTTATGATGGTAATTGGAATAAAAAAATTATAAAATGATATGTTTTTTGCAAAAATTTATTTGATAATTTCTTTGTTTTCTAGTATGTAATTTCATTTGGTTTGGAGAATTCTTATTGGATTTTTTGGTCTTTTAATTATGAAAATTCTGATTAATATTTATTTAATGATGTTTGGTTATTATGTCTTTATAATTTTATTTTACAATTAATTAATATCTAGTTTACTTTGGGTCATGTAATTTATGGAGTTTATGTTTTAAGGATCCCTAGAATATTATTTTTCATTGAATAATTATATTTATTTTCAATTAAAAAGATATTTCACGATTTATTTTGAAAATAATGTAATTAATTTATTTGAATTCAAGGGATGAATTCTCATAATGAAATTTTAAACTATATTTTTTGTTTTGAATATCATGGGAGTAATTGAAAAAATTTATTAATATTATAAAAATGTATTGGGACATTAGGATAACAATTATGACTACATATTTATGATTTTCAATGATTTCATAATTATAATAATAGAGTGTTATTGGTTTTAATATTGATTTAAATTGGATTATCATGGACTTGCGTAGTCCTATAGAAGAAGATTATTTTTGGGAAATAAAATTCAACTGGGAAACTGACCAGGGGCTCTGTTGGAATGATGCAGTGGTATATATATAGATGAATTAATATAAAAATTCATCATGGTGAGATCCATATAGAAAATAAATTTCATATTTTAGTAGTTTATTAAATATATTATTCATAATTTTATTTGGTTAGTTGATGATGAAAGTTTTAATGTGTCAATATTTAAATTAAAAGGCACCTGGGGAAAACAATTATTGTCATTCCTGGACTTTTATAGTCAAATAATGATTTATATTGATGAATTTATTTTATTTTTAGATTTATTTTTATTAGTTTATAATAATTTATATATATAGTTATGTCATTTGGTGATATTGTATTTATATATATCTCTTGAACGTTTTACTGAGATGAATTTTTTTTTGTAATAAATGTTAATTGTGGTCACATGGAAAAATATTTTATAAAAAATTGTTATATATATAATCTGTTATTAAATATATTTCTGTGTTATTTAATGTATCTAATGCACTAATAGGTCACAAAACATTTAATTTTTATGTCTCTTGAAAAATATGATATATGGAATTTTAGATAGTTCTTAATGGTCCCAAAAAAATAAATGAGTTCATACAAATTCTATGAATAATTTCTTTTTCTTTCTCAATCATCAATACATCATAATTATAGAGATTAATAGGGCCATTTAATTACTAAAATAGTTTTTTAACTCATGGATAGATATATTCATAGGGTCAAACCACTATTTATCAATACATTCCCCCAATTCATGAAATATTCATAACTACATTAGAGGTAAAACTATGAACAATTGATAATTAATTAGATTTTTCTTATATGTTTGGTAATACAGAATGAGTCTTTTTATTGAAAGAATCAATAAATTGAGTATAAACAGGGAATTTAAAAAATATCTTCTAGGTACATTGTATTAGTACATTCAATTTTATTTTTAATTTATTTATTCTTTATTGATTGATTATGATCATAAAATGACTCAATTATTTTTCTAATGAATGTCAATTTTTTCTTTAAAATTAGTATTTGGGATAAAAATATTTAGTTTCAAAAAAAATGCATCGTAATTTATAAATTATTTGTGATGAGGTTATTAGTTAATATATATTTAAATTTTGTTTTTGAATTTGGTCATACTCAATATTTTTTTGGAAAATATCATATCATATAATATGATAAATTTGATATCATTTAGAACAGCATTTTCGGAATGTGATAATAGTAAAGTGGAAACTCCATTCCTGTCATAATAATGTTGAGTATTATGAGTTAACTATTGAAATAGGATATAACACATTTTATGAATTAAAACTATAATTTCATTGTATAAAATTAAGTTTTTTTTATTTTATTTGAAACATAGAATGTGTATATTTAAATTAAAATTTAATTTTCATTATCAATTTTCAAAATTTAGTGTCTCTATTTTTTCGTTATTGTAGAATTTTTTGTTGAATTATGAATAATTATATTTTTTATAATGTTAAAATTTTAAGGGAAAACATAATATTTAATGATATTTTGAAAGACTAAATTGTTTTTTATAATCAAAATATTTATAAACTGAAATCTATTTGGTGGTTATTTTAAAACGAAAATTAAATTTTTATGATATCATGGATTTTGATATGGTGGTTTTAAATAATTTTATAATATAATGTTGTGGATAAAAATATATTCCTATATAATTTTTATTATCACTATATTATTTAGATATTATCATTAATGTATATATATTTTATTTATTTATTATAACGTACTATATTCACAATCACCCATAAAACATGATCATTATTAGTTGTAGATAAATTATTTTTCATTTTACGTAGAATTGAAATATCTCATGATTTAATATCAATGTGTTGGATATCCATGAGAAATATATTGGGAGGGTTTAGTGGTTTAGTAATTATTAATTATTAAATTATTAAACTTAGATTAGATACCATCATTTTACCCCTTTGGGTGAGATATCCTTAATTTTTTATCTATTACAATATTGTATTTAGGTTTTTAGATACAGTAGTTTTTCATTATACAGATTTTTTAGGAAATTTATTGATTTTTTTGGAAATTCCAACTCTAATGTATTTACTATTCAATTAATATTATTTTCTAACCTCTTTTAAAATGTGAACATGATTTTATTCATGTGGAACTACATTAAAAAATCCATCTTTCAATTCCTAGATATTCGGTTGTCAATATACATAATAAAATAATAATTTATAATACATGTTACTATTCTTAATTTTGAATAAGGGAACTTTTACTTCTCATAGAACTATTGGAAATTTCCAATTTCAATAAACTCATTTGGGTAATTATAATAATTTTTTTTGAGAACGTGATATAGGTTCTTAACATAAATACCTCATAATAGCTACACATACAATACATGATTTTTTTTCAAATTCATCCATTAACATTCATTTGATAAAAAAATATTAAAATAAATTATCTCACTCAAGAGATATGATTATAATTTATTTAATAACTTAAAACTCATATATCCATGATAGAAGGGAAAAATAATTTTAAAAATTTATTATAACATCCCCGACCTGGAAGCCAATAAACTCGTGCTCCGAGCCTAGTGGTTAAATGACCTTATGCACACCTCCCCGTGCACCAAATGCTGACGACAAGCAGTAGGGGTCTATGAAGTCAACTGGGGAGACTATACCCCCTTTTTATCAGAGTAATCCACAACATAATTAAACCAAGTAGCGGAAACAATAACCAATATCCATGGAGCATGTATAACAATCATTTCCCACAATAAATATTCCATGTCATACTAAAAGTGCAAGAGTGAAGAAAAGCCCAAAAATAATGACAACGACCAAACCCCCCAAAGTTGTCCCAACTCCATGTTCGAATCCTCCACCAAATTCTACCCATGTCCAGTCACTATCTAGTAACGACCTTTTCCCTTCTCCTGACCTGTAAACATGAAGTCTGCTCGGGTACCCAATGGCGGCCCGAGCAGGGTATGAGTACAACTCAGTAGGCCGCCACCAATGGTGATTACAAAACATCCAGTATGAACATGTAGTCTATGAAAAAGGAATATGAATGATAATTTCCAAAAATTATTTAAGGTTCTATTTACCAGTTTAGAGCCAAGCCATTTCCATTTCCATTACCATTCATTACTCACCAATTATCACCATTTACCATTTCATCAAATTTCCATGGTTTAATCACATAAATTATGTTACATGGGTCTAAGGCCAACAATCACATGCAAGAGGGTAAACACATCGTTATCCTATCTCACTTGGAATAACCGTTTTTTGAAACCATACCCTCACCTCGAAGCCTGAGTTTTGGTGGATGCAACCATTTGGAGAATAGATCCTCAGTCGACTTTCATAAACCGTGCATTTAGGGTGGAGTTTAGAACCACAGTGTTCACTTGACCTGTGGGCATAGATCCTCATGTAATACCCCACTCTACGAAGCCATGTGCACATGCATATATATAAGTAACCATCAACCATTAAAACCATTGGCCTTTGGAAAACATTGTTCACAACAACCCACATGGGAATCCACATCATTCCTTAACCCATTAACACATTACCATTTCACATCATTTAACCATTCAACCAATTCCCATGTGTTATGCCTATCTCACTAATAATTCAACATTTAACCCATAATCTATCCCATTATGGTCATTAATTTGTTTAAAATTTACCCATTTAACCCATTCATCATTCCCATGAATCAACCATTTAACCCATTCCACTTTAACCCTTAGGTTATTACCAAGTCTAGGTGCATCACCTAAATTCTATTCCCTGTTCAACCAATCATGCCAACATATTTATCAAGGGCTCTACAATTCATTACAACAAGTTCACTTGTTTAATATCAATCCCTAATTCCGGGAAAAGCCGGCTCATCCCATGGATGGCCCCAATTAGGTCAAGTCTATCCCAACACATCCCATGGGGATCATGAGGGTCCCCATTTTACATTTTAAACACCATTATTACCATACATTACAAGGTTATCCAAAACATAACCAAAGGAAAGAAACAACACAACTAAACATGCACAAATACCTAAATAACTCTGGGATATTACATGTAGACCACCTACATGCAAACTATAGTTGAACGCAATCTCAATCGAGTCTTTACACATCGATCCAACCATACTTTGTAGATTCAACCAAAAATTCACCCAAAAGTTAGGGTTTTAGAGCATCGGAATGAGAGGGTGAGAAGATACAAACCCTAAACCAAAAAGAGAAGCATGGATGGGATTACCCATTCCTGGAGCTTCGATCTGCAACCAACGACACCAAAAATGCCTTAGAATAGAAGGATATCAGTCGTTTGGAGCCTTTGGGAGATTTGGTTGGTGTCTAGGTTGGAGAAAAAGTAAATGATAGGAAATCCTGAGTGTGGTTTTAATGCCCGGAGTGGAGAACTTGCAATATTTTTCAACATTAAGCGGCCGCTGGGTTTGTCTTCACGGTTTGGAAAACCATACGCAAACCGTGTGCAAGCCACTGTCCGGAGGAGGAAGGGCCACAGGATTTAGCCCCATGGTTTGGAAAACCATGCACAACCCATGTGCAGGCTTCTGTCCGGAGGAGGAAGGGTTGCACGGTTTAGCCCGGGCAGGCCGCACAGTTTACCTGGTCGTGCGCAGGTCGTGCTCCCTGGCCTGTCTTGCCCAGATTTCCTTTCTTCCTTGCCCCAATCCCCCATAACACCCTCAATTCCTATCACACCTAAAGGAAACATTTTAAATCCCCAAAAACACATGGTTCAACCCAAAACACAATAAAAAAATACCTTTCTAAAAACTGGGATCTTACAACCTCCCCACCTTATAACGGGTTGTCCTCGAGGCGATTTCCAAAGCCTCATTGATCCACCGAGAAGAGTTCGGGCCATTGAGCCTACATATCTGATTCCTGCTCCCATGTTTCTTCCTGAACATTCCCATGATGTCATAGTTCTCGCACTAATAGCACAACCTTGCTTCGCAAGACCTTTTCACTATGATCCACCACACGGATCGAAGGCTTTTCAAAGGACGCATCGGCCTCAAGTTACACATCCTCAACATCAACCAAGTGACATGGGTCAGGGTGATACCATCGCAACTACGACACATGAAACAGATCATGCATCCCACTATACTATTGTTGAAGAGCCAATTGGTAAGCCACTAGTCTTATCCTCTCCACAATCTCAAAATGTCCCATATACCTTGGTGCCAACTTACCCTCTTTTTGTATCTGATGGTGACCCAACCTTGGAGAAACCCAAAGGAACACTTTATCAGCCACCCCAAACTCAAGATGTCTATGCCTCCGATCTTCAGATGACTTCTGGCTACTCTAATCCATAGCCATTCACTTCCTGATTGAATTAACTCTCTCTGATGTCTCCTGCACGAGACTTGGTCCCAACAACTCAGATTCACCGGCCTCTATCCAACACAACGGAGATCTACAAGGACTCTCGTAATGTGCCTCAAATGGCACCATCTGAATCGTAGCCTAAAAACTGTTGTTGAAGGGAAACTCAACTAACGATAGGTTCCTCTCCCAAGAACCACCAATGTCCAAGACACAAGCTCTTAAAATGACTTCCAACACTTGGATCGTACGTTCCGACTTCCCATCTGTATGCGGGTGGGAAGCTGTACTCAAAAACACCTAAGTACCCATTACCTTCTAAAACCCTTGGCAGAAACACGATATGAAACATTGTTCTTTGTCCAAAACTATGGTTTTCGGAACACCAGGAAACCTCACTATTTCCTGAACGTACATCTCACCCAACTGGTCGACTTTAAAGGTCTCCTGAATCGGTAAGATATGAGTCACTTTCGTTAACCGATCCCCAACCACCCATATTTCACCATTCGTCCATGACATCCTCGGAAGTCCCACGACAACATCCATTGATACATAATCCCATTTCCATTTGAGAGTGGGAAATGGGTTTAACAAACATCCCAGGAATTGATGCTCGACCTTCACTTAATGACAGGTAAGGCACCATTGCACAAAGCCCGCAACATCTTTCATCATTCCAGGCCACCAAAACTGCATTCGGAGATCATAGTACATCTCGGTCAAACTAGGATGCACTTCCCACTTTGATGCATTGAACTCACTCATCAAATCATCCCGCACACACTTTGCAACAACCACACGATCATGAACACGAACAACACCATCCACGCCGACAGCCCATCCAGAAGGTATCTCCCCACCTTTAAGATTTTCCTTCATGATCAAACACTCAGGATCCTCAAGCTGACTCTAACAGCCCGAGATTTAATGAAAAATAATCTTTATAATTTTATTAATGTCTTGTTTTGTACGCTACACAAAGAGGAGCTGGCACAACACGCATCTTTGACTTACCTTGCATTACACGCAATCGCAACCTTCCTCGATAGCGTGCGTAGTACACAATATTGAGTTTCACGAAACAATGATATGCTATTAAAATATTATTAAAACTAGCCGTTATGAATAGAAATAACCACTTTTTAAATTTTAGAAATTTTAGCTCTCAAAATGGACTTCATTTTTGGATTCAGAGTATCGAATTTAGCCTAAGGTGAAATTTTGGTACTTTTTGGATAACTTTCATATTCTGATGAATAGTGAAAATTACTAAATTATAATTAAAAACAACTTTTTAAACGAAATATTTAATAGTGATAAATTATTAATTTGAGTGGTTTTAAAGTATATTTAGAATATATTTTTACAATTTAATACAATTTTGGTCATTGAATGTAATTTCACATTTAAACCAGACATAATCAAGTGTCAATCTTTTGACAGATATTGTTTCTTAAAAACACGCTATTTGTTTTAACAGCGGGATTTAATTATAAAATTAATTAATGCAACTACTATGTTATGAATTTGGTAAAATAGACTTTATTTTTGAATTCGGAATATGAAATATAGCTTAGGATGAAGTTTTGGCATTGTTCTGAAAAACATCAATTTTTGATGAATAGTGAAACTACTAAGTGGTAGTTAAAAAACTGAATTTTTCATAAAACTTAATTTTACCGCTTCTGTGAATGGAATTTCAAAAATCTGAGAGATACGGTTGATGTCAGTAAGTAAAATGTGGTTCAATGAGATGAAAATAATTTTTGGTGAATAGTAACTTTTTACTTTTATTTACCACGGTTAAAAGTAAATAGGATAATTAAGGGTAAGAATGATATTAATATTATCATAACACATGTCCTAATTCTATTGGACAAGTGTATATCGACCAAAAACAACCTTAAGTGTAAAATAGTATCATTTATGCCCACTTGAATTAGATTAGGACATTTATTATTATTTAATTCAAAGAAGAGTTAAAAGAGTTAAAATCAAAGTATATTTACTATAACATTTTTAATATAGTGTTTTACATAAGATAAATTCGATTGTAAATATTCATTAGAAAGATAAAAAGATTTCCTACATTATGGTATTTTATTTGTAATTTTTAGACATCAAATAATGTAATTTATTTATGACACAAATATGATGCAGTAATTATCTTATTAATGAAATATTGACATAATTGATGTTATAAACACCAAAATAAATGTTATTTGAGACTTTTTATGAATTCCACTAATTTTCTAGGTTATTATGATATATTAGTGTTGATTTAATAAACTTTTTTCGAACATATAATTCTGTTATGACTTTCACAAAAATCATATATCAAATAGTGTCAAAATTGACACAAAATAGTTTTTAAATCAAATATTATATTATTAATTTTTATTTTATTCCTAAAAATCTAAGGTTCAGCCAAATGACTTAGATAAGGATATATATATTAATAATAAACAACTTTGGGTTCGTTTGGCATGTTATAGTAAGTGTATTAACCATATAGTGTAAGAAAACAAAAAGACACGGTAAAAGTTAAATTATTTACCTTAAAGTTAAATCTAATTGATAAGGTTAAAATAATACCCAAAACTTGTCTAAATCCTATTGGATGATAGTATTTCGACCCATACCCACTTTAGCTTCGAAATAAGACCCTTTGGAACCATTATAAACCGATTTTGACTTTAATATAAAATAATATTTTGAGATATTCCTAAGGTGCCCCTCTCCTCCCTTATAAAAGGTCACCTCCTCCCCCTCCTCCTCACACAACATTGAGCCTTCAAGCTCGGCCAACCCCTACCAAAATCACTTCTCCACTTCCCTAGTATCATCCTAGAGGTCCTGGTCTTCTTAAAAGACCAATTTTAGTGCCCTAAAAGGAGGTCTCAAAGAAGCACTTCAAAGAAGAGGTAATACCCATTACCGATCCTTTTCAATTTCTTTCTTCTTCAACTTATTCTTCTTTAGTTGTTTCATGATAAAGTAATAACATCAGTATTTCTTATATACTGATATGTTATTATAAATATGAAACAACTCTAATTAACCTTCTATTCATCCTACGGAAAAAGGAAATCACCGCGCGTGCGTACGTACGGAATACAGTCTCCACGCAGTGGTGTAATCTATTTTCCGCCACCACCTTAATTGGATGGGTATAAAGGTGTAATGAGTAACTATATATGATTATTATGAAGTGATATTGATACTGAAATAGTATACATACACTTAAACACAATTCCACGACCATGGGAACGATATCATCACTCGTGCGTACGTACGGACTACTGTCTCCACGGCGCGATGAGATTCATTCTCAATGATTAACCATTCATGAATGATTATAAAGAATATAAAATAAGTACTAATGAAATATATGACCTAATAATGATACTGGAATTATTTATATTTATATGTATGTCATCTACTTAATTCCATTCAATTCAATAAGGAAACGAAAACAGCGTTCATGCGTACGTACGGACTACCGTCTCCATGAACGGTGTATTTCTTTCCATTTACTGATTTAATATATATGTATTATGAATATATATATATATATATCATGTTTTATATTCTGGAATTAAGTAATCCTGATCTAAGTAATCATATGAATAATTACAATTTAAAAACACGAACGACAAAAGAGACGATTTTACCCAAAACGCTAATTTAACATGAATTTACAAAAGAACGGGTAATATAAAGTCATAAGTGGACCATATATGATATAATAACAATGAATATGATTCTGGAATAATTCAATAACATGATTTAAATCATTATACAGGAGGTTCAGACACTTACAAAGCAAGTCGGACCTAAGGTAAGGGAAATATCACAATCTCATTTTTATCTGAGATTGTTTGTACTTTGAAATTTACTAGGTTATATTTTATCATCCACATCCATGTTTCCTCAATATGTAATGTTATTTACATCCACCTACAATTTTTTAAATGCAATTTAACCCTTCGGTGAGTTTTTTGTAAAAGATATGAAATGAATCTTTTGTCGTTTTTCATACGAGGAACTTTTTGACTTTTCCGACAAAAGTACGAGAAGAATGTTTTTTTTAACTTATACGGCATGAATGGATTTTTAAAACATTATTTCCAAGAATCTTCCTTTACAAGTTTTCAAGTTTATTTTTAATCAACTTCTTTTAGTTTTAAATTGTAAGACATGTTAAGAAAGGAAAATGTTTTTGAAGTTGAAAGGATATTTTCCTCAAGAATGGATTTCAAGTGTTTTATCAAAATTATTTTCCATCTAAGATAATAAAGGGTTCTGTTTCTATCCCTATTATTACATGGATTTGATTATGTTGTGATGGAAATATTTTTATGAATTCCTTTATCTTATATGAATTGTTTTATGATGTCATGTTGTTTAAGAATCCCATTTTTATTACATGGGTTATGCAATGATATATGATTTATGATTTTGTGGCACACATAAGAATGCTATCATTATGAGATGGGCGGGACCTATATCTCCCTCCAATGCATTGGATAAAGATTTCATATCTCATGAGATAGACATGGCTGGAATGGTAGGTTATACCGGTTCAGTGAAACAGGACTGAAACGAGGGTGACTCGATTCAGAAAGGGACTTTTTCCACTAAGATAGTCTTGGCAATTAGTCATGACTAACAAGAAATGATTCTCTATTATTATTTGTGTATGCCAAAAGGTTTCATGTTTTATGTTATGCTTACTGGGATTTCATTTCACTACTATGATTTATCCCATGTTATGAAATTATGCCCTCTTTTGCAGGTTAAGATTTTCAAAAGTTATGTTGTTATGAATATGATGTGATTGATTTTTCTTTTGTTTACCCTTAATGAGCATTTGAGCTCACCCTTTTATGTTTTTTTTCCCCAGGATATAAAGACAGGTTTTAGGTAAAAAAAAAGGGAAGATCTTTATGGGAGATATTGAAGATCTTTCACCACGATTAGAAGATTACGTTCTGAGTTTCCAAAGACACTAAACTATTACGATCCTTGTGTGTGTGTTTTTGTTATGTACCAAGTATTCCACAAAAGTAATGTAATGTCCATGTACGTCAGGCTTCGGGTCTTTACAGTTGGTATTAGAGGAAAGGTTTAGTCAACCTTTGGAAACTAGGATGCGAGAACTTTAGTGAGATCCCTAGATATATTTCTAAGGTATGTCTAGGGATGTCCCTAAGGTTTAGTATACGTATAGGTTATAGTACTAGAATTACGCTAACGATCATAGAATTAAACCTAAGATGTTAGATATTGAAGGTACTCCCCCTTTATTATGTTGTTTTCCCTAGCATGATTTTTGCCTCTCACACTATTCTTTTTAGGTTTTAGACGATGGCTGGAACCCGAAGGAACCGTGTTGATCAATGCAATGGACAATGCAATGATTGCCCTCCTATACAAACAAATGTTATGGGATATGGAGTGGAAAGTCTTATTTCTATACTTACACAAGCTATGAATCATTCTGGAGTTACAAATGAGCAGAGAAGGGAACAATATTCTATTGAGTCCTTCATGAGGCAACGTCCACCTTCTTTCAGTGGGTCTTCTAATCCACTTGTTGCTGAACAATGGATCAGTACTACTGAAAAGATATTTTCAGTTCATAAATGTTCTGAACATGATAAAGTCATCTTAGCAGTATATCGTTTGGAAGGTGAAGCTGATCAATGGTGGAATCTTATCAAGAATACGAGGCAAAGAGATGAAATTGAGTCCATGGAATGGGACGAGTTCAATAACTTGTTTTTCAGTATGTACTTCCCTCGTATTCTTCGAAAAAATATGGAGAAGGAGTTTCTTGAGCTGAAGCAGAAGGATGATGAATCTGTTGGTATATACGAAGCAAATTTTACAAGACTTGTAAGGTACGCTTCTGGTATTATCATCCAACCTGAAAGTAAAGTTGATTGATTTTTCAGTGGCTTAAAACCAAGTCTTCGAATGGCATTAGCTATAACAGAATTCAGTAGCTATGAAGAAATTGTGCGTTGTGCTATCAAGGTAGAAATGGAAGTTGGTGTTACATATCCATCTCATGGTTTTGACAAGAAACCAAAGATGGAGTTCAAGGAGAAATCTCAAAATAATGGTGAAAAGAAGATGAGTGTTTCCTTATGTACAAAGTGTGGAAAGAAGCATGGTGGAGATTGTCTTAAAGGGACTAGAAAATGTTTTAAGTGTGGAAAAGAAGGTCATCGAGCAGCTGAGTGTCGATGTAATGGAAAAAGGGTTTCTAATGATGTGAATAAAGTAAACACTACAGAGAACGCACCACCAACACTTCAATGCTTCAAGTGCATGGAAATGGGGCATTATTCTAATAAATGCCCTAATCCAAGGGTTAGTGATGATCAACATGAGAAACCACATAAGGCAAAGGACAAAGGGAAGTCACATGCGATCACTATTGGTGATGTTGAATATGATAACGATGTGGTGGAATAATTAAGTGTGTATGTAATGGGATTCCAAAATAATGTTGTATCATAAAGTATTGGAATATTTATGTATTGGTCTATTGTGGTTTTCAATAATTTTATGGTACCAGTAACCATGGAAAGTGATTGAGATATTTTTGGAAAAAGAATGATATGCGCATAATGAAGGGAAAATGAGAAAATTAAATATTTGACAGTATTCATGAGCTCATGATTGATATAAGGACTAAGTGATATCATGGTTTGAGTATATAGAATTTTGAGGATTTTGCTATGTGGAAAGTGTTAAATTTTAACTGAATTCATGTTTTCACTAAGGTATTCAAGAGAATACATGATTAAGGAATTTGAATGTTTGGAATGTGACCAACAAAACATATCTTATGATATATGGGGATCAACGATGGTATTAAATCTCTGGTAACTGTTTTCACTATGTTATGAGAGTAGACTGCAGTATTATGGATAAGCCTAAAGATTGGAATGGATTATGTTAGACATAAGTTAGTATTTTTTAAGAAGTTTTTTCGATATTATTGATGGGATGTTATAGTAATATAGTTTTAGAAAAAGGACAACCTGCAGGACGAGCGACAGCCCGTCGCGTCGGACAAGGATGTGGGAATCGAACCCACAACTGAAGTGCGACTGGCCTTTATCAACTACCACTGGCCTACATGAAGTCCCTATTTAGTAGAAACTAGTTTTATTTTATTAAGCAGTATGATATATGAAGTATAAGCCCATTTTAGGAACCATATATGATTAATCCCACTATAGATCGACTTATGTATATAAATTTTGCTATCCTTTTGAGACAGATGGAATGACCCGTCATTCTATCACATGATCTGCTAACACTTCACGAATAAAAAATTCAACTTCATTTATTTAAGAGATGAAGTGGAAATTGTTAAAGGCACGAAAAACAGTGAGGTTGTACCAACATAAAGTAAGTATTTATTCTAATTCTAATTCTTTAACTTTAGGGAAACGATCTTGAAAACCAAAAATGTTGTCCTAGTGATCTTATATCTGATGAATCAGATGGTACCTTAGATCATCACAAATTTATGGCTTTGTGATTACTGGCTTTTCCATAGCCATGTTCTCTACCACTCTCCATCAGAACATGATGGTTAGATTTCTCTTCCATATCCATATTTTCACCTATGTGGAAACCCAGTGATTAGTTTATTTGGGTAACCATTACGTTTCATACTTTTTTTTTAAAGATTGGTTTTGATATTCCTTTTTACGATGTGGGTTTCTATTAAATAAACTTTCGAATAGTAAACCATTTATAACCCCGACGAATTTCGAGGGCGAAATTCATTTTAAGGGGGGTAGAATGTAACAACCCGAGATTTAATGAAAAATATTCTTTATAATTTTATTAATGTCTTGTGTTGTACGCTACACAAAAAGGAGCTTGCACAACATGCATCTTTGACTTACCTTGCATTACACGCAACCACAACCTTCCTCGATAGCGTGTGTAGTACGCAATATTGAGTTTCACGAAACAATGATATGTTATTAAAATATTATTAAAACTTGCCGTTATGAATAGTAATAACCACTTTTTAAATTTTAGAAATTTTAGCTCTCAAAATGGACTTCATTTTTGAATTCGGAGTATCGAATTTAGCCTAAGGTGAAATTTTGGTACTTTTCGGATAACTTTCATATTCTGATGAATAGTGAAAATTACTAAATTATAATTAAAAACAACTTTTTTAATCGAAATAATTATTAGTGATAAATTATTAATTTTAGTGGTTTTAAAGTATATTTAGAATATATTTTTACAATTTAATACAATGTTGGTCATTGAATGTAATTTCACATTTAATCCAGACATAATCAAGTGTCAATCTTTTGACAGATATTGTTTCTTAAAAACACGCTATTTGTTTTAACAGCGGGATTTAATTATAAAAATAATTAATGCAACTTCTATGTTATGAATTTGGTAAAATAGACTTCATTTTTGAATTCGGAATATGAAATATAGCTTTGGATGAAATTTTGGCATTGTTCTGAAAAACATCAATTTTTGATGAATAGTGAAACTACTAAGTGGTAGTTAAAAAACTGAATTTTTCATAAAACTTAATTTTACCGCTTCTGTGAATGGAATTTCAAAAATCCGAGAGACACGGTTGATATCAGTATGTAAAATGTGGTTCAATGAGATGAAAATAATTTTTGGTGAATAGTAACTTTTTACTTTTATTTACCACGGTTAAAAGTAAATAGGGTAATTAAGGGTAAGAATGATATTAATATTATCCTAACACATGTCCTAATTCTATTGGACAAGTGTATCTCGACCAAAAACAACCTTAAGTGTAAAATATTATCATTTAGGCCCACTTGAATTAGATTAGGACATTTATTATTATTTAATTCAAAGAAGAGTTAAAAGAGTTAAAATCAAAGTATATTTGCTAAAAAAATTTAATATAGGGTTGTACAAAAGATAAATTCGATTGTAAATATTAATTAGAAAGCTAAAAATATTTCTTACATTATGGTATTTTATTTGTAATTTTTAGACATCAAATAATTTAATTTATTTATGACACAAAGATGATGCAGTAATTATCTTATTAATGAAATATTGACATAATTGATGTTATAAACACCAAAATAAATGTAATTTGAGACTTTTTATGAATTACACTAATTTTCTAGGTTACTATGATATATTAGTGTTTATTTAATAAACTTGGTTCGAACATATAATTCTGTTATGACTTTCACAAAAATCATATATCAAATAGTGTCAAAATTGACACAAAATAGTTTTTAAATCAAATATTATATTATTAATTGTTATTTTATTCCTAAAAATCTAAGGTTCGGCCAAATGACTTAGATAAGGATATATATATTAATAATAAACAATTTGGGGTTCTTTTGTCATGATATAGTAAGTGTATTAACTATATAGTGTAAGAAAACAAAAAGACACGGTAAAAGTTAAATCATTTAACTTAAAGTTAAATCTAATTGATAAGGTTAAAAAAATACCCTAAACTTGTCTAAATCCTATTGGATGATAGTATTTCGACCCATCCCCACTTTAGCTTCGAAATAAGACCCTTTGGAACCATTATACACCGATTTTGTCTTTAATATAAAGTAATATTTTGAGATATTTCTAAGGTGCCCCTCTCCTCCCTTATAAAAGGGCACCTCCTCCCCCTCCTCCTCACACAACTTTCAGCCTTCAAGCTCGGCCAACCCCTGCCAAAATCACTTCTCCACTTCCCTAGTATCATCCTAGAGGACCTGGTCTTCTTAAAAGACCAATTTTAGTGCCCTAAAAGGAGGTCTCAAAGAAGCACTTCAAAGAAGAGGTAATACCCATTACTGATCCTTTTCAATTTCTTTCTTCTTCAACTTCTTCTTCTTTTGTTGTTTCATGATAAAGTAATAACATCAGTATTTCTTATATACTGATATGTTATAATAAATATGAAACAACTCTAATTAACCTTCTATCCATCCTACGGAAAAAGGAAATCACCGCGCGTGCGTACGTACGGAATACCGTCTCCACGCCGTGGTGTAATCTATTTTCCGCCACCACCTTAATTGGATGGGAATAAAGGTGTAATGAGTAACTATATATGATTATTATGAAGTGATATTGATACTGAAATATTATACACACACTTCAACACAATTCCACGACCATGGGAACGATATCATTGCTCGTGCGTACGTACGGACTACCGTCTCCACGACGCGATGAGATTCATTCTCAATGATTAACCATTCATGAATGATTATAAATTATATAAAATAAGTACTAATGAAATATATGACCTAATAATGATACTGGAATTATTTATATTTATATGTATGTCATCTACTTAATTCCATTCATTTCAATAAGGAAACGAAAACAGCGTTCATGCGTACGTACGGACTACCGTCTCGATGAACGGTGTATTTCTTTCCATTTACTGATTTATTATATATGTATTATGAATATATATATATCATGTTTTATATTCTGGAATTAAGTAATCATGATCTAAGTAATCATATGAATAATTACAAGTTAAAAACACGAACGAAAAATGAGACGATTTTACCCAAAACGCTACTTTAACATGAATTTACAAAAGAACGGGTAATATAAAGTCATAAATGGCCCATATATGATATAATAACAATGAATATGATTCTGGAATAAGTCAATAACATTATTTAAATCATTATACAGGAGGTTCGGACACATACAAAGCAAGTCGGACCTAAGGTAAGGGAAATATCACAATCTCATTTTTATCCGAGATTGTTTGTACTTTGAAATTTACAGGGTTATATTTTATCATCCACATACATGTTTCCTCAATATGTAATGTTATTTACATCCACCTACAATTGTTTAAATCCAATTTTACCCTTCGGTGAGTTTTTAGTAAAAGATATGAAAGGAATCTTTTGTCGTTTTTCATACGAGGAACTTTTGGACTTTTCCGACAAAAGTACGAGAAGAATGTTTTTTTTAACTTATACGGCATGAATGGATTTTTAAAACATTATTTCCAAGAAGCTTCCTTTACAAGTTTTCATGTTTATTTTTAATCAACTTCTTTTAGTTTTAAATTGTATGACATGTTAATAAAGGAAAATGTTTTTGAAGTAGAAAGGATATTTTCCTCAAGAATGGATTTCAAGTGTTTTATCAAAATTATTTTCCATCTAAGATAATAAAGGGTTATTTTTCTATCCCTATTATTACATGGATTTGATTATGTTGTGATGGACATATTTTTATGAATTCCTTTATCTTTTATGAATTGTTTTATGATGTCATGTTGTTTAAGAATCCCATTTTTATTACATGGGTTATGAAATGATATATGATTTATTATTTTGTGGAACACATAAGAATGGTATCATTATGAGATGGGTGGGACCTATATCTCCCTCCAATGCATTGGGTAAAGATTTCATATCTCATGAGATAGACATGGCTGGAATGGTAGGTTATACTGGTTCAGTGAAACAGGACTGAAACGAGGGTGACTCGATTCAGAAAGGGACTTTGTCCACTAAGATAGTCTTGGCAATGAGTTATGACTAACAAGAAATGATTCTCTATGATTACGTGTGTATGCCACAAAGTTTCATGTTTTATGTTATGCTTACTGGGATTTCATTTCACTACTATGATTTATCCCATGTTATGAAATTATGCTCTCTTTTGCAGGTTAAGATTTTCAAAAGTTATGTTGTTATGAATATGATGTGATTGATTTTTCTTTTGTTTACCCTTACTGAGCATTTGAGCTCACCCTTTTATGTTTTTTCCCCAGGATATAATGAAAGGTTTTAGGTAAAAAAAGGGAAGATCGTTATGGGAGATATTGAAGATCTTTCACCACGATTAGAAGATTATGTTCCGAGTTTCCAAAGACACTAAACTATTACGATCCTTGTGTGTGTGTTTTTGTTATGTACCAAGTATTCCGCAAAAGTAATGTAATGTCCATGTACGTAAGGCTTCGGGTCATTACACTGACCTTCCTTAACTCAACTCAAAATTGTCGACTCCCTCGCTAAAGAAGCAATAGTGACCTGACCACTCTCCTCCAGCACTTCCAGGTGAATTTCTTCAAACAAAGCAATCAACATCCACTCAGTGATGGACTCCTGAACCATCTGATTCTGAAACTTCATGCTCAGAGAATCAGCAACACTATTTCCCTTTCCTGGGGTGTACACTAACTCAAAGTCAAAATACTAGAGATATTCAACCAATCTTCTCTACCAAAGATTCAGATTCCACTGTGAGAATATTTACTTTAAACTCTTATGGTTGGTAAACACGGTAAAACATTATCCCAAAAGATAGTGCCTCCATCATTTCAAGTCTTACACTACTGCAGCCAAATCAAGGTCATGAGTGGTATAATTCTGCTCATGGGGACTCAAATTCCTTGACCCATAAGCCACAACCCGCCCTCCCAGCATTAACACAACCCCATGTCTGATTCCGGATACATCACAGAACGCAATGTACTTCTCAACCGGATCAGGTAAGATCCAAATAAGTGAGGTCATCAACCAATTATTTAACTCTTGGAAGGCGTTATCACAAGACTCTGACCACTCAAACCTGATTCCCTTCTTGGTCAAGCCTGAGAGTGGTGATGCCAAGAGAGAGAAATCCTGAATGATCCTTCTATAATACCTGGCCAAACCCAGAAAACAAAGAACATCAGAATCACTCTTGGGATGCTCCCAAGATATAACTACCTTCGCTTTCCCAGGATCCACTGACACACCTACCTCCGAGATGATATTCCCTAGAAAATGTACCTCACCAATCCAGAATTGACACATGGATATCATGGCATATAGCCAGTTCTCTATATTCATACCTAAGACGACATCAAGATTTTGGGCATGATCATTGTGAGTTTTCGAGTACACTAAGATATCATCAACAAAGAATACCACAAACCGATCTAGATAGGGATGAAAGATTCAGTTTATCAAAGCCATAAACACCACAGGTGAATTTGTCAAGCCGAAGGGAATTACCACAAACTCAAACAACCTGTAACGATAGCGGAAAGATGTATGTGGTATGTCAGAAGACCTCACCCTCATCTTGTGATAACCTGATCTCAGATAAATCATAAAAAACACTGATGGACCCCTCAACTGATCAAATAGGTCATTAATACTAAGAAGTGGGTACTGATTCGTCACTGTCAAATGTTTCATCTTTCGATAGTCAACACATAACCTCAACGGACCATCGGCCTTCTTTGCCAAAAGCATGAGAGATTTCCAAGGAGACGTACTCGGACGGATAAAACCCTTACAATCCAACTCCTCATGTTAAACCTCATGTTCTTGGTGTTCTTCATGTTCCATTAAATATTGCGGAATAGAAACTGGCTCCGCTCCCGGTAGCAACTCGATTGTGAACTCAACATCCCTCACTGGTGGTAACCCAATGAAATCCTTAGAAAACACATCCTGAAACTGATCCACCATTTGATGAAAAGTACATTGTTATCCTATTTCATTATCATCAAGCATGAAACATTCCACTCAAGCCATGATTCCATTTGTCTGTTGAAAAAACAATCATGCACGCCCTACTTGAACATCTCATTTTCCACGGTGGACATCAGCCTCACCCTCATGAGACCTGACCGATACTCTGTGATGGTAAAAATCTATGTGCACCCCATACAACACCAACCAATCCATTACCAATATTTGGTAAAACCCCGACATCTCGAGAATGAACAAGTCCCATAGAAAAAGATACCCACCAACATCCAAGCCACATCCCTTGCACTGCTTGATATCCTCAACCTGCACCCCCAATGGAGTGTCAATTGACATCACCCCACACAACCCCTCCATAGGTAAACCCAGCTCTACCACAAGTTGAGCAGAGATAAAAAAGTGTGTTGCACTTGTGTCAAACAACACACTGTCAAAATTAGAAGCTACAAGGATGGTACCTAGAATAGTCGATGGTCCAGCCTCTCCATCACTCGGATCAAACTGAACTGCCTGAAGCTGACTTGCCCCTCTACCCTAGGCTCCAGCATGAATGCCTTGCGCTACACTGTCCTGCTGGCGTGAGTGATCTTTCCCTAGAGTTCCACGTCCACCGCCCCTGACAGTACAACCCTTGGAGCCCCAACTGCCTGCTTGATATGGGGAAACTGATCCCCTTCCTATATCTAGTACCTTCCTTCCACCATCATACACGCCTACCTACTGAGGATTCTGTAAGAACTTCCGCACATGTCTTATCTAGCTGCACGAACGGCACTCAACATGAGGTCTAGGACACTGACCACTAATATTCCTCATCCTACCACACTGATTGAAGAACACCTGATTTCCCCTCTATGAGGGTGACCCCCGCTTCCAGCCACTTTTCATACTTCCACCATGTGGCGAGCTCTCATGGCGTCGCTTTGGACCTTCAGTAGCTGCACTGATCGTCTGTCCCACTAACACCACAAGCCCACTACCCAAAGCTCCCTTCAAGTTTCTTTCAAAGATCAGTTCCTAATATACTACCTCTGCAAACCTCTTCAAGTGGAGTATGTTTACTTAAGACATAATCACATGTCTCAGCCCATCCTAGAAATTCCTTTCTACTGGTGTATCATCCCCTTCTAACACTGGGACAAAGCATCTCAAATCAGTGAAGCGACTAGCATAGTCCATCACTGATAGCGATCCCTGATTCAGGCTCATAAACACTGCAGCCTGCTATTGTCTCAAAGTCCCTTGGTAGAAATTCCCCAGAAACTTTTCATGAAAAACCTTCCACGACATTCCCTCAGCCTGCTCGATTTGAGCCTGAATGTCCCACCAACGCCTAGCCTGGCCTCACATCATATAAGCCACTAGCTTCAATCACTCTTCAACAGTGGTCTCCAGATGTTCCAGTATCAGCTGGACAGACTCTAACCAGAACTCTGCTGCCTCTCGCCCACCCTCTCCAGTGAAGTTCGGAGGGTGCTGGAACTGGAACTCCCTGGTCAGCTCAAACATACTCGGTGCAACCTGCCCTGGGTCCTGATCCATGATCTGCATAAGGCCAACCATGTTCTCCAAGAACTGGTCTTCTCTATCTTCATTGATCACAACATTTTCGTGATCCTCTACTATAGGAGTGTTCTCAGCAACATATTCACATTTCCCATCTAGTAACTAACGTCGTGGTGGCATTTCTCTATAATGTGAAGAACAAGATTTAGAACGTGTACAATAAAACTTTCACGACCTCATCAAAATCTCTTTACTAGCTACAAAAACACATTTTCATATACTAATTTAACAAAATATCACCTCAAATTCACTGCCCCGACCATCCCTACCGCAGGCCACGGTCCACCTGGGGTAAACAACCATGCGCTACCACCAAACTCACACAACGTTTTACAAAACATTTTCCCCTTAGATTCAAACCCTTATGTTTCATTATACATAATTTACCCACTTGTTTTATTTCATTATTATCATTATTTCATGGTTTCATGAAATGAACAATGCACCCTACTCTCGTGCCACACACACCAACCCCGTGAGTGTGCAAAACAAAATGCATGACACCTATCTCCCTAGGTGCCTACAATGATTCATGAATGAAAATCCTCATGCCGTTAAAGCCATGAGCCAAATATCATAAAATAATTACATCAAAACACATGTGCATCACCCAACGGTGAAATATCATCAACTTTAACAAAACACAACCAAGAACAGCATTTCCAACCCAAGGTGACTTGGGGTTTTCCCCCAAACATGGGTTAGCTACTCTCAAGAACGATCTCATTACCAAGGCCGGACAAATATTAACCCTTGGAAACCTTTCCCAAATAACAAGACCTCAGAGAAGGAGACTAAAAACCTTCATCTGATACCACATTGTAAAGTCCCCGACCCGGAATCCACTAAAGTGTTGCTCCGATCCAGGTGGTTACATGACCTTAAGCACGCCTCCCCATACGCCAAAGGTTTCTGACTAGAAGAGAGGGTCTATGACGTCAACTCAAGATACTATAGCCCCTTTTTATCAGAGTAAGCCACAATAGAATTAAACGAAGTAGCGGAAACAATGACCAATAACCACAGATTAGGTATAACAATCTTTTCCAACAAATAAATATTCCATGTCATACTACAAGTGAAAGAGTGATCAAAAACTCCAAAATAAAGACAACAACCCAAACCCCCAATGTGGTCCCAACTCAATGTCTGAATTCCCCACCAAATGCTACCCATGTCCACTCACTATCTAGAAAGAACATTTTCCCTTCTCCTGACCTGCAATCATGAAATCTGCTCGGGTACCCAATAGTGGCACGAGCAGGGTGTGAGTACAACTCCGCAGGCCACCACCAATGGGGTCTATGAAACATCTATAATGAAAAGGTAGTGTATGAAAAAATAATATTAATTATAATTTCCAACTATTATTTAAGGTACCATTAACTAGTTTATAGCCAATCCATTACCATTTCCATTATCATTTATTACACAGCCATTATCACCATTTTCCATTTCATTACATTTCCATGGGTTAATCACATACATTATCTTACAAGGGTATAAGGACAACAATCACATGAAAGAGGGTAAACACATCGTTATCCAATCTCACTAGGACTAACCCATCATAGCAATAATAACCTCACCTTGAAGCCACAGTCCGGGTGGATGCAACCTTTAAGTGAATAGACCCTCAGTCCCCTTTCCTAACCCGTGCATTTAGAGTGGAGTTTATAACCTCGGTCTTCACTCGACCCATGGATTTATATCATCATGGCATTCCCCACTCTACGAAGCCATGTGCACATTCATATATATATATATATATGTAACCATAAACCATCCATACTATTTCCCTTCGGTAGACACTATTCACAACAACCCACGTGGGAATCCACATCATGCCTTAGCCCATTAATAAATTAGAATTTCACATCATTTAACCATTCAACCAATTCCAATGTGTTATTCCTATCTCACTATGCATTGAACATTAAACCCATAATCTATCTCATTATGGTCTTTAATCAGTTTACACATTAACAAAATTAACTCGTTCATTGTTACCATGAATCAACCCTTTAACCCATTCTACGTTAACCGTTAGGTTATTTCCAAGTCTAGGTGTGTCACCTAACTTCTATTCCATGTTCAAACAATCATGCCGACATATTTTTCAAGGTTTATTCAATGCATTACAACAAGGTCACTTGTTTAATATCAAAACCTATGTCTGGGAAAGGCCGGATCATCCCATTGATTACCCCAGTTAGGTCATGTTTATCCCAACACATCCCACAGGGATCGTGAGGGTTCCCAATTTCTATTTTAAACACCATTTTTACAAAACATACCATGGTTATCCAAAACATAACCAATGGAATGCAAGAACACAACTAAACATGCACAAATACCAATATAACTATGGGATATCCCTTATATAGAACCTACCTTGAAACCGCAGTTTAACACTCTCTCAGTCACGTCCGTAGACCTCGATCTAACCAACATTTGGAGCTTCAACCTAAAACTCACCCAAATGTTATGGTTTTAGAGCATTGGAATGAGAGGGATAGAATATACAAACCCTAAACCAAAAATAGAAGCAAGGATGTGATTAACCTTACCTTGAGCTTCGATCCACAACCAACGGTATCAAAAACTGCATAGAATCAAAGGATATCAGTCTTTTAGAGCCTTTGGGAAATTTGGTTCATGACTAAGGTGGAGAGGGAGAAAATGATAGGAAAACCCGAGTGCGGTTTTAAAGCCTGGAGTGGTGAACTTGTAATTTATCCCAAATTTACGCAGCTGCATGGTCTATCCGAATGGTTTCGAAAACTGTGTGCATGCTACTGTCTGGAGGAGGAGGGTTCGGATGATTTAGCCACACGGTTTGGAAAATCGTGTGCAAACCGTGTGCATGCTTCTGTCTGGAGGAGGAAGGGTCGCACGGTTTTTCCTGGGCAGGCCGCACGGTTTACCTGGCTGTGCGCAGGCCTTGCGCCCTGGCCTGTCTTTCTCAGATTTCTTTTCTTCTTGTTCCCCAAGCCCCCGGAACACCCCCAAACCCTATCACACATTCAGGAAAAATTTTAATCCCCAAAAACAAAGGATTCAACACAAAACACAAAAAAAACATAACTTCCAAAAACCGGGATCATAAAATTATTGTATATTAACTACATGTATTGGCCTCCATTTGAAATTAATTAAATGGAAACCATGAAATCGTATTTAAAAATACCATTCAATAGGTATCCATTTCAACATGTAATAAAGTATGCACTAATATGTATCACCTTACTCATAATGAAATATACTAATTATTGTGTATTCATTTCCTATTGTGTAAAAATGTATCATTATGAAACCTCAATAGGTATAAGAAGGAAACTGTTTAATATGAAATATTAGCAACTTTTGTTATTATAATATTTATTAGGTATCCATGCTCTCTACTAAAAACACTTTGATAGGTATTATCTAACTTAGTTAAAAGAGTGATCCACATTAAGAAAGTCAATCTATAAGAGAAAATATTATATCATAAGGCCATTATATTAAAGTATAATATCTAGAACATCATTAAAACTTATTATAACATATTATTACTAGGAAAATAAAAATTATTATATAAATTATATTCACATATTTATAACACCCAACCAATCATTCAACATATCTAATATAATATATTATCTTAATATTTTCATTCATAGAATATCAATTTTTACATAATTTAATGTTACTTCAGTGCACATAATATTTAATTACTCACTCCAATTATATAAATCTTGGTGAAGAAAAATTATCTAAAAAAATTAGTCTCGACCAATTATTAAATAAATATAAATTTTACCACTAATTTAATTGAATTTATATTCATAATCTGAAATATCAAAAAAACCATAATTTAGCCTATATGAGAGTCTTTTAATTATCATTTTTTATCCAGTCATCAATGTCGTTTTCAAATTTATTATTTCATTTCCAACACCATTAGGTGAAATAAATTCCATCATAATAGATATAAATTGTTTAAAGAGAATGAAATAGTATTCATTCACATCTATAAGCTAAATGAATGTATTAAACTACTCTCCATGATATTATATATCATAAATCATAAGGTTCACCTAAATAGGGGAAAATAATAGTAAAGAGGCTTATCTTCCTTACCATGAATATAGCTATTACCAAAAAGGGATAACAAATATTATTTTTCATAAGATATAAATGAAATTGATTCCAAATATTTTCTAAAATAAATAATTTTCTTCTAAATTTTATTATTTATTTCCAAAAAAATTATAACATCCCCAAAACATCACAAAATAAATACATTTGAAATTTTGATGATAAAAAATGAAAAAATATGTGGATTGAATTTCTATCACCACCAAACTCAAAAAAAAATTCAGCATACTAAAAATATGGTATCATTTATTAGTCAATACATTTTGAAAAATAATATTCAATAAATTATCACATTATCATCTGATTACTTAAAGAAATTATTGTCCTCTTTACATAGATACTTTTCAAAGACATCCTGACAGTTATATTTACCAATCCCAAAAATGATACATAGTAAAAACCCATCAAAAATATTTTACAATATTTTAACATAATTATATATCACACCCTCATCATATACTATTAAATTATAAAAATATAGTCATATTAGAATACATATATATAAATGATTAAATTTTCAATAACATCACTAATGGTGGACATCTCCATAAAAAAATAAATATACAAATGAATTCTCACCCATCTCTACTATAAATATTTTCAAATAAATCACAATAATATATGGATGCCACATAATATATATAAAAACCCCCATATAATTATAAATATTAAAATTTCATGAGTTATAAATTATTTAATTATAATATTTATTTACTCATCTATTAAAAATATTTATTTTAAATTATTTTTTATGGAAATAACATTTAGACGGTCATGAACCAGTCTTGGTGGACCCTGAACCGGTCACCCATGATGCACCTCAATATTTCTTCAGAGGCATTCCAAAACCTCTAGGGATGACAAAAACTATCAAGGGTATTAGTTATAGTGACAAGGGAATGTTTTCACCCTAAAATAAATATTAACTAAGCCGTAGAAACAAATGGTCATCTTAATAGAGCCAAAAAGTATGAGAGACAGGTGGGGACCTGCTCCCAAAAAATTATATATAAAAAGTTTTAAATAGTAAAAAACAACTCAGAAAAGGGGAGCCTTAGACAACCTTTTGTTCACAGTGCCAATTCTATCATTTGGACTAGACCATTGGAGTAATCAGGTAGTACAAAGGACCAACTTGAACTAGCCTCCATAAATTCTGTTTTCAATACAGAATATGCCACCTGATTTTCCTCTCTGTACACATGAGACACATCCAATTATATCAACTCAGCAAGCTTTAGAGAATTTACCCAGGTAGATAGCATCTTCCATGGGACATTCTTGGACTAGTCCTTCAGAATCTACACAGCAATAGAAGAGTCTGATTCGAGCCAATGCTTCCGCCAACCATAACGATCTGCATGCCTTATATCCTTTATCATTGCCCATAATTTTGCCTCGATTGCATTACTATTTCCTATATAATGAAAGAATCATCATTTGATAAAACCTCGATATGTCTTGAAAATTCCACCACATCTAGAAGGTCTAGGTGCACCGAAGGCTTCCCCATCCACATTCGACTTTAGCAAATTAGTTATTGGTGGAATCTACCTGATATATTTCACCATTATGGGCATCCTCTCCCTACCACTTCCCCCAAGAGTTCTCAGAAGAATGAAGTCTGACATGTCACTATTCATTAAACTATATTGATTCACCGAAGCACACTTAATGCTTCAGTGAATCATCAAAACACCCTCCTTGAAAGAGGAACATCCATTATTGAAGACAATAATGTTGCAGGCCTTCCTGATATATGATAAAAGAGAAACAGTAGCAGTAGTGACTAGGGATTGGATCTTCTCACTGTAGTCCGCTTACAAAGACAAGGTTAGCAGTGTACTTACCAAACTAGAGACTAATTGACAGTGGATGATTCCTTTCATATAACTCCATAGTCATGCATAAAATGGACAATGAAGAAAAATGTGAGTAACAGATTCATCCACCGCCAAGGAAAAGAAGAATACTGGGGCAATACTCAGTATAGTTCATTGCATAGAAAATAGAATTGGCAGCCTCTGCTTCCAGATGTTACAAATAAGATGTGAATCAGATGGTAAAATGAATGATCATCTGACCAAACAAGAAAACCAACTAACTCTATGTAACCCCTCTATACACTCTCTAATATGTCGATTAGTCGTCACCCATGGTGATCGAACATAATCTGATACCTACACAAGTGATAAATAGAGAAAAATTCTATAGGAATGAGTATTAGAACATAGTATGTTACACCAAAATTATATTCCCATTGCACTCATGATAAAATAAAAGAATCATCAATTCATTGTTTAAAATAAAATATATAAAACTATGTTTTTAATAAATGGTCCAATTAAATAATAATTATTAAATAAAAAGGATTCATGTTTTCATTAATAATAAATATATGTAACCAATTTAAGAGTGGTAAAACATAAAAATGAATCCGGATTTCTAGAGATCAACATTAAAGAATTAATAGTTTTAAATAAAACAACCACGCAACTGAATTTATAAACCAAAAAACCGTATGTCGAAGGTCAGTACATAATAACCAATGAGCAGATGTCACAGGAACACCCCTAGGCACTATTTTTTGTGGTCCCAGGTAACTTATATCTCAATGTAAAAGTAACGATAAAAAATATATATTATCATGCATGAACCACTAGTATGTTACAAATAAACAAAATCTCAAGGTCTCTAATATCATAATCATAGTTTATTTAGTGTTGTTATCATCAAACATGCTACGTGAAATAGGGACAAAACCAATCTGGATCACTAGAATACTAGTACACATCCTCCCAAATAGATACATGTTTTCCCATTATTTATCAATCATGATCACTAAATTATAAAATACAGAACCCAATTTTAAATTTTATTCCCAAATCAAACACACACAAACATCCCGCATACGGGTTTCAAATTTCGTTCATATATTAATTAAACAATTGAAATTTTCATAAATCAATTTCATGAAGTATAACGATGATTCACACATTAAATCCCATAAAAATATTATCTATTAAAGAAAAAACCCACCATTACCATATAGAACAATATTTTGATTCCACAAAAGCATTTAATCTACATACCCAAGCATTATGTACATTGAAATTACATTACATTTTTTGGAAAACATAATAAATGATACAAATAGATGCCCAATTACAGTATTAGTTTAGTTTTTTTGGAAACGCAGAACATAAACTTCTAATCATGGTGAAATATCGTCAGCATCTCTCATTAATATATTCCCAATCATTCTTACCTAAAACCTTCCTTTATATCATTAGAAAATGATAACATTAAAATGGTGATCTCAAATGCTCAGTAGGGGTTTTCATGGTGAAAATAAAACATTACATATACATTTTTACAAAAAAATATGAACATAAAGTTTAAACATCAAAATCATGAGTCATGAAAATTATATTGGTAGTATGTAAATAATATATCTTAAAGAAAAATTAAACATGATAAAATAAAATGGGAATAAAACACCGAATTGTGGAAATTGTGCTAGACCATTAATCATATAATATTATTTCCATAGTAGAAATGGAATTGCTTCCAAAACCATCCTAGCGGATGAAGTCCATTACTTAACTGGGATTACATGTCGTTCCAGCCCTGTTTTACTAGATCAGATTTATATTCTGTTCCATCCATGTCTATCTATTGAGATATATATCTTTTCCCAATCCATTGGAGATAGATATAGGTCCCACACATCTCATAATGAAATCATTCATACATGTTCCACAAAACATAAATCATTCATCATATAATAACCTATGAAATAATATAGGTTTTCATAAACATAGTTCCATCATAACATAATCCATATTAAATACCATTCCATCATTAACATAATCAAATCATAGTATCAATAAGGACATAATCCTAACCCTATTTAAAAGCAACAGCTTTGACGGAAATTTTTTTTGATAATACACTTTAACATGGTTCTTATCTAAAATATTATATCTTCTTAAAAAAATTGTCATTTCTCAAAATGTTGTGCAATTATTAACATTAAAAAATATAATTGAAAATAAACTTTAAAACATGTAATGGAAGCTTCATGGAAACAATTTTTTATGAAAGCGTAATAATCCTTTCATACTGTATATGTTAAAAAACGTTCTTCTCATACTTTTATCAGGGAAGTCAAAAGGTATCTCCTACTAAAAAATACATAATATTCCCTTCATATATTTCAATATAAATTCACAAATGGGTAAAATTGGATTTAAGAAATTTTAAGATGATATATATAATATTACATATTTAGGAAACATGGGGATGTATGATAAATCATCCCCAGCAAATACTTAAATATAAACAATCTGTGATAAAAATGAGATTGCGATATCTTCAGTTACCGTCGGTCTAATATGATTTTTACATTCCGGAACCTCTGTTATAATTATTTAAATAATGTGATTTACTTATTTCAAAATCATATTCATTGTAATGTTTTCATATATTGTCATATTCTTATATATTTAATTGTATCATTTCATTGTTACTCATTATTCAGCTGTTAACTGCTTTATGTGCTTATGCATGTATTGTAGAATAATTTATTATCACATTTTTTATGTTAATGTTATATAATTTACAGAATGTTATTATTGTTATATATATCATATTTGTTTTTTCAACTAATTTATTTAATTATTCATCAATTATGGTCATGTATAAGGAATCACATCACAACGTGGAGATGGTAGGCCGTATGTACGCACGAGCGACGATATCATAACCATGATTGTGGAATTGTATTGAAGTGTATGGTGTAAAATATTTTGGAATAAATATAATTTTACAATAATCACATACAGTTATTTCCTACATCATTATACACATCGATGAATGTTGGTGATAAAAAACATATTACACCATGACGTGGAGAAGGTTGGTCGTACGTACGCACGCATGGTGATTTCAATTATCATAGGATGGATAAAAGATGAAATATGGTTTTTCTCTAATTATAATAACATATCGGTATAAAATGGATAATGGAGTTATTTCTTAATAATGAAACAACTCATATTGAGGATTTATATGACGAATGGAATTTTAAGGAATCAGTTAAGTATATTACCTTTTCTTTGACGTTCCTCTTCTAAACCTCCTCTTAGGGCACTAAATTTGGTCATTAAAGAATAATGGGACCTCTATAATGGTTCAATGGAAGTGGAGAACTTATATTTAAATGTTTCGGCCAAGTATGAAGGATCAAAATTCAGTGAAGAGGATAGAGAGGATGTTCCTTTTTATAATAGAGGAGAGGGGCACTTTTGGAAACCATAAAAATATTAATTTATAATAAATTAAATCCCGTATTAAAAACCTCCCAAATTACTTAACATCAATGATACAAAGATGTTATGTTGTTATATTAATATCCAATAAAAAATAGACATGTTTTGATTTAATTTTAAACAATATCATTTTGATTTATCCTTATTTATTCTATTTAATTTTATTTTCAGTAATAATATTCTAAATCTTAAATAGTTATAAATACTTATTTTTTTGTTCTCGATTTTCTATAATTGGATACATTATGATATTTTAGACAATATAATTTTAAATTTTTAGTTTTTTAATGTTTTTGTTATTTTTAATCAATTTAATAAATTTTTATATTAATTAAATAAAAATAGTATAAATTTTGACAGTATTGATTTATATGAATTTAAATAAAATTAACACAGAAGATATATTCGAAACAAAATATTTAATAGATTTATAACATGTCATATTAATTATAAAAATTTATGGAGCAGAATAATTTGTTCATATAATATAAATTTTAATATTTTTTCAAAATTTTTATTAGATATTTCTATTAATAAAATAATTACTACAATATTTTTTATAATTATTTAATATACTTATTTGTTGAATAAAAATAAAAATTAAAATAATATGGTGATGATAAATCTAATAACTTTTCTATGAGTACTTTTAGTTGAATTTAACTTCTATGAAACCAACATTTAAAATGTTATATTTATTAAATTGTGGAGGTGACAACTTTGATATCATTTAAAATATAATAATATATGTGTCATAATCTCTTTTATAAGGCTCAAAATGGTCAACAAGTATACCCATGATTTATTATGGATATGATATACTCGGAAAATATCTTTTGGTATTGTTTTGGTCCTTTTGATGGGAATTCTTATTAAAAAATCTATATTATAGATTTTTCACTAACTAAAAAATTTCATTATCATTAATGGTTAATCTATTTATGTAATTATATATTCTTTAAAAATTAAAAATAAATTACTATGATAGAAAATTTTAGACTTCAAATGAGTATTTATAATCAAATTAAATCCTATATTAATGTGTGTAAAAATAATTTAATTATTAATGTCGGTGTGAGACATATTTCACTTTTCTGTAAATAAAATTAAATAAATGTATTAATCTCATCCAAGTGGGTTCGAATAATTTTATTTTAAACCCTATTATGTTTTAGGGAAAAAAATAATCATCAATGTATATTAAAAAATGTATTAGGGTAATTTTATAATATTATTCTTACCCTTAATGACCCAATTTACCTTTCACATTGTTAAATAAAATTTAACGTAGTTACTATTAATAATTACCAAAAATATAAGTATCCTATTAAAATAATTTGGACCTACTAATTAAAAATATGGAATTCATTTTTCCAAATTGGAGACAGAGAAGTGTCAGATATAAATTTAAAATTATTCCCATTATCGAATAAAAAACGCGCTTTTGTTTAAAACATTGCAAAATATTGAAATGTTTTTAACTATGAAATCAATTTAAAATTAATGATAATGACATACATTATATTATATGGTTAAAATATATTCTATTTATACATTAAAACAATTTAATATTATAATTTAACCATATTATTTACCTTGATGAAAATGATGTTTTATAATTTAAATTTTACCATCTTTTTAATATTCATCAAAATATGAACGTTACTCTAAATATATCAAAAAGTTATTCAAAGAAAATTATTAAATCATGATTCCAAATAAGAATTTTAATTTTTATTATTAAACTAATAAAAATTTCAAAAACTAGATTTAAATTGGATGTGTCATCCAAAGGCGGAAGAACTGCATTTTTTTTAAATACTTATTTTATACGAAAAATTGATTTTTTTCTCATTACATGATCTAAAAAATGTGTAAGATGAATGTTAATGTTATAAAATTAAAAATTTGGTTAATATTATTCATAATGGCTAGTTCATAATAATATTATAATAATATATCATTGTTTATTGAAACTAAATTTTGCATACCATGTAATCTATTGAGGAAGACTCTTATCATGGGTAACGCATGTCATATCAGTTTTGCGTGTAGTTCTAGCTTCCTATGGTGTTGCATATATCAAAATCCAAACATTTTTCTTTTATACACTAAAAAAATAATCTATCCTCAATGTTGTGTAAAATAAATTCTATAAAACACACATTAATGTGTGTGTAACAGATGCCAAAAATAGTGTTTCATATATTGCAATATAATTTTTGGTTGCGCATAATAAAACCTAATATTGGTGTTTCAAGAAATAAAGACATGAAATAAATTAATAGAATCTATCACATAAAATCACAGGTTGTTACATTATTCCCCCCTTAAAATGAAATTCTCCCTCGAAATTATTTGGGGATATAAATGGTTTACTACATGAATGTTTTTTCATAGAAACTATCATTTAAAAAAGGAATACAAAAATATCATTTTAAAAAAGGAATGATTGAAAAATAATGGATACCAAAGGTAACTCATCCTTGGGTTTCGACATAGGAGAACCTAGTTGGGAAGTGAAATTGTGGATATGGAATATAAATCTATCCATAAAGATCTAATGGATAGTGATGGAGAATAATGTTTGCAGATCGTTAACTACCAGAAAGCCATAAATTTTTGATGATTTAAGGGACCATCGGATTCATCAGATAAAAGGGTTCTAGTGTAACATATTTGGTTTTCAATATAATTTCCATAATGTTGAATAATTTTTGAATAATAAAAAATACAAATTTTATTTTGGTACAATCCCACCGTTGTTCACGCTATGAACAATTTACACTTCATCTCTTAAAGAAATGATGTTGAATTTGTAATTTGTGATGTTTGGGCAGATAATGTGATAGAATGACAGGTAATTCCATCATTCTCAATAAAAAGGCCAGAACATGTTATCAAATAAGCATAATTCCACATATAGTGAGATAATAAATTAATATTAAAATGGAATATAACATATAATATCTCTAAATGGATAACAATACAGTCCTTCTAAAAACTAATAATATAAAAATTTAGAAGCAGGTCAACTACATATACTTAACATTTTCCTCTAATATCTCATAAGTTATTTTTTGATTATCACATTCTAGGCATGTCAATACCTTAATCATGTATTCTATTGAAACATGAATTAACCTAGAACCTTTGTGAATACATGTATTTTGTCAAATGTTAACTCTTTCTACATACCAAAATCACTAAAATTGAATATAATCAAACCTTGATATTACTTTTTCTTTATATCAATCATGATCTCTTTAATACTATCAAACTTATAATTTTATCCTCATCCATTCATTATGCTCATATCATTCACTTCCCTAAAATATATCAATCACATTTCATGGTTTCCAAAACCATATAATTATTGAATACTACAATAATCCAATACATATATATTACACTATACCATGATTCTATAAATGAGATTCCACAACACCATTTTGGAATCCTATTCCATAAACACTTAATCATTCCACCACATCATTCTCATAATCAACATTGCCAATAGTGATAACATGTAACATACATTTTTCAATTGCTTTAAGTGGTTGATGATGTCAATCATCATTAACACTTGTATTAGGGAATTGGTTAGAATAATTACCCATTTTCAAGCACATGTAGCATCGATGTGTTGGTGGTGAGTTCACTGTACCTTTTTCTCTATTCACATCATTATCAACATTTTTCCCATTACATCGAAACACTGTTTTATGATGAACTAATTTTCTAAACATAAAACATGTTCTTTTCCCATTAATACAATCTTCTCCATGCTTCTTTCGACACTATTGAGCATAACGAAACATTTGCCTTCTTTTCACCATTATTTTGAGATTTTTCCTAGAACACCATCTTTCATTTCTTTTAAAAACCTTGAGATTGATATGTAACACCAACTTCCTAGTATTCCTTGATAGCACATTGACAGTATCTTCATAGATACTAATGTCTCCTATAGCTATTGCCCTTCAATTAATTGGATTTATACCACTGAAGAATCGATCATCATTACATTCAGGTTGGATGATAATGCTTGAAGCATATCTTGCATGCCCTGTAAAATTCACCTCATTTGTAACAATAGATTCATTATCATTTTTCATAAGCTCATGGAACTCCTTTTAAATATTTTTTCACAGAATATGAGGGAAGTACTTACTGAAAACTATGTTTTCGAACTCATCCCATTCCATGGATTCAATTTCATATTGGGGCCTTGTATTCTTAATTAGAGTCAACCACTGGTCTGCATGACATTATAAATGGTAAAAAGCCAGAATGAATTATTCATGTTCCGAAAGGAGATGTATGGAAAATAACTTTTCAATGGTACTGATCCATGGTTTAGTAAAAACTCGATTAGAAAACCCACTAAATGTAGGTGGACGTTTCTACATGAAGGACTCTATAGAATATTGTTCTCTTCTCTACTCATTTTAATGTACGGAATGATTCATATCATGTGTATCTTTAGAAATATGAATTTCTACTCCATTTCTATTTACATTAGGGTTTTCAAAAGTATAATCATTGTATTTCCCTATTCATTGTTCATTATCATGGTTCCTTTGGGTTCCAACCATTATCTAAACCACATAACAATACCACGAGAGGAGAAACTCATACTTGGAAATCAACATAATCAGTGGGGGAGTACATTAAATTAACAACATCTAAGGTTTAATCCTAGGTTATTCATGATCGTTATCATTATACAAGGATGGTAATGTATTCTTAAACTTAAACTTAAAGACATCCCTAGATATACCATAGATATATCTCTTGGTATCTCACTAAATTTTTCACATCCATGTTTCCTAAGGATAACCAACCCTTCACTATAATACCAACTATAGAGACCCAAGATTGACGTACATTGAAATTAAATTACATTTTTGGAAAACATGACACATGACACAAATAGATTCCCATAGACCATATTTTATTAGTTTCATTGGAAACTCATAACATAATTTTCTAATTATGGTGAAAGATCTTCATCATCTCCCATAATGATCATTCCCTTTTTTCCTACCTAAAACCATCCATTATATCATAGGGAAAAGAAAACATAAAAAGTGTTAGCTAAAATGATCAGTATGGGTAAGCACGGAGAAAATAAAACATACGATATACATTTGAACTAAAATAAACGAACATGATGTTTAAACATCAAAATATTGAGTCGTGAAATAAATCATGGCAATATGTAAGGAATAGATCAAATATGAACATTAATCATGGTAAAATAAAATGGGAATAAAACATGGAATTTTTTAAATTATGGCTAACCATTATACACATAATATGATTTCCATAGTAGCCAAGGCACTGCATCCAAGATCATCATAGCGGACGAAGTCCGTTACTGAACCGTTCTTACTTGATATACCAGACCAGTTTTACTAAAGAAGATTTACTTTCTATTCCATCCATGCCTATCTCATGAGATATAAATCTTTACCCAACGCATTGGATAGAGATATTGGTCACACCCATCTCATAAGGAAATCATTTATACATGGGCCAGAAAACATAAATCATTCATCATATCATAACCCAAGAAATAGTATGGGTTTTCATAAACATCATTCCATCATAACATAATACATATAAATTACAATTACATAATTAAAAAAATCAATTAATAGTAACAATATAGATACAGACATACCCCTATTTATAAGTGACATGTTAAATGAAAAATAACATTGATAAAACACTTGATCATTGTTCATGAGGAAAATATCATTTCTTCTTCAAATTATTTTTCTAAAAATGTTCTCAAATTTTAAAAAGAAAAAAAGTTAATTGAAAATAAAATTGAAAACATGTAAATGATTATTCATGGAAATATTGCTCTATCATTGTGTAAAAATCTATTCATTCAGTATAAGTTCTAAAAATCATTCTTCTCGTACTTTTACTGGAAAAATCAAAAATAATATCGTACTAAAAACAACAAAATATTGCATTCATATTTTTTAATATAAATTATATAATTGTTAAAATTGGATTTATAAATTTTAGATGGATATAAATAATATTGAATATTTAGGAAGCGTGGGTGTGGATGATAAATGTTTCCCAATAAATAATTATATATAAACAATCTAGGATAAAAATGAGATAGTAATATTTTACCTTACCTTAAGTATGATATGCTTCGTACATATACGAACCTCCTGTATAATGATATAAATAGTGCCATTTACATATTTCAGAATCATTTTCATTGTTATGATATCATTTATGGTCATATTCTTATATGTTTTTTAGTAAAATCTAATTGTAACTCGTTATTCGTGTGTTAACTGCTTTATGTTCAAATGTATGAATTGTTGAATAAATTCTTATTCCACATTTTAGATTCCAATAATAGAATTTACATAATTTTATAAATATAATATATATCATATCTATTTGTTCAATTCATTTATATAATTATTATTCAATGATAATCATGTAGAACGAATCAAATCACATTGTCAAGACGGAAGGCCGTACGTTTGCATGAGCGATGATACTGTTCCCAGGATTGTAGAATTGTATTAAAGTGTATAGTGTAATATATTTCAAAATAAATATACTTTTACAATAGTCATATATATTTATTTCTACCATCATTATTTACATCCAAGTCTGTTGGTGATTAAAAACATATTACACCATGACGTGGAGACGGTAGGTCATACAAACGCACACATGATGATTTCATTTTTCATATAATGGATAGAAGATGATATATTTTTGGTTAATATTCATAATAACTTATCAGTTTAAAAGTGGTAATAGGGTTATTTCTTATTTAACGACCCATAAAATTCATGGAAATTTTTTTCTTAATTTTCATTGGAATTTTACAAGAACGCAGTTTCTGACGGCACCTGATTCTGAGGCACGGTGTGCCCGGAATCATTTACTGAAGTTTGGCTTGGGTACATTCAGTGAACTAACGAGAGGCCTTTTCTATCTTTTGAACCAGTGCTCGAAATCAAATTACGACAGCACTGATGGAATCGCAGCGCCGGTATTTTCTTAGAAATGCCTTTTTTAGAGATGCGTTTACTCGGGTGTGTTTTTTAATTTTTGGGGTTAAGTTAAGAAATAAAAAGTGGTGCGACAACTTTATTTTATTTCACTTAAAGCCACTTAATGCCACTTAAGCTAAGTTAAGTGGATAGGGTGGAACCCAAAATATCCTACCCACTTGGTAGGATATTTGTGAGGTAGGCCCGCACGATCCCCACTGTTTCATTCCTCCTAAGTAACGCTCCCACAAACCCCTCTTAATTGAAAGTCAACCGTGCGTTTTTTTGGTTAAGAATCGCCCCAATTAATTGGGAAGTTAAGTCGTCACCATTAATTCATCGAATTAATGGTTCGTTACATAACTTTTATTTTGTAATTTTTGGCTTGAAAATAAAATAAGACCAATACATGTTTCACTTGAAGGTTGCTTTTTGAGAGGATTCGGAGAAGCTCTCAAGCTTGAAGATCTTCATCCTTCTTCACGAAGAACACGAAGAACGCGAAGAACGCCGAACCCTCGGAGATCGACGCCGACGATTCTCCTTCCGCGACGTTTCTTCCATGACGTTCCTTCCCCGCGACAATCCTCGATCAACAACCGATTGAGGTAGGGTATTGTGGCTCTTTTAATTCTTTGTGAATTATATTATCAACATGGTTTCTTTTGGATTATCTTAAATCTGTGTGATTTTAATCCTCAGAGTTTACTATGCGACGCCGTGTACCGCGACGACAGCAACACCCCTTCCGCGACGTGATGATCCACTTCTTCCGCAACGGTCTCTTTCGCGACGAACTCATGTTCGAAGACAACGTTGAGGTAGGGGTTTGATTCATTTTAATATTGTGATTTATACCCACATAGCATGATTAAATATTTGTTGTGAGACTTTTAAAACCACTAACACGGTGGGTGCGGACCAACGAACATGTCCGAACCCACCGCCCTTTTCGTTATTGGTCTGCGGAATGGCGGATGATGAAAAACGTAAGTCGGACGGGTGATGTGAGGTCCTCGCAGTAATGGACGGACCCCGGTAGGGCCTTTGGCGAAGACAGAATGCATTTCCGACCACCGGAACTCGTCCGGTGGTCCACGGAGCAGCCCACGGACGCGCCTCGCCGGCACGGCGGCGCCGGCGGCAGCGCCCAGCGCGCCGCCGGGAGGAGCCGCCGCGGCTTAAGCAGTGGCGGAAAGGCACGGTCCCGCAACCGTGCGGGACCGGAGGGGGACGGGACACAGCCAGATGTCGCGTCCTCTGGCAAGGGCAGCCCCATGCGGGGCCGTGACTTCTTCATGCGGGAGCAGAGCGCCCCCCACCTGCGGGTCAGTCGTAACAGCCGAGCTGTCCTGTAGGCCAAACGGCCAGTGCCAGCCGGGTCGCGCCAAGTCGGGTCGGACCCGGACCCGGGTCGGGTCAACACTGTTCGGTCCGACCCAAGGGGGGGTTGGGCAGGGTCGGTCCGGGCCCAGACCCCTCGTTTCCGTACCCTTTTGGTTTTTTTCCCATATCATGGGCTATAGAGCTCCGATCGATGCACCATCAACGGCGATGTGATCCTTGGATAGAGACAGTCCTTTTGACATATTACACTTAAGGTTTCAGAATACTTTGGGTTCGTCCGGGTTGGTTCGTACATGAAATCAACCGGGCCCTCGGAGCAGAAACGATTATATCTTGAGTTCCGGACGTCCGATTTTTGTGCCATCGACTTTGATGGATTTATCTAAGTGAGACAGATCTTTTTCCTTACTCCGCACAAGGTTTGGACATAGGTGGAGTACGGTTGGGTTGGTTTTGACTTAAAAACCTACCGGGCCCCTAGGACGAAAAAGCCAATAACTCTGAGACCGGGCGTCCGATTGACGCACCGTCTGCGACGTTGAGTTCCTGTTGACGATACAGAACTTTTGGATGCATCAACTCTGGACTATGTGTCAGTTGATGTATCAGACTCTCGGCTCGTGGAGCGGTCCTTCCAGAACGAGCTTGCTGTGTGCGGGAACACTAGTGTTGGCTGCGACTGCGACAACGATGGCGACTGTGCAGAGATCCTCAGTGGATTCGACGGTGACGACTACAACACTCAGAGATCATGTGTGGATCAGTGCTACAGATCCTGTGTGGGTCCAATCTTGTGTGGGTCAGCAATCAGCGGTCCTGTGTGGGCCAGCGCCTACAGATCTTGTGTGGGTCTGATCCTGTGTGGGTCATTGCAGGGGTTAAATACCTATCGATCCTGTGTGGGTTAGATAATTTGTGGGTCATTGCAGGGGTTAGTTACCTATCGATCCTGTGTGGGTCAGATCCTTTTTGGGTCATTGCGGGGGTTAGTACCTATTGATCCTTTGTGGGTCCGACGACTTAGATGAATCTGTGGAAATATCTGATCATCTCTATCGTCATTCTAAGAAGTGTACCTGTGTGAGTTGAATCCTGTTTTGCTTTCCTATATGGATTGTGTTGTGCTATCCTATGTGGATTTATGTTTTTCTTTCCTCTGTGGACTGGGTTGTACTTGATCTCGGGTGTTGGAGCCGAATGGGAATTGACGACTTAGGTATATGTATGGGCATATACCTAAGCAGTGTCGGATGTTACTTCGTGATTGTATCTTTCCTTTGTGGATTATCCATTGTGGATTCTGGGGGACCTTCAGGGGTCTCGGGGTCCCTACTAGGTATCTTATACTCACCCCTGCACGGGATATGCCCGCACTACGTTGTGTTGGTTGCAGATGACGGACATAGCTGATCGTGGTTGAGGCTTGCGGAGGAGGACGGTACCTGGAGGTGGACCACTGGGCGGGACGTACTCGAAGTGGACGGTTGGACCCGAGTAGCTGTGGAGGATATCTGTACTCACCCTTCATGTGGGAGTCCCAGTGGATGGATCGAGGCTGCGAATTTACTTTTCAGTTGTTGTTTTCTCTTTCGAGTTGTACTTTACTTTCAATTTGGGTTTGTATTCTGGCCCACATACTTTTCCGCACTTAATGTTGTACTCAGTTTTTAATTAGTGTTTAATTCTACTGCTTGCTTTATCTATGGGGTTTGATTACTTTACAATGGCTATGCCTTCCCTTTTTACCGTGATTTACGCCTTGATGCTAGTCGCCCGCCCCTGGCCTATGGAAGGCAGGCTTGGGGTAGTCACGACACGGTCCCCGAGGATGGTTCCGGACAAATTGGTATCAGAGGAGTTCGGTTCTACCGCATAATCTAATCATTCTTCTATGTGAAGCAATAGTAGTAATCATATTGGGTGTGGTTATCTGTCCAGGGAGTCTAGTGTTGGTGCGGCGGCCGACGTATCTGTACAGCAGGACCCAGACTTCTGATTTCCGACTTAATGCACGAAAACATTGATTGCATGTGTGTTTCAAGTTTTCATTGTGATTACTATATGTCAGCTCACTAGGTATACTGTTTGACTATGGAGAACCTGTTTCTTTTCAGGATGGCCCCACGACGGCAACCAGCTAGGGTTCCGAGAGTTGAGCGTGACGACGGCCCACCGAGCGATGAGCCCTCGGTGCAGGGCCCTTTGACAGCAGAGGCACCGGCGGTACCTCTACCCGCCGTACCACCGATGCTACTAGCCCCAGCCGCTGACGATGAACGTCGCCTTAGTGCATTGCATGAGTTTAAGTGCCAACGACCACTGAGGTTCGACGGGGAGACGGACCCTCAGGCAGCCAAGGACTGGCTGGAGGCAGTTGTACAGGTTTTCAGGTTAGTGAGGACACCAGCAGACCTCATGGTGATCCTTGCAGCGAGCCTACTTCACTCAGAAGCAGGCAGATGGTGGAGCTTGATGCTCTAGGTGCACGATGAGGCATCTCTTCTTTGGTCAGACTTTGAGTGTATCTTCCACTTGGATTTCATCCTAGCCACCCTCCGTGTGGTGCGCATCAATGAGCTTCTTCAGCTGCGGCAGGGCAGCTTGACGGTCTCCCAATACTCAGCGAGATTTACCGATCTATCGCGCTACTCTACAGACATGGTACGTGACCCATTATTCCAGGCCCAAACCTTTGAGCAGGGATTGAGGCATGAGATCAGGGCATCGCTGATCTCCCTCAGCATTTCGACTCAGGCAGGAGTACTGGAGTGAGCCCTTTTGATCGAGAGCTTCCTTGCTGATCATTCTTCAGCACTGAGACCTACCCCGGGGCGGCACGTAGCAGAGTCTTCTGTAGTAGGCAGCAGACAGATGACTCATGGGTCCAGGAAGACCAGACCATCAGGCAGATGACCTAAGGACACTGGATCAGCTGTGTAGGGCACACAACGCGGGGCCTGTCTTTCGAGAGGTAGGCAGTGATACACATGCGGTGGGCAGGGCCACATGGCTCGTGAATGCCCGACCCGCCTTGCCGAGGAGCAGAAGACGGTTGAGGGGCCACCCAGCCAGAGGAAGAGGGTCGACCATGGTGGTCTGCAGGGAGCAGGGGGATGAGGCAAAGGATCTGGCCGGGCTGTAGGTAGTGGGAGATGCTTTGAGGCTCTACCACCACCACCACCTGGAGGTCCACCCCGACCACAGGGAGCTGGCGGGCAGAGACAGGAACAGATCCAGGAAGTGGAGGCCTATGACCACGGCGCACCCGAGATGATTCGAGGTACTATCTGTGTCTATTCCATCCTTGCTGGTGTTCTTATAGACACAGGAGTGAGTCACTCTTTCATATCCGCTGCCCTTTTTCGGAGCTCGGAGATTCCGACGGAGCCGTTGGCTCGATCCTTAGGGCTAGAGACTCCTACGGGAGCAGACTCGACGATTACACACTGGTGCCGGCAGTTTGAGCTTACTCTAGGAGGCGAGAGAATCGGCTGGGATCTTCTTGTAGAAGTGTCGAGGCCTTACGAAGTTATCTTGGGCATGGATTGGTTATCTACAGTCCATGATCATATTGACTATTTTAGGCGCAAGGTTCGATTGAACACACCAACGGGAGAAGGTTCACCTTCACCGGAGAGAAGGGAGCCTTCGCAGCACAGGATGGACTTCCGCAGAGGAGAGGACAACCCATCACACATCAGTTGGATAGCCTCATCCTAGGAGTAGGTGACGTGCAATGTCCTAGTTTTCCTGTAGTGGTGGATTAGTATGCGGACGTCTTTCCCGACGATGTTCCAGGACTACCTCCTCGTAGAGAGGTAGACTTTTATATTGACTAGTACACTGGGACAACCCTGATATCGACTCCAGCGTATCATATGGCCCCCACTGAGATTCGAGAGCTACAGGTACAGTTGGAGGACTTGCAGGGAAAGGGATTCATCTAACCCACTGTTTCACCCTGGGCTTCCCTGATATTGTTCGCTAAGAAGAAGAATAGAAGCTTGCGACTGTGTGTCGACTATAGTCTCCTGAACCAGGTGATAGTGAGGAACAAGTATCTGCTACTGAGGATTGATGACCTCTTCGATCAGCTCAAGCGAGCATGGTGGTTCTCTAAGATAGACCTCAGGTCAGACTATTATCAGATCAGGGTTCGAGACGAGGATGTGAAGAAGACGACCTTTAGATGTCTGTATGGACACTATGAGTTCTTGGTTATGCCATTCGGCGTAACCAATGCTCCGACAGTGTTCATGTTCCTCATTAACAGGATCTTTCAGCCATACCTCGATCGACTTGTCGTGGTCTTCATCGACGACATTTTGATATACTCGACCACTGAGGAGGAGCACGCCTATCACTTGCGGGTTGTACTGGACACACTCCGAGAGCACCAGCTTTATGGAAATCTCTCTATGTGTCAGTTCTGGTTTGGCAAGTTCCACTTCTTGGGACACGTCATTTTTGAGGTGGAAGTTGCGGTGGATCCCGCGAAGATCGAGGCAGTGCTATCTTGGGAGCCACCTAAGAGCATGACAGAGGTGCGGAGTTTCTTGGGACTAGCTGGATACTATCAGAGGTTTGTGCCAGACTTCTCCAGAGTTGTGGCACCAATCACATCATTGAAAAAGAAGAGGAAACCCTTTGTGTGGTCAGACAGATGTCAGCAGAGCTTCCAGGAGCTGAGACAGAGATTGAACAGCACACCTATCTTGAGGATGCCGGAGGAGGGGATAGGGTACGTAGTCTACTGCGATGCATCAGGGACCGGAATCGGATGTGTCCTAATGCAGGAGTGGGCAGTGATCTCCTATGGATCACGTCAGTTGAGGCTGCAAGAGAAGAACTATGCCACCCATGACCTGGAGTTAGCAGCAGTGGTCTTCTCTCTAAAGACATGGCGACACTATCTGATGGGAGAGCGCTTCACAGTCTTTTCTGACCATCAGAGTCTCAGGTACATCTTATTTCAGAAGGACCTGAACCTGAGACAGCGACGATGGATCGAGTTCCTCCATGACTATGACTTTGAGATAGTCTATACTTCTGGGAAGGGGAACGTAGTAGCCGATGCTCTCAGCAGTAGGACGGGCATTCAGCGGCTTGAGGAGGTGATGGAGTAGCTAGCCACTTTGAAGATATCCTTCATGGATAGAGATGGAGAAGCCTTACTCCAGTCACTCATAGTCACTCCTCCACTACTGCAGCGGGTCAGAGAGGCACAGCGTGGGGACGCCGACTGTGAGACGCGGCATGCACAGATATCCTTAGGACATGCACATGATGGTTTCTCCTTTGGAGTAGAGCACGACATCCTTTTCAGAGGACGTACCTTGGTACCAGTTTCATTATGGGAGAAGGTGTTGAGAGAGTTTCACACTTCTCCCTTGGCGGTACATCCAGGAGTGGCGAAGATGTACCAGGACCTCAGACGACAACACTGGTGTCTGGGCATAACAAAGGTTGTGGCAGAGTTCGTTTCTCGATTCCTCACCTTCCAGTAGGTGAAGGAAGAGCATCAGGTACTAGTAGGCTTGGTAAAGCCCTTGGAGGTCCTGAAGTGGAATTGGGACGGCATATCTATCGACTTCGTGACTGGACTTCCGCGCACGTCCAGAGGTCACGACTCCATCTGGGTGATTTCCGACCGACTCACCAAGTCGGCTCACTTCTTAAACATCAGAGAGTAGGGCTCAGTGGGGAGCTTGTGGCATCTCTACGTTCTGGAGATTGTACGACTTCACGGTTTTCCATCATCTATCTTCTCCGATTGAGATGATCTATTTACTACCCAGCTTTGGAAGGGGTTATAGGAGGCATTCGGGACGCAGCTACATCTGAGCACTGCCTTTCACCCTCAGACGGATGGTCAGACGGAGAGGACCATTCAGACTCTCGAGGACATGCTCCGAACATGTGTCCTCGACTTTGGTCGCAGCTAGGAGGACCACCTACCCTTGGTGGAATTCGCGTACAACAACAGCTACCACTCAAACATCAGGATGGCACCATACGAGGAGTTGTACGACCGACCATGCAAATCTCCATTGTGCTGGACAGACCCCGGGGAGTCAGCACTCGTGGGACCGGAGATGGTCCAGGCCACGACAGAGAAGGTCCAGATCATCCAGGAGCAGTTGAGGATAGCTTAGAGCGGCAGAAGTCCTATGCTAACAGGAGGTGGAGACCACTAGAGTTCGAGGATGGTGACCACGTCTTCTTGTGTGTCTCACCTCGACGTGAATTACGGAGATTTGGTCGAGGCGGAAAGTTGTCTCCACGCTTCATCGGACCATTCCAGGACCTCTGTCGGATTAGCAAGGTGGAATATTTCTTGGCTCTACCACCTCAGTTGCACCGGGTCCACGACGTCTTCCACGTATCTCAACTGAGGAGATACGTGCACGACCCGACGCATATCATTGACCAAGGGGAGCTGGACGTTGATTATGGGGTGACTTTTGTGGAGGTTAAAGTGGAGATCGAGGATAGATAGGAGGGATTCCTACTTGGGCGATCAATCCCTCTAGTGCGCATCAGATGGAAGCACGGGAACCTCCAGGAGATCACTTGGGAGCGGGAGGCTCAGATGCGTGCTCAGCACCCACATTTGTTTCCCTAGTTTATGATGTATCTTTACGGGGACGTAAAGCCCTGAGGTGGGAGTGATGTAAATACCTGTAAAATTCAAGGAATTATTTTTATTAATTTTATTTGGAATTTTACAAGAACGATGTTTCTTACGACGCCTGATTTTGAGGCCCGGTGTGACCGGAATCATTTTACGAAGTTTGGCTTGGGTACGCTCAATGAACGAACGAGCGTGCTTTTCTAACTTTTGAACAGGTGCTCGGAATCAAATTCTGAGGGCACCAGTGGAATCGCAGCTCCGGTATTTGATTAGAAACTCCTTATCTGGAGTTTCGTTTTCTCGGGTGTGGTTTTTAATTTTTGGGGTTAAGTTAAGAAATAAAATAGAGTGGTGCGACAACTTTATTTTATTTCACATAAAGCCACTTAAAGCCACTAAAGCTAAGTTAAGAAGATAGGGTGGAACCAAAAATATCCTACCCACTTTGTAGGATATTTGTGAGGTGGGGCCGGCACAAGCCCCACTATTTCATTCCTCCTAAGTAACGCACCCGCAACCCCCTCTTAATTGAAAGTCCACCGTGTGTTTTTATGGTTATGAAACGCCCCAATTAATTGGGCAGTTATGTCGTTACCATTAATTCATCGAATTAGTGGTTCGTTACTTAACTTTGATTTTCTAATTGTTGGCTTGATAATAAAATAAGTCCAATACTTGTTTCTCATGAGGGTTTCTTTTTGAGTGGATTGGGAGAAACTCACAATCTTGACGATCTTTATCCTTCTTCGCGAAGAATGAAAAGAACGCGAAGAACGTGAAGAACACGAAGAACGTCGAACCCTCAGAGATCAACGATGATGATTCTCCTTCCGTGAAATTTCTTCCTTGACGTTCCTTCCCCGTGACAATATTCGATCAACAACTGATTGAGGTAGGGGATTTTGGTTCTCTTAATTCTTTGTGAATTATATCCTCAACATGGTTTCTTCTGGGGCATCTTAAATCTGTGTGATTTTAATCCTCAAAGATTGACTACGCGACGCCGTGTACCGCGACGACAGTAATGCCCCTTCTGTGATGCGATGATCCTCCTCTTCCACGACGATCAATTCCACGATGAACTCACTTTCAACGACAACGTTCAGTTAGGGGTTTGATTCATTTAAATCTTGTGATTTATACCCGCGGCATATGATTAAATATTTGTTGTGAGACTTTTAAAACCGCTAACGCGGTGGGTGCGGACCAACGAACAAGTCGGAACCCACCTCCCTTTTTGTTCTTGGTGTGCGAAACGGCGGATGATGACAAAGTAAGCCGCACGGGTGATGTGAGGTCCTTGCAGTGAAGGAAAGAGCCCGGGAGGGCCTTTGGCGAAGACGACGTGCATTTCTGACCACCGGAACTCGTCTGGTGGTCTGTGGAGCATCTCGTCGGCACGCCGCCGGTAGCAGCCGTTGTGGCTAAAGCCGCGGCGGGAAGGCGCAGTCCCGCTACCGCGCGGGACCGGAGGGGGACGGGATGCGGACGGCTGCCGCGTCCGCTAGCAAGGGTGGCCCCACGCGGGGCCGTGACTTCTTCACGCGGGGGCAGCGCGCCCCCCGCCCGCGGCTTGGCCGTAACATCTGAGCCGACCAGCTGGCCAACCAGCCAGTGCATGTCGGGTCGCGCCCAGGCCCGGCCGGGTCGCCCCCAGCCGGGTCAGACCTGGCCCCGGGTCGGGTCGACCCGGTTCGGTCTGACCCAGGGGGGGTTGGGCCGGGTCGGTCCAGGCCCAGACCCCCCGTTTTCGGACCCTTTTCGATCTTTTTACCATATCTTGGGCTACGGACCTCCGATCGACGCACCGTCAGCGGAGATGTGATCCTTGGATCGATACGGTAGTTTTGACATATTACACTCAAGGTTTCAGAATACTTTGGATTCGGTCGGGTTAGTTCGTACACGAAACCAACCAGGCCCTCAGAGCGGAAATGCTTATATAATGAGGTCCGGACATCCGATTTACGTGTCGTCGACTTTGATGGATTCCACTAAGTGAGACGAATCTTTTGGCTAACTCCTCCCAAGTTTTGGACGCAGGTGTAGTATGGTCGGGTTGGTTTTGACTTAAAATCCAACCGGGCCCCTGGGACGAAAAAGCCAATAACTCTCAGACCGGGCGTCCGATTGATGCACCGTCTGCGACGTTGAGTTCCTGTTGACGATACGGAACTTTTGGACGCATCAACTCTGGACTATGTGTCAGTTAATGTATCAGCCTATCGGCTGGTGGAGCGGACCCTCCCGAACGAGCTTGCTGTGTGCAGGAACCCTATTGCTGGCTGCGACTACGACAACGACGACGATTGTGCAGAGATCCTCAGTGGATTCAACGACGAAGACTACATCACTCAGCGATCCTGCGTGGATCAGTGCTACAGATTCTGTGTGGGTCCGATCCTGTGTGGGTCAGCCCTCAGCGGTCCTCTGTGGGCCAGCGGCTACAGATCCTGTGTGGGTCCGATCCTGTGTGGGTCATTGTGGGGGTTAGTTACCTATCGATCCTGTGTGGGTCGGATCCATTGTGGGTCATTGCGGGGGTTTGTTACCTATCGATCCTGTGTGGGTCAGATCCTTTGTGGGTCATTGCGGGGGTTAGTAGCTATCAATCCTTTGTGGGTCCGACGACTTAGATGAATCAGTGGAAATATCAGACCATCTATTGTCATTCGAAAAAGTATACCTGTGTGGGCTGAATCCTATTTTGCTTTCCTATGTGGATTGTGTTGTGCCATCCTATGTGGATTTACGTTTTTCTTTCCTATGTGGACTGGGTTGTACTTGGGCTCGGGTGTTGGAGCCGAACGAGAATTGATGACATAGTTATATGTATGGGCATATACCTAAGCAGTGTCGTATGTTACTTCGTGATTGTATCTTTCCTTTGTGGATTATCCTTTGTGGATTCTGGGAGACCTTCGGGGGTCTCGGGGTCCCTACTGAGTAGCTTATACTCACCCATGCACGGGCTACGCCCGCACTACGTTGTGTTGGTTGCAGACGACAGAAATCACTGATCGTGGTTGAGGCTTCCAGAGTAGGACGGTACCTGGAGCTGGACCACTGGGCCGGACGTACTCGGAGTGGACGGTTGGACCTGAGGAGCTGTGGAGGCTATCTGTACTCTCCCTTCAGGTGGGAGTCCCAGTGGATGGATCACGGCTGCGGATTTACTTTTCAGTTGTTGTTTTCCCTTTCGAGTTTTACTTTATTTTTAGTTTGGGTTTGTATTTTGGCCCACTTACTTTTCCACACTTACTGTTGTACTCAGTTTTTACATAGTGTTTACTTCTACTTCTTGCTTGCTCTGTGGTGTTTGTTTACTTTACAAAGGCATTGCCTTCCCTTTTTACAAGGATTTATGCCTTGGTGCTAGTCGCCCTCCCCTGGCCTATGGAAGGCGGGCTTGGGGTAGTCACGACACGGGCACCGAGGACGGGTCATGACATCTTAATAATGATACAACTCATATAGAGCAAGTAGAATAAGAAAGGAGTTTGAATAAATCAGTAAAGGATATTTCCTCTTCTTCGACATGCCTCTTCTAATCATCCGCTTAGGGTACAAAACTTGGTTTTTGAAGAAGACCAGGATAGCTAGTATGTTTCAAGGGATTTTTTGAAGGGAAATAGATAGGTTTTTATAGAGTTTTATGGCTAATAATAGAGGAAATACGAGATGGGTGAAAATACCTTTTATAATAGGGGAGAGGGGAACTTTTGGAAACCTCAAAAATATTAATTTATAATAAAATCAGAACCGAATTAAAATCCTCCAAAATAATTCAAAATCAAATTTACGATGATATATGGGTTTTATCTCATAAAATAATAAAAATTTTATTTGTTTTTATTTTATTTTAAACCATATAATTTTGATTTGTCCTTATTTAATCAATTTAATTTAATTAGTGGTAATAATATTCTAAATTTTAAATAGGTATAAAATCATACTTATTTTTTTTTTGAATTGTCCATAATTAGATAATTTATGACATTTCAGACAATATAATTTTCAATGTTTATTTTTTAATTTTTTTTTTTTTTTAATCAATTTAAGAATATGTTATTTTAATAAAATATAAAAAATGTAGATTTTGACACTATTCATTTATTTGAATTTTAAAAAATTCCACAGAGAATATATATTCAAAAAAAATTATTGATAGATTTTTAACATGTCATATTCAACATAAACATCCGTGGAGCACATTAATTTGTTCATATAATATTAATTTTAATATTTCTTATGACCATTTATTTGATATTTCTCTAAATAAAAAAATTAAAACAACATTTTTTTAAAATTATTTAATATATGTATTTGTTGCATAAAAATTTTAAAAAACACTATTGAGAATATATATCTAATATCTTTCATAATAATACTTTTAGTCGAATTTATCATCTATGAAACCAAAATTTAAAATGTAATATTTATTTAATTATTGGGGTAACAACATTAACATCATTTAAAATAAAATAATATAAGTTTCATAATCACTTTTATTAACTTCCAAATAGTCAATAACTCAACCGTTGAATTCTTATGATCTATATATACTCGACCAATATGTTTTGACCATGTTTTTGGGCCTTTTGAGGATTATTATTATGTTAATAAAAACAATATTATTGAATTTTCACTAAATAAATAATTTCTCTATAATCAATGTATTAGCTATAAAGGTAATATTATATTTCATAAAAATAACAAATTAATTACAATGAAAAAAAACATTTTATATTTTAAATGAGTATTTATAATAGAATTTATATTCTATATAAACTTATATATAAAAAATCTTATTATTAATGTTTGAGTGAGATATATTTCAATTTTCATTAAATAAAATAAAATAAATTTATTAATCTCATCAATGTGGGATCCAATCGCTTCGACTTATACCCTATTATATTTCGGGGAAAGATTTAAAAATCAAATTATATTAATTCAAGTATTAGGGTGATATAATAAGATAATGTTTACTTGTAATTACCCAATTTACCTTTAACTATGGTAAATAAAATTTACCGTAGTTACTCTTAATTATGCAACAAAATAAATGTTGCCGATTAAAATAATTTGGACATGCTGATTCCAAATATGGAATTAATTTTTCCATATTCAAGATGTATAAGTTTGACTAATTAATTTAAAATTAATTCCATTGTCAAATTAAAAACTGGTTTTTGTTTAAAAAATTGTAAAAGATTGAAATATTTTTACGTATGAATTCAATGTAAAATTAATGATAATGAAATTGATTATATTATATTGTTAAAATATATTATATTTATACTTTCAAACCATTAAATATTATAATTTATCCATATAAATTAACTAGATGAAAAACGTTTTTTAAAATTAAAAATTTACCAAATTTTTACTATTCAAAAAATATAATCGTTATCAAGAAAATATCAAAAATTTATCCAATGTAAATTTTTATACCATGACTCTAAATAATAATTTTAATTTTTCATTTTTAACTAATTAAAATATCAAAAAATTGATTTAAAATGGGTGCTCCATCAAAAAGTGGAAAAACTGCAATTTTTTAAAAATAGTTCTTTTTTCCAAAAAAATCTTTTTGTTCTCACACCATGTTATAGAAAATTTCTAAGATGAATGATTATGTTATAAAATTAGAAATGTGTTTAATAATATTCATAATGGATAGTACTTAATATTTCTTTAATAATATATTGTTTTTTAGTGAAACAAGATATTGCATACGATGCAATCTATAATGGAATGTCGTTATTACGGTTAACACAAGCCATGTCACTGTTTCGTGTAGTCTTGAAATCGTATGGTGTTGAGTATAAAATAATCCAAATATAATTCATTTATTCATTTAATGAATGATATATCCTCATTGTTGGGTAAAATAAATTCTATAAAATGAACATTAATCGTGTGTAACACAAGCCTGTAATAGTGTTTCTTATACTACATGCTAATATGGTATTGCGTATAACACAAGCTAATATTCGTAATTCATACAACACAAGACATCAAAGAAATTAATATAATCTATCTCATAAAATCTAGGGTGTAAATTTATTAAATCAATTTCATTGTCCATATAATGGCTCCATATGATACAACATGAAGTACACCTAAAACCCATTTTTATGAGAAAAATTCCAATAGGGCCATTGAGAATTCATCAAAAAAACAAAATTTATAAAATGAACCAATTAAACTATTAATAAATATGTATAAAAATGAATTTTCAACAATATATCATTTAATTAAACACATCCAAAGTTCAACTAACACAGTTAAACCCCATCCATTTCAATAAAGGTTCCAAGCGGGCCGTTTACTGTGAACCCATGCAAAAACACACTACAAACTGATACTCATATCATTATAAAACCCAAAACCAGATTAGAACCCACTCAAGAAAATCAAAAACGTTGATTCAAAAGTGGATAATTGTTTTCATAAGCCAAAACAGTGATTTAATATCACCTTGAGCACACAAATGCCAATCTGTCATGTTCTTGAAACTGAGGCATGAAACAATTAATAAAAAAACTATATTTAATTATATATATGTTATAAAACCAAATTATCATGCTGAACATTTTTTTAAATTTAAAAACAAGGTTTTAAATGTTATATGTAAGGTGATATAACAAATATATCATTTAAAAAAATTATTGTGCAACCAATAACCAACAACAATATTCAAATAAGAAGGTATAAACTACCATTCATGAAGTATAATTGTTAAAAACAATTGGTGAACAAAAATAAACTGCATACATATAAGGTGAAAACATAATGGACCATATTATTCATGAATTATAATGGCAGTGATTGGGAGAAAGTACCACAATACCATGACAGATTGGAAACTCAAACATGAAAACCTTCCACGACGGTTCACAAACCATATATCTATGAAGAACGACTCTAACAGAATGAAACCCCAATAAAAAATATTGGGATAATAGAATAGTAGGTCGTTATTGATTTGGGATTAAGATAGAGCTGAGAAATAATATATGCATTGTGATGAAGGAGGAGAAGGGAGAAGCAAAATCACATTGAAAATAAGAGATCTCTAAATATTCCATTATATACACACCCATATAGGAGAGGGAATGGATTGGAACTCAATGTAGAGGCTTCATAAGTCTAGATGTACCAGGGAAAGATGTTTTATGGGAATAGATAAAAATTTAATTATTGACTAAATAAACAAGTTAGATTTCCAAATAAGGATAATTTTTATCCTTGGGAAATTTCACATGTATCCAGAACTGAGATGAACTATAAAGAGGGAAAATGTAAAATGGGGTTGAGACTAGGGTTTTTGGGCTCAAATGAAATGTTGAATCCCAGATAATTGTTAAAAAATTAATATGATATAAAAGAATGTATTTTTAAAAGAAATATGTAATTGGGCTCAAATAATGGCCTAATATATGAATAAATATCCCAAATCCACCATGATTATGATTTCTTAAGGTGTAAAATTGGGTATTTTGGTTTCAATAGGTCATGGGATCCAATGTTGGAATTGGAATGAGTGAAAAAATGTTTAAAAAATATGTATTTATAAATGAGTTAAATTATTTTTAAATCTAGAAATGGGATCACAGTTATCCAAAATCATAATGAAACAACCCCTTTCTCAAAAAACTCCCAAACATGTTATGGAGTACCAATGGTAAGGTGATTATACATAGATGTATATAAAAAATAAACATTCATCTAACCAAAAACCCAAGAAAATGATTGGGCGTTCAAATGAACCAGATCAAAATCTAGTCATGGAATATCGGGTGTGACAATTCTCCCCACCACAAATTATTTATTCCCTCTAAAATCCATAAGACATTTCTGTTGAATGATAAAAACATCAGGATTCCTTATCACCACTATCTTGCCTCTCATAGCAACAAAATATCATCCACCATCAATATAACTTAAGCCTCTTTTTCATAAAATAATCCAACTCACAACATATCATCCTACAAGACCTGTAGTGGGTCTCCCCACCATTAGAGACCGAATAAAATTGGACAAGAAAATTATACATGAACAAGAATCAATAATTACCTGCACGTAACGACCCAAAGTTTTATAAATGAAAAATCCCTCTTGATCCAGTTTAATGTCACTTTATGAAAAAATGTTTTTATAAGATGTCAACTTCGTTGGATTTATGTTATGAATTGTGACCGTTGTTAATATAGTCATTGAATAGTGATCACATGTTTAGTATAAATATAAGGTTTTAACGAAACCAATTTTACTCAGAAAAAGGAAGTGATGGCCTCATCCAGTAGAATTTCCCCCTACGAAGCCCATTTGTCGGAGCTCGGAAAATAGGTGGCATCGTTGGGCTTCTCCCTTGACAAAGCACAAGCTGAGCTACATTATGTCAAGCTCGAATGTGACTGTCTACGGGAAAAGTGGAAGTTGATTTAGATTACCACTCGAGCGATGTTATCCGATCAACCCCAAGAGTCTATCCCCATCGCATACCTTACCCGTAGGTCTTATGCGGCTATTTTAAGGGATTATGTAACAAATAAATAGTATTATGTTCATGTACATTATTTTTTGGTATATAATAATGAATATAATTTCTAGTCATTTTTGATACATTGTAAATAGTTTTTAAAGTACACATGGTGTTTTTAGTTATTATTTAATTAAGAAATCTATTTTATTAAATTAATGGATTTTTCATTAAATAATATTTTAATAAATAAATAATATTATTATTAAATTAATTTTTATTAAATATAAATGATCTTATAATTTTATGAATGCAATAAAATTTTTTATTAAGGTTTGAATGCCATTTCTGTCAAAACCCGTGAATTTTCGATAAATGTCGGTTTTTTTTAAAAGTGAAAATTAAAATATTTAGAAATTTTTTTAGATAAAATAAATGTCATTTCTAGAATCAGGACGTCAAAATTATCCAACGGTTAATTTTTCATAATTTTCTGAGACAATCAAATTTTTGGGTAAAAATTAAATACCATTTAAATATATAATGTGTTTTATGACATCATAATGACCCAATGATGATGTAATAAAATATCATAATCCTTATTTTCGGGAAATATATGTTTTATAATTAAAATAATGAGGTTTTCGGTTTTTTTGACTTACTTTTCAAAGCATTAATGAACCCCTCAAGACATATACAACACTTTTCCTTTTTAAATTAATTTCCATGGGAGTGTCACCCACCTCCACATAAGCAACCCTAATATTTTAATAAGTTCGGACCTTCGCCTTGTAAAATATCATTTTCCGCTTTCCTTTTCTAGAAACCATGGGCAAAATCCATGGGATGGTTTTTGGTTTGGATTAGTTTAATATAAGGGGTCCCAAACCTAAATAATAAAGAATTCTCTCACCCTTCCTATATAAACCCACCCAAGCTCCCACTTCCTTCTCACTAAAATCCTTTGGAGTTCGTCCAACCTCTTCCCTACTCTCTCTAGAATCCTCCCAAGGTTCCCCAAGCCCCCAACAAGCCTCTCACAAGCCTCTCTCTAGCCTTTGGAAGCACACTTCCAAGTAAGGGTTTTTTTCTTCCTTTTTCATTTTTGTCAATTTTCTTTAAGTTGTTTTTCTATTTTAATTTAAATTATGAATGTTGGGGTATGGTTTCAGAGATCGCCCATACTTTCCTCTTATTGTTTGAATGATGGGGGAACCCATTATCTCTTATTAAATTCCCCCCATGTACACCCGTTACTATTCCGAAATTCTGAAAGGAACTTCTCTCTCTTCTTTTACATTCAAGTAATAATTTTGTATCATGAATTTAAATTCCATTTAAATTGTTGGGACATGTATATATATGACCTCCTTACTTTCTGTTACATTTAAATATGATGAGGAACCCCTTTCTCTCTCATCAACCTTTTTTATGAATTCTTATGTCAGGTCGCTACGCTGCCGAAATCGCACCGATTTTCTAAGCCAATGTCATTGTGTAGTGAATACCATGCCCATTTCTCCATCAAGGGTATTCAACTTTATTCACATTTACATATTGATTATAATGTTTCATGTATTAATTCCACATTCCTTTATCATGGAATAAATGATTATGTTTTATGAATCCATGTTTTATGATCCATGTGGCACACTTATGCATGAAATGAAATGTTTAAGAAGGGTGCGCCCTTATAGCGCTCCAATGCATTGGGTAAAGTATAGTATCATGATACGTAAAGTGCAATGAGTGTTGACTCATTCTAATTCAAGTGAAACGATGGTTTACTTGTGCTTCATGTGCAATGAGGGTTTACTCATGCTCCATGTGAAATGAGCCACAGCTCATGCTAATTCAATGTTAAGTGTTGTTGCCACATTTCCATGTTATGATTATCATGCTTTATCATGCCTTTATGTTAATGTTTATTTTATACTCTATTGATATGCCTATTATATAACATGTATTGTACTCCTCATGTTATTCCATTTGTACTCCCTTACTGGGCTTTATAGATCAACCTTTTTCTTATGCATGTCCTTAGGTTATCCAATGCAATACTAAGTACGAGGGAATGTAGTGGTCATGTAAAGGAAGTTTTCAATAAAGATGTTTTATTTCATGTTTTCACTTTTATGTGAGGATCCTAAGCCCCAAAGACACTAAACCTCTCGATCTTCATTGTTGTATCATGTGAAGTTTTATGTATTAAATCATGTTCAAGTTGTAATAAAAGAATGGTTGTCATAGTTGGTATCAGAGGAAGGTTTAGTTATTTTTGGGAATATGAAACCCTATTAAAGACTTAGATACAAGAATAAGTATAATAAAAACATCCCTAATTTCTGGTAAATAATAATTAAGTGGTTTATCAAACAAATACATCCATGTCTGGATACGAGCAGGTAGAGGTGGATCTGGCACAGATGTATCCTAGGGGTAAAACCTGAAAACACCACTTTGAGCTAGACTCGAACGGGTACTGGTGCAAGACAACGGGCCTTGTTGCACTCTTGGTTATGACACTCCCGAGGGATATGTTTTGATAAATTCACAATCATGGTATGAACCCTTATTAAGTGGAAAATTCCTCTAAGAATATATGTTAGATAATAGATCATGAAAATCCTAGATTGAATCCTATAGACTCATGAGTTGAAGAAATTAAAGTTTATTTATAAGTCATCAACTTTTGTCTTTGGATTACCCTTTATGTGTTACCCCTAACTTTACTTTTTCCAGCCAATGGCTGATAATAGGGGGACTCGGGCTAAAAACCATTGTGAAGATCAGTGTGATGATTGTACTAATGAGATGCCCAATCTAATGAGAGCGGGAATTGCGAACATTGTCACGCATCTCTCTCAGATAACTCAAGTTTTGAATAGAAACATGGGTCAAGAGGAACATTCAACCCCCCCTAAGAAAGAAAAGGTTGTTATTGAGAGATTCATGAGACAAAGGCCTCCTACTTATAGTGGATCATCTAATCCCACGATCGCTGAACAATGGATCAACTCCATTGAAAAGATCTTCTCCATCCTTTAATGTTGTGAACAAGAGAAGGTTCTCCAAGCGGCTTATCGTATGGAGGGTGAAGCTGATCAATGGTGGAAGTTGATCAAAAATAAGAAGCATGAGGAGGATATCGAGGATTTGGAATGGAAGGAATTCCGAAAGATGTTTTTTGATAAATATTTTCCACGCACCCTCCGGCTTAAGATGGAAAGGGACTTCCTTTCCTTCAAGAAAAAAGATGAATAATCTGTGGGAGCGTACAAGGCAAACTTCACAAGGCTTGCACGATATGATTCCGGATTTTTCGTTACCCCCGAATGAAAGGTTGACCACTTCTTTGGTGGGCTGAAGCCTAGCTTGCGGAAAGCATTAGAGATCCGTGAATTCGACAACTATGAGGAAATTGTCCGATGTACCCTCAAGGATGAAATGGAGATAGGAGAATCACAGTGGTATCATGGGGATAAGAAGCGTAAGGTGGACTTCAATACTGGTGGTCCAATGGATAAATCCAATGGCGCATAGAAGTTCCAGCACCCCACTTGCCAAAAGTGCAGAAAGAATCACCCTAGAAATTTCATTAAAGGGACGAGAAAATGCCTCAGGTGTGGAAGAGAAGGGCACCTAGCTATTAACTATCGGCAAGAAGGACTCGAGGCTGCGACAGAGGAGAGGAACACTCCGTTAGAACCACGACACGTTGTTAAATGCTACAAATTCAAAGAACGACGTCATTTTTCAAATCAGTGCCCTATTCCAAGGGTTATCGGAGGCAACCAACAACCTCCAATGTAGCAAGGAAGAGATTTTGCCATCACTTCTGCTGAAGTGAACCCCGATAATGAAGTGATGACAGGTACACTAGTTATTCATTCAAGAATAGCGAACACGCTTTTTGATTCAAGTTATACACATTCTTTTATATCTTGAAATTTTAGTAGAACAATCCCAGCACCACCACAAATCATGGAATTAAAGATGTCGGTGAGTATGGAAAATGGGGTAATCATTGCAACCCATGAATATAAGTCCTCCCATGTTATAATCTGTGGATTGAATTTCCCGACGAGCCTCTTCATACTCCCTTTAGTGGAATTTTATGCAATTCTTGGCATGGATTGGATTTCCTTATATAGAGCCAACATAAATTTCCGGGAGCGGGAAATCACACTCCATATGGAGAATCGACCCCCAATTTGTTACAAGTGTTAGGAGGAAGATGAATATCCTTTAGCTCCATCATCTCAAGCATGGATATTACTGCCCTATGAGCATGCGTATCTGGCTCAGATGATTGAGTCCAAGGAAGAAACCATCCTTGAAGAAATGCCTATTGTGAGGGAATTCACTGAAGTGTTTCAAGAGGAACTGCCTGGTCTTCCGCCAAGAAGAGATGTTGAGTTCTCATTTGAACTTATACCTGGGGAATTACCAATATCCAAGAATCGATATAGAAAAGCTGTTGTTGAGCTTGAAGAGCTGAAGAAACAACTACAGGAGAATCTGGATAAAGGGTTTATACGCCCATGTGCTTCACCATGGGGTGCACCAGTCCACTTCGTCAAGAAGAAGGATGGGTCAATGAGGCTTTGCATCGATTATCGTGAACTTAACAAAATCACGATAAAGAACAAGTATCCACTCCCATGAATTGATGACTTGTTCGATCAGTTGCATGGAGCACAATACTTCTCCAAGGTGGACTTGCGGTTGGGATATTATCAAGTAAGGGTGAAGAAGGAATATATCTCCAAGACTACTTTTCGTACAAGGTATGGGCACTATGAATTCATAGTAATGCCTTTCGGACTCACCAATGCTCCAGAAATATTCATGGACTTGATGAATAGAGTCTTTATAGATTACCTTGACAAATTTGTGGTAGTCTTAATAGATGATATTCTAATATACTCCAAAACCAAGGAGGACCATGAGGAGCAGTTAAGAACTATACTGGAGACTTTGCGTAAGGAGAAGCTCTATGAAAAGTACATCAAGTGTGAGTTCTAGTTGAAGGAGGTCTCATTCATGGGCCATATCATCACAAGAAATGGGATATCTGTGGATCCCTCCAAAACAGATGCAATTGAGGGATGGTAGTGGCCAACATCAGTAACCGATATCCGTAGCTTCTTGGGGTTAGATGGATATTATCGACGATTTTTGAGAAATTTCACATGATTTTCCAACCTTCATACCAAGGTAACTCAAAATGGAGTATTGTTTTCTTGGAGTGATGAATGTGAAGAAAACTTCAAGGAGTTGAAAAGGAGGCTTATCACTACACCCGTGCTCACTTTACCCACAAGTGGGGATCTTTTTGTGGTATTCATTGATGCATAGAATAAGGACATAGGATGTGTGCTGAGGTAGAATGATAAAGTGATATCCTATTCCTCAAGGTAGTTAAAAATACATGAGCGAAACTATCCAACACATGTTCTATAGTTGGCGGCTGTGATCTTTGCCTTGAAAATCTGGCGGCATTATCTCTATGGAGAGAAATGTGAGATATATACTGACCACAAGAGTCATAAATATATATTCACACAGAAATATCTTAATATGAACCATAGAAGATGGATAGATCTCATAAAGGATTATGACTATTCAATACATTACCACCCTGGGAAAGCGAACAAGGTGGTAGATGCCCTAAGTAGAAACGATCCAGCGATTCTATCAATGATGAGAATTGAGAAGGATCCAATCTTATTAGACTTGATAAATATGGACGTGGGAATCATAAAGAAGGGAACATCATAAATCCTTTCACAAATGATTTCTCAACCATCTCTTTTGGAAAGGTTAAAGGATGATCAAAAGGATGATGTGGAAATTCAAGAAAAAGCGGAAACTATCAAAAAGGGAAAATCCTCGGAGTTTAATGTTAATGAAGAAGGAATTGTGCGGTTTTGGAAAAGACTATGTGTTACATCAAGTCCAGAGCTGAAGAAGGAACTTTTGGATGATGCACATAGTTCAAATTTCTCAATTCACCCAGGGAACACAAAGATGTATCGAGATCTCGGAGAAAACTTTTGGTGGGATCATATGAAGAAGGAGATCGCTGAATATACATCAAAGTGCCTGGTGTGTCAGCATGTGATGGGTGAGAGGCAGAAGTCTAAGGGGATGATGCAACCATTGCCCATACCAGAATGGAAATGAGAGAACATCACCATGTACTTTGTCACTGGACTTCCAAGGACATCCAAAGGAAACAATGGAATTTGGGTTGTTGTGGATCGTCTTACAAATACTACACACTTCATTGCTATTCGAGAGGATTTCTATTTCGATCAACTGGCACAGATATATATCAGGGAAGTGGTAAGGTTGAATGGAGTACCACTATCAATTATGTCTGACCGTGATCCAAGATTCAACTCTATGTTTTGGAAGATTCTTCAACATGCTCTGAATACTGAACTGAACTTTAGTACGGCCTATCATCCTCAAACTGATGGCCAATCTGAGTGGACTATCCAAACACATGAGGATATGTTGAGAGCGTGCTCAATGGACATTAAAGGAGGATGGTATCAACATCTTCATCTGGTTGAGTTCTCTTATCAAAATAGTTTCCACTCGAGCATCCAAATGGAACCATATGAAGCCCTTTTTGGGAAAAGGTGAAGAACACTGGCATGTTGGGATGAGGATGGTGAACGTAAGCTGCTTTGACCAGAAATGGTCAAAGAAATGGTGGATAAGGTGAAAACCATTCAGCAACATATCAAGGCAGCCCAGAGTCGATAGAAGAGTTATGCAGATAATCGTCGACGAGACCTTGAATTTAAAGTTGGAGACATGGTGTTTCTATGCATATCTCCATGGAAGAAGATTATTAAGTTTGGAAAGAAATAGAAGTTAAGTCCAAGGTACATCGGCCCCCTCGAGATTCTTGATCGTGTTTGGTTTGTGGCCTATCGACTAGAAATTCCACCTACTATGGCCAAGGTGCATGATGTCTTTCATGTATCCCTCTTAAGGAAGTACATATCAGACCCTTCACATGTACTCATTTATGAGGTGGTACAATTGGAAGGTGATCATTCTTATAAGGAGAATCCAGTGAAGATCTTAGATCATAGAGAAAAAGTTCTACGAAATAAGACAATGCCCCTAGTCAAGGTTTTGTGGAGAAAGCACATGTTTGAAGAAGCGACTTGGGAGTCGGAGGATATGATGAAGCTGAGTTACCCACATTTGTATTAGTGTGGGAAAAGGAAAATTTCGAGGGTGAAATTTCTTTAGGGGGGAATATTATAACGACTCAAAGTTCTATTAATGAAAAATCCCTCTTGATCCAGTTAAATGTCTCTTTATGAAAAAAAGTTTTTATAAGATGTCAACTTCTTTGGTTTTATGTTATGAATTGTGACCATTGTTAATATAGCTGTTGAATAGTGATCACATGATTAGTATAAATATAAGGCTTTAACGAACCCAATTTTACTCAGAAAAAGGAAGTGATGGCCTCATCCAGTAGAATTGCCCCATACGAAGCCCATTTGTCGGAGCTCGAAAAATAGGTGGCATCCTTGGGCTTCACCCTTGACCATGCCCAAGCTGAGCTTCATTATGTCAAGCTAGAACGTGACCGTCTATTGGAAAAGTGGAAGTTGATTGAGATTACCACTCGAGCGATGTTATCTGATCCACCCCAAGAGTCAGTCACCATCGCATACCTTTCTCTTAGGTCTTATTCGGCTATTTTAAGTGATTATGTTACAAATAAGTAGTACTATGTTCATGTACATTATTTTTTTTGTATATAATAATGAATACAATTTCTAGTCATTTTTGATACATTGTAAATAGTTTTTAAAGTACAAATGGTGTTTTTAGTTATTATTTAATTAAGAAATATATTTTATTAAATTAAGGGATTTTTGAAGTAAGTAATATTTTAATAAAATATTATTATTATTATTAAATCAGTTTTTATTAAATATAAATGATCATATAATTTTATGAATGCAATTAAAATTTTTATTAAGGTTTGAAAATCATTTCTGTCAAAACCCGTGAATTTTCGATAAATGTTGGTTTTTATTTTAAAAGTGAAAAATAACATATTTAGAAATTTTTTTAGATAAAATAAATTTCATTTATGGAATGAGGATGTCAAAATTATCCAATGGTGAATTTTTCATAATTTTCTGAGACTGTCAAATTTTTGGGTAAAAATTAAGTACCATTTAAATATATAACGAGTTTTAGGACATTATAATGACCCAATGGTGAAGAAATAAATTACCATAATCCTTATATTTGGCCAATAAATGTTTTATAATTAAAATAATGAGGTTTTGGGTTTGTTTGACTTACATTTAAAAGCATTAATGAACCCCTCGAGACATATTCAACACTTTGCCTTTTTAATTTAATTTCCATGGGAGTGTGACTCATCTCCACATAAGAAACCCTAATATTTTAATAATTTCGGACCTTTTCCATGTAAAATATTATTGTTCTCTTTCCTTTTCCAGAAACCATGGGAAAAACCATGGGATGGTTTGTGGTTTGGATTAGTTTAATATAAGGGGTCCCAAACCTAAATAATAAAGAATTCTGTCACCCTTCCTATATAAACCCACCCAAGCTCCCACTTAATCCTCACTAAAATGCTGTGGAGTTCGTCCAACCTCTTACCTACTCTCTCTAGAATCCTCCCATGGTGCCCCAATCCCCCAATAAGCCTCTCACAAGCCTCTCTCTAGCCTTTGGAAGCACACTTCCAAGTAAGGGTGTTTTTCTTCCATTCTCATTTTTGTCAATTTTCTTTAAGTTGTTTGCCCTTTTAATTTCAATTATGAATGTTGGTGTATGGTTTCTCACCTCCCCCATACTCACCTCTAACTTATTCAATTATGGGAGACCCCTTTCTCTCAGATTAAATGCCTCCCATGTACACCCGTTACTATGCCGAAATTCTGAAAGGAACTTCTCTCTCTTCTTTTACATTCAAGTAATACTTTTGTATCATGAATATAAATTCCATTTCAATTGTTGGGACATGTATCTATATGACCTCCTTACTGTACATTACATGTAAATATTATTAGGAACCCCTTTCTCTCTCATCAACCTTTTTTATGAATTCTTATGTCACGCCGTTACGCTGCCGAAATCGCAACGATTTTCTAAGACAATGTCATTGTGTAGTGAATACCATGCCCATTTTTTCCATCAAGGGTATTCACCTTTATTCACATTTAATTATTGATTATAATGTTTAATTTATTAATTCCACATTCCTTTATCGTGTTATAAATGATTATGTTTTATGAATCCATGTTTTATGATCCATGTGGCACACTTATGCATGAAATGAAATGTTTAAGAAGGGTGCCCCCTTATAGCGCTCCAATGCATTGGGTAAGGTATAGTATCATGATACGTCAAGTGAAATGAGTGTTGACTCATGATAATTCATGTGCAACTAGGGTTTACTCATGCTTCATGTGCAATGAGGGTTTACTCATGCTCCATGTGCAATGAGCCACGGCTCATGCTAATTCAATGTTAAGTGTTTTTGCCACATTTCCTTGTTATAATTATCATGTTTTATCAAGCCTTTATGTTCATGTTTGTTTTATGCTCTATTGATATTCCTATTGTATAACATGTATTGTAATCCTCATGTTATTCCATGTATAATCCCTTACTGGGCTTTATAGATCACCCTTTTTCTTATGCACGTCCTCAGGTTATCCCATGCAATGCTAAGTACGAGGGAATGTAGTGGTCATGTAAAGGATGTTTTCAATAATGATGTTGTATTTCAAGTTTTAGGTTTTATGTAATGATCCTAATCCCCAAATACACTAATCCTATTGATCTTATTTTTTGTATCATGTGATGTTTTATGTATTAAATCATGTTTAAGTTGTAATAAAAGCAGGGTTGTCATATGCACATTCCCACCAAAATTCTCTAATAATACCTATATACCCATATAATGTGGGTTAGAAAATGAAAATTTAAACAACCCACTCTTAAACAGAGTTGACAACAAATTATCCAACACTTTCTTCATGGATCAAAAGTTCCACAACATTGTGTGGGGAGAGAAGCAGACCCAATTGATCGTCTAAAAAAACTGAAAAAGAAATAGAGGAACCCCCCAACACTCTCCCCTAATGAACAGTTATTACCAATACCACACCCAATTATCATTGACGGTAAAAAATGGATATTGATCTGAAACACACAATCCTAGAAGGCATAATCTTAGACACCACCTAAGGGGAATGTCCACCACACTCATTGAGAAAAATAGAAAATCACTGTGATGAGAAACCACATAAAAAAGAAACTAATATCCCAAAATGGGGAATTCATGAGATTTTTCAAGCTCTGAACAACTCTAGCAATTTCCTAACAGGGTGAAAATCTTTACGCTATGCTCTATGGCTAGAGCCCTAAGGTTAGAACCATTATTTCACCCCATACTGAAGCTAAGGATCACAAAACAACACTAAAAATACTTTCTCAACAACACACCTTCATCCAAATAAGAACTTAGAGATATATAACAACATTCTCTCTCACTCTAAATGCGGAGATGAATGGACAAGGAATACAGAGAAGCAAATAAATATCACCAAACCTAAAAAATATATCCAAAAATTTATGACAATAGGGAAACACTTTAAATCAAGACAAAACATCAGTCTATTCCTTCAAATGACTTGACATATCATCCAAATAGGTGGATTTAATGTTTGAAATTAATCCTTATGATGATAAATTAGAAGTCTTGCCAACAGAGAACCATCCATGGACACATCACAACATCCAAAATATCCTTAGAATCCCAATATACATTGATCCAAAACCTTGCCACCAATAGGATCCCATCTCGAGACAAAACAAGATTATCACATGAAGATCATGATGAATCATACAAAAAACTACACTTTTAAAACATAAAAAAACACATAAACATCGGTTAACAAAAACACAAAAATAATCATCAAGAAAAACATTTGAAAAACAAACTAACATGGTGAATTTCCATATTCACCAATGTTTTTTCATAATTTATCAATCACGTGCACATTCCCATGCCTGCTCGAGAACCCAACCACTATTCCATACTTCACATCCATCAATATATCTATACAAAACCATGCACGTGGAAACCCATGAAAACCACAATTGCTAAAAAAATTCCAAAATTTAAAATCCAAAACATTCAACCCATTTAAAAAATCATCGACATTTCAAATACACACCAACCACAAAGTCAAAGACCATTATCATTTTTCTACACAACAAACCATTTTAACATGACTAAAAATGAAACACCATAGGTCCCCATAAAAATCATATCCCTTTATTAATTTTATTTTGTATCTCAATAAACTACACTTTTTCAAGAACCATTTGATTTGAAACCGATTCCATATCTTTTAGTGCAACATTCAAACAAAAATGGTATTATAAACAAAAGTTACCCATTTCAAAAATTCCTCATGGTATATTTTCATTATACAATATCAATAAAGTCCATAACCCTTTTTCAGAAACTCAATAAACATTCAGAACTTATTCCTTAACTATGTTCATCAGATTCAAACACTTTTCAACAGAATAACACATCCCGTTAAGTGATTCCACTTTCACCAAAATAAATTTGTTTTAAAAAAACCCAACATGCTAAATTTATCTTATATTATGAATTGAAACCCCACCTAAAAAATTTTCACAAAATGATTTTTGAAACCCAATATACAATAACGAAATGATTTAAAATAATAACAAAAACAGAACACATGTCAATGGGTGACATGAAAATATAGTTGGAGGATATATGTAAAACACACCACCAACATGATGATTGTTCATATGACCTTTCCTTAGATCCACATTTCATTCCAGGCCTACGAGCTCATGTATTCCATTAGTCCAACTCCCCTTATTGTATCCCAATCACTAAAAAATCATTAAGAACCAAAAAAAATAAAAAACCATGCATTCCATGGAAACATGGGGATCAGAACGAGAAAGTGTTTCTGACACTCTTTCAAAAACAACCCTCAAGTCCCAACAATCTAACTCCATATACATTGACATACCCCAAATAATAAGGGTTCTCTTAAATTTAAGGGCTGCTTAGAGCTAACCACCTCTAATACAATTTTGTCATGAACCAGTCGGGGTTGACCATGAACTGGTCCCACAGGTAGCTCTGCAGATGTCTCAAGAGGCATTAATGATCCGCTCAAGATGGTGAAAAGTGCCAAGGGCATCATATATAGTAACCATATAATTTTTTTTCTCCCCATAAATAGACAATAACTAAGCATTATAAAAAAACGGACATACCAACATTTATTAAAAAAAGGCTGGACTAAATATTAATTGTAAATGAAACTAAAAGTACAACTAAACTTGACATCTCAACCGACCAAACCTAAAAACCAAGTAACCCCATGTAACTCCACTGTTCAGTCTCTAATACATTGATTAGATTCCTCCCAATGTGATAGAACTCATGATTAATCTAATACCAGGGATATAAATAGAAAAAGAGTATATGCGTGAGTATCAAAACACAGTAGGTTAGCCTAATATTCTATTCCCAATTCAATTACATTAAAATAAAAGAACCATAAATTCCATGTTTGACATAAAATATATAAAATTATTTTTTTCTAAACATGGATCTATGATATAATCCTTATAAAATGATATGCTTTCATTTTTTTCATAACCAGAATATTCTTGTAACCAATTTCAAAGTGATGCAACTTCAATATAACAAATTTTTTCAAGAGGACCATTTAAATGAAAGTAAAATTTAAAATAAAACACACACACTACTAAATTTATAAACCAAACACTCTATATGTCTCTGATGGGTACAAAATATCCAATGTGAAAATGTCATTGGAAAACTCCTAGCCCGTAGTCTTTTTTGGCACTAAGTATCTCGTTTCTTAGTGTAAATGTGACAGAAAAAATAACATTTCACAGGAATGATCCACTAGTAGGGTAAAAATACCCATAACCAAGTGGTCCACAACATCATCATCCTCGTTCAGTATGATCTTTAATCATCAAACATGCTATATGAAGTTGGGGTGAAACCAGTCCAGATGAATAACTTACTAGTATATGTCCGCCCAATTAGATAAAATGGTTTCCATTTAGTTCTCAATAATGTTCATCATATTATAAAATAAACATTTCACATGAAAATTTATTTCTGAAATCATACACACACAAGAAGACCGCAAATATTCTTCACATTTCTTTCATCGATCAATAAACCACATAATATTTTCATAAAACAATTTCACGAAGTATAAAGAGGTTTTTCAAAAAAAAATCTTTATATACACTTTTAATGAGAATCACCCACCATTACCATATCAAGCATTATTTAGATTCCCCAAAACCATTTAATAAATCTATTTCATAAACCATAAAATGGATACAAATGGTACAACATGATGCACGCATGAAACCCATTTTTACAAGAATAATTCCAAATGGGACTTTAGGCATATAAAAAACAATATTTATCAAATGAACAAATTCCACAATTAATAAAGATGGGTAAAAACACAATTTGAAGTAATAAAACATTAACATAATCCCCTAAAAAATTCAGGTTACCCATTCAAACCCCATCTATTTTTATACAGTTCCCAAATTGGACATTTATAGGGAAAAAATTAAAAAACACCTTAAAAATGATAATAACATCTTTTTAAAACCCAAAACCAGATTGTAAACCACATAAGGAACCCAAAAAAAATATTCACATGCTACCAGTTTTTTTAAATCCAAAATAATAATTTCATATGACCTTGAGGTCCCAAATTCAAACCATGCACTTTCCTGAAAATGAGGCACCCAAAAATTATTAGAAGAAACTATACTTTACACAAAAATGGTTATAAAACCGAATATACATCAAAAAATTTATTTTAAAATATGAACTAGTTTTTAAAAAATTATGGGTTCGTTGAAAATGCTAATGAATCATTTAAATAAACACTTAGTGGGAACACTTTAACAAAAACGACGCAATATTCAAAAAACAAGGCATAAACAACCCTTATTGATAACTAAATAATTAAGCCAAATGGGAGAAAAACAATACCTAAAATACATATATGGTGAAAATAGAAAATACCTATGAATCTTGGATTATTAAGGTAGTTCTTGGGAGAACCAACATCAAATATATTCAGTAATGTAAACGCACACCTACAAACCTTTTAAGAGGGATAAAAACCCATATATCTATGAATAATAGCCATAAAAGACTAAGTCCCCCATAGAAATATTTGAATAATATATTTCTAGGTCGTTCATGTCTATGGAGTAAGAGAGAAGTAAGAAATAAAAGGAGGAGGAGGATGTTTGATACGGGAGAAGGAAACTAACCTTGAAAACTAAAGAACTCTTCATCTTCCCTTAGATAAAAAATCATAGAGGAGTGGGAATGGATTGGAACTCAATGCATAGGCTCCATAGTTTTGGATGAACATTGGTTAGAATATTTGACTGTTAATGATAAGAAATGAAACATTTATGGAATAAATAAATTACCATACCAAATATGGATGATTTGTGAAGCGTGGTGGAAATTCACCCCAATCCACTACAAAGATGATCTATAAAGAAGGAAAATAGAACAAAAGGGTGTGCATTGGGTTATTGGGCTCGATTGAGATATTGGATCACAGAAAATATTAAATAATGAAATGATATAGAAGAAAAAACTGTTTTTATAATGTTGGGATTGGGCTCACGAACATGCCATATACCTTAATAAATAACCCAAATCCACCCTGATTATTAATTCTTATGGGGAAAAATGGATTTATTGGATTGATTAGGAATGTTTAGGCCAAGATGGAAGTGGAATAAGATAGGAATTTTTTCAAAACAAAGAGTTATAAGTGACACATAATTTTATTTTAAATCTAGAAATAGGCTCAGGGATGGCTCAAATCATCTAGTAACCGCCCTTTTATCTAAAAACTCCAAAAAATGATATGTGGAAACAATAGAAGGATGAATATAAATTGAAAGAAGCTCTATACTCAATATTCATCTCACCCTAAACCCACGAAATTCATAGGTATTTCCAACCAACCAGAAGAAAACCAACACATGATAAACTGGGTGTGACATTGACACTTCATTTTTTGGTTAATAACATTTTATAAATTCAAATACTGATTTTTTCATGACATCATGTTATAGTTAATTTTAAAAATGTTAGTCATCTATGATTTTTAACCTATCCAATCATAAATTCATAATTATCTAATTTTATAACCAATATAATTGATTTTACATAATACGTATTAATATAACATCAAAAATATTACACGTCAATTATATTAATTATAAAATTACCGTACAAAAAATTATTAATAAAAAAGGTATATAAATATAAAAACCATTTTATATAAATTTATAAAATATTCTAATAAAAATAATAACTCATCAGAAAACCATACGACATCAATGAACCTTCACAATGCATGTTAGTGTCTTTTTATAGAATTCTTAAACAACCTAAATACAAATATAATTTATTTGAGAGAGTTTTATTTTATTAAGATGAATACATCATATAAAAGTCAATTATTATTAGAAAAATATAATTAATATATTATATGTAGATAAAAAATGGAGAATAATATATATATATATATTATAATGGATTACAATTTTTTATCAACGAGAATGACCAAATAATGATCAATATAACATTGAAGGTTTATTAAATTGATAAACAAGGATCTAAGGATCTGTGAAGATGATATCGATATAAAATAATTAATTATGGACTCAATGGAATATAAATAGTGGGTAATTATTATTTTATAATTTTTTATCATGTCGCCTAAAATTTTATATAATCAAGATAAATGGTTTCATTTATTTAATGAAAATCATAATAAATCAAATAATGTTTTTTCTTTCATTTAAATCAGTCTACTCACAAAACATTAATTACATTATAGTTTCCCCTATATTCATAATCCTAAATTATCTCGTCATCTATGAAATAGTCCCCAATTTTAATTTAATTTTTCACTTTTCATTTCCACATAAAATTTATATATATATCAATTCATATAAAAAAATTTCACATCTAATTACAAAATGTTTTCCCACTTTTTATCATATGGATTTATTTAAAAACATTTCAATAAAATTTCATCTCAAAAACCCTTTAACATTAATATTTACACCATAAAATGGATTAAAAGATTATTCCTCAAATATTACTTATCATCATTAGTCATAGAAACCTTATTTAAATCTAAAAATCATGAATTGGGTATCTATTACATCCCATAAATATTATTAAATTGACTATAGTCAAACAACCCTCTCAAATAAATAATACCTATTCATTTTTTGGAATTACATAATAACCCTTTCATCTATATTTTCATGTCTATTACCCACAATGGTATTATAATATATACATATATATTATTTATTTTATTGATTTTATTGAATTCTTGGTTTGAAAAATTATGAATTCATAATTTTTTGTATAAGGCACAAAAAAAATGTACATCTATATGAATCATGTTTTATAACTATGTGTGGGATACTATTTAGTGTAATTAGATTAAATAGAACAATGAATTATTTTAGAGAACATTCATACATGAATTTCATTTTTTTGAATAAAGATATATTTCAGTTTTAAAAATATTATATTCTTGATTTTAAACAATAATTTATTAGTGGAAATCTATGGGACATCTATAGAACTTCATGAATAATGATTCCCATTCTCAAAATAACTATGATTGATTATATATAAGTATTAAATGTTGAATGGTATATCATTCCTCATATCTGACCGTTGTCCTTCTTCAATCACAAGTGTCACCTCTCACATCCATATATTTCTATCATAGGCATTGGTAATGGTTTATATATAAATTAGTAGGTGGTATATTGGGTGAATCATCATGAATAATTTTAAGGGTTCTTTTATAGAAAAAGGGTTTGTGTAAATAAACATTTTATTTCTATTTTTTATTTTGACCCCTCATATAGAATGGAAATAAACTCAATGAATTCCTCTTTTTACCATTATATATTGAGATTATCTTTTATGAATGTTCTCTAAAAAATAATTTAAGTTCTGGTTATTGATATTGGAATAATATATATTCATACATGTAAATATTTTATATTTATCAAATTAATTTAAAAAACTTGAGCATTTTTTTTGTTATATAAAATAAAACCAAAAAATTGTTTCAGTTATACGATCGATGTGTTATCATTATTGTTTATTTAAATTTTAAATGTTTTTAATATTGTTTTGAATACCATTTAATATAGTTTAATAGTTTTTAACCACAATTATCTGGTGATAATATTAACTTATATGGTCTTGAGAATATTGAAATCAAACAATGTTATTTTTAATAGATGTCAGTTGAGTGGGTAGGATAAAATTATCCTATGTGAGGAATTTTTTTTTTGAAAACTATATTTCATTTAAATATATAGTTTTATGTTATTATTCATAATATATAAAAATAAATATTACATTATTTCTAATGATTATAAATGTAGTCCAATAAAAATTTAATACTATTAAAACCAACTGGATATTTCCCAAGTATATTAATTTTTGATTCTCATATATCAATTAAAATTGTAAACAATTTGAGTTTTATTTATTTATCAATGATTACCTCATTTTTTTATTTTTTTTATTTTTTGGGAAAATTACATATTAAATACATACATGAGATTTTTTTAATATTTTTAAGGAAAATATCCAAATAAAACCACAATCCATGAAACCATGAAATGATTATATTTAAAATAACTAATTTGATTAATGAGTAAGAAAAATTTAAAAATAATCTACCATTATATAAATATCTGAAATAATATTTTAATTAAAAATATATAAAAATACCCCATGACCCCTTATAGATTGTTACACAGTGTATCAATGGAAAACACTACAACAAGGGATATGAAATATTAAACTCAGAATGAAAAAGAGCCATCTAGTTTTTCCTAATGGTAATTTATGGTCTTTGAAAATATTGTAACTTGATGTAAAGTTATGTGTTTGAACACATCCTATGAAATATGAAATTCATGATACATAATAGTTCATAGGAATCATGTATATTATAAATTATATCCCTTCACACTATGGGTGACTTCACATCACTAATTAAAAACTTGTGTAAAGATGAACATAATGAGATATTGTTGTCTTTTTAGTCAATCAATGACATTTACCCTAAGGTAGAGCTATATTAGAATTATTTGAAAGATGTAGAATTATTATTTATATGATTGCATGTTTTGGATTCCCTAAAAATTAAAAATGTTTTTTAATTTTTTTTTTTGGATGATTGATATTTTTATTATTATATTACAGTGAGGTTTAGAGAGATTGATAATCTAAAACAAGGGTTTTTATGTGTTTTGAGGATTAAATTAAGTCATTAGGTTTGGAAAAATAAAGGTTCATTGCCAGGCACTATATTTTTTAATCAGATAATACATGTAGATTACATTACGATTATAGTATTCATGATATATGTCTATTTTTTGAGTGATTCAAGTGGAATAAAGGGTATATAATTTAGGATGTGCAATTTATAACCTAAAACCCAATTTCACATCATAATATCCCACTTTAAAATATAAGTTGCTATGATAAAACTTGAAAATATTTATTTTTAAGTATAAATTACCATATTATTCTATAAATATTCCATGATACATGATTAATGAATTTGGGAAATTACATTTTCGCCTCAAGACATTAACCTCATTTCATCCTTTTCTCATCCTCATTTCTTATAATCTACAAGGATGAAGCCCCCTTATTTAATCCTTATGATTTGTTGTCTCTTCATTATATTGTTTCAGAAAAGAACCTTTTCAGTCAAAATGGATCTATATTTGAAAAATCTTATGTAAACTTTTATTCATTCATATTTTTTATTCATTAATGGAATGATAAATATGTGAAATAGAATGTTCTATATTTTCATTTTTTACGTTTCTACAATAATTCTCTATAAAACATGAATTAAATATTGAGAATAGATGAGTGAATCATCATTATCATGAGATATATGGTATATATCATTTACCTTATTTCAGAAAAAAAAAATTGATATGATACCAAATTATTCCACATTCCATAATAACCATGTGATGACCGGTTAATATCAAACCATACATGTAATTTCTAATTCAGAAATAAACATTGAAAATTTTCATCACAAATATAAAAATAAAGGATTACTATCTTGACTCAAACCACCCCCTTTTTGTGTGTCATTATTATTCCTTGACCATTATTTATACCCATGTAATTTAAAACATTTTTAAGGTGGGTTGAATTTCCCTCCCTCAAAATTAGACTCAAAATTGAGTCAAAAGAATGATCTGTGTTGTGGCTATTTTCCCCTTAGCTTAATATCATTTTTTATATTATCAAAGAGCATAAACCTTTTTAACAAAATTATTAATTGAAATAAAATGAAATATTAAGGGTAATATTGTACACTTTTCCCATATAAATTAATAAAAATAGAACATGACTCATATGTCATGATGAATTTATTATGTAAAAACATTTCCCTAGACTTGTTAATGAATTATTATAGAGATCTACCAAACATTATACATGAATTGTGATATTTCATGATTATGTACATGCACACTTTATTATTTCATTCAATAAATTATTATAATCTTTTATGGTTCCCCATAAAAAATTATATACTTGAACATGTGATCGTTTATATATTGTGATTCAAGGGAGTTGTTTATTATATAAAAAGCGATTCTCTGGAAAGGAATCGTGTTTAACGTACGATACACTCGCATGGAGTCCTATATATCATATTATAGTAGGGAATAATGTCCCATAAAATTTTTTATACAATTACATGTTATTCCATATAAATTTTGATACATGATCAGGGAGTCCATTATAGATTATTATTGTTGGGAATGAAGACCCTTTTTCAAAATATATGACTTTAGGATTATTTATGGAAGACTAAGTTATCCCTCAGGTCCTAGATAGTAACATGTATCGAAATATATATTATATGTTAATATATATATAATTTATATTTATAGAAACATATTCATATTTAAAAAATATATATATACTTATATACAAAGCGACACAACATTATAGATATTTTGGATTGGCCCAATAATGGTATTTTCTACCATGATTACAATGAGTAAAATTTGTCTAGATTTTTACATTTATTTCATCTAATACCTTATTTATATTTACTAAGTAATACTCTATTTTATTTTGAGAAACTGCATAACATTAGTATACAACGGTTCTAGCCTATTGTGTTTAACTCACACATTTTCTATGCCTCCTTTTAGTTCATAAACATATGTTATTATTAGGGAATCAATGTACTTTCTTATTCATTTTTTTTCATTTCAGTTCATGTGATCGAAGATGCATGATACTAATCCGGAGCATAAAATTCTCATAGAGATATCCCATTGGAATTTTTTTCATTAAATTCTGAATCATTTATATATTTCTTTAAATATATCAATATTTTTATTTAGGGTGATTTTTATTTATTTGTAATAATTTATTTATAAATAAATTTATGTTATTTTTATTCCCATTTTCTACTCTGTTATTCATATTTTTTGCTAATATTTTATTTATGTACTTATACAATTATTATATTATGTTCAAAATTGTATATTCTCCACATTATACCCCAAATAGTTGTTCATTATTAGTCATTATTCCATAGGATATTGGGAGGAATTCTTGAGGCCATTTGAATTACTATCTCAAGGACCCATTTTTATTTCTCCCAAGTTGGGATGTTAGAATGTGGTATCTACCTTATTTAATTTTTACATTTTATTATAATTTTACGATGGTAAACATGAGACTTGGAATGTATAAATGCTTGTTAAATAACAGTTTCGGGGAGTGATCAACCAACATATAGGGAAATATTAGTGCTTCCATGTATTAGACTAATTTTTTTAATGGTTGGGGCCGAAGACTCATTTACTATTAATGAAAATCATTGAACTATTTAACTGGGTAGAGGGAGACCCATTACATAGCCTGAATGCCCTATTGGTATTTAGCTCATTACGTGGCATGTCGGAAAATGCTTTTGGCCTGAGGCCCACTCTGTGAATAGTACTGTTAAAGTACACACCTTCTATAGTAGAACATATTACCTACCAATGATACATGGAACTGCCACCGCTATAGTGACCTACCGCTGCTAAAGTGTACCCACTACTACAGTACATGATAAAATGGGTTTTGAGCCCCCATTTTTCACGTAGGATTACAGGGTGCTAACAACTTATTCAAACCCCATGTACATGGATTGGGATAATGTTAATGCTTTTTGTTATTATAGTTGAATAATATTTTACCATGTATGATTTATTAAATTCTTTCTAATTTATTATTTATAGTATTATAACATTATACATGTATATAATGGTATAATTTTTACATGCATCATTATAGAAAAATGGATATCCATAAGCTATACAATTTTTTATCAAGTTAGATTACATATATACATCTGTATACATATTTGATTTTGATTTTGTTAATTAGGTGTATGATTTTATGTATTCTATTAGTAAGTAATTATTTATCCTTTTTATCATCACAACGTGTTGTTTAATACATTTACATTATCAAATATATTAACATATATGTGAAAATCTGGAATATTACTTTTTTATGTGGTTCATAAAAAAAATATATACATTAAGAAAAATTTTATTTTCAAATAGATCATTTTTTATACATTTTATTTATCATATCAATTATGAAAAGATTGAGCCATGTACAATGGATTCGTTGGAAGAAACAATAGTGTTTATGACTAAATGGGTTGTAACATTAATTTTATAACGTTAGTCATCCATTATAAAATGGAAATTGGTCTGCCATATAATCGACCCACAACTCATGATCTTGATGTACATTGAGACTTAATGTATATATCTGACGATAGTTAGAGGAAGTTACAATATTAATTTAGAAGGTATTTCATCAATTTAATTTGATATTTTTAAATAATAAAAATGGAACATTGTATAAATATATTAGTTATAATATTATGACCTCTAAAATTAATTTTGTTGTTTATGATCTTGTGCTTGACTCAACACGTGATGTCCGGTATTAATATGTTATACTTTTGAGATAGACATACTACACCCGAGTTGGCATGTCCTTGTGTTTTAAGATTTTTATATAAAATCTCTAAGGTTGTAAATAGATATTAATATATCAAAAAATATTTATATTAACATAATTGGAACAAAATTTAAATATGTGACCTTATAGGTCACATTTATTTCAAATTTATGTAGTGTTTAACCCTATGGGGGTGTATTTTTGAAAAATTTGTGTGGTTTTTTTAGATGTTAATTTACACTTATATGGTGCTCAATGTAAATATGTGGTGTAAGGATACTAAACTAGTTCAATTAAATTAATGATATTCCAGTTATTAGTTTATGAGAATTATTATTTTGTGTCTTTGGTTAATTAAACTTTCAGTTCCGAAAATAATGAATTTTTTTATATATCATGTGGTGGAAAATTTATTTAACTAATCAAGGTAGGTGATTATTATAGATAAATAAAATCACTAAATGGAATATATGTGATGAATGATAAATTATGTGATATGACGTGGGAATGATAATTAATTCCATAAAATGAGTTTAAATATAACATTCCTTTGTTTTAAGGTTCATCTAAATAAATAGTCATGTAAAAATTACATTGAAACTACTACATGAGATGAACATATTTCATATTATTTAACTTTTATAATAAATATAATTTAATTTCCTTGATTTCATAAAAATATATCAACAATAATAATTATTTTATCCCTCAAGTATGGGTGGTTTAATTATTCTCCTAATAGTTTCCTTGAATATGATCATTGAAAATTATAATTGACATATATTGGATGTCTGTTATGTTGTTCTAAAATTTCGTCTAGGAATCCTTGTTTATTTCTTTTTATTGGTGTTTCCTTTTTATGGATTACATTTGTTATTATTTATTAAAGGTAAATCTATGTTTAGGCAGCTCCCATGATGGAAATATTGTAATGGTAAATTCATTTGTAGACTTTCATGTAAGAGGTATCATACTAGTGGTATTTCTCCCTTGTAAGTCACATACTTTTTTGAATGACACCAAGTTTTTGTTTGTGGTAGCATGATAAATGTACCTATTTTAATGATGTAAGCATCGTGTAACGCTTAAATTCATCAGTTTTAAGAGTCCTAGGTAATTATCATCCTCTTATTTAGCTTTTTGATCCACATTCTTCTTCAATTATGTATTCCATATGAGGTCATTATTCAGATAGACCATTGAATTGTATAATATATCTTTGGGATAAATATTGTGTATGATCGACCAGACACGAGAATTCATAAGGTTGATCACCTATATATATTTGAAAATTATGTGTTGTTATATTTATGAAATCATTTTGTATTATAGATTGATACATGTATTACACATTATTTTTTTAAAATGATACAAGATTCCATATGAAATTTGCAGAATTATTTTGACCCTTGAATGTTTATGGTATAATATTGAGACATCATCAGAGTATATTGACCAAGGTGTTAGGAGAATTGATCTATCTCGATGTTAACGAAGTTGATATGGAAAAAAACTGGTGTTTTAAACTTATTGATTTGTTTTTTTACATTAACCTTTGGTTTTTCGAGATGTATGCATCTAGCATAGAAATGAGAAACACATGTACTTCAAATCATGATATTTCCATAGTGTGGTTGAATGTAGCTTGTCCTTATTTATATTTATGATTACTCTTAGTACAATTGTGTGGACACATCTATTACCCAATATTGTTGGGGGATAAATAATGTTCTATTGGAGTTGTTTTGTTATTAATGATTCAATTATAAGAAAACTCTTAATTTGGGGAGAGTATTTTCCTTAAGGATATAAGAGTTTCCTTCCAGGTAGAGTGGACATGATCATGAAATACCACAGGGAAATGTTTTGAATCAATGTTGAGGGGCTATGAGGCATTTAAAATCCATCATTCTATTCATTCAGATGTCATTCATTGAAATCCAAGGTTGTATTATGAAATGGGTATGAATTCCGGATTTAATATCAAGGTGTGTGAGCAGCAAAGAGAATGTAACTCTTCAGGTGTATGTCCATCCTTGTAATGAATCATAGTTATAAAATGGTTTATTTTGTATGCAATTATTTATGTCAATGTGAGTCAATATTTGAAATTGGTTTCAATTTTTTAAATAATAATGAATTGAAATGGTATTATGGAATAGTGGTAATTTAATGATGTTGAATAAATAGGTGAAAATAAGAACTATTAATAAATGATGTCTAGTAGTGTTTCAAATATTTTTGTTTTTAGTATTTTGATATGTTTGCTTGGATTCCATTCTGAGATCATCATCGTGGATATGATGGTATTGTATCAGGTCTTATTGGAAATCATTGATATCCCCTTAGTGTACTTCTGTCTTTTTGAAAATCATTCCCCATATCATGACATCCACTAGGGTAGACTAAGATATATTCTGTGATACATTGAGATATATGAATAAATTATGTTAATAATTCCCTAAATTAAAAGAAACTTTTGGTGTTTCACACTCAGACCATAAAACATTATAGAGGTGTAGATTATATTTAAAGATATTGGTATTCTAGTATAAGAAGTTCATAGACAGGCTCATGGACACCAGATGGTCCTTTGAGTAAAGTTATATGTCAGATACCATTTTCGGTCTAAAATATTATTCTTGATATTTGGGACTCTTTAATGGATACCAATGTCTCACTTGTAAACTAGTCATAATAGAATAACATAAATGACTTCCATAGACTCCCACAGTTGATTATTGAGGTTACACTAGTCTTGTAATCCATCATGATCTACATTATTGTCGTGTGAAGATCATTTGTAGATGGATAAATATTCACATATGGTCATTTTTTGGAATAATGAAAGCATTATTTTATTCACAGAGATCCAAAACCAAAATTTGGTTTCTATATTGATTGAATGTGCTCAAAGAGATGAAGAGGTAAAATAAATAAATGAACACATGTTTTCTAATATGTCCTTTACTATGCTCTTTTAACATGTGCAGAAGAGAAATTGGTTTTCTAAATAAGTATATGTGTATTTTCTCCCTACTTATATAATAATCCATTCATGTTTCTAGGAGGACTACAAGGATTATTATACGCATTAATATCACACTATTTTGGAATGTTGTTGAGTTTCTTCTTTAGATAACTTTTGGGTACATTACATTAGACACATTTGTTTAGTATCAGATATCTTTCACATATACATGAGGGACATATTTTAGTATTCATTTATATTATTTAAGGTAGATGTTTTATGGATGATCTATCATATCACATGATCTTGTTTTGAAAGAAAAATGGCATTTCCATAAATATGGATTGATATGTATTTCCTTGGTACTAGTTTCCAACCTGGGGCCTACTAGAGGTTAGGTCCGGGGGTACATTTTCTCTTTTTCATCATTTCCAGCCCAGGTGGGGTATCATTGGATTTAGTAGGTAAAGAAATATTTGCATTATTGGTGATGGTTGAGAGATACTATGGAGTTTGTAGTTTGGCACAATTAATATTGCATGGGTTCATAAGTAAATATTGTTAAGTGATCTAGTGGCATGGCATATTCTTGGGAAGACTGGATATGACTCATTTTTTTCGGGGACCAAATGATCTGATGAAAGAACTATAATACTACCACATTATCATGTAATTATACACCTTTTTTAGTGTAGAGACCTCCAAATGGTACATGAATCTTAATGAAGGGTGTTGTTTTTTTGAATTGGGACACATTGAGAAGGTTAAAATGAAAAAAAGAATGAAATGAGTCAAATGAGTAATAAAAATATTAAATTCTATAATTCTAATGATTATGGAATCCTAATTTACCTTTTTATCTATGGTTCATAGCCAACGTCCACATCTGGATATGGTGGTAAGGGTACATCAGTCTGATTTGGTTTATCGATAGAGGGTGGATCCAGTCAAGAGGATGGCCAGTGCTAGAGGACATTCCATTCTTTCAAGTGACACATATTGGGATAGTATGATGGCATTGTATCATACATAGAGATAGATATATGGCTAGATGCTTTTGAGATCACCTTTAAATGTATTTGGGACCTAATGGAAAACTATGTTCATTTACTTGTCACTCAGATGTATGGATCCCACCTCAGTGGTGGACACTTTATATGGGGGAGAGGAATGGTGCATACATTTTTTGGGGTCTACTTTCAGAATATGGTCCGAGAAGAGTTCCCATCCTCAATAATGAATGATGAGAAGATGATTTATCTACCCTCCCATATGCAGGGGAGTCTTTCAGTATGAGAGCTGGGGATCATTTTTAAGGATCTATTTTTTTTTCATATCCCATTCTTGATTAGTAGTTTCTTGGGAAATTTCTTGGGGAAAAAATACGTTATTCATTCCAATATTCTATTACTACATTATGTTTCCAATGCATTTATAGGTATATAGAATAAATAAATTGATTTATCAGATGCACTCTAGAATATTTTTATGGAGAGAGAATATCTTATAGGGTTCTTTGGGAGGAATAGTTCATAATGTTAGGTCTAATGTGCCAGGACCTTCGAGGTCTCAACTAGTATAAAGTATACCACATTAGCTTTCTTTTAAATAATATTTTCATCATTCCATTCCAGTGAAATTGGTACCAAATAATTATTTTTTGGATTTCATAATCATATTAAGAATCATTACCCATCTGCTATTTGAGACAAATTTTATGGAGGAGGAAAGCTTCAACTCCAGCCATTTAAGAAGATTACATGATAGAATTTTTAGCAGTAGGGGGTGTAATAGTTTCCCCCCTAAGGGAGATAGATATGGTAGGGAAATACCTCAAAATATCCATTGTGCTCAAGGAAAGTGAACCGGGTGTGGTCGTGGAGGTGTTTATCAATAGAGAGGTAGATTAGTTGGACATAGTCAGTTTCATGTAGTAGAGGTAGCGATTCAAGAAGAGTTTTAGATCATTAGAGGTGAAAATTGTTCTTTTAGTTCTCATGTTTGATCCATTACGAATTTAGTATCTTCACAATCGTTGGTTACACCTTCTCTAACTGATTCTCAAGGGATATACGTGGGGAGTATTCACATTACACTTGTTTTGAGTATGGTAGTTGGAGGCAAGGCCATATTTGTTTATGTGTATTGGGGGCATAGACTGATGATGGTGTCTTAACAGTCCCACCGGTATATCTTATTAATATAGATGAAACTGTACAATGTCATTCACATAATCCATATGTTGAAATTTTTTTCATGGTATTATCGACAGCTTATAGAGGCGAGTTATGTTTTACGATGTGGATAGTCAGCATGTAGATTTTGTTGGCATGTGAAGATGTTAGGTGGGTAGTCATCATTTCAATGAACTTCTCCCTTTTTGGAGTAAAATTCAATATAAATAGTGGATTATAAAATTTTAGTGTTTCCTAGAGTATTTGGGGTGTTCCTGGATATTTTACCCAAGGAGGTTGTGACAAAACGTCGTTAATGTGTTGTTGAGTTTATGATAGACTTACAATCTAGTGCTTATCCAATTTTAAAGGATCCATATTTGATGTAAAATTTTATATTTTTTTATTTTATGATTCATACATATGATCTTATGATGATGGGTTTTTTGAAGCCTAGTTCGTTATTGTGGGGTGGTTCGGTTTTGTTCTTAATGAATGCAGATGGTGGTCTAGGGTTGTGCATAGACCACAAGAGGCTGAATTAGCTGGAGATGATGAGCCATTACCCTCATCCAAGGATGATAGTACCCTTCAACCATTTACGAGGGGTTTGTTATATTTCAAAAGGTCGGACTACGGTCTAGATATGAACAGTAACTGGTGAAGGAGGATGATATCAAGATAAGAACATTGGTATATCAGTAGGGGACCTAGAGTTCGTAGTCTTGTAATTTTTTCTTACAAACACACCAATCTTGTTCATCGGTATTATGAACTCAATATTACATTACACCCTAGATCGGGTCATCGTCAGGTTCATTGTTGACATCATGATATACATGAAGTTAAAAGAGGAAAAATCTGATCATCTCAGGACTTTCTTGCAGGTTCTTCGACGCCACTACCTCTTTTGAAATTTTTTCAAGTGTGAAATATTGACACTAGTGGTGAATTTAAATTCGAATGTTGGGTTACACAAGGGGTTCTCTTTGTACCCATCGATGGTTGAAGCATTTGCTTCTTCAGAATCACCAAATAATGATGTTCATTTTCACATTTTCATGGCTTCAAAAGTTATGATTGATGTTTTGTAATTGATTTCTCTAATGTTTTAGATCCGTTGAAAGCTATGACTATGATGGAATTTATTGAAAATTTATAATTCAAAAAATTTATAATTCAAATATTAACTCTTTTTAAGTAAAAATTTCTATTAATGTGAAATTTGATTATTTATTAATATGATCATTTAAATGGAATTTATTGATTTTAAATGTTGAACTGATTCTATAAAACATTGAAATACAAAATATGGAATCATAAAATCATATTAATTATAAAATTTTAAATAATCATAAAATGTTTTATAAAAATACCAAAAATCAATTTAGCATTTCTAATATATTTTTCTAATTATACCAAGATATAAATATATATAATTTTTTTGTACAAGATATCAAATTTTTATTTACACTCTCATAAGTGAGGTTACTATTCTATTTAAAAATTTACTATTCTTAATGGTTACATTAAAATACCAAATTTTATGTTATTTTTCCGTTGGTATAGTTTCTATAACTTATATAAATTCTTATTACATGATTCCATCTCCTTTTATTATTTTTAGTTTATGTAACTATATTGATTTTGGGATGTTTAAACTATATGAAATAATTATATGATGATAATTTTAGTGATAATATTTTGTGTCGTTAATGTATTATCAAATATATGTATATTTTTGTACATTTATGAATGTTAATGCACTATCATTCCTTAATTTTTTTTTGATTCTCGGTTATAACTCTTATCAATCATTGCATTCTTATTCATATTTTAGTGATATTATTTTATTTTTGGATTTTTATATTTTTTATACTTTATTTAGGATTGTTTTATCTCACATTATACCACCATTATACCCTCGATGGTAATCAATATCCTCAGTCATATGTAGAGGCATGAATAACGACATGTGTCCAAAATCATAGTTTAAAATTTCTTGGGATCCATGGTATGTATGATACTATATCATTACATATAACAACAACCAAAATGTAGAGGTTTAGAAATTCATATAATAATATTCATCATTATCAATACTAATACACTATTATACAAATTCTATAAAAATGATTGTTTAATGTTTCTATGAGGATTAACAAACCCTAGAAATGAATTATTATTAATTTTAATGGACTATATATTTATTAGGTATATCCTAGATGGTGGAAATGTCTTCTAAAACTTTTCTGGATATTACATTAAGGGGTTGTGTAAGGTTAGTTACAATGTTTCTAATTGAAAGGTCCAAAATATTGTTTGATTCTCCCCGCATGGTGTAGAACCTAATAGAGTTGATTCTAGTGGACCAAGAATGTATTTGGTATTTTGTTTATATATTTTTTATAAATATGGTCCATTTTAATAATATTGGAATACACTTTAATAATTTTTGACGTGATGATGATTGGCATTTGTTTTTACCAAATAATTATTGTAAATAAACAATGCTCGATTATTTTGGATAACCTATAGATTTCATAAGTGAATCTGTGAATGGGATAGGCCCTTGGGTGGATTTTTTTTATAAAAGTATTATTGATAGGGTGGTGTTCTGGGGGTCCAATAATTTGATTCATGATATAACGATGTGAAAATTTGATTGGATATTTAAATTGGGTATTTTTTAAGAGAATTAAAACTATATATGGATAATTAATGGAGAATAATATATATATATATAAAACATATAATATTTATTGGGAACCTATATATTATAATTATGTACCTTTTTATTGTTTTATTCCTTTAATTGTAGTGAACATTCCTATAATTTTATATGAATTCTTTGTTCATTTCATCAATGAATTGTTTTTATAATTCTATTGATTAAAAATATTTCTTTATGATGTTTAAGCATTTCATCATGATTTATTAATTTATTATGGGATAAGGTATATTGAGTTTAAGGATAATTATAAATTATTAGTGGTTTACTTTGATGAAATTTTCTTGTATGATGATTAACATAAAAATAAGAAAAAATAGAACCATATCACATAAATTCCTAGAGAACGTGAAGAATATTAAAAGATAAAACCTAATTAGATCAGGAATGATGTTATTTTCAGAGTCATAATTAATTCTTCTATGAGTTTTTAGATTATAAATATTCACCATTATTTTGATAGATTTATCTAACCATATGAATCAAATATAACTAAGTAATGTTAATTTTTAGAGACGATGTAGAATTTACTACCCCATAAATACCTGTAATTAATCCGCAATTCAAATTCACATGAAAATTTAATTACCAATTTAACAAAAGAATCCTATAATATTTTCCTACATTCACTATATTATATTAAATGATTTTAAATTTTTTTAATCTTTTGACCACCATTATTTTGATTCTTTTTTTTATCCTAAAATTTAATCGTAAATATTTTTTTTCTAATCATTCCTTAAATCAATAATTGAGAAAAAATACCCAATGATATTCTCTAATTTTCTCCAAGATTTTACAAATAAATAAAATCATTTTACAAAATACATTATTTTATTTTATGTAATTATTGTTTAGTGTATTTATATTTTAACCATTGACCATTTCCATTCAAATTGTTAGATAGTTGGTTGTTCATTTTTTTTGGACATACTTCCATGTACAAAAAACTGTGTTTAAATACCAAAAACAATTTATTTTTTTAATTTATTTAATTTTATATTCTTAATATATGTTTACATTAATTGTTTTGTTTTTTTTCATAATGAATATTATATGTTCCTAAACAATACTAAACACACTTTATCTGGTACCCATAATAATTATATGGCTCATAAATTCGATCCAAAAATTGATTAATACATTTTTTATTTGGAGAAATCCAATAAAAAGACTACCATTCAATAAAACAAACGGGAAATAAATACAATATTTCCATTGTATCCCAAAATCACTTTGAGATATTATATTGATAGTATATTAACTAAAATATAATTATTGAGATAAACTAAGCGTAGTCACCTAATTTATTTTAACCAAAATTTTCAAACATAATCCATCTTCTCTTCATATAATTCATAATATGAATTAATTTGGAGGCCTAACAAAAGATGACCCCCATAGTCTAATATAAATATATTTTTTAAAAAATGTTATATTATAGAGTTATGGAGTCATTGATGATCCCACATGACAATGAGCCAGAAAACATTCCTTGATAGGATGATCTAAAAAATCGTTGACATCAAATATCCTAGGATATATTAGAACAAGTATTAAACTCCATTCTTGGTCAAATAATATCAAATGGTGACGATAGTGAATTGGATGAAAATTATCTACACTAGTTCATATTTGGATGGATAATTAATTTATGTGTCATGTGAATGACTTTTGGAGACATTATACTAACTACCAAAAGATGGATTAAACCATTGGTTACATCTACACACATATTTTATATCATTATAAAAAATTACTCCATTATCATGGTTGATTCAATTTTTGGATTAGGATTCATTAGAATTATTATTATTAAATATCATTAAATTTAGGATTCTTTCAATAAAAATGTATCAATTTTAGAATAAGAGAAAGAGTAGTCAAATGTATGATTACAAAATAATTATGAGATGACCTTGTTATCATCTATGATAGAATCAATTTCTATGAACATGGATATCTTATTTTTTATTCATAATAAATTCAAATAACATGATAAAAATCAATTTATATCATGAGGAATATGTCATTGAAAAAACATATATTAATATTTCTATATAGATGTGAAAAATAATGGTGTGGGATAATTTAATTTTGTTAGCTATTACTGGCCTCATCCGTACTATCAAAATAAATTTTAATTTCATGATTGATTCATTTCCCAATATAGATTTTGACGAAAATTTGAGGATATAATACCTTCAAAACATTTGGTCTACTGTTTTTTCACATAATATAACTAGAAACCAAACCTGTTACCAATAAAATATAATATATACATATAAATTTTGTTAAATTAATAAAATGGAAAATGAAATATATATTCAGTAATTCTATCCCTCTTATAAAGATTGTGTTACAATATGTATCATGAAAAAATTTAAACAAAATTATTGTAGTGGTGGTCTACAAAAAAAACCTGAAAATTACCATGAAAATCATTAGTATACTTTTAAAATATTTAAAATAATCTATCATATCAATATTAAATTATTGAAAAAAGTCGATTTTTTTATTTGGTAACCCATTAGTTCAAATAGATTTAGAGGAATACATTACAGTGTGATGTGGAAGAAATATGGAAGATATAGTTTATTACTGGTATAATAATTTGTCTTATGGAAATAAAATAAATAAGAATAAGTCATAAATAATATGAAAAAAGTTATGGTGAAAAAGGTCCAATTATAAGTACTAAATAATGATAAATATAGATTGTAGTTTAGAAGATTACAATTGAGTTGTATAATATAATATATCATTTTATGAACTAGATTTCATATTAGAAGATGAACGAATAATAAAATAAATTTATGGAAATTTCAATTTTTAGACATATCATAGTTTCTTTTACTAAGGAAATTTCTATAATTCCAGAGACCCCCATATTGATCATAGTTATAATATTAAAAAGGCATAAATTGATTAAATTGGTCATGACGTTTTTCTATTATAATTATTTCAGTAATTATATTTGATTCAACTTCATACATGGTGTAAAATTGTTATCATAGTGTATGAATAAAATTATTTGAATAATTTATATTGAATTCATTAACTAGATTGGAGTTTAGATAAATTAAAATAATATAATGAATTTTATAACATTACGTTTTTTATTTCATGTCATTAATTTTTGAGTTTATAATTATATATCTATTATAGTGGTCTACATTAATAATTTATCATTGAAATATTTAACATAAAAATATTTCCAAACCTAATTGATTTAATGGATTAATTAGAAAAAAGATGAAAATGTTGATATAAATAATATGAATGGTTTATAAAGAAAGGCTTGTGACTAATAAACAGTGATGGAGTTCACCAACACGGCTGGTGAATTAGATTTTTAGATTTCTATTGAGCTCCAAGTTTAACATATATAAGAAATGAAGAGAGAGACACATCCTTGGTTTTATAACCTTGTGAAATACCTTACAAACAAATAATTTTATTATAAATTTAGATACCAATATATGATACATTTTTATTCTATTATTCACCTCTATTTTCTAAATAAAAAAATGTTATTCATGTAGTAAAATTTCATATGATTTAAAGGATTGTCACCAAGGTTAAGACAGATGGTTTTATTACTCAACATATTGTCCAAATAATTTACATGATCTAAACCCAACATAATTTATAGAATTTTCATTTTTAATGGAATCAGTACTAAAATTTAAAAGAATTATTATGGAAGAACTATTCTACTTCAACCATATATGAACTATTTGAAAAAGGGATGAAACATTAAATATCCCTATATTTTTAATTGATGAATTTTATATTTGGGGAATCGAATACATAGGAATTTTCCATAACTCAATTCACATTTTTTTGTGTGAGTTTCATGAGTGGAAATTTAGGCAAAAAAATATTCTAGGACTAATTACATAATAAATGTAGTCACACAATTAATGTGTAAAATATATTTAACAATTTAATTTTTTTATGATAATAATAAGTGACCATGGAATGTACTTTGACAATTAAAATTTCATTGAAGAGTCGAATAAAAATATAATCATCCAAACTATAAATACTACATATCATATTAGAAATCATGGAAAACTAGAAGATTCACACTATAAATATAAAAATATTACCGATGTAGAAGTTAAACCATGTTTAGTGGACATGTATATAATACATGATGATTAATTGTGGGCGAAAAACATAACATAGAATAAAATATTAGGAATGTCATTTTTGTTATTTATATAAAAAACATAGATTTTAGTATGTATTCATTTATATAAAGATCATGTTGAATAACAACAGACATTCAAAACCAAAAATAAAAGGAAGAATAAATTTTTAATGGCATGAAAAAAAAATTTAAAAATGGGGATATAAAGATAAATCAAATAAATAGCAAATCATTGATAATTTAAAAATAATAATGTTAAAAACACATATATTTTATGATAATCCATTTCCTATAAAATAAATTTTTCATTATATTTGTCATTTTCTTTTTCTATATAATGTTATAAATTTTTAAATTTTTAAATTTATTATACAATAAAAATTATTAAATAAAAAAAAAATTATTTTTGTGTGATAAAAAGTACTTCTCTCAAAATGTGGTATTTTTTGGGAATAACGGAAAATATATTTTTCACAGATAACATAGTTATTCATTTATTTATGTAATGAAAATGAATAAATAATTTATTGAAATAGTTTTAAGGTCAAATAAATATTATCTTTTTATCATAAATCAATATATTTTTTTGGGAGAAATTATCGACAAGATGTTGTTGTGATGTTAATTTTATTATAAAAATTGTAATCTTTAAAACGGTTTTTCTTTTTAGATTTTTTTTATTTATAGTAAAATAATTTTTTTACAAAAGAGAAAAACTAATTTTTTAAAAATTAATTAAATATTTTTAATTATATTTATTCAATGGAAAATAATTTCCCATTTTTTATTCCAATAAATTAGTTACCATTTTTAAATTTGGTCATCCTAGAATGGGTAAAAAGTGTTAAAGTGTGGGTTAAACTAGGATATAAGGAATTGAATGTTTATATAATATATATATTTTTTTATTAATATATTCTATTTAAAACTTAAAATATATTATCATTAAAATTATAAAAAATGAATAAATAATTAGTGATAAATTATTTTAGTATGTTTAAATGTACATAATTTTTACGAGGGTGTCACTACACCAATTTATAAAAATGAAAATTTCTTCCCTATTTACCTAAACAAAATGAGTATTATGGATATACAATTATCTTCACCAATACCTCATCAAAATCATTATCTTTTTCCAATATGATTTCTTCCAAAATAAAAATCTACAAATCTGTAATGTTATTTTTAATGGATATTTTCAAAGGAATATATATTTTTTTTTACCAAGGACACTATTTTTAATAAAAATACAACATTTCATAATCAATAGTGACTATTTTAATATAATGATATTTGAATAATTTAAATAATTTAATTAATTTTGTTAATGAAATAACCATTATCTTCTTACTTTCAATCCATTGAAAAATAAACAGGTTGTCTGTATGTATGTTTTTACCATCACCTCCTTTTATGACGTCTATAGTAAATAAAATATTTTATAATTTTATTCCCCCTATCTCGAGAAAATTTGAAACATTGTTACCGTGTATATACAAACTACATCCTCCATATAATCAACATTTTATTTTTTCATTAATATCACACATGAATTATTATTGAAATAAATTTAATAAATTCCTAGTATATTTATGAAATTATTAATCTTTAATAACTAATTTATTTTAATTATCATGAAACATTTTATAAATCCTTGAAATTCTATATTGTGTCATTATTTTTGTCTGTTTTACCAACTACATAAACATTGATACAAATTTGTTGACTTCATTTATTGAAGAATTATATATAATATTAATATTATGAATTAATAAAAAATTAACATTTTATAAAATAAAATAAAATATTAATATATGCATATATAGGTATATGTGTTCACAAATTTTATCCTTTCAGTTAAATTAAAATAATAAAAAACTATAAATAGTAATCATTCTATATCAATAATTGAAATATGATCATTGAAATATCCATAAAAAGTCAAAAATAAATATAAAAAATATATATATAATATCATCATGAAAATTACATAGGTGATGATTCCATGACCAATGCCGAAGAATTGAATCCACCAAATTGAAACATGAATGTAAAACATGATAATGAGAACATAAACATAGATTACCATCAAATAATTCTTAATAAATAGGTTATTCGATATTATATTTTAATTATATATATTCAAAATATTATTATTGTCATATAATACATTTATAAAAAATTTAAATTTCATATAAAGGAATTTTAATATGTTTTTCCATGAAGAAGTTTGAGGAATAAGGATTTTGAACTCTATTTTCTTACATTGTGTTCTATTAGTTTTTTATTGAATATATAATGAAAATATTAAATGGGTTATGAAATATAGTTGATTATGTCCTATATACACATTATCATGATAATTTAGTTTTCTTTTCCACATAATCATATTATATAATAACTCAAATTTCTTTTGTTTTGTTCATTACATGGGTTCCTGGTCTTAGTTTCAAATTCCTTAAGGAAATATTCTTGTTGTGCACTAATATATCATTCAAATTCTAAATTTAATTCCCCTTCAAATCATTGTAAAAAATTATTAATTGATATTATTTATAAAATAAAATCATGTATTTTAAACCAATTAATTTTTAAAATATGATAATTTTTATTCATAGTTTATATGACCTGAAAAACAAAACTAAATTGAAAAAAAAATATTAGTATTAAAATTTTACCATTATAACAATTCCATTTAATTGTATTTTAATAAAATGAATTGATATATTATGAAATATATATACATTTCCTAGTCATTTGTTTAACAACATATTACGAAATATGAATTCATTTTTTTATTATGTTGATGTTATGCTTCAAAAATATGTTTCCTTTAACCAAGATTTTAATACTTTTTTAGAAAATATCATACTTATTTTTTTAGAAAAATTAAATATTATTCAATAAAATTTAATTCATTTTTTGGAAACCACATATAAAAATTACTTTATAGTTACTTTTCTTTTTTGTTGTTGAAAATATTGGATTTTCAATATATCGTAAAAATACATATTTATATTGAAAACTCTATATTTTTGTGAATTTTAAATAATACTATTTTTAAGAAATAAAGCATTAAAACATTTTTTATATAATACTATTAATAATATAATTATATACATTTTAATTAATATTATAGTTGAATTGGGTTTAAAAAGTATTTTATACTAGAATGGGCCTCATAAAAAACATTTTTCCTATGCATTCAACATTTTTATCTAAATTAATTTCTCCCAAATCTATAAATTGAATAATGAATAATAAATTCAATATTTTTATTTATTTAGTATAAACATGTAAATGGGACCCTTTTATTTTTTTCAGAATGTGTAGTAACCATTGTAAAAAAAATAACCTCAGAATGTTTATAATTAGGAAAGTTGGGCATTAATTTGGAATAAACATTTCAAAATTATTCCAAAACATTATTTTATTTTATTTTATGGTTTTATTACTCAATTTTGGACCAATTATATAAAAAATTTACGCATGGATTAATATTTCTATAAATATTGTGGTTATATTAATTTATGTATCAGATAATGGAAAAATGGCATACTTCTGACATTTATATCTGTAAAAAATTTCAACAATATAAAATACTTTCTTTATAAATGTAAATTTTTATTTGAATGATATATTTATTATTTTAATTATCTAAATATATTAGTGATATTTATTTATTCAATAATTACCCAATATTTATGCATAACAACGACACCAAATTTATTAAAATAAAAATAAAATAAAATAAATTATTTTAAAAACAATAAAATTAACCAAAGTAAAATGAATTATTTTATAATTATTGTTTTGTATACATAAAAAATATTAGATTTTATTTTAGTAATTTTAATAATATTACATTCTTTTTATATTTTTTTCAAACTCAATTTTTTTGAATAGTATAAATAATGACATTAATATTACATTATGAAAAATAATATTTTATTAATTTATTTATAAACCATAATATTAATGGAGAAGAAAAAATACGATGATGAAGGTTCTAAATTAACATCCATTATCCATTTTGGACAATTTTTTCCCAACGTGTAATTTTATAATCATTTGATGTTTGAAAAGTTGTTACCACGATTAAGGTTTATATAAGTTCACCATGAATTTCAGTAAAATGATAGTGATTAAAACAGAAAATTCCGTCTTTAAATTAAATTTTTTAGGAGTATTACTATCCAATACAACATTTTATTTTTATGTATTTCCATTTGGAATTTTTTTAAAATTAATTTTCTAGATTTTAATATTTTAAGAAACTCCAACCATTCCCTGGTCCTCGCCTATAAATGGACATCCATGGTTTCTCTTATTTACAAACACTAGACCATATAGGTCCACAAATAACATATCAATTCACAAAAAAAAACATCTAGAAAAGGATTATTTTGTGATCGGATTCTTGAAATACTGTTAAAATTTTATATAGTAAGGGATTTAATGGAGGCCCACTAAAGAATAAGTTATCATCTTTCCCAACCTCTATCGATATATTCATTAATAAACCTCCTCAAAATATTTAATATTAATCATAATATTATTGATTAAGTATCATAAATATAAACTAATCTCATTGACATCGTTAAACCACCTTTATTCACTCTTTTCTCTATCGAATGAGAAGTGAAATTATCATTGGGTCGTTCATACAACTAATTGTCTCCACATAGACATACCATTAATTTTACATCACTATCAATCATATACTTTTATTATGATGGGTTTAATTTTTATAAATTTAAGATAGTAAATAATTATTATTATTTAATTATAATATCATATCAACTATCTTACCATCTAATCTTTTATGAAATTATAAAATTTCTAACGTGTATGTGTGTACAACCACTTGGATGAAGAGACATTTTTTTTCATTTCTGATTTACAATGTATTTAATAATGATATATTAAACGAATAATTATATTATATTATAGTACAAATTATTACAAATTATTTATTATTATTTAAATGTCATTCAACGAATCTTTAGAAATTAAAAAATTGTTCGTGCATGTAAATATCTTACAATCTATAAAGACAATTTAGTTAAATTTTTTATGCCTATAATTTTTTGAAGACTATATATATATATGGATTATTAAATATATTTATATCATGGTTAATATTTTTGATATTATGAAACTAGGATCAATGTACAAGGATCAGAAATAAAAAACTTAAATTCTCATGGAAAAATATAAATTTAACTTCTTGAAATGATGAATTTAAAAACTAATTACATAGAAATTAGTGATAAAATGTTTGTAATAGATAATATATGATATTATAATCATTTAAATTAACAATTTATTGGATAAAATTAATTTTATATTTATTATATATAAGGTTAAATCACTTTTAATGAATGTCGGTCTCAAGAAAAATAATTATGATATAATATTATTTTCAAGTAGAACTAATCCATATGAATATATTATATATTATACATGGATAATATATAATTGTAGTTATTTTTTATTATAATTATTATTTTAAATATTATGGGGATATAAATATCCATCAAATTGTATATACTTATTTTGGATTATATTTCAAAATATATCAAAGTGCTAAGGGAATTATGTTTCAATCCCATTTTAAATTGGATTGTTTTTAATTTAATTTCAATTGAATAAAATATATTATCTTTAACTAAAATATATATGTGAAATTACTATACTATATTTTTCATGTAATTTTATTTTATTATTAAAAATATAATATCATTTCAAATTTGAATTATTTGGAATATCATTTTATGAAAATCAGACATTATTTCATGATTAGTAAGGAAATTTTTTTTTCTAGTCATGTTGTCTCTCAAATGATTTCAAACTTTTTTAACAATTATACAATTATTCATAATTTAATATTAACTTACTTGTTAGTTTTAATAATAATGTTTCATTGTTATACTATTTTAATTTTCCAAATGAATAACTTTTTTTGATTAATAATGTGAGAAGAATCCTAGTTCTTAAAAACTCGACATTAATTAAATTTATAAAAATCGAAACCATTAAATGATATGAATATTTTATTAAATGCTTCTAGGGGTTTTGAAGAAAAAATAATATATTATATATTATTAAATATTAATATAGTTATATAAATTGAAAAGAGTATTTTTCTTATGAAATACTCATTGTGATCTATTAGAGGAATTTTCATCCAATATGACATCATTCGATGTTAATTAATCATTTATATATATTTGAAAAAATGATAATAGAATATTAATTATATTTAATTTTTGTGATTAAAATAATAATTTTATTATGAAACACACTTACTTTCCTCATTTATGAAATATGATGAATGATATATGTTTCTCTGATCATGAATGAATGGATTGTAGTTATGTGATAGGATTTCATGCATATTATATCCCTAAAATTCCTTGGGAAAGGATAGATATCACATTATATATATATGTTATCCATTAACTAGGTTTCTTGTCAACAATTATATATATATGGATTTAACTTTCATGTATATATGTTTATTTATTGAACCTTATTTAATGTTTATAACCTTATTTTTAGACCTATTTTTTATAATGATAAAAGTATGTTTGGACTTGGTTTCATTCCCACAATATTATATGAGGAATGAAATTATTGTCTATAACATAATGTGGGAACATATTACTATTTATAAATGTATAGAGTGTTTCAAATTTTTTTCCTTATTCATATTTATAGGTAATGTTGTGCCATATCATGTTATTTGATTCCATTATGGTTCATTCCATATGGACATTAAATAATTTTTCCATATCATTGAATTATGAAATAATATAAAAGGTATATTTTATAGACAGTAATATCATCATACTATACCCTTATTCACCAGTTATAATTATGTTACCATTAATATCTCCCTTGTCTACACCTAGGGATCATCTTATGTCACCCTTTCTTCAGTTTCATTTCCACTATTTATCAATAAATATATTATTTTCTGTATTCATTTTTTGAATATTATTTGTGATTGTATTTGTCAGAGATGTTGAGGATCATATAAAAATGAAATAATGTATGTCCAATGTCCATGAAAACTATACCATTTTGTCCTTAGACATGTATTTTAAAAAATTATGGGATAATTATATTTTTTGATGTAATATGTATGTATCAGATTCTAGGGTCACTATAGTTGCTATAAATAATTGATATAGTATATACCTGTATATTGGGAATATACAACATTCATGAGAACCCATGTTCTTGATTTAGGTATTGTGTAATGACCTAATGATTTGGTAAGGAATAGAATTTTCAATTTCTTTAGAAATATATTTTTTTTAAACTATATGTGTATTCGGTTTTGGAACATATTCATATATGGGTAATAAACCTAATAATATTTTATTAAGTATGAATTGACCATCATTAAGGTTTATACTGAATGTGCCCTTACTGCACTCATAGTTTAAAACTCAGAAGGGATATGAATTTTTTTGTGTCACATTTTCTATATGAACCATTTTCTATGATATGAAGAGATTATAACCAAGGGTATACAAGGTTAAATGTGTGGGTCCATATATTTTACAAAATATTTCATAATTGAAACATCCTGATAATTATTTTCCAATATTATTTTATTTCTCACAATGAATGATATTACTAAAAAATAGTTTTTGTTTTCAGAATACAAATTGAACAAAAATTTATATTTTGAACAACTAATGTGACAACCAATGGATTGATAATCATTTAGAGAATTGCTTTTTCCTAGAAACATGGATCCCATATTTTAAGTCTATGTTCACTCATGTATATCATTATATGACTTGTAACACATATCATGTTGATCTTCTGAATATAACATTGACTGAGAAATATTCCATTGAATATTTTATGGCACAATTTCCACCCACTATCTATTGGTATTAAAATCCAATAGTTTCATAGTAATGGATTAAAATGATAGAATAAATATATTCCATCCTTCAATACTCATACCCTGGAAAATATTTCTTGGCACTTATCATTTTCCAAGAGAATTAGATAAATATTGATATCATATAAACAATTCAAGGGAATTGGAAGAAATTAAAACCATGGAATGGTATGAGTTTAAGAATATTTTTTTCAGTAATAAATTATTTTATATTATATATACAAAATAGAGAAATAATTCCTTTATCACAATGAAATGGATGACGGATACATCATTACCTATGTGTAAAACATAAAATAGTATACAATATATGATTTATGTTTATTAATAATTACTAAAATAAATTTAATAGCATAATATTTCATTTTATCCAAGTCATTTCATGAAATTTTCCATAACATGCAAAATATTATTTTATAAAATCTTGATATGTGAACTCAAACTGGAAATGAATTCTTTAAACCCTTATGGTGTTTTTGATAAGGAAATAATAATAGATTTTCATTGAAAATCTAGTGGTATTTAATGTTGTGGCACGAAAAATGTTTCAACGACCTACTATAAAATAATGTTGTAAATAGAACACATTTGGTTTATTAATAAAAAACAATATATTTCATGTGTGAGTAATCTAAAAATAAATCTATATAATTTTAGTGTAGTGTGAATATGTAATAAAATGAAACAAATATTGAGATATCAATAGAATAAACCATTAACACTTTATTTCAATAGGTTCTAATTCATTTTGAATTATGTGAATCTATACCAAAATCAAAGGGATATTGATATTAATAACCCATAGTATATTATAAAGAAAAAGGACATAGAGTAATATGATAGAATAAAAACAACTAATGTGAGTCGTGATGATAAATGAAAAATTATCCTCCACAATCGAGTTGGGGATTCTGTGTTGATGTTTTTATGAAAAAACCAAATTGAAATAATATCACTCATCATTTTGCTAAATTTGATGTTGTATTTGGAATTTATTAACCTTCTCTATAAATATACTATATATATTTTATAAATAAGTAACACATATTTGATATTATGAATAAATCATGACCATGAATCAGTGCAATGATGAACCCAAATTTCCAATGGAATATTTTTTTATGAATTATTCACCCATTAATTGAATTAATTATCAATTATATTTTGGAATCATATATTAATTTATGATGAAATTATTTTCAAGATATAATTCATATCTTTTGGAGAGTAATAACAATTAATAAATTTTTTTGTTTGAAACATTATGATGGATTGAATGTATTTCACGATAATTATTATGTAGATCATGGAATCACATGATATTATATATTTCTAATATTTTTTTAAATCAAGGAATAATATTTTTTTTATGATTTTTATAGTTTTGATTTTATTAGATATATTAAATTTAACATTTGGTTTCTTTTTTTAGGATTTAGAGATTATATATATATATACAGATTTGAAATATTCTGCTAACTATTATTATTTTGGAGATATCTAGATATAAAAGACATTAATTATCATTCATTTGTAGATATTATGATGTGATAATAGTTAATTTTTTCATCTTTGAAGAAACAAATATCCTGAATATCAATTTAATTTTGTGAGAGACTATATGGAAATCCATTAATGAAAAACTGGAGGATAAAATTGTGTTATTTGAAATAGAAATAAATAAATTTATTAATTTTGTACCCTAAATTGATAGTAAAATAATCTCAAAACATTATGAATATTATCATAGCATTATTTTTTCAACATTTATATCAATTTTCAATGATTTTTTATTCTTTTCACCCAACATACATTTATGATCTTATTGGAATTAACGTTCTTCTACCAATGTACTTTATCACACTATAATTCTCATTGGTAATTATTTCTCTACTTGAGGTCAATAAATTAAATCCAAACTACTAATCAGTTATTTGGAAACATAGTTTATGTTATTCTATATGGGCTTTGTATTTCCATTAACCTCATTTTGAGTTGATATTTTCTTAACTATTTTGACGATGTATGTTTTCCACAAATATATATTGAAATTTAAAATAATTGATTTCTATGTACAAGTTCATATTATAAGGAATCAAAATAAATAAATATGATGAAATTTAGAACTATGATATTTTAAAGTAATATCATTATATAAAATATCATATATAGGGATTAATGTTGATATTTATTGAACATTAAAATATTAATATTTCAATGCAACCATTATATCAAACCAAATGAATTTGAATTTATAAATTGTAATAATAATTAAATGATATATATATATATATATAATTATTCCACTGAATAAAAATGTTTTTATAGAAAATTATCATATAATAATTCAATTTTTTTAGTTAAATCTCAAATTTACATAAAATTCATTTCCTTCAAACAATTATTTATTAATCATTGTTAAAAAATATTTAATTTAATTTTACTTACTAATGGATAAATATTTTTGAATAATGAAATTCAATTTTTTCGATAAAAAAATATTATCTTGAATTAATTTTTTTAGTTTTATAAAATTATTTATTTTTCTGTGAATAATTAATTAATTATTTTTTTAATGAAAATATTATTTATTTATAATAATTTAAAATTTTAATTTTATTAATGGATTAAAGCTAAAATTAAAACTAATATATTATTTATAGTCTTATATGGTCACTAAAAACTATTTAATGGTTTGATTTTTTTATAAATATATTCTTATTAAAACTTGATTAATTTTTTTTAACAAATCATTGTGATGTAGTTTTTTATATTTTTTTTAATTTCATCCAACTATATAAATTTAATATTGAAAATTTTAATTCATTATTTAAATTTGGATGTCAATCTTTGGAAAGTAGTCCCCTATTATTTTTTCCCAATAACCTTTGTAAACATACTTATTTACTTCACCTTATTAAGGATCAAATAAAAAATAGGGTTAATTGATTATGCAAGACATAAATATTTCCATAAAAATGACATCAAACAATTTTATGGGAATATTTGGCAGTTTAGTATCCATATATCAAATATACAGCCACATGATTTCATATTTCATTGGCATTGACAATTACATTAATTTTGGTAAAATTTAATGTCAAAAAACCTTCTACAAAACTACCTTTGTATTTATTTATTTAATGTAATGTTTAAAAAATTATTTTGGTAATATTAAAAACAATTTAATATAGATTAATTCATTTTTCATAATATTTTTTAACTATATCTTATAATATATACATGATGATTTTTTATACAAATTAATTTGATTCATGTTGAGCACAATGTCAAATTATGTGAATAGTGTCAAAAATGACATTATTATTATATTATGAAAAAATATATTAATTTAATTAAATAAAAATCATAATAATAATGAAATAGGATGTTTAGGAATTGGAAATGTAAAATATCTTTATCATTTTTATTTATGATATAACTATTCTCCTATAATATAATTTATAATCCATTAGGATTGAAGAAGACAATACCTTGATTAATGTTATAATTAGATTATAAAGGGTTTTTTTAGAAATGATAACGGGAAAAACAGAACCTTAATATGAAAAAAGTTTTTTAAGGGGTTATTTATAAAATATAATCCCATATAATTATTATATATCTGTATATAATTATTTATCATGATATGTACAATTATATACCACAATATTTTTTTGATTTACAAGAGTTTCTCTCACGTCATTTAAAAAAGGGAGCCCCCACCATCCTACCCCCAATTTATGTAATATAGAATGATAAAAACATAGAAAATTTACTTCTAATCATTTATATAAATGAATTTGTGGTACTGGTTTTCTTAAATAACTATTCCATTAGTCCTCAAGAAGGTATCTAAAGGAGACCTACTGAATGAATGGTAATCCTCATCTGTGACAGCTTTCAGTTTTTTTCTAGTTCTACCTCATCATAATATATAATATTCAAAATTAAATAATAAATAATGAATCTGAAATATACTGAAATTATTTTACGAGTATGAAACCACTTTTAATCAACTAATTTTCCATCAAATGAGAAGTGAATGTTCAACATGTTTGAATGTACGACTTTCCATCTCAATGCATCGATACAATTAATCATTTATCTATTTATTTCATGGATGGTAATTTTTCTAGTTTTAATGTTTATATATAATATTTATGTTATAACGATTCAAATATAACATAATAGAATATATAACTACTTACCTTCCTATATTTTAAAAAATTAAAAAGTCAATTGTGCACACGTCTGGATAACCACTTCCGTGAAGTGGAGTGTTTTGTTATTACATATTGATTTGTGTGGATGGTAAAAAAATATATTTAATGAATATATATCTGTTTCATACAATTTAATTATTATTATATGACTTCAAATTATTATATACACTTTTTTCATTCTATCTGTTCAAAAATGAGAATGATGTCCATCCACATGTATATCTTACCATCTTCATGAATTGTGAAAATAAATTTTTTACCTTGATCTTTCATGGATATATATATATATATATATAAATATAATGTTAATATTATGGAGAAAATTAAATATATTATGGAACCATTATACACCTATGAGTAAAATAACTTCCACACCAAAATTCTAATGAAAATTGAAATACTTAACAACTAGAAACAGTGATATTGAGGAAGAATTATTAATATATGGGTGTTAAATGTTATAAATGGATCATATATGATATTTAAATTATTTAGATTCTTCTATAATTAAATTATTGTAAATTTAAATATTTTATATATGAGGGGAATGTTTTTCGAATAAAGATGAACAATATGTAATTGTTTCTCATTTAGAATTTAATTTTGGAGATATTTATACCATATTTAGAACTAATATCATTTAAATGGGGTGTATATAATTCTCATTAATTTATATAATTATGAATATTATCTACATTATTTTTATATAAATATCATATAGAGGTTATTTTACCAGATAGTATTATCGTTAAAATTCTACCAAAAACGGTATGAAGATTATGTTATAAAAATAATTTAATCAATATTGTTTATTTATGAATTTATTTTGAATAAATTCTATGATACATAATTGAAAATTACAATCCATTTTTTCTAGAATAGGTTATTAATGGTATTCTGATGCATTAATTCTATATTCATTTCTATGGTACTTAAAATTATCATGCAATTTTTGGTTTATAAAATGATATATTTTCAACATTGGTTTGGAATATTTTTATCTTCCACGTTCATGATTAATATATAATGTATTCCTGAAAATTTTCCTATTATTTCCAAATTTTATATGTAATTTTTCCCATGGTTTATTTTTATAAAAACCCATCAATGTTTTATTCTTTTAGTTATCAGAATGATATACTAGTTAATTTTTATTGAAAATATTAAATATATCATCATTTTAAATTAAATTACATGATTAGAATATCCCACAATCTTGACTACGTAATGTTTGGAACCTTTCATTATATGTTACCAATGATATATTAAATCTAAATTGTTGTCATACTATTTTGATATTTTTTTAATTATAAATATCATATTTTAAAGTGAAATTTTTATTTTTTTATTGAAATATTTATTGAGATATATCAAAACAAAAATCCATCTAAGATGAACTCATTTTATTGATCATATTATTTATAGGTTATATGCACTAATGATACCATCCTAATTATTTCATATGATATTTTATGGTTATGATGATGATATTTTTATGAAATATGTTTTCATAGAATGGTTTATAATATGTTTTAAATGATTTATGATCATATTTAACACATATGGATGGATTATGATTATGTGATAGATGGGACATGAATTTTATAGACAAAATATTTATTCGGTAAATATAGATAACTTCTCAGAAAAATATGTTATTCATGAACATAATTTCATTTTCATAGGTTTTTGTATGTACATTATTTTTATCTCCATATGATTATGAATGGATATGGATTTCATGTCCAACAGATTTATTGGGGAATTGTGTTCATTCCCTGTAGTTTATGAAAGGGTTTTATTTTATATACATATCTTAATGTGTGAACCTTTTTAAATATATACATTTTCACAATGTTATAGTATTGTGTATTCATGAAATTTAGTTTCTAATTATTCTGTCATGACTAATGTTCTATGATTCCATTGTCATGCTTGTATTTTTAACAACGATGATTTTTTCATTGGAAATGTATTACGATCTATGATATACATGGTATGGTTCTTAAATGATAATATAATATTCCCATAAACTTATGATCATGGTATCCATAAGTGATCAGTGATGTATCCCATGATTACCCTTACTATATATCTTAGATTTCTATTTCTTATGATCCCTTTACATAGGTTATGATAAATTGTCATTGGTTGGATATTCCATAAAAGTGTATTATGTGAGATGATATTTTTAGGATATATTAAATATCACTCATTAGTGTAGAATATTGTGTATCTAGTCGTTATGTGATCTAATTCTTTTTTTTTGTATATGGGTGTTTTTTTAAAATATATTGGATATTAATATATTAATATGTAATAACTATTCATGAAAATATTGGTTGACTATATGTTAAATTTCATCATTAAATGGGATTTTAATTCAAGGATTATAAATGTTATAACGGTTCACATCTCTAAAAACCATCTTAATGAATTATTTTAATTGATACATTGATATAATTTAATATTGTTTCCAAAAAATGTATTGAAAAAATAATATGAGAAATATATTTATAAACATTGTATTTTATGATCCTCATCATGTATTTTATTCAAAATGGTTATACATTTTTAATAAGGTGTAGGATTTCTAAATCCTTAATTATAATTTTTTAGATATTATTATCTTTAAAATACATATTCTAAGAGTTAAATTAATTATTATTCATTATATATCTAAAATTATTATTATGTATTTTTATACTAACAAGTAATTACAGTGAAAATATATAAAACTATTATGTTGAAATGTTTTACATATGTATCATTATTTTCATTCCTTAAAAAAGAGTTAAAATAAATTATTTTAAAATACATGAAATCAGTAATTATTTCTAAAATTTGAAACTATTTTTGTCACATACATGACATATTTTAAAGGAATTTTTTTCATTTAATTTACATCATTTCTTTTTTTGGGGTTTTCCCTAGGTTTTAGGGAGGAATAGATGAGTATTCATGAATTGGGCCAAACCGTGAGCCCAATTCCAGTTTAAAAAATGAATTTTTTATCTTTTATAACCTTTTCTTTTTTCAACATTTTTCATCCATCAAAATTTTTACTTGACCTACCATAACCTATTAACACCACCAAGGTAATTTTGAGCTTTTATAAATCCATAACCATGGCTTATTTGGGTTTTTATCTAGGGGATTGGGCCTGTAGGAAAGCTCAATTCCTGTTTTAAAAATAAAATTTGATTATGTTATAACATATTCAATTTTTGGTATTTTTCGGTGATTCCAAGTGGAGACCAAGACCACTAAACCCAGTCGCGAGACCATTCACTCTCCCCCCTCTTTGTAGCTCTGGTTAGTCGCGATTGGGTGCCGACCTTCATAGGATTCCTCAAATCGGCCAGATTTGAAGAGTTAAAGTCTTTCTTTCATATCTCTCTCAATTCTCAAGATGTTTCCTCCATTCTAGTTCCTAATTGACCTAATATATCTTGTGTGAATGGAAATTAAATTTTGGATCTTTTAAATTTCATATACTGGTGCTTTGGACTGATTACTTCAAGATACTTCATGTAAATGATCTCTTTTCTTTCCTCTTCCAAACTACTTTGGGTTTCATTCATTGTTCTTAGTGTTTCTTTGGTTATCATTGAGTTTCATAATGTCCATAAACTAGGTTTTCGAACCTAGGGTTTAACATAGGGCCTTATTGGCCAATGTTTGTGGTTTTAGGTTTGATCTTGGTCTCTCTTGGTGCGGCGGGGGTGCGATTTGAATTTCGCATGGAGATTCAAGGGTTTTTGTTACTTTGGTAGGTGATTCCATTTTGTGTGAAATTTTTTTGAATTAGAATTCTGTGTTCATGGTAACTTAATTTTTATTTCCCTTGAATTTTTCTGTAAAAATTGGTTTTAGTTGCATTTATTATGAAAATGAATTTTAAGTTCCAATTTTTGGTGAAATTGGGGGTTTTTCATTCAAATCATTAATTGGTTCATTTTGGGCAGACCTATAATTACTTAGTTGATTTTATTGAACTTCATTTTGGTTGGAAATCATATTTTAAATGGTTATTCTTTTTTGTTGTTGCTGTGAATGTTTGCTTAAATGGTGTTTGGGAAGCAAATGGGATTTAAGTGCCATGTTTGTGTGAAAATGGTGGTTTTTAAAAGATATAACTTCTTGGTTCACATTGGGCTGCCCCATAACTGAATTTTTGGTTTTATTAAAGGTTATTGAACTGAAATTTTGTTTTAATTACTTACACGTGTTCACATAGTGTGAAAAATGGATAACTTAAAGGGCTTTGTGTGCAAAACAATGTGTTGTTTTGAGAGGTTGTTTTATTGAAAATAAAATTATTTTATTGTGTGTTTTAAATGGTATAAAATGTGTGTAGCTACTGTACTATTTGTTTGTGACCATTAGTGAAATTTTATATGCAAAAGGATGTGTGTTGTTTGCTGAAATGTTTTGAGCACAAAATGGAAAGCTCTTGTACCTAGGTGGGGTGGATTTGTACTAGTACGGCTAGTGGATCGGATGGGTTTTGTCCCTCTTCCACTTAGCATATGGATAACGACAACTCTAACTAAAATATGTGGATGATTATTGGGTACCACTAGGTTATGGGTATGTTCCCTACTAGTGGCTCGTGCACGAGAACATATTTTTCTATGGTTACTCTACACTGAGGTACGAGGTATATAGGGCCCAAGACAACCTAGTGCTTAGGGGTGTTCCTGATTTTGATGCTCATTGGATTTGTGATATTTACCCTTGTTGTGGGGTGTTTTGGAAGTAAATTACAGTACCTCACATGTCTATTTAATGTGTTAACATAATGTAATTCTTGGATTGAAAACTGTTTTCATTTGAAAGTTGCATTTCATTGAATTTTAACACTATTTCACCTTCTGTATTAAAATTGCTTGTTTTGTTCACATTGTATTGCATGCTCTTTGTAATCATCTAGTGGTATCCTATTGGTATTAGGCTCACACCCTACTTATAAACTTTAGGTGTAAGTATACCTTCTTATGCATGACTCAAGTAAAGGGAAGGGTAAGGGTGATGGCAGTTCAGGGTGTTAGTCCCCATCGTTGGGGCGGAGTTGCGGAGAAGTCTTGCGAGTGATGACCCTCGTGTCATGTGGAGTCCATGGGGATGTATTTATGTTGTCCATATTTGTTTCTAGACCACTTGTATTGTCTTTGAAAATATGTATTCAGTTCTGGTTTTTTTTAAACATAGTTTTGTTTACATTTTTCAGATTCAGTTTATTGATTTTTTTATTGTTTTATGCCTTCATATTCGGGTAAATCGTTCCAAAACAAAAATAAATGATACCCGGGAACTTGTTCCAGCCCGTGGGTATAGGGAATGCCCTTTGGTTCATGTCATGGGCTAGGTTTGGTGTCGGTTTTGGTGGTGACCAAATTCGGTTCGTGGCAAAATGTTATCAGAGGAGGTTCGCTCCTTGGGTCATGTTATTTTGGGAAGAGTCAGCATAGTCTGGAGCTAGGATTTTTGGGACATGAAATTTCAGTCATGGGTAGTGTGCCTGGCCAGCACACCCTATGACAGGATTCAAGTCACCATGGTTAGTTTGGATTTATATGAGTCCTTTGGTATTCTTAGTTTAATGATGACTATGGGAAATGAAAAGAGAGTTGGGAGAATAATCTCAGTGAGCTCGTAGGGCCTGGAAAGCCATGTGGAGCCGTTGATATTTCCCTAGAATACTCTCTGTGACGGCGAAGTGATTGTAATATGGATGCCAACCATATGTCCAAGTCACCCACCGAAACTAGTTTCCTCTCACATTGTCTTGTGTCTCTTTGTTTTGCAATCCTGAAAACATGGATTTTTTTAGCAAAAAAATGACTTCACTTTAAGGAGTGTGAATTTTTGTGAAGTTATTTTCTAGTAAAGTGAAAATGGTATTTTTTTCATTATTTCCTATAAATGTAATTTCAGAATTATTTCAAAAGGGTAAATTATGTGTCTAAACCTCTTTTGAAAGTATGAACTATGTTAATTGGGGTTTTGAATATATGATTCTAATGGAATTTTTTTAAACCGTGGAAAGGTTTTTGGATTGAATTAAGTGTTCTAGAATTTTTGTGTGGGGGATGAAGATGGATTTTGGTTTTGGTGACTACTGAACAAAAAAAATGTATGAACTTTTAGAACATTTTCTTGAAATGAGAAGAGTTGAATTCTTAATTAAATGGAGATTTATGAAATGGAGTTTTTCATGAAATTATATTTGTTTTGAAATGGGTTGTAATGTTTTGAAACAATTGTGAAAGGCATGAATATGTGATTTTATTGAAGTATAGATTCTTTTCTAAATTGGATTGTCAGATGAAAAATTGGGTTTTGATATTATGTTATTGTTTTTGAGAAAGGTAAAGTGTGGTTAAAAGTTTGGATTTTAAAAAAGAGGAAAGGTTTGATTTTTGGTAATTAGTGCTCTAATGGGTGACCACATGCATAGGTTTATTTGGGAATATGGTTGGATATGAGGTGGTTTCCTAGTGTGGCATGTAATCATGCATGTGTGAGGCTCATGAGATACCATTGGTAAATGCGCAACCCACCAACACTGTTTTTTTAAAATAATTTTTTTAAAGAAAGTGTGGTGTTTTGATAATGTATGGTTGGGAGGTATGGATTATGTGTTTTCGGGATTATTATCGTGGGATGTTTCGAGTTCAATAACCCCTCTTGTTTGAACGATTTTTTGGTTTGGTGTTTCATTGAAAAGTTGGAAGGAAGTGTTGGTCAGTGGTCTCTTTTGAGGAAAAGTTTGGGAGGCCAATGTGGTGGCTCCCATCATGTGTTCGGTTCAGGTTTGTGGTATTTTGTGACCAAATGACCAGATCGGTTGGGTCCTTGGGTTTTCTTGTAGGCTAGGGTACACCCCCATAAAGTTTTAATTTATGATTCATGTTTGGCCTTTGGTGATTCACTGTTTCATGATCCTCCAGTTGATCAACATAAGGACTTTTTTCTTGAGGTTTGGAGATTGAGTTTACCCCTCTTCTTTTTCAATTATGTGGATCCCCCTATAGTGGGAGGTTGAAATAGAACTTAGTTTCTTATGTTTCCTAAGTTTTTGAAGGTCAATGAAGTTCAGGGTTGTCATTGTAGAATGATGTCTTAAAGGGTCTCTGGGTCTTTCATCAGTATCATTGAAACAAGAGTTCATGTTAGGCAACCAGTGTGCAAGATCTGGCCAAGAGTGGCTATTATGGACACTTGCTGGAATCATGTGCTGTTTGGGACTCAGTACAAGGTCCCTCTCCTTGTCTTTTATTTTATCCAAAATGATCATGTTTGGTGATGCCTTGTGATGTCATGTGTTCATTTGACTATAAGGGTGAAGATTGTGCAATCTTATGAGAGTCTCTATTTTGTTGGATGTGTGTCTCCCTATATGGAATTCTAAATACTATGTTCTAGAGGAATGTGTTTCTATATGTCCTTTCATTCTTCTGTTTAGCATCCGAAGAAAAAAAGGGGCGATGTGTGTGCGTCCTCAATGTTCTTGTTTTGGTAAAATGATGGGTTGTGGAAAAGCGGGTTTGAAGTGTATCATTTCTCAATGAGACCATATGAGATTACAGTATAATTGATTTTGGAACTGGAAGAAGATGTTCAGTTTAGGGGTTTCCAAATCCTAACTTCGAGGCCGAAGATGCTTCAATCCATTCAGCTACAGCCATAGGCCCCGGAGAGAAGCTGGCACGTAGTTGGGGGAAATCCTAGAGTCGTTCAAACTTTTGGTCAAGGTCATATCCTCAATTTGAAAGATAGGAATAGTTTAAACCTCTGGTGTCGTCGTCTTGTTCCAATTTATCACATTTGGTGGAAAGAAGTGTGAGTACCTTGTTCCCATGTCATACCCTGAGTTGATTTTTTTCCCCTTTGGGTTCCCTTCTGTTTTGGAGAAAAAGTTAAAATTTGGGTTAGGCAGGTGGAAGTGCATAGTTTGTGTGCAGTTAGTAGTAACCATGTGCCAACCAAGGGGACCATGTGATAAGAGACAGTAGCTACTGCATGGTCTATGCACGTCCATGATCCTTGGAAAAGGAAACTGTGTGAATTTTCCTCTTCGGACAGAATGATCCGTACAGTTAACTCGCGGTTTCCCAAACCGTGTGAACCAACGGTGCGGCCATGCCATATCCTTAAAATTCTGTTGTTTTTGTTGTTTTTATCCCATAATATTTAGTTAAGATGGTTGGGGTTTGTTTGGGGTATACCCACAATGTGACTCATTTAAGTTTCATTGGATGAATTTTGATATTAATCTACCCCTAATGCTGGGAATTCCGTTCAAGGCCCCCTGTTAGTGTCTTGATTTTTTCTTAAGGAAAGTTGTGTTCATTATTATGGTGGGGAGACCCATCATGGGTATCATGTATGTTCTCTTGGAAAAGGAATAATTTTAGTTCAACCCTTATGATTGGGATACCGTTCGTTCCTTCCCCAATTGTTATCCTTATTCTATCATTGAAATTGAGTTGTCCCTAGTGGTGGGATGTCCAGATTGGGTCACCCCGTACTAGTGACTCAGTTTTCTCCTTGGTGTATTCTATGTAGGAAGTAGTATAGTTCAATTATATAAATCCACAAATTAGTTACTTGGGTAAATTTCTGGTTGGATAACACCCAATGGTTTTTTTTACGTAATGTTGTGGTAGCGTTATTCGAGTTCGTTGTTTGTTTCAAGTGGATTGCTTGAGTGTCATCTTGTAGTGTTTGATGTATTTTGTTTAGGGATGTGTTTTGAATGTGTTTCATAATTTTAAGTAAGTGGGGATATTTTTGGTTGATGATAGTATTATTTTCCTTTGTTTGATCAACTGGAGATGTTCGTTCCTTTTGAAGCGGGTGAAAAAGTGGCAAGGAAGTCTGTTTTGGTCTATCGTTTGGGATTTTCTTTTGCATCTAGTGTTGTTGTGGCATTCCGAGGGCGGAATGCATTATGGTGGGGAGAATTTTTACATCCATGACATATTTTAAAGGTATTTTTTTCATTTAATTTACATCATTTCTTTGTTTTGGGGGTTTCCCTAGGTTTTAGGGAGGAATAGATGAGTATTCATGAATTGGGCCAAACAGTGAGCCCAATTCCAGTTTAAAAAATAAATTTTTTATCTTTTATAACATTTTAATTTTTCAACCTTTTTCATCCATTAAAATTCCTACTTGACCTAACCTAACCTATTAACACCACCAAGGTAATTTGGAGCTTTTATAAATCAATAACCATGGTTTATTTGGGTTTTTATCTAAGGGATTGGGCCTACCCAAAAGCCCAATTCCTGTTTTAAAAATAAAATATGATTATGTTATAACTTATTCAATATTTGGTATTTGTTAGGGATTCAAAGTGGAGGCTAAGCCCAATAAACCCAGTCGCTCGACCATCCACTCTCCCCCCTCTTTGTAGCTCTGGATAGTCGCTATTGGGTGCCGAACTTCATAGGATTCCCCAAATCAGCCATATTTGAAGAGGTAAAGTATTTATTTCATAACTCTCTCAATTATAAATATTTTTCCTCCATTCCAGTTCCTAATTGACCTAATTTATCTTTTTCAAACGGAACATAAATTTTGGATCTTTTAAATTTCATATACTGGTGTTTTGGAGTGATTACTTCAAGATACTTCAAGTAAATGATCTCTTTTCTTTCCTCTTCCAAACTACTTAGGGTTTAATTCATTGTTCTTAGTGTATCTTTGGTTATCATTGAGTCTCATAATGTCCCGAAACTAGGTTTTAGAACCTAGGGTTTAACATTGGGCTTTATTGGTCAATGTTTTTGGTTTTATGTTTGATCATGGTCTCTCTTGGTGCGGCGGAGGTCTGATTTGATTTTCGCATGGAGATTCATGGGTTTTTGTTACTTTGGTAGGTGATTCCATTTTGTGTGAAATATTTTTGAATTAGCTTTCTGTGTTCATGGTACCTTAATGTTTATTTCCCTTGAATGTTTTTGTAAAAAATGGTTTTAGTTGCATTTATAATGAAAATGAATTTTAAGTTCCAATTTTTGGTGAAATTGGGGGTTTTCATTCAAATCTTTCATTGGTTCATTTTGGGCTGACCAATAATTACTTAGTTGATTTTATTGAACTTAATTATGACTGAAAATAATGTTTTTATTGTTTATTCTTTTTTTTTCTGTGAAAGTTTGCTTAAATGGTGTTTGGGAAGAAAATGGGCTTTAAGTGCCATGTTTGTGTGAAAATGGTGGTTTTTAAAAGATATAACTTATTGGTTCACATTGGGCTACCCCATAACTGAATTTTTTGTTTCATTAAAGGTTATTGAACTGAAATTTTGTTTTAATTACTTAAAAGTGTTCACATAGTGTGAAAAGTGGATAACATAAAGAGCTTTGGATGCAAAACAATGTGATGTTTTGAGAGGTTGTTTTATTGAAAATAAAATTATTTTATTGTGTGTTTTAAATGGTATAAAATGTGTGTAGATACTGTACTATTTTTTTGTGACTAGTAGTGAAATTTTATATGCAAAAGGATTTGTGTTGTTTGCTGAAATTTTTTGAGCACAAAATGTGAAGCCCTGGTACCTAGGTGGGGCGGATTTGTACTATTACAGCTAGTGGATCAGATGGATTTTGTCCCTGTTCCACTTAGCATTTGGATAACGACAACTCTAACTAAAATATGTGGATGATGATTTGGGACCACTAGGTTATGGGTATGTTCCCTACTAGTGGATCTTGCACGAGAACAGATTTTTCTATGGTTACACTACAATGAGGTATGAGGTACATAGGGCCCGAGACAACCTAGTGCTTAGGGGTGTTCCCGATTTTAATGCTCATTGGATTTGTGGTATTTACCCTTGTTGTGGTGTGTTTTGGCAGTAATTTATAGTAGCTCACATTTCTATTTAATGTGTTAACATACTGTAATTCTTGGATTGAAAACTGTTTTCATTTGAAAGTTTCAATTCTTTGAATTTTAACACTATTTCACCTTGTGTATTAAAATTGCTCGTTTTGTTCACATTGTATTGCATGCTCTTTGGAATCATCTGGTGGTATCCTATTGGTATTAGGCTCACACCCTAATTACACCCCTTGTGTGTAAGTAGACCTTCTTATGCTTGACTCAGGTAATGGGAAGGGTAACGGTGATGGCAGTTCAGGGTGTTAGTTCCCATCGTTGGGGCGGAGTTGCGGAGAAGGCTTGCGGGTGATTACCCCCTTGTCGTGTGGAGTCGTTGGGGATGTCTTTATGTTGTCATTATTTGTTTTTAGACCACTTGTAGTGTCTTTAAAAAAATGTATTCAGTTCTGGTTTTTTTTAAACATAGTTTTGTTTACATTTTTCAGATTCAGTTTATTGATTGTTTTTAAGGTTTTATGCCTTCATATTCGGGTAAATCGTTCCCAAAAAAAAATAAATGATATCCGGGAACTTTTGCCAGCCCGTGGGGATAGGGAACGCCCTTCGGGTCATGTCACGAGCTAGGATTGGTGCCGGTTTTGGCGGCGACCAGATTCGGTTCGTGACAATTTTATTATTATGTATCCCATATGATTTTCCAATTATCTCATGGATATACATTTTATAATTTATTCTTTGATTATTATGATTTTATAGTTATAAATAACTATATAATTATTATTATTTATTAAGGAATACTAATAATGTTTTTAAATTTTTTTTACCACAAATGTAAAAAATATGTAAATGATTATTATTATTCACATGTGATATTTTATAATTATTTCATCCATATAAATTCTTTGGATATTTTATTTTTCAATTTTTAATAACATTTTCATGAAAAATGATACTAGTTAATTTTTTACTTGATCTTTGATGGAATTTTTATTATTTCATCAATTTTAAGAAAAATGTGCATGATTCTATGTGACTTATTAATGATATGGTAATTATATATTTTATATTATTAAGGGTATGGCTAATATATCTTAGTAGTTAATTTGTAAATGATGTATTCCTCAAAGGATATGTCCCTAAAATGACGATTGAAATATTTTTCTATGATTTATTCGAAGTGTTATTGTATGTTTATTTCCCCAACATGTGTAAATTTATTTATTTTTTTCTTTTTATGAAATTTAATTAAAATATTTTGAAAAGAATATAATATCATGATTGAAGTAGTTATTTTTATATTCTATGTGTGAATAATGTCATTAAAAAATTATTTTCATCAGGAGTTATCATGTATTTAAATGTACTCATCACGATTAAATATTTATTCATGTAAAAATGTGTTTCATTTAAAATCATGATAAAATAATATAATATATATCATTTTTGTGTTATTCAGTGTTTCAATAATTTATGTTATAAATAAGGACATTGATTTTTCAATCATACACAAATTATCATCTTATAATTTCAAATGATCTTATATTATTAATCACAAATTTAATCCTCATATGTTCTATGTTATTAACATTTTTATATTTATATTTACACAATTTGTGATGTAAAATATTATGTATAATATAACTACAATATTATCATTATTGCATATTTTTTAGAGATGATGAAAAACTCAGTTAAAAAAATAAGATCATTATATAAATTGGAAATTTACCATATCATGAGAAAGGTGTGGGTTTTTTATGTAATTTTTCAAAAATTATTCAAGAAATATCTAAACATAAAACTATTTTTGGAAGTATGTGGATCAATATTTTTTATTGAAAAAGTAAATATGGGTTTGAATGGTGTGGTCGCCTCTATCGGTTTGAATCGATTATGTAAAGTGATTTTTTTGAAAGAATATTTCATTATATAGGTCTGGAAGATAATTATTAGTAAAAAATAAGGGTTTTATAAAATTTCGAACCTATTTTTCGATAAAACTACGATATTTCATGAGTCTTGGATTCTATCATGGTAAAATTAGTTTAAAGGAAATAATATTTTTGAAGGAATAGATAAACATATGAAGTTTTATATAATTGATTGTTAAGATAAATAATGATATTGTTAATTATTTATATTATTATTTTGGAAAATTAATGATTAAGGTATAGGTACAACATTAGATAGTTTCTAATTGAATTATTGAAGTGCAGATAATGCGTTGTATTTTTTTAGAACAATATATCATTATTTAAAAATGAATGTTATTTTTTTGGATGAAATATTATATTAATGTTGTTGATATAATTTGAGAATTATTTCTTGAGTTGACATATAAAATCATATATGATATTTTCTTGGGTTTTTTCTCGTGTATTTGATGTATTTCATGGTTGGATTAGAATATTTTAGTGTATATAATTGTATTATGTGAGTTCACGGGTGATTAATTATTTATAGTTATAAATTTTTAGTTGATTATGTTAGAAAATATGACATGGAATTTTTTAAATAACAATTATTTTTAATTTAAACAGTTATTGTTTTTAATAGTTGTGAAAAAAAAATATATAGAATTAATTTCATTTTAGATTTGGTTTTGTTGTTTTGGTTTTAGGGATTAGTTTATTTTTTCACCAAATTAATAGATATAAAAATTAATTATTTTCATTGCATATGATATCAAATATTGTTTTATTAATGGACTTATGGTTGGAATAATACTATTCACTTTATTTATGGACCACATGATCCATCATTGGGTGATTGTAGTGCTTCTATACTGAAATATTTATCATGGATAATCATTATTTAATATGTAATATTTTTAGTGGTGGAAAACTAATACAAACCCATAATGAATGGAAAATTTTATCATTATCAAAGAGAATGAAATCATGAAAAAATATTTTTTCATATTTTTTATCCAAATAGAAAAATAGTTCCTCAATCTTAAAGAAGGAGAAGATATATATATTTATCATAATATTGAAAATATCAACTGTTGATCAATATATCACTTTGGATACATATTTATAAGTCTCCATTTATAAATATTTAAGTCAAAAAAATGTTCATGTTCATATGAAAATAAATAGATTATATTTTTCCAATGTAATTAAACATTCATTTTTATAGGAAAAAAAATAAAATAATGGGGGACCAATTCATTTGGTGGGGGGGTTTAAAACCTCGTGATTTTTTTATATATTACCAGTAGAACTAATATATGTTTTTTAAAAATGTTATATTATATTTTCATAGTCAGATCTTGATGATACATCTTTAATAGAGACATTATTACTATGTTTTTTAACATTTGTTATTAAGACTGAGTATCCAAATATCTTTTTATGATTTTTTCATTCATTTTTTATAGGAAAATCTATATTGAAATTATATTTTTCATGTATTTTTTTAAAAACCAAAATAGAAAGAATAAATTTGATCATAGTTTAAAAAAAATTAATGGTCCTTTTTTACATCATATTTTAAAAACCCAATGTTAATGATCATTTTGTTGATATATTTTTAATATCCAAGTAGAGTAACTCTTTTTTTAATAACATGTTATTTGGGTTCTTACAAAAATACACAATATGATTTTTGAGAATAAAAAAAATATTTCCCCAAAAGATAAAAAATTATTTTACACTTATAGATTTAAAATAAATTTGGATTATTCAATTATATATTGATAATAACCAACAAATATTTATTACATTGTCAACAAATCCTTGAATTGAAAATTATTCATTGATAAAAAATACAATGAAACCATATGAAATCAATGATGAACCTAAATATTCAACATAATTTTCATCGTTTACAATGTATTGGTTGATAGAATTTCCTCCCATGTTTTAATCCCATGTGGAAACCAACTATTCTACTTAAAATTTATTTTATAATATGATGGAATCATTATAGTTTTCATGTTATCCAAAATGGATTCATCATTATAATAAAAAATAATCAATAACTGATATATCATCATTGAAAACATTATAATAAAATATAAAACATGGGAAAATAATTACAAATACCATGAGAATACCTCAGAATAATAATTAGTGAATTGATTTTGAAGATTAGATGAGTTTAATGGGTGGAATAATAATCATAAAAATAATTTATCATTATATTAATATTTTTATACCGTGAAAATTTACAATGACAGGGTAAAATCAATGTTGGTTTCATACATTTTTTCAAAAAAATTAAATATTTAAATCCTCACATTATGAAAATTGTAATTACAAATTTATGGGATTATATAATTTAAATTTCATTTCATTTTTTATAATAATCAATAATAGATTATTTAATTTTTTTTATATTAAAAATAACCTTAAAATTTTCATTTTCTATGTACGTTTTCTGATAACTGATGCGAAAGATATATTTTAACAATAATTTTATTACTAGATAATGATAATAGATAGATTATATATATTATATTAAAAACTAATAATTATTAATGTTTCCCATGTTTTATTTAACTCCCCATGTTTCAATTTTACTTCTTTTGGAGGTTAAAGAGTGTAATAGATCAAATTCTATGATCATCAAATGTTAATAATATATAAGATGTTAATGTAAAGACCTAGAATTTCCCTGGAAATTTTTTTCTTAAATACATGGTAATTTTATGGGTCCACAGTTTCTGACAGCGGTTGATTCTGAGGCCCAATGTGCTCGGAATCAATTTTGAATGTTTTGTTCAGGTACGTTCAGTAAACATACATTCAGAATTTTTTATAACATTTGAAATGGTTCTCAGAACTGAAATCTCAGGGCACCGTTGAAGTCATAGCGTTGGTTATTGCTAAGTGAGACCTTCACCACAATTGCGTTTTATCGAGTTTGGAAGTTTGCTTCTGGGGTTTCTAATTTAATTAAATAAAAATATTGTGTTAGCCATATTTTTATTTAGTGGTAGTTATAACCTCCAAAGGGATGTTAGTGGTGGGGGCCACCACACCATAACCTCCCATGATAGGTTATGGTGGTTAGGCCCACCCAAATTCATCCACCCCTGAGAGATTAAGTAAGGTGGGGACCACACGGGGCCTAACCGCCCTAATAATTTGAGGAGAGGAAAACTTCCACAACTCCCCTCATTAATGAGGGGGATCCCGATTGATTTCCTCAACTCCCAATTAAATGGGTAGAAACTCCCTCACCACTTTCCCCACATTAATGTTCCAACCCCCCCCCCCCCCCCCACTAATAATATGAGCGCCAACTTTTATGTTTTACTAAGGAAGCCTCTTGGCATCCTACTAAATTTAATATGACACCTCTCATGTTTTAATTAGGGGTGCGGGTTATTAATTATTTTTTCTGTTTGAATTACGTGCCAACGTAATAACAGTCAAACCCACCTATTATTTTCATTGGCATAATTCACTTCTTGGTGGATAATTTGAGAGAAAAGCTATGGAGAAAATCTCTCAACGAAGAACGCAACGAAAGCCAATAACGTAGGAAACGTCATCCTCCTTTACCTTCCTCACGTGGATCCTACTAACATGGATCATATTTCCCATCTCATCTTCATCATCGAACCGACACAAGAGCTTGGATCAGATGTGTGCGGTGGATGCAACGAACGACATACTTCTTCGGCTCCTTCCACGACGCCATCAACGAACGTCGAACGATCCTGACAATCAAAAAGTAGGGGGTTTAATTTTTTTTGCGTTGATATTGTACTCATTTTATTACCTTATTCAAATGAAATAATGGGATTGATGCAGACATTTTTAATGAACTTCTTCTACTTATGTTGAGGCAACTGATATCCTCCAAAATACAGATGGTTCAGGCCAACCTCACACAGACTGACACCCTCCGTCGGATTTTCTTTTTGATGTTCTTCGAAGAGGAAACACGGCATAGAAAAGAGGTGATGGTGAATAAGATAGAGAACATAGGCCGCACTTCCACCGCTCTGCCGCAGTGCACTCCCCGCACTGTAGCCTACGGCCTGCGCGCTGCCCGCGTTCCACCGGTGCGGTGCCGCGCCTCACTGGAGGCCAGTCCGGCCCCTTCAGGCGGCCTGCCCGGCACCCCGGGGCCCAGCCAGTTCCCCCACAGCCCCTTTCCATGGTCTTCCCGGTGCCCCGGCGCGCTGCCCGGCACCTCGTCGCCCTGCCCGGTGCACCCACGGCCTGCCCCGCGTCCAGTCGGCCTGCATACTCCCTGCACGGCTACCCCATTGATCTCTTAGCTGAAGACCTCTTGAGCCACTCCATTCGTGTCACTGGCCGAGCCAGCCCTAACTTTCGGGCCGATGCCGCCTACATGGCGGTATCCTGGCCGCAATGCCCTTACAGTCTGCTGGGTCGGGCACAGCGGACCAGGTCTAATCTTATCGAGCTGACCCTCCCAACGGTCCGAGTTAATCCCAGCGAGGCTGACCGGGTTGACCCAATCTGGGTCGACCCATACGGGGTTGGGCCGAGTTGGTCCGACTGGGTCGGACCAGACCCATGCCCACTAATGACCCATTTCTTACATTGGCCGTATCATTGGCACCAAACGTCCATTTGATAAACCGTCGGTGGAGCTGGTAATCTCATTGAGAAATAGTCTCTTTGAGTATACCCCATTGTAGTTCAGGGTATAGTTGAGATACGGTTGATTTGGTTCATACACGAAACCAACCGGGCCCCTTGAACAAAAAAGGCTAATAACTCACAGACCGGGCGTCCGATTAATGCGACGTCTGTTTCATTGATACCCCTATGACGTGTAGGTAATTTCTGATACTTCTACGGGAGTATTCATAAAACATGGAGTATCTACATGTGGCTCGTGGAGCAGACCCTCTCGGTGATGATCAAGAAGATTGTAGAGACCTTATAGATGGATGGGACATGACGACTAATGATCGATCAACTCATAGTGATTCAGATGGGCCTTTGGGGAGAGCATGGTTTTAGCAGTAGAACCATGGTATAGGAGCAATTGGTTGTAGCGGCAGTCACGTGGTACTCGACAGAAGGAGTACCTCTGTAGGCTATGGGGGGGGGTATTGGTTGTAGCGGCAGACCCATGGTGGGAAGCACATGGTTGTAGCAGCAGGCCCACAGTACTCCACAGTTGAATTAATTTAGAATTCCAAGGTTACTGGGATGCACTTGGTTGTAGCGGCATGCCCACTGTACTCGACAGAGGAGGAGCGCTCCTGCAGCAGTGGATTTAACATCGTGAATAAAAATCCTTGTTTGAGCTGAGTCGATGACCTTTGTGTTTTCCTCATGATTGAGATGGGTTACGTAATAACAGAGTTATATGTATTTTCATATACCTAAGTAATGGTTATCCTTTTATTTCATACTTTTTTGTTTATCCTTTATGATTTTGTGAGACCATGGGGTTCTCTGGGTCCCTACTAAGTATCGTTATACTCACCCCTGCACGGGCAATGCTTGCTCCTCGTTGTGTTGGATGTAGACAGCGGACAATGTTGACGGAGGCCAATAGTGAGAAAGTACCGGATGGTACCCGGAGGTGGAACTCTCGGGGTGACGGTACACGGAGCAGACCGATAGATGTGGAATGCTGAGTAGGACATCTATAATTACCCATCAGGTAGGAACCCTAGACGACAAACCTGGAGCTTCTTTTAACTTTCACCTATTTGTCCATTTTTAGTTCTACTTTATTTTTAGTTGTACTTTAATGTTGGGCATGTATTCTGGGCCCCTTTACTTTCAGTACACTTGTTATACAGTTTTTACTTTTGTTTTCTTCCTCTTCTACTCTGGTTGTGTGATTTTGTGTTTTATAAAGGTAATGGCTTCCACGTTTTAGGAAATTACGCCTTTGGTGCTAGTCGCCAGCCCAATCCTATGGAAGGTGGGCTTGGGGTAGTCACAATATGGGCCCCGAGAGACGTGTTGTGACAAATTGATATTAGCGGAGTCTGTTCTACCACATAAATTAGAACTCTTATATTTCTCTTCTATGATGCAATAGTGTTAGGTGTACTGAGTGTGGTTTTCAGTTACGAGAGTCTAGTGTTGGTTCGCCGGTCAACGTATCTGTACACTAGAACCCTAACAACTAATTTATGACTTAGGGCATAAAAACACTGATTGTGTGTGCTTTTTCAAAAGTTATTCTGATCAATCCATGTCATCAAAAAAGGTATAATTGTTTGACAGTGTCGCATCTATTTCTTTCATGATGCCTCCCCACGGATGACCAGCAAGAGCCCCAAGACTTGTACATACTAAGCGCCCACCGAGTGACAAGTCCTCGGTACAGGGCCCTCATCTAGTTGAGGAACCCGCAAAGACACCAGCGACACCACTACCCATTGGGACACCAATTCCACCATCCCCAACTATAGACGACAAACGCCTCTTGAGTGCATTGCATGACTTCCAGCGCCAGAGGCCACCCAGGTTCAGGGGAGAGACGAACCCACATACGGCTGAGGATTGAATGGAGGCTGTGGCGAGAGTCTTCAGGATAGCCGAGACACCAGCAGACTACAGGGTGATCCTTGTTGCTAGCCTCCTTCAGGTAGTATTAGGTAGATGGTGGAGCCTGATTCTCTGGGTGCATGACGAGTTGACCCTTCTCTGAACAGACTTCGAGAGCCTGTTCATGGAAGAGTTTTTTCTAGACACCCTTCTAGTGGTGCAGACACAGGAGCTACTTCTTCTACAGTAGGGAAGCATGACATTATCACAATACTCAGCGAGGTTTACTGACCTCTCTCTCTACTCCACAGATATGGTGTGAGACCCATTCTTAAGGGCCTAGACCATCGATCAAGGGATGAAGTGATAAATCAGAGCTTCATTTATCTCCCACAAAATCCCGACGCCGACATGGGTGTTGGAGAGATCCCTCTTAGAAGAGAGTTTCCTTGTTGAAAATCCACCAGTAGCAATACCACTCTTAATTAACATGCAGTGCAGCTTTCTACAGCTGGCAGTAGACAGATGAATCAGAGGTCCAAGTGGACCAGACCAATAGGTGGTCGATCGCATGACTTAGAATCCTATTTGTGAGGCACTCGGGGTGGAGACATACATACCAGGAGTGATCAGTGTTACTCATGTGGCACACAGGGTCACATGGTCTGTGACTATCTAACCCTCCGTACAGACTATCAGCAGATAGTTGAGGGACCTCCCAGACAGAGGAAGAGGTTCAATCGAGGCGGTTTGTAGGTAGATGGCGGACGTGGTAGAGGAGTTGGCCGTGCAGGTGGTGGTGGATGACATTTCGAGGTGTTGCCACCACCACCACCGAGAGGTCCACCCCAACCACAGGGAGCAAGTGGATAGGGAAGAGCTCAGCTCCAGGCAGCTGAAACATAAAACCACAGTGCTTTGGATATGATTTGAGGTACAATCTATGTATATTTTACCTCATCTTCTATTCTCATAGACATAGGATCCAGTTAATCATTCATATCCACTACCCTCGTTCGGAGCAAGGAGATTCCGAAGGAGCCGTTAGTTCGATCCTTACGGCTACATACTACTATAGGAGCTGATTCTACGATTATGCATGGGTTCTGGCCATGCGAGCTTACTCTAGGAGGACAAAGCTTTGGCTGGGATCTCTTAGTAGCAGCATCCAGGCCTTACCATGTCAAATTGGGTATGGAATGGTTATCTACAGTCCATGATCAGATCGACTTTATTTGGCGCAAAGTGCAGTGTGTCCGCACGGATGGGACCAGGTTCACCATCACTGGAAAGAAGGGATTCTTTGCAGCATAGGAAAGACTTACTCAGTAGAGGCTGCAGCCGATTACTCACCATTTGGTTTTCCTTACCCTCAAAGTAGTTGATGTGGAGAGGCTGACTTATCCTGTAGTGGTGGACTAGTAAGTGGATGTTTACCCTGATGACGTCCCAGGTCTACCTCCTCATAGAGTGGCGGAATTATACATTGACCAATTCCTCGGGACAGCACTGATATCCACTCCACTATATCATATGGCCCCCATAGAGCTTCACGAGCTAAGGGTATAGCTAGAGGACTTACATGGGAAGGGATTCATTCGGCCCAGTGTCTCTCCCTGGTCTGCGCCGATACTGTTTTCCATGAAGGTGGATGGGAGATTGAGGGTCTGTGTCGACTACCATCGCCTAAACTAGGTGATCGTAAGGAACATGTACCCCCTTACAAGGATAGGCGACTTCTTCGATCAGCTCCGGGGAGCTCAATGGTTCTCAAAGATAGACCTCTGATCAAGATATCACCAGCTCTGAGTTCATGATGAGGATGTAAAGAAGACGGCCTTGAGGTGTTGGTATGACCATTACAAGTTTGTGGTTATTCCCTTTGGCCTAACCAATTCCCCAGTAGTGTTCATGAGTCTCATGAATAGGATCTTCCAGCATTACCACAATTTCTTTGTCGTGGTCTTCATTCACGACATTCTAATTTACTCAACTACTGAGGAGAAGCATGACAATAATTTGTGGGTAGTAATAGACACACTCCAAGAGCACCATATTTACAGTAAGCTATCGAAGTGACAGTTCTAGATTATAGAGGTTCACTTCTTGGGACACGTCATATCGGAGGCTGGAGTTGTAGTAGATCTAGCGAAGATTGAGGCAGTGCATGCTTGACAGCCACCAAAGAGTGTGACAGAGGTTCTGAGTTTCCTGTGCTTGGCTGGGTACTACTCGAGAATTGTTCCATACTTCTCCAGAGTTTCAGCACCACTATCATCCATGATGAAGAAGGGTATACCCTTCGTGTGGTCGGGAAAATTCCAGTAGAGATTTTAGGAGACATGGTAGAGGCTGAATAGTTCCCCCATCTAGAGGATACCTGAGGAGGGAATAGGGGACGTAGTTTACTGTGATGCATCAAGAACCAGACTTGGGTGTGTCCTAATGTAGGAGAGAGTAGTGATGGCATATTTTTCTCGGCAGCTGAGACAACATGAGCAGAACTATGCCACCCATGGACTAGAGTTATCAGCAGTGGACTTCACCTTAAATATGTGGCGGCACTATCTGTTGGGTGAATGTTTTACCATGTACACTAATCAGAAGAGTCTCTGGTATATCTTCTCTCAGAAGGACCTATAACTGAGACATCGATGATTTCTTGAGTTCCTCTAGGACAATGACTTCGAAATTGTCTGTACTCCCGGGAAGGGGAATGTTGTTGTAGATGCGGTCAGCAGGAGGACAGACATTTAGGTGCTAGAAGAGGTGACAGAGCAGCTAGCCTCCTTGCAGTTATCCTTTGGGATAGGGATGGAGCATCCTATCTACAGTCTCAAATAGTCACACCTCTACTTCTTCAGTGAGTCAGGGATGCATAGCATGAGGACGCTAACTGTGAGATACGACGTTCTCAGATATCCATAGGGAAGGAACCTGATGGATTTTTATGAAGGTGGGGAGCACATCATCCTTTTCAGAGGACGTACCCTGGTACCAGTTGCACATAGGGATGAGGTGTTTAGGGAATTAAAGACTTCCCCACTAGAGGTACATACAGGTGTGGTGAAGATGTACCAGGACCATCAATGACAGCACTGGAGGCCAGGTATGAAAAAGGCAGTAGTAGAGTTTGTCTCATGGTGCCTCACTTGTCATTAATTGAAGGTAGGGCCCCAGGTACCAGTAGGCTTCGTATAGCCCTTAGAGGTCCCAGATTGGGAGTGGTATGGGATATCCATGGAATTCGTGACGTGTCTCTAATGTACATCCAAGAGTCACGACTTGATTTGGGTGATCAGTGGCCGACTCCCCAAGTCATCCCACTTCCTACCGATCAGAGAGCAGGGATAAGTTGAGAGTTTGGGATGCCTATACGTGCAAGAGATTTTTCGGCTACATGTATTACATTCTTCTATTGTCTCCAATAGTGAAACACATTTTACTTCTCAACTATGGAAGTGGTTGCAGGAGGATTTTGGGACACAACTTCCCTTAAGCACCGCCTTCCATCCGCAGAAAGATTGGAAGACCGAGAGGACCATGGAGATGATCGAGAACATGCTCAGTGTGTGCGTCCTCGACTTCGATCCCAACTAGGAGGACCACTAACCTTTGGTGGAGTTCACCTACAACAACAACTATCAATCCACCATCGGTGTGGCACCATTTGAGGCCTTGTATGTTTTACCTTGCAGATTGCCACTGTGATGCACAGACACCGGGGAGTCAGCACTAGTGCGACCAGAGATGGTATGAGATACCACAAAAAAGGGAGCAAATAATCAAGGAGTAGATGAAAACTGCACAGAGAAGAAATATGTCATTTGCATACAGTAGTAAGAGGCCTCTGGAGTTCGAGGATGGCGACCACGTCATTCTACGGGTCTCACCTCGACGAGGTCTGCATAGATTTATCCAAGGAGGAAAGTTTTCTCAATGTTTCATCAGACCATTATAGGTCCACATCAGAGTAGGCTAGGTGGTTTACTGCATAGCCCTTCTACATTAGGTGCATCGGGTGCACGACCTCTTCCACGTATCCGAACGGAGGAGATACGTGCACGACCCATCCCACATCATCGACCACGGGGAGTTGGACATTGATTATGGGGTGACTTTCATGGAGGATCCAGTGGAGATTATGGATCGAAATGAGCGGGTCCTGCATGGACGTTTGATACCTCTTATGCGTGTTTTTTGGTAGCACGATAACCTCCAGGAGAGCATATGGGAGTGGGTGGCTCAGATGTGTTTTTAGTACCTCTATTTGATTCATTAGTGTGAGATGCAGCTTATGGGGACATAAAGCCCTGAGTTGGGGAAAATGTAATTACCTAGAATTTCCATTGATGTTTTTTTCATAAATACTTGAGTATTTTACGAGTCCGCAGTTTTTGACTGTGGTTGATTCTGAGGCCCTATGTTCCCGGAATCAGTTTCTGACGTTTTGTTCGGGTACGTTCAGTAAACGTACGTTCGGAATTTTTTTATAACTTTTGAACCTCTGCTCGGAACTGAAATCTGAGGGCACTGTTGAACTCGCAGCGTCAGTTATTTCTTAACAATACCTTCACCAATGTTGCATCTTATCGAGTTTGGAAGATTGACTTTAGGGATTCAAATTTAATTAAATAAAAATATAATGTTATCCATATTTTTATTTAGTGGTAGTTATTACCTCCAAAGGGAAGTTAGAGGTGGGGGCCACCACATCATAACCTCCAATTAGAGGTTAAGGTTGTGGGGCCCACCATAATTTATCCAAACATGGGAGATTATGTTATGTGGTTACCACACGGGGCCTAACCCCCTAATAATGCGAGGAGTGGAAAACATCCCCAAATCCACTCATTAACGAGGGAGATCCCTCTTTATTTCCTTAACTCCCCATTTAATGGGGAGAAACTCCCTGACCACTTTCCCCACCTTAATGTGCCATACCCGCCCCCTAATTAATTGTTGTTCCCACACTTTTTTTTATTAAGGAAGCCTCTTGGGATCCTCCTAAATTTAATATGCACCTCTAATGTTTTAATTAGGGGTGTCTGTTATTAATTAATTATATATTTTGAATGACATGCCTACATAATAATAGACAAACCCACATATTATTTTAGTTGGCATAATTCTCTTCTTTGTAGAGGTTTTGAGAGAAAATATTGGGAGAAAATCTCCCAATGAAGAATGCAATGAATGGTATGAATGCCGTGGACGTCTTCCTCCTTGGACTTCTTCACTCGGATCCTACCGACATGGATCATATTTCCACACTCATCATCATCATCAAACTGACACATGATATTGGATTAGAAGTGTGCGACAGATGCAACAAATGACGAACTACTTTGTCTCCTTCTACGATGCCATCAACGAACGTCAAACGATGCCCGATAGTCAAATATTATGGGGATTAATTTTTTTCATGTTTTTATTATACTCCTTTTCATATATTATTCAAAGGATATAAAGGGATTGATTCAAATGTTTTTAATGAACATATTCTACTTCTATTGAGCCAACTGATATCCTCCAAAATGAGGAGGGTTCAGGCCAACCTCGCACGGCCTGACACCCTCCATCGGATTTTCATTGTGATGTTTTTCGATGTGGAAAAACGGCATGGAAAAAAGGCTATGGTGATGAAGATAGCGAACAAAGGTCGTTCTGCCCTCTCGACGCCCTAGCGTGCTCCCCGCGCAATGGCCCGTGCCCTGGCCCGAGCCCTACGCTCTACCCTCGCCCCGCCAGTGCGCTACAGCACCTCACCTGCAGCCATCCCGGCCCCTACATGCGGCCTAACCGGCACCCTGGCGCCCCAGAAGCCCCCTGCCTCGGTCTACCTGGTGCCCCGGCGCACTGCCCGCGCCATCGTGCGCTGCCCTAGCATGCTGGCTGGAACCCCGGTGCCCTATCTGGTTCACCCACAGCCTGCCCGGAGTCCAGCCGGCCTACCCGCGCCCTGCACGGCCTACCCGCTGGTCTCCTCGCCTCTGACCTCTCGAGTCGCACACTTCATGGCGCTGGCCGATCCAGCCCTGACTTTCTGGCCGATGCCGCCTACGTGGCGGTTTATGGTCAAAACTGACCTCAGAGTCCGCTGGTCCGGGCCTAGTGGACCAAGTTGAATCATAGCGAGCTGACTAGCCCAACAGGCCGAGTCAGACCTAATGCGTTTGACCGGGTCTACCCAAACCCGGTCGTACCTGACTCGGTTTGGATGAGTCAGTCTGACCAGGTCGGATCGGACCCGAGCACACTAATGACCCATTGCTTATTTTGGCCCTATCTTTGGCACCAGACGTCCGTTTGACAAACTGTCAGTGGTGCTGTTAATCTCATTGATAAAAGGTCCCTTTGAGTATACCCCATGGGAGTTCGAGGGATAGTTGAGATACAGTCAGTTGGGTTCGTAAACGAAACCAACCGGGACCCTGGAACAAAAAGGCTAATAACTCACAGATCGGGTTTCTGATTGACGCGTTGTCTATTTCATTGAGACCCCTATGATGTGGCTGTCCTTTGTGATTCATCTATGTGAGACTTCATGACACATGGAGTATCAACATGTGGCTCGTGGAGCAGACCCTCTCGGTGAAGAGTGGGAATATTGCAGATACCTAGTAGAAAAGTGAGACTTGAGGATAACTAATCCATCGAATCAGAGTGATTTAGATGGCCCAGTGTGGAGCTATGGGTTGTAGAAGCAGACCCACGGTGGAGGAGCACTGGGTTGTAGTGGCAGACTTGCTGTACTCGATAGAAGGATTACCTCTATAGGCTATGAGGGGGAGTGCTTGGTTGTACCTGAAGACCCATGGTGGGATGTGCTTGGTTGTAGAAGCAGGCCCAGAGTACTCGACAGGTGGTGTAATTCAGTAGTCCAATGTTAGTGGGAAGCACTTTGTTGTAGCGGAAGACCTAGTGTACTCGATAGAGGAGTCATTCTCCAATAGTCATGGTTTGGACCTCGTGAATAAAAATCCTAGTTTTAGCAGAGTCAATGACCTTTGTGTTTTCCTCGTGATTTAGATTGGTTATTTAATAACATAGGTATATGTATAGGCATATACCGATGTAATGGTAATCCCTTGATTTCATAAATTTTGGTTTATCCTTGTTGGATTTTGTGAGGCCTTGATGGTCTCGGGGTCCCTAGTGAGTATCGTTATACTCACCCCTGCACGGGCTATGCCCACATCTCGTTGTGTTGGATGTAGATGATAGACATCATTGACGGAGGCCGAGAGCATGCTAGGTCTGGACGGTACCAGGAGGTGGTCCTCTCAGCCTGACGGTACACGGAGCGGACCAATAGATGGGGAGTGCTGAGCAGGAAATATGTACCTACCCTTCAGGTAGGAACCTCGGACGATGATCCTTGAGCTGCTTCTACCTTTCAGTTGTTTGTCCATTTTTTAGCTGTACTTTCTTTTTAGTTGTACTTTCCTGTTGGGTTTGTATTCTGGCCCTCCTTTACATTCATTACACTTTTTATACATTTTTTACATGTGTTTTCTTCTTCTTGTACTCTGGTTGTGTGAGTTGACTTTTTATAAAGGCAATGTCTTCCCAATTTTTTGGAAATTAAGCCTTTGGTGGTAGTCGCCATCCCCTGGCCTATGGAAGGTGAGTTTGGGGTAGTCACGATACGGGCCCCGAGGGACGGGTCGTGATAGTTAAATAGATATTTTCAACTTTTATCATCCATAAAATGTAATCATTATTCTTTTCCTATCCCTATGAACAATAATATTGAATGATGGGAAATGTAATTCAACTTGTAAATCCTATTTAAAATCATTTAGTGGAAAATGCAATGTCAAAAGTGACATTTATTTTTACTTTTATGAACAACATTAAGATTAAACTACAAGGAATTTTAATATCCTTTTTCCAAAACTGATCTTAGGTGTTGGTTTTTAACATCAGTTAATAAATAAAAAATCATAAATCCCATTTATTAAATTCTATTTCTCTACAGGGGTACAATAGGAAACATTCATATTGAATAGCATGCGATATACACACCAATAAACTAAATGGAATGATAATATAATAAAATTTACATTAAATAAAAATATAATATTAATATAATATTATAAATAAAATTATCTGTCAATAATAATTGATATGAAATAATGATTAAAATTATAATTTTTTTATGAGGGACATTTTCTAAAGAAGTGGTATTTCTAAATATTTATTTTATTTTATTTTAAAATAAAATATAATTAATATTTTACTTTCAATTTGATGAATATAAAATAACTTTTAAATTCAAAACCATAATATATGTTTTTATATTTCATTAATTTATACATATATTTATTTTTAGGGCAATAATAAAAAATAATTTCTTCTCAAATACTATAAATGTTAATATTTTATAAAAGTAAAAAAATTATTCCATTTTATGATTTACAAAAATTTCATATAAATAATATTATTTATTCATAAATAAATTAACTTATTGGTGATAAATTATATAGATTTTATTGATAAAAAATTTCATAAAAAGAAAAATGAAAAAGTAAGTTTTTTTATTACATTATTTTGTTAATTAAAAAACATATTTTCCATTTCGAATACTATATAAAATAAATTAATTTGTTATTTTTAATCTAAATGTTTGAATTAGGTAATAAGGTCCATTTTATATCTATTTATATAAATTAGTTTCCTAACAATTTTAGTCACCATAGTTATTGTAAAATTGGTTAAAGAAAGAGTTAAACTAATTGAAAATTATTCAAATATCATTAAACCTTATTATTATTTTATGGGTTGAGTGTATTTAGACCCCAAACAACCCTATATTTTAAATAGAACTAAATACCATTACTTTTATTTGAAAAATTATTGTGTTATATTTAAATGTTAATAATATTTTAAGGGAACCACTCCACTCCATTATAAAATGCCCCCTCTTTTACTCACTTACCCATAAAATATAATCACTATATTTTAAAATTTATTATAAAACATACCTAACACACAACCTTATCTGTTTCCTATAGTTCATTTTCATTGGAAAAGAAAAAACTAAGAATTATCAAGATGTTTTCCAAAGGAGATTATCTAATGATGATCTATTTGTTCTAACTAATCTCTCTAGCAATTCGTTATTCTTAAAAAAATCCAAATCATCTATAAAAATATTAAGGCATGTAAATAAGATAAATTAATAACATTAAATGATAATTTTTAATGGAACAACCCTTCCTAACTCAATCTCATCGATTGAATAAATAAAACATTGTCTTCCCACACATGAAGGACACCATGTAATGACCCATCAATTCTCATTTTCTTGAGAGTACCATGATTCATTACTAGGACTTAAGCATCATCCCCAAGGTACCAAAGGATGGAAATAAATGCCGAAGGGTTTCAAGTAAAAGTGGGGGATGATTTACCCTTTATGAAATAAACTCATAAACCAACAATAACCAAACATTCACTAAATGATGAATGAACAAATGAAAGACCAATAAACACTTAATTTATATCAAACTACATCCAAGTACACAACTGTGGAAGGCCAATCTAAGCATCAATGTATATATCAGGTGAACAACTCAAGACTCCCAAAAGACACTATAACTCCATGCTCCACAAGCTCCAAGCTTCAAAATATCTCCCAAGCATCACCACAAGCCACTAGCAATAAGATGCTTTACCATTTCTTGTGTCCCATAATATGACATCTGCAAAAGCACCAACATGCCAAAGTATGGGTGAGTATAAAACTCAGTAGGTTTTTTCAAATTTCATACCTACTCATTCCACTATGATTGAAGAGTAAGCCACATTTATATAATAATGTATTATATAAAACATTTTCTCAAAAGCAGTTTATAACTAATTATAAACATGTTTCCAAACCCATTTATAACCAAAGGCATTCCAAAACCAATTAAAACCAATTTTCCATAAAATTATTTTTCCAGAAAAATAACAAAACAATCTTAATAACCATTTCATAGAAATTCATTTTTTTGGCACACACAACCATCTCCCAACCAATTCTATCAACCATGCATGCTTCGTTATGACAGTTCCATACTCATGAGAGGTCTCTCGTTGATCTACCAAGTCGTCATAAGGTAACTATGTCTGATGATCCATTAAACCTTTGGCACTGAGCAGAAGCTCATATTTCAACCTAGCCTTGTACATATATTTACCATTGTGCCATTAAACGTTTGGCACCGAGCACAAGGTTATATTTCACCCAGACCTCCTACATGAAACATGAACACACACAACATATTCCCAACAGTCATTCCAAAACACCATTCAATTAAAACAACATTTTATTGAAATCCATTTCCATCGAAACCATTTCAATTCCAAACCATTTCAATAAAACAATCTTTTTATTGGAAACTAAATCCATCGAAGTCATTTCAATCTCAAATCATTTCAATTTAAACCATTTCGTTAAAAGTCCCTTTTTATTGAAAACCAAATCAATCAAAGTCATTTAAATCACAAACCATTTCAATAAAAGAAACTATTTATTGAAAATCCATTTTTCATCAAACCATTTACAATTTCAGCTATCATAATTTAAAATCATCATTTTTAATTCAAGAATCCAAATCACTTTTCTTAGCAATTCACCGTGATTTCACAATTACATCAAAACCATAAATCATCACTAAAGAAGATTTATTCCCGAATTTTCACAATAAATACCATTCTAATAAACGTATTTGAAACTAAGACAATCAATTATAACATGAGGAGTCAAGAGTGAATCCTCCCACCTCAATGGTTTTGAAGAAAACCACAACAGTCGATGAATGATCAAGAATCCTGGGTCGATTCTCCTAAAACCCGACATAGATCACTTATCCTAGAATGATCAAGACCAAATCTCATCATATTTGGCATCCACATACATAGATCTACCCATAACAGACGTAGATCTAATAATACAAGAGAAGAGGAGAAGTAGATCTAAGTATATCTATGAAACCGACCATGAACGATGAAGAGTGATAACATATTTCAAGAATCATGCTTCGATTCGCCAAGTGAAGCCTTCAGATAGCCTCTATAATGATGAGAGAACATTAATTGATGTTGGTAGAAGACAAATCCCGATTTAAGGCCTCTTAGAGACAAAACGATCCACTTATAAGGAAAATCGCGTGAGATCCACCTTTATATGATCTCATTTATTTGGCCGCACAGTTTTCCCACACGGTTAGACAATACGTATGCTAACCATGCGTTAGATACTACCTCAGTAGAAACTCCACACATTGTTTGGCCACATGGTTTGACAAACTGTGCACCGCCCATGAGGAATCTATTACCTCCATGACTAACTACGCCTGGTTTTTCCGCACGGTTTCGGAAAACTATACGCCGTTCGTGCGACATCCCATTTTCCTCAAAACATCATTCATGTTCTCCTGACTCTCTCATTCATCACTTGTAACATCAAAACCATGATAATAATCATGAAAGAGTTACATACATGAATCCTATGTTTCTACATTCACCTCATCATTGGTCTTTCAATCTTTGGAAAGTAAATAAACCTTCATCCAACTGAAAGTGTTCTGGCCACTCCTCTTTCATTTCCTTCTCATGTTCCTAAGTATATTCCTCAATATGACAATGCTTCCATAAAACCCACACTATACCGATGCTTTTTACCCACAAAACATTCTCTTGCCTATCCATAATCCTTACCGGGATATGTATCAACGAAGCATCTGGCTCTAGGACAACATGATCCCATCTGATCACATGATCAGGATCAGGATGACATTTTTTCAACAAAGATACATGGAACATATTATACACCAAACTAAACCTTGGTGGTAATGATAACTCATATTCCACCTATCCAACCTATTCCAGTATCTCAAAAGGTCCAATGTATCTTAGAGATAACTTGCCCTGCTTCCTGAAATAACGATGTCTAAGCCTTTTATAGATCTTCAAGAAGATATGATCAACTACAACGAACGTCAATGGACTTTGACGGTGAACTGGATAAGATTTCTGATGAATCTGATCTGTATCCATCCAATTTATAATCAAAAGGATCTTCTCTGTTATTTCTTGGACAAGGCTTGGTCTGACAACTGAAGTTTCACCCATTTCCACCTAGCATAGTGGAGAATGAAAAGGACGCCCATACAATGATACAAACGGAACAATACGTATCAAGGATTGGTAGCTGTTATTGTATGAGAACTCCACTAAGGTAATATGGTCCTCCCATGAGCCACCAATATCCATTAAAAAATCTCGTAACATGTTTTCCAACGTTTGTATCGTCTTCTCGGATTTCCCATCCTTCCGGGTATGATCGGTTGGGACCATTTCAACTGAGTTCCTAGGGCTTACTATAATGATTTCCAAAAAATGTGATGTGAACCTAAAATCTCTATCTGAGACTATAGAAATGGGTACACCATGCCTCTTTACCACCTCTCAAATATATATTTTTGAATGATCTTGCAGCATATGGGTCTCATGAATAGGGATGAAATGGTTCAACTTGGTTAGATTACCCACTATCACCCAAATGACTTCATGTTTCTAATCCATTATTGGAAGACCTGTGACAAAGTAAATTTCTATTTGATATGATTTCCACACTGTGATAGGTAAATATTTTCATATATTGGATGGTCTCTGATGCTCTGTTATAACATGATGACATGTTAAGCACTGCCAGATGAACTCAGCCACCATACTTTTCATGCCGCTCCACTAAAACTACACCTTCAATTCCTTATACATCTTATGTGTACCTGGATGTACATCTCATCTTGAATGGTGGTAATAATGAAGGAGTTGTCCCTAAAAAACCATAGGTACAATAATCCAATCTTTGAAACACAAAACCGATCCCCAATCATGTTTCTAGTAATCAATGGTCTCCCCACCATTGAGTTTTGAACTTACAACCAGACATTCTACATCTGATAGTTGTGCTTCTTTATTCATATTTACTAAATTATAAACTGGTGTGGCTGAAAAGATAATACCAACATCTCCTCGGTCTCCACATTCCAGAGGCATGTCGGCTAAGACCGACATTATATGACATTTTTCTGAAGCTTCTCTCGCAAACTGAGCATATGACATTCTACACAGTGCATCCACCAACGAATTCCCTTTTTCATGGTTTGTAAATCATGTCAAAACCTCTAGTGATACTTCATAAATATACTTTGCCTCATATTCAATTCTCACTTTGAGAAAAATATGATTCATGAAATAGGGATTTGTAAACACAGTAAATTTCTCACAAAAGAGGAAATTTCTATATGTTTTCAAAGAATGTATGACTGAAACTAACTCCAAATCATGTTTTGTGTAATTTGTATCAAGAACCATCTACTAACTTGAACCATAAAAAAACAAATTATCTATTTTCATGATAGCACTACCCATCCCGGATCATATAACATTACAATACACCACATACCCCTCTCCTAATTATAGAATGATCAAGATAGGTGTGGATATAAGCAGAAAATTCAGTTCCTGGAAAGACATATGACATTTTCCTGTCCATTGGAATGGAGCATTATTTTTTGATAGAGCTATAATTATTTTTGATAGTCGTGAGAAATAATGCACAATGTGTTAGTAGTAACCAGGTAGACAAAGAAAACTACGTATCTCGAACACATTCTTCGGTGGTTTCGAAGAGAAAAAAGCTTCTATATTTTAAGGATCAACAGAAACTCCTTTCCAAGAAATGACATAGCCAAGGAAACATACTTTCCATATTCAAAAATCACACTTTTATAATTTGGCATATAAACAGCGATATCTAAATATTTTTAACACTATTTCTAAGTGCACATCATGATCATCCCTTGTCTTTGGATAAACCAAAATAACATCCACAAACACCAAAATAAAATAATCCATATATTAGTGAAATATCTGATTAATCAAATCCATGATGACTGTTGGTGAAATCATTAGACCGAAAGGAATAACTACATATTCATAGTGGCCATATATACTTCTGAAAGCTGTATTTGGAATATCCACCTTCCGAACCCACAACTGGTGATATCCTTATTGAAATTCAATCTTCGAGAACCACTGAGAACCCATTAATTGATTGAAAAAATCATCAATTTGTGGAATTCAATATCTATTCATTATCGTAACTTTTTTAAGCATACGATAATTAACACACAACCGAGGAGTTATATCTTCCTTCTTCACAAAAAACACTGGTACTACCCTTAGAGAAGTACATGGTCAAATGAAACCCTGGATTTCCAGCTCCTCTAACTGCACTTTCAATTCTCGTAACTCTGTTTGTGACATCCTATATGAAGGAAGGGAAATAGTATGGATCTCTATATGGAGATCAATCCTAAACTCCACTTCCCTTAGAGGTGGTAACCCTAAGACATTTTTGGGAGAGACTCATGGAAATTTTTCAAAACAGCTGAAAAAATATTTTTCTCAATCTATTCCCTTGATGCCAATGTCAACACTATTAGTTGATAAGAGATGATTCCCACCATTAGTGCCAACAGGCACTTTTCACCATTATTTACCATCCTCTCTCCTCTGAAGAGATGGTTGATGCGGTCCTCAGTCATGAAACTAACTGTTTTCCTATAATAGTCGATGTGAACTGTATACATTTTCAACCAATCCATAACCATGATTACATCATAGTCATCCATGTCCAACATCGAGAATTTCCATTTTAACTTAGCTCTATCAACAGTTATAGCACATGCTCTACACACAAAGGCATGACGTTCTCTTTCACCAAGAGGTGATTTTAATTTCAAAACAGAAGTCATCATTTCCAATATTAAACATATCTTGTCAACAGCATGAGAAGAAATGAATGAATGGGATGATATAGTATCAAAAAACACTTTCACTAGGGTATAATTCATAATAATAGTACCTCTCACTATATATGGTCTTTCCTAATCATCGATAATCATCTTCTCATCTCTATACAATTTCTTTGTCGATGCAATGTTCCCCTTATTTCCTTGAAAAGATTTCATTGGTTGAGGAGTCATGGTATTTCGAGAATCACCATGGCTAGCTTTGTAATGCTGATGAGACTGATTCTCTTCTCCTCTTCATGTCGATGCATACGATGCTTGTGACTCCTGGTAAGTGTCACATGCACCCGACCTTGGAGCATTCCTACAATAGAGCTATAGATGCCCCATTTTCTTGCAATTGTGACATGCTCTAGGATACATCGTACACTGTCACTTTATGTGGTGAATCAAACCACATTGAAAGAAACCAGCATTGTTCTGTGGTCATGGAGGAAGGTTCATGGATCCTGCCATTTGGTTCTGATTTGCACTCACACTGTGGAAATAGGTATCCCTTTTCCTATTGTTCCTAGCAGTTGAGTTCCCACTATTTCTGATAGGTATCATCATTCCTCCTCCTATCGATCCCGATATAAGAAATTCTATAATAGTCTCTTTGTTCACCATCTCTGTATAATCCGTAATACATAGCACAATAATCTTCGATAAAATCTCTTTCCTTTTCCTCGATTCGAAAATGCAAGCCTACATTGACGCACTTGCCTCAACATCTGGTGAAAAAAAGACATAATTCATGAATTTATCTGCAAACTCTATGACAGAGAGACTCTCTTGTTTCAGGCTGAAGATGTCTGTCATTTTCTAGATCCTGGAAGTGCAATGATAGAATTGTTTGTTGAACAATTCTTCAAAATCCTCCGAGGTAAGGCCTTTATCCAATTTATCCTGCTCCACTAAATTCCACCACAAACGTTCAATATCTATGAGCATATAAGTAACCAAAAATACATTCAAATCTACTAGTGTGTCGATGAAATCGAAGATATGGTGAATCCTACACAGTCACACCTCCTCCTTCTCGGGTTCAGCATCACACAGAATGTTTGGAGGATTCTTCTCCATGATATGAATGGTATGATGCACATGCTTTGGTTCATTCCTTCGGTTCCATGTATCCACAGATTGAAAATCATGGATGATACTCTGAACCAGCTCTTAGTTCACATGTGGTTCAGGTGCAACCACATTCTCTGCAGCTTCTTCGGGTTGGTTCTGAGGATGCCTATTGGGTGCCATTTTCTAAACCAACCAAAACCACCATAAATCACACTCTCTAGCAATTATTTTCTTAGCATATCATATTCTATCACATTATCTATCACAACATTGTTTTGAAAAATCCTTTTTTCCCATGTTCAAACATTTTTGAAAACATTCCTCATGCCTTTTGAAAATCAACCCATTTTCAAAATACACAAAATACCCTATTTTCAAAATCTTTTACCTGAGAACAATTTCAGTATTTTTCAAAAACTCACACCTTGAAAAAAATCCATACTAATTCCTTACAATGAGATATTCAATACTAGTGTGAAGTCATTCCTCAATAGTGCATGTCATGCCTATCTCATTGGATAAACCCATGACAATTATATTTCCCAAAATTATCGAAATGTATCCAAAAAAATTATGTCCCCAACACCTTAGTAACATAAATTTCATCATAAATGGGTTAGATACGTCCTTTTATGTGATAAATTTCATGTTCCAAAAATCATAAGCATGTCTATGTTTTTGACCCAAGGAATATACAAGAGTGGATTTCAACTCCAATACCAAGAACATTGATGACTAACATTTGTAATGAACTTCCAATTCTCATTTTCTTGAGAGTACCATGAGTAATTACTAGGCCTTAATAGACATCCCCAAGGTGCCAAAGGCTGGAAATAAATGAAAAAGAGATTCAAGTACATGTGCGGGATGATTTACCCTTTATGAAATATACCCATAAACCAACCATAAACAAACATTCACTATATGATGCATGAACAAATGAAATACCAATAAAAACATTATTTATATCAAACTACATCATAGTAAACAGCAAAAGAAGACTAAACTAAGCATCAATGTTCAAATAGGATTGTCAAATCAAGACTCTCAATAGAAACTACAAATCCATGCTCCAAAAGCTCCATTCTCCAAAACATATCCCAAGAATCACCACAAGACACTAGCAATAAGATGATTTACCTTTACCTGTGTACCAGAATAAGATATCTGCAAAAGCCCCAATGTTCCAAAGAAGGGGTGAGTATAAAACTCAGTATGATTTCCCCAATAAATTCCCTAATCATGCCAATAGGATAGAAGAGTTAGCCACCGTTATATAAAAACATTTTATATAAAACATTTTCTCAAAATCAATTTATAACTTAATATGAACATCTTTCCAAAACCATTGAAAACCAAAGGCATTACAAAATCAATTGAAACCAATTTTCAAGGAAGTTATTTTTTAAGAAATAAAAATATGAAGAACCATTTCACAAACATTCCTTTTTTTGGCATACCCTACCATTTCCCAACCCATGCTACCAACCATGCATGATTCATTATGACAGTTCCATACTCATGTGCGGTCACTCATCGATCTACCAAGTCGTCACAAGGTAATTGTTTCCCATGTTCCATTACACCTTTGGCACCAAGCACAATGTCATATTTCATCCAAGCATCGTACATATAGTTACCATTGTGCCATTAAATGTTAGGCACCGATAACAAGGTCATATTTCAACCATGCCACGTACATGAAACATGAACACACACCACATATTCCCCACAGTCAAGACAAAACAGCATTTCAATAAAAACACATTTTTATTGAAACCATTTCCATGAAAATCATTTCAATTCCCAACCATTTCAATAAAACTCCCTTTTTATTGATAACCAAATCCATCAAAGTCATTTCAATATCAATCCATTTCAATAAATCTCCATTTTTACTGAAAACCCCTTTTTTATCAAACCATTTACAATTTCAGAAAAAATAATTTAAACTCAACATTTTTAATTCAAGAATCCAAATCACTTTGCACAACAAGTCACCAAGATTTCAAAATTACATCTAAACCATAAATCATCACTAAAAAAGAGTTATTCCAAGATTTTCACAATCAAAACCATTCAAATAAACAAATGTGAAACTTAGCCAATAAATTCTAACAAGAGGAGTGGAGAGTGAAGCCTCCTACCTCAAAGGTTTTGATGAAAACCACCACGGTCGAAGAACACTCAAGAAACAAGGGTCAATTCACCAAAAACCAAACATAGATCACTTCTCCAAGAAATATCAAGACCAAATATCACCATATTTGGCATCCACACACATTGATCTACCCATAACTATTGTATATCTAAGAAACTGATAGAAGGGGAGAAGTAGATCTATGTAGGTCTAAGAAACCGTTCAAGAATGATGAAGAATGATCACATACCTCGAGAATCTGGCTTCGATTCACCAAGAGAAGCCTTCAGATCGCCTATGGAATGATGGGAGAACCTTCTCTGACCTTAAGAGATGAAAAATCACGAGTTAAGGACACTTTAGAGGAAAAATGATCCACTTATAGGCAAAAACGTGTGGCAACCACCTTTATAGGATCTCATTTAAGTGGCCGCATGGTTGGCCCACAAAATTAAACAAACCGTGTGCTAACCATGAATTAGCTACTGCCATGGCAGAAACTCCATGGACAGTTCGGAATCATGGTAAGAAAACCCATGCACCTCCCATGTAGATGCTACTTCCTCCAAGACCAACTACACACAGTTTTACCGCATGGTTTAGACAAACTGTGTTTCGTCAGTGCGATTTACCCTTTGCCGCAAAACTTCATTCATGTTCTTACGACTCTCCCATTCATCACCCTTAACATTAATGCAATATAAAGCATAAATATAGGGTTAGATACTAGAAACCGAGGGTACTACACACCACCACTACACACAAAATATTTATGTTATCATCACTACATCGGATGAATATATATATATATAGAATTATTTGATTAAAAAATATGATATATTTTATATAATTATTATTCAAAATATATAAAACTTTTTATCATTTCCTTCAATCTAGTATAGTTGGATATGAAAACGTAGCTTTGGAGTACATGAAGACTACTACAATGATGTACGACTACATCAATTTTTATGATAATGAATTTGATAAATTAAATATGATATATATATATATATATAATTATTTAACTTTTTTAAAATATTAAAAATATCATTATAAATTAACATGTTATTAATCTTATAAGTCATATAATATTTCCTTTATTAGTCTGTTTTACGACCTACTAATACAATGTTTAGAATTTTCAATAATTAATTATTAAGCAATGTTATGTTCAAAAAATATTATTTAAAAATTACAAATTTATGGTTTTTAAATTCTTTAATATTAATGTATATATATATTTGTTTATAAAATCATTTATTTATATAAAATTAAAACATCAAAAAAATAAATATTTATGTAATACATGTGAATCATCTTCATATGATCCATCAAAATTCTATATTACCCAAAAAATATTATCAATTTTATATATGATATTATCATGATATTTATGAATGTGATTAAACCGTGGCCCTGATTCAAGGACAAAAATAAGATAATTGTAACATGAACGAGAAACATGAAATTTATTTAATTGAAATTTTTAGTTTATAATGAATATTTAATGAATGTGTATTATAAAATTATTATGGAGTAATATATAGTAATATAATTAATAATATGATTTAATTAAATATTTATAATATGTATTTATTTACTATATTTTATTTTAGGGTGTGATCACCCAATAGAATGTTTCTAGAAATGTGATTATTACTCTATTTTTTCTAATATCACTTATTCATTAAATATATGATTCCCAATTTTTTTTGTTCTCACCAATTATTTTTTCGTTATATTTACAACAAGTTTATATATATCTGTGTTTTTTCTAGATAATAATTAAATCAGTGGATTTTATATGAAATGTCACAATATTTTTAAGGATTCTTAATCTAAGTGTAAAATCATTTATAAATGCTTCATATTGTGCACCTTGGTTTTTTTTTGATATGGTAAAATTATTTCCACTCACATTTATTTTGAAACAATATAAGATATTAAATTTTGCCTTTTATAAATCATATATAAATATTTCATAGTAGTGATTTTTTATTAATGCATTACACTAGTAATAAGTGTTTGTTTTTTGAATCATAGTTATACAATACATGTATTTATTAACTCACCTATATTAATTTATAAATAATATATACATTCCATATGTTATATAATATCACAGATTTATTAATAATTTTTTTTATTCCTTCTTATTTTCAGTGATTCATAATGGATCTTAATTTTAAAAGATATATGTTATTTTTCATTAAAACATTGTTTTTAATGTTAAAAACTATTATACATCCTTGTACATATTCATCCAATTTATTTCTGTATGTTATAATGAATAATTATTTTATGATTAATATAATTTTAATCAAAAAAATCTTTAAAAATCATGGAAATGAATCTTTTCCAATATTTCATTTCAGAATCACATTATAATATCATTATAAAAGTATGGAATAATATTTTATAAATCATTTAAACTGAACCATTTTTCTTATATCATTTTTTTTTAGTTCATTATTAGTTTTTAAATTTCATTTTTTTAATGAATATAAAATTAAATTTTTTGATTGAATTTAAAATATATAGTTGTAATAATAATAAAAGGATATATTTTAAGTTGTTTTTCAAAGATTTTTTAAAATAATTTAAAACAATTATTCAGAAATAAATTTTTTTATAAATTATTATTAGGATTCACAGGGGTTATATTATAATGACATCCACCACCTATAACTTTTGAAAGGATTATGATTATATTTTATTTAAGTGTAAATATTATTATTTCGTTAAAATATAATTCATCAAATTTTTAGGTTTGATGAATGTTATTATATGTTTTATAATAAAGGATAATGTTCTTATTTTTTATAGTCATGTTATGGTTCTTGTAATGTTTTGATAATGATGGGTGAGTACTCTATTTCTTTTCAACGCAGTAGTTAAAGATATTGGTTCCAGAGGAGTTATGATGGAATCTCTAATAATGTTATTTCATTGTATATATGATTATAAGGCCAATGTCTGATGATTCCTAAATTGATTTTTCAATGATTATAATAATTGATAAATTAAATATTATTTTATTAAAATAGTTAAATGATTGAATTAATTTTTATGATCTTCTAAAGATGAATAATTTTTTTAGATGAATTATATTTCATTTATAAGTTGAAATATTTTTGGTTGTATTATTATTGATTTTTATTTTATAATTTCCTCTGAGTATGATCAACCAATTCACAATTTTGGGTTGTATAAACACAAATTTTTTATGTTTTTATATGTATATATCTTATGTAATAAAATTTCACCGTCTCTTTGTTCTCATACCCATATGGTCTTCCTAATCTATCTTATGGTCAATGATTGACAATGACTATGTTTTTACAAACTGATAATTTTACATTACCTATTCAATGTTTCAATTTCATCGGTTTTTGAAAATAATATATATAAAATGATATTTCTATATGATTACCCTATATATAGAATTTTTTTGTATATGTTGATGAAATTATTTTAATAGTGTAAAAATTAAATGTTTTTGAGAAGGAAACAGGTTTCTATATGTAATATTTCATTCATAATTCTCTAAAACTAGAATGGTAAATGGTAATTTTCATATAAGAGACTTGGTTTTTATAATTTATAATATAATAATGAAAATTTTGGTTCTGGATTATTCGATTGGAGTCATGGCTAGTATATAATGAGTATGATTTGATAACATGGTCTATGTGTATGTCTCTAAAAACAACTCTTGGATGTCACCAACTATTACACACATATTATTCCCACCAAAAATAATATCATTTAGTTAACCTACTTAATTTGAAGGATTATTAATAATTAATGAAGAGAATAATTCTTCTTTTTCTACATAATGTGATCATGCGTGTTGCGTATTATTGATTATTCATTTATAAAGAGAAGATATATAAATCACATGACTTAAATATAAAAAGGAATTATATGTACAACAAAAATATGTACCAATTTTCAATTCAAGATTGATATTATTTCTTGATAATATGATTTAAAAGTGATTATCTCTCTCAAAGTACAATCATTTATTACTAAATATATATTTTAAAATTTATATAGATTGAGATCCACAATTCAATGATAATAGACACAATATAAATGAAAGAATTTAAAAATATTATGTGGGATGTTTTCATTGAACAAATATTGAATAAATAAACAAAAAATTAATTTATTTTCTCTATATTTATATTTATAACTCAGGGTATTTATGTATCCAATAAAAAGAACCAATGAAATATAGAAAACATGCACCCAAAATTTTATCATCTCATATATGATCCATAATTAATAACTATCCAACCACCATGTCTTGGACCATTGTAATATCCATCTTCCATATGACATAAATGATTTTATTATGAAATAGAAATCCCCTAATAGTAATAAAATTCACCCTTAATCATGGTGAACACAATAATGATGTGGTAAAACCATTATTTAATTTCCTATTCATCATTGAACTAATCATCTTCTAATATTTTCTAACACTCTGCCATTATTCAAACAATGGAATAAAAAATCCATAGACTCTACTTTGATCAGTGAATTGAAATCAATCATAACACTATTAAAATCCATAAACATAGATACCAACATTTTCTCATTATTCATACCATCATTATTAATATCATATTTTGATTATATATATTTTTTATTTCTGAAAAAAAATATTTTACCCCCAATAAATTTCATCTTATTTATATGATTTTTTTTAATATATGTTTTTATTGGGGTTAACAAACTAAAATTTTAAATTATTATAATTCATTGATTATAAATGTAACGACCCAAAGGTTCATTATTGTAAGTCACTCTTGATCTAATTATTTGTCTCTTTATGTTTATATAAAATGTCAACTTCTTTTTTTTATGTTATGAATTTTGACTGTTGCTAATATAGCCGTTGAACAGTGATCACATGATTAGTATAAATATAGGACTTCAACAAATCCCATTTACTCAGAAAAAGGAAGCGATGGCCTCATCCAGTAGAATTGGCCCATATGAAGGCCATTTGTCGAAGCTCAGAAAAGAGGTGGCGTCTTTGGGCTTCGCCCTTGACCAAGCCCAATCTGAGCTTCATCATATCAAGCTCGAACGTGACCGTCTATTGGAAAAGTGGAAGTTGATTGAAATTACCTCTCGAGCGATGTTATCCGAGCCACCCCAAGAGTTTGTCACCATAGCACACCTTACCCTTAGGTCTTATGCGGCTGTTTTGAGGGGTTATGTAACAAATAGGTAGTACTATGTTCATGTACATTATTTTTGTATATAATAATGAATATAATTTCTAATCATTTTTGATACATTGTAAATAGTTATTAATGTACAAAGAGTGTTTTTAGTTATTATTTAATTAAAAATTATATTTTATTAAACTAAAGGATTTTTCAATTAACTAATATTTTAATAAAATATTTTTATTAATACTAAATTAATTTTTATTTAATATAAATGATCATATAATTTTATGAATGCAACTATAATTTTTATTAAGGATTGAAAGCCATTTCTGTCAAAACTCGTTAATTTTCGATAAATGTCGCTTTTTATTTTTAAAGTGAAAATTAACATATTTATAAAATTATTTACATAAAATAAATGTTATTTCTTGAATCAGGAAGTCGAAATTATCTAACGGTGAATTTTTCATAATTTTCTGTGACAGTCAAATTTTTGGGTAAAAATTAAATACCGTTTAAATATATTATGTGTTTTATGACATCATAATGACCCAATAGTGATGTAATAAAATACTATAATATTTATGTTCGGCCAATATATGTTTTACCATTAATATAATTTGATTTTGGGTTTGTTTTACTTACTTTTGAAAGCATTAATGAACCCCTCAAGACTTATTCAACACCTTCCCTTTTTAAATTAATTTCCATGGGAGTGTGACTCAACTCCACATAAGAAACCCGAATATTTTAAGAAGTTAGAACCATGGCCTTATAAAATATTATTTTACTCTTCCCTTTGCCAAAAAAACATTGGAAAAAACCATGGGATGGTTTGTGGTTTTGATTAATTTAATATAAGGGGTCCCAAACCTAAATAATAAAGAATTCCCTCACCTTTCCTATAAAAACCCACCCAAGATCCCTCTTCTTCCCCACTCAAAGCCTTTGGAGTTCGTCCAACCTCTTCCCTACTCTATCTATAATCCTCCCAAGGTGCCCCAAGATCCCCTGAAGCCTCTCAAAAGCCTCTCTATAGCCTTTGGAAGCACACTTCCAAGTAAGGGTTTTTTCTTCCTTTCTCAATTTTGTCCAATTTTCTTTAAGTTGTATTTCCCTTTTAATTTCAATTAAAAATGTTGGGGTATGGTTTAGAACCTCCCTCAAACATTCCTCTTTATGTTTGAATTATGGGTGACCCTTTCTCTCTCATTAAATTCCCCCATGTACACCCGTTAGTATGTCGAAATTCCGAAAGGATCTTCTCTCTCCACTTTTACATTCAAGCAATACTTTGGCATCATGAATATAAATTCCATTACAATTGTTGGGACATGTATCTATATGACCTACTTTCGTTCCATTACATGTAAATATGATGAGTAACCCCTTTCTCTCTAATCAACCATTTTTATGAATTCTTATGTCACTTCGTTACGCTGCCAAAATCGCACCGATTTTCTAAGCCAATGTCATTGTGTAGTGAATACCATGCCCATTTCTCCATCAAGGGTATTCGTCTTTATGAACATTTACTTATTTATTGTAAATTTTCATGTATTAATTCCACATTCCTTTATCATGGGTTAAATTATTATGTTTTATGAATTCATGTTTTATGATCCATGTGGCACACTTATGCATGAAATGAAATGTTTAAGAAGAGGGCACCCTTATAGCGCTCCAATGCATTGGGTAAAGTATAGTATCCTGATACGTCATGTGCAATGAGTGTTGAATCATTCTTATTCATGTTCAACGAGCGTTTACTTGTGCTTCATGTGCACTAAGGATTTACTCATGCTATATGTGCAATGACCCTTGCCTCAGGATAATTCCATTTTAAGTATTGTTTCCACATTTCCATGTTATGATTATCATACTTTATCATGCCTTTATGTTGATGTTTCTTTTATGATCTATTGATATTCCTATTTTCTAACATGTATTGTACTCTTCATGTTATTCCATGAGTACTCCCTTACTGGGATTTATAGCTCACCCTTTTCTTATACATGTTCTCAGGTTATCTCATGCAATGCTAAGTATGAGGGAATGTAGTGGTCATGTAAAGGAAGTTTTCAATAAATATATCTTATTTAATGTTTTAAGTGTTTATGTAATGATCCTAAGCCCCAAAGACACTAAACCACTCGATCTTCATTGTTTTATCAAGGGATTTTTTATGTAATAAATCATGATTATGTTTTTAATAAAAGCAGGGTTGTCATAGTTGTTATTAGAGGATAGGTTTGGTTATTTTTCGGATTAGGATTAAAAAACCCTAGTAAAGCCTTAGATACAAGACTAATTACAATAAAAATGTCCCTATGTTTTGGTGAGTATTGAGTAAACGGGTTATCAAGCAAATACATCCCTATCTGGATACGAGCAGGTAGAGGCGGATCTGGCAAAGATGTATCCTAGGGGTAAAACCCGAAAACACCACTTTGAGCTAGACTCGAACGGGAAGTGGTGCACGACAATGGGCCTTGCTACACTCTTGGTTATGACACTCCTGGGGGATATGTTTCGGTAAATTCAAAAGATTAATATAAAACCATATTAAGGTAATTAAAAAAATCCCTCTAAGAATATATGTTAGAATGTAGATCATGAAAATCCTTGATTGAAGCCTATAAAACCATGTGTTAAGGAAATAAAAGATAATTTATAAGTCATAAACTTTTGTCTTTGGATTACCCTTTATGTGTTACCCCCTAAATTTCCTTTTATTCTATCCAATGGCCGATAATAGGAGGACTCGGGCTAACAACCGATGTGAAGATCAGTGTGATGACTATACTAATGAGATTCCCAATCCAATGGGAGCGGGAATCGCGAAATCTGTCACTCTTATCTCTCATCTTACTCATGATTTGAAAATAATAACGGGTAAAAAGGAACGTTCAACCCCCCCCCCCAAGAATGAAAAAGTCGCTATCGAGAGCTTCATGAGACAAAGGTCTCCAACTTTTAGTGGATCATCTAATCCCACGATCGCTGAACAATGGATCAACTCCATTGAAAAGTTATTCTCCATCCTATAATGTTCGGAACAAGAGATGGTTCTCATGGCTGCTTATTGTATGGAGGGTGAAGCTGATCAATGGTGGACGTTGATCAAAAATATGAAGCCTGAGGAGGAGATTGAGGCATTGGAATGGATGGATTCCCAGAAGATGTTTTTCGATAAATACTTTCCGCACCCCCTCCATCTTAAGATGGAAAGGGAATTCCATTACCTCAAGAAAAAATACAAAGAATCTATTGGAGCGTACATGGAAAACTTCACAAGTCTTGCATGATAAACTTCCAACTTTGTCGTTACCCCCAAATTCAAGGTTGAACGCTTCTTTGGTGGGCTGAAGCCTAGCCTGTGGAAAGCATTAGTGATCTGTGACTTCGACAGCTACGAGGAAATTGTCCGATGTGTCCTCAAGGTCGAAATGGAGATCGGAGAATCACAGGGGTATCATGGGGATAATAAGCGTAAGGTTTACTTCAATGCTGGTGGGCTGATGGATAAATCCAACGGTGTTAAGAAGATCTAGCACCCCAATTGCCAAATGTTCGGAATGAAGCACCCTGGAAATTTCCTTAAGGGGACAAGAAAATGCTTTAGGTGTGGAAGAGAAGGGCACCTAGATGTTAATTGTCGGTAAGAAAGACCCACAATTGGGACAGAGGAGAGGAATGCTCTATTTGAACCTCAACGTGTTTTTCAATGCTACAAATGCAAAGAACCGGGTCATTTTTCCAATCAGTGCCCTAATCCAAGGGTTTTTGGAGACAACCAATAACCTCCAAGGCAGCAAGGAAGAGCTTTTTCCATCACTTCTGCTGACGTGAACCCTGACAACGAAGTGGTGATAGGTATGCTGGTTATTCATTCAAGAATAGAAAATATACTTTTTGATTCAGGTTCTACACATTCTTTTATATCTCGAAAGTTTAGTAGAACAATCCCAGCACCACCACATATCATGGAAGTAAATATGTCAGTGAGTACCGAAAATGGGGCAATCATTGCATCCCATGAATATAAGTCCTCCCCTGTTATAGTCTGTGGATTGAATTTCCTAGCGAACCTCGTCATACTCCCTCGTGTGGAATTTTATGCAATTCCTTGCATGGATTGGCTCTCCATATATAGATCCAACATAAATTTTTGGGAGAGGGAAATCACACTCCATATGGAGAATCGACCCCCGATTCTTTACAAGTGTAAGGAGGAAGATGAATCTCCTTTAGCTCCATCATATCATGTGAGGATGTTACTTCCATATGAGCACGTGCATCTAGCTCAGATGATTGAGTCCAAGGAAGAAACCATCCATGAAGAAATGCCTATTGTGAGGGAATTCGCTGAAGTGTTTCCTGAGGAACTTCATGGTCTTCCTCTTAGAAGGGATGTTGAGTTCTCAATTGAACTTATACCCAGGGCATTACCAATATCCAAGACTCCATATAGAATGGCTGTTGTTGAGCTTGAAGAGCTGATGAAACAACTACAGGAAAATCTGAATAAAGGGTTATACGCCCAAGTGCTTCACCATGGGGTGCACCAGTCCTCTTCGTCAAGAAGAAGGATGGCTCAATACAGCTTTGCATCGATTATCATGAACTTAAAAAAATCACAATAAAGAACAAGTATCCTCTCCCCTGAATTGATGACGTGTTCGATCAGCTGCGTGGAGCACAATTCTTCCCCAAGGTAGATTTGCGGTCGGGATATTATCAAGTAAGGGTGAAGAAGGAAGATTTCCCCAAGACTGCTTTTCATATAAGATACGGGCACAATGAATTCATAGTAATGACTTTCAGACTCACCAATGCTCCCGCAATCATCATGGAATTGACGAATAGAGTATTTAGAGATTACCTAGACAAATTTGTGGTAGTCTTTATAGATGAAATTCTATTATACTCCAAAACCAAGGAGGATCAGGAGGAGAATTTAATAACTGTACTAGAGACATTGCAAAAGGAGATGCTCTATGAAAAGTAGAGCAAGTGTGAGTTCTGGTTGAAAGAGGTCTCATTCTTGGTCTATATCATTACATGAAATGGGATATCTGTGGACCCCTCCAAAATAGATGCAATTGAGTAATGGTCGAGGCCATCATCGGTAACAGATATCCGTAGCTTCTTGGGGTTAGCTGGATATTATTGACGATTTGTGAGAAATTTCTCAAGATTTTCCAACACTCTTACCAAGATAACTCAAAAGGGAGTAATGTTTTCTCGGAGTGATGAATGTGATGAAAGCTTCAAGGAGTTGAAAAGGATTCTTATCACTGTGCATGTCATCACTTTACCCATAAGGGGAAAACTTTTTGTGGTATTCAGTGATGCTTCGAAGAAAGTCATAGGATTTGTGCTGATGCAGAATAATAAAGTGATATCCTATGCCTCAAGGCAGTTGAAAATCCATGAGAAAAACTATCCAACACATCATCTGGAGTTGGCGGCGGTGATCTTTTCCTTGAACATCAGGCGGCATTAACTCTATGGAGTGAAATGTGAGATATATACTGACCACAAGAGTCTTAAATATATATTTACACTGAATGAGCTTAATATGCGCCATAGAAGATGGATAGAGATAATCAAGGATTATGACTATTCAATCCATTACCACCCTAGTAAAGCGAACATGGTGGAAGATGCCCTAAGTAGAAAAGATCAAGCGATTCTATCAATGATGATAATTGAGAAGGATCCAATCTTCTTGGACTTGATGAAGATGGAAATGGGAATCATAGAGAAGGGAACATCATCAATCCATTCACAAATTCTTACTCAACCATCTATTTTGGAAAGGTTAAAGGATGCTCAAAAGGATGATGTGGGAATTCAAGAAAAAGTGGGAGCTATCGAAAAAGGTAAATCCTCGGAGTTTAATGTTAATGAAGAAGGAATTGTGTGGTTTGGGAAAAGACTATGTGTTCCAGCAAGTCCGGAGTTGAAGAAGGAACTTTTGGATGATGCACATAGTTCAAATTTCTCTATTCACCCACAGAGCACAAATATGTATCGAGATCTCGGAGAAAACATTTGGTGGGATCATATGAAGAAGGAAATCGTTGAATATACATCAAAGTTCGTGGTGTGTCAGTAAGTGAAGGCAGAGAGGAAGAAGACTAAGGGGATGATGAAACCATTGCCCATACCAGAATGGAAATGGGAGAACTTCACCATGGAATTTCTCACCGGACATCCAAGGACATCCATAGGAAACAATGCAATCTAGGTTGTTGTGGATCGTCTTACAAAGACTACACATTTCATTTCTATTCAGGAGGATTTCTCTTTGGATATCCTAGTACGGATATATATCAGGGAAGTGGTATGGTTGAATGGAGTACCACTATTTATTGTGTCTGACCGAGATCCAAGATTCACCTATAAGTTTTGGAAGAGTCTTCAACATGCTCTGAATACTGAACTAAAATTCAGTACGTCCTATCGTCCTCAAACTGATGGCCAATCCGAGCAGACTATCCAAACACATGAGGACATGTTGAGAGCCTGCTAAATGGACTTTAAAGGAGGATGGGATCCACATCTTCCTCTGGTTGAGCTATTTTATAATAATAGTTTCCACTAAAGCATCCAAATGGCACCATATGTAGCCCTGTATGGGAAAAGGTGCAGAACACCAGCATGTTGGGATGTGGTTGGTGAACGTAAGCTTCTTGGACAAGAAATGGTTGAAGAAATGTCTGAGAAGGTGAAAACCATTCAGGAGCATATCAAGGCATCCCCGAGTCGACAAAAGAGTTATGCAGATAATCATCGACGAGACCATGAGTTTAAATTTGGATACTTGGTTTTTCTACACATATCTCTGTGGAAGAAGGTCATGAGGTTTGGAAAGAAAGGGAAGTTAAGTCCAAGGTACATCGGCCCCTTCTAGATTCTTGATCGTGTCGGGGTGGTGGCCTATCGACAAGAACTTCCTCCTACTATGACCAAAGTACATGATGTATTTCATGTATCCCTCTTATGGAAGTACATACCGGACCCTTCACATGTACTCTCTTCTGAGGTGGTAAAATTGGAAGTTGTTCTTTCCTATGAGGAGAAATTAGTGAAGATCATAGATCGTAGAGAAAAAGTTATATTAAATAAGACAATTCCCCTCATCAAGGTTTTGTGGAGAAACAACAAGTTTGAAGAAGCAACATGGTAATTAGAGGATATGATGAAGCTGAGTCACCCACATTTGTTTTAGTGTGGGAAAAGGAAAATTTTGTGGGTGAAATTTTTTAAGGGGGGAATATTGTAACGACCCAAAGTTTCATTAATGGAAATCCCTCTTGATCTAATTAAATATCTCTTTATGTTTATATAAAATGTAAAAAACATTGGTTTTATGTTAAGAATTTTGACCGATTCTAATATAGCCTTTGTACAGTGATCACATGATTATTAAAAATATAGGACTTTAACAAATCCAATTTACTCAGAAAAAGGAAGCGATGGCCTCATCCAGTAGAATTACCCCATAAGAACCCCATTTTCTAAAGCTCGGAAAAGAGGTGGCATCTTTGGGATTTTCCCTTGACCAAGCCCAAGCTGATCTTCATCATGTCAAGCACGAATGTGACCGTCTACAGGAAAAGTAGAAGTTGATTGAAATTACCACTCGAGTGATGTTATCCGAGCCACCCCAAGAGTCTGTCACCATCACACACCTTACCCTTAGGTCTTATGCGGCTGTTTTAAGGGGTTATGTAACAAATAAGTACTACTATGTTCATGTACATTATTTTTTATATAATAATGAATATAATTTCTAGTCATTTTTTATACATTGTAAATAGTTTTTAAAGTACAAATAGTGTTTTTAGTTATTATTTAATTAAGAATTCTATTTTATTAAATTAATGGATTTTTGAAATGAATAATATTTTAATAAAATATTATTATTATTATTAAATTAATTTTTATTAAATATAAATGATCTTATAATTTTATGAATGCAATTATAATTTTTATTAAGGTTTGAAGGCCATTTCTGTCAAAAACGGTGAATTTTCGATAAATATTGGTTTTTATTTTAAAACTGAAAATTAAAATATTTATAAAATTATTTAGATAAAAGAAATGTTATTTCTAGAATCAGGACGTTGTAATTATCCAACGGTGAATTTTTCATAATTTTCTGAGACAGTCAAATTTTTGGGTAAAAATTAAATACCGTTTAAATATATAATGTGTTTTATGACATCATAATGACCCAATAGTGATGTAATAAAATAATATAATCATTATTTTCGGACAATATATGTTTAAAATTAAAATAAAGTGATTTTGGGTTTGTTTGACTTACTTTTCAAAGCATGAATGGACCACTCAAGACTTATTCAACACCTTGCCTTTTTAAATTAATTTCCATGGGAGTGTGACTCACCTCCACATAAGAAACACTAATATTTTCAGAAGTTCAGACCTGTATCTAATAAAATATTATTTTCCTCTTCCCTTTTCCAAAAACCATTCGCAAAAACCATGTGATGGTTTGTGGTTTGGATTAATTTTATATAAGGTTCCCAAACCTAAATAATAAAGAATTCCCTCACCTTTCCAATATAAACCCACCCAAGATCCCACTTCCTCCTCACTCATAGCCTTGGGAGTTCGTCCAACCACTGACCTAATCTCTCTAGAATACTCCCAAGGTAGCCCAAGCTCCCAATAAGCCTCTCAAAAGCCTCTCTCTAGACCTTGGAAGCACACTTCCAAGTAAGGGTTTTTTCATTAGTTCTTATTTTTGTCCAATTTTCTTTAAGTTGTATTGACCTTTTAATTTCAATTATAAATGTTGGGGTATGGTTTAGAACCTCCCTCATACATCGCTATTTATTTTTTCATGATGGGATACACTTTATCTCTCATTAAATGCCTCCCATGTACACGTGTTACTATGCCGAAATTCCAAAAGGAACTTCTCTCTCCTCTTTTACATTCAAGCGATACTTTTGTATCATGAATCTAAATTCCATTACAATTGTTGGGACATGTATCTATATGACCTCCTTACTATCCATTACATGTAAATTTGATGAGGAATCCCTTTCTCTCTCATCAACCATTTTTATGAATTCTTATGTCACGCCGTTACACTGCCGAAATCGCACCGATTTTCTATGCCAATGTCATTGTGTAGTGAATACCATTCCCATTTCTCCATCATGGGAATTCACCTTTATGAACATTTAATTATTGATTTTAATGTTTAATGTATGAATTCCACATTCCTTTGTCATGGGATAAATGATTACGTTCTATGAATTCATGTTTGATGATCCATGTGGCACACTTATGCATGAAATGAAATGTTTAAGAAGGGTGCGCCCTTATACCACTCCAATGAATTGGGTAAAGTATAGTATTATAATACGTCATGTGAAATGATTGTTGACTCATGATAATTCATGTGAAACGAGGGTTTACTCATGCTTCATGTTCAATGAGGATTTACTCATGCTCTCTGTGCAATGAGCCTTGGCTCATGCTAATTCCATGTTAAGTGTTGTTGCCACATTTCCATTTATGATTATCATGCTTTATCATTCCTTTATGTTCATGTTTCTTTTATGCTCTATTGATATGCCTATTTTCTAACATGTATTGTACTCCTAATTTTCTTCCATAAGTACTCCCTTACTGGGATTTATAGCTCACCATTTTCATATGCATGCCCTCAGGTTATCCCATGCAATGATAAGTATGAGGGAATGTAATGGTCATGTAAAGGAAGTTTTCAACAAAGATATTGTATTTAATGTTTTAAGTTTTTATGTAATGATCCAAAGCCCCAAAGGCACTAAACCTCTCGATCTTCTTTTTTTGTATCAAGATATGTTTTATGTAATAAATCAAGTTTATGTTTGTAATAAAATCGTGGTTGTCATAATAAAATTCATTACTGTAGCCATTCATTTAACTATTGAAGTAGGATATGTGGGTCCACTAATTATTTATCCATAATCTTATGCGGGATCTATACGTTGCTGAGTCATAATATAAAAACATTAGATCAATAATTTATCATGGAATATATTATTATTGTTCATAATTATTTCATTGGAATACTAAAGAAAATTTCCTAATGATTCCCCGTCAGCGAACCTAGTAAAGTCAACTATACATAAAATTTCTTAATAAACATGTGAATCATGTGAACATGATATTGATTATTAGTATTATTATTTGAATTTAAAAAGAATGTGAAAATTTATAAGTATGAATATGTTAGAGTAAAATTTATAGTTTTAATGCAACTCAGATATCCCTGAGATGATAAACTAAAGGTCACATGTAGTTGGAGTGGAAAATATGCACAGGGTAAATGAAAATAAATAAAACAATAATTTAACAACATTTTTTTCTAATGATATTTTTTCCACCACTTATTTTAAAGTGATTTCCTCTTCATATATCCCCACATCTTCCCTAGGATTTTGGTTGAAAATATTTCAAATAATCCTCAATTTAATTATGTTTTTTCACATCTTCATAATAATTTTTTGTATATATATATTGTTAATATTAAGATATTCTATATTGGTAAAATTGAAATATTTTTCAATTTGAAATAAAATAATATATGTTTCCTCATATCTTCATGGAATTTTCAATGAGAGACTATTTTTTACCTAATGTATTTTATTTTCTGATTTTCCCACACATTCCACTAACACATATACCATAAATAACATTATATTCGTGTAGGGATTGTTGTTTAAATTCAAAAGCATCTGAATTTTCCTGCTCACTCAAAAAAACATTCCATACATCACATATTATCAATTTATTATATTTATTTTCTATACTTTATTATAAAATACCTTATTTATATTTTTATTAAAAATAAAATGAAAATTAATTCTTATATTAGAAAAGTATGATTGTACAAATGTTTAGATCATAGAAATATATCGTAGTAAAGATCATGTGTGATGAATGGTTATTTATATCATAAGGATCTATTACTAGATCCTCCAAATGATTAATTTCCATTTACATCTTATGATAATACATGATAAATCCCCTCCTAGTACAAACCAAAGATGTTGTACAATGTTTTTTTTTGCATCAGTGAATTAGTTACTAGATTCATTTCATTACTCGTATACAATAATCTATTTATCAATTGATTGGTAGATTCATGAAGATAAATAATGTGTTAATGGTCTTTAGACAGACCATTATTTTGGTAAAATGGATTCATCCTTTATACTTTTATGTATAAAAACATCTTATAAATTCATTATTCTTCCGCAATGTATCGATCATTGAATAATGTTCGTTTTTAAACAATTTACAAATTTAGTTTTGTTGTTTGTCATGCATATTAAATATCCCCCATGTTAAACTTTACTATTATAAATAGAATTATTATGATATCCATGAATATTATTTTGGTTCTTATAAATATTTTCACATTCTATAATTTCCAAACTTATAATGTGGATTACATAATAAATATTATGTTCGTACATGTTGATAACAATAAAAATGTTCTTATTCTATGAATTAAATGATTAAAATTTTCTCCCCCTTAGGTAACTATTGAAAAATTATATAGTGACCCTATATTTTCTAACATTATCATTACATAAAATTTGAGATATACATAAAAATTATAAAAATGAATGCCCAAAGACCGTAGTTGGAATAGTTGAGGTGGAAACATGCGAAAATAAATATTGAAACCTAAGTGATGTAAATTATCTCCCAATAGGTTCTTCTATATTCGCATCCTTATTAAAAACATCCAGAATAAAGCGTATCATCCCTACATTGGGAAGGAAAAATATAATGGGGTGACATCAAATTCTTGGTAAGGGTAAAAAAGTGACACATGTATGAATAATCATTAGCTTAAGGGTAGATAATGTGATCCTGAAAATATATGATCACATAATACATATCAATGTTCATATACATGAATCACGGAATAATGCATGGATGTTCATAATACATGAATAAAATGAACATGACAGACATAATCCTAGGAAGAAAAATATATATGTAAAACATGGAATTGGGGAATATACGTAAAAATATATTGATTTCAATAGTATCCAAGGCATCGCTGCTAAGACCATCTTAGTAGTATGGGTTGAAATTCCATTCCATCGTAGTTGCATGAGTTCACTCATCATAATATCATTTTAGTCATGGTTCACTTCCAGGGAAATCATATTAACAAGATTCCACTTCTACAACATCATAATTATCACTGTTCACTCCCATGGCCATCTTAGTTGTCATGGTTCACTATCATGACCTTCCTATATTATCTCATCGGATCTAAAACATTAAAAAATACATTGGAGGGTGTTATAGGTCCCACCTATAAGATAAATAAATCTTATATAAATTATCCACATGATAATAAATAATTATCTCTTATCCCATGTAATGAAATGGGTGCCATAAACATGTAAATATAACACAACATTTGAAAAAATTAAAGGTTTCATAATGATTTATTCAAAATAATAACCAGTAAAATTATAATATATTTTATAAACTTATTATCCATTATGGAGAAATTGGTTTCACAAAGAAAATGACGTTAAACATAACCCATTCATAGAATGGATATGAATGGATCCTTTATATTAGATGGAGTAACATCAAAATATTACATTTTAGGTGGAAAATAATTCATAAATATCTTTTTAAAAAAATTATTCTGGAAGATAACCATTATTATTTGATAAATTCTCTTAAATACATTAACAAATTAAAAAATTGTTTTTTATAGATAATACCTTTATTATACATAATGAAAGTATGCAAAATTTTGAAAACCATTTTACTTGAAAAAATATAAAATGAGATGAAAATCATTTTAAATACCATATTCTATGAAAATAAATTGAAAAAATATAAAAAGAGCATGAAAAGGTTTTGAAAACCATTTTACTTGATAACTTATAAAAGAAGCTTGAAAATAATATTGAAAATAGCATGAAAAAATTTTGAAAACCATTTTTGATTAATATATCTTTGAATTTTTTTAATGATTAACCCTATAAAATATAAATGGAGCTTCAATGAAATCACAATGGGTATATAAGTAAATGTTGTATAAGGTTAGAAAAAAATTCATTGTAAAATGTTTAGAAAATTGAATTATTTAGAAATTCAAAAATATAAAATTTAATAGATTGGTAAAATACAAAAGGGAAAATCTATTTTAAATCATAATCTATAATGGTATAATATTCTGGGAAAATACTTTTAGAAATCGTATATTTTTAAATGATGAAAGGGTAATGTCGGGATTTCAAAAATAATACATTCATAACTATCTTATAAACAAAGAGTAGAATATGGTACGAATAAATGATTACTAAATGGAATAATAGAGGAGAAGGAAACTCATTAATATTAAGGAGAGATGTTCCATATGATTTAATCAAAGGATTCAAAAACATAAACAATCTATAAAAGTTATTTTTTTTCAATTAACTCTTATAAAATGGTATATTGGGATCATACTCTCCATGTAAGGAATGAAAATTAGATAAAGCATAGAATATAAAAATGTAATTAGATTCATAATATTTCATGAAAAATGGAAATATATGAACCTTGAAATAGAGTATATCTAAATAAAAAAATATGACTCACAAAGAAGGAAAATAGAGAAATTTTTTTTACCGATATTGTATCCATTTAAAGATAAACCCCATGAAATAATGGTAAAAAATGGAAATTTGAATACCCATAAATTGAAGTATATGATAAATATATTTCAATAGTAGGAAGAATATACACCATAAATAATTAATGATTGGGTAACATAGCTTGTATCTCAAATAAAAATTAAAATTAGATGATATACCCTTACCTTATTATTACCGATCTTATTATAATGTTTATCATCTGGTAATATTCACATTGTTCATTGAATGAATATTAATTTTTTTAATCTTTTGTCCTTATAATTATATCATGATCCCATAATATGGACCATGATATTAATATCAGGTATATATAGTATATTTATATGAAAATAATTTATAGAATAAAGAATATTTAATTGTAATACAATGTTCATGGATACATAAAGTTATATATACGCATGAATGATGATTCCGTTTTTGTTGTTGTATTTAAAAAATGTACGTAAATGAAATATATAAATATATTCATGTATATATATATAATTATTCTAGTACAATAACTATATAAAATATATCTTATAGGTTCATTAAACTAATCATTAATACATTCCATGGGGTTTTTGAATGAATCACGTCTTTTTGAGTGGGCAGTAGTCTACAAATTCTGAAACGATAGTAACATATTATCACAATATGTAAGGTAATGATATGTGTTTTATATAGTGAATGAAAAATATTAATTATATTACAAATATAATATATGATATATTTATATAGATCCTCCATAATAAGGTCTAAAATGATTGGTTGTAAAGGAGAAATAGACAATCCTCATTTCGTGGGGAAAAAGTTCATCATACATAGAAACAGTATGTTCAACATTCAATATATGGAGTTGTTCCTATGTTTAAGTAGAAAAGTATTCATGAAAACATCCCATTATATAGATTATACATTTTTTTCAACACAAGGATGTAATAATGTGAGATTATTTGGAGATTGAAGAATAAAATTAAATTAGATTGATAGAATATGTTACCTATAAATCAGATAACTCATTTTGTTTTATGCCAAAAGGATTACTTGATATGAATTATTCCTAAAGGAATAACTCATGGTTGAAGGATTTTTGTACGGATACTTATGAAGTTAATTTATGAAATAAAATTCATTTAATGGTTTGAGGAATGGGTATAGGTGGTGGCCTTTTATTGTGAAGGAAAAAGACTCACATGGTATTTTTTGAAACAAGTTTGATTTTCACATGTTATTACCATAAAAGGTCATAAAAAACCAAAAAACAAAAAAATAATGGAATTTAATAGTAAAACTAATGGATGAGAATTGGTTTTGGTCTTGTTTAATGGTCATTTTTTCCCATAATCTTACGGTTTTTCCATAATTTGGCTTAATTTATCCTTAACTGATGTGATTAATTTAAATCCCATTTACTAGTAATTTTTTTTCAAAAATTTAGTTAGAAATATTAGACACCAAATATTAAACTGAATGCGATGGACTGGGTCAGATTTTTGAAATTCCATTCACAGAGGTGGAAAAATTATTATTAGTGCTAATCCTACATACGAGACAAAATAACACAGTTTTAAAGTAGTGAAAAGATTAAATCATTATTACAATTTTAAATTTAGTAAAAAATTGTAATTGATTGTAATTAATTTAATTATATTATTAAATTTAATTTTAATCTCATTTGACCTTAAATATGAATTATAATATTATTTTTCATTAATATATAATATGAAAAAGAATGTTTTTTACTAAAAAACATTATTTTTCATTATTCATCAATAAAATGATTCTCAAAAAAACTAAAAAATTTAACACATTATAAATTTAATGTTATGAATTCCAAAATGACAATTTTATCAAATTAAATTTATAAATGTATCTAATATTAATCTTATTAGATCGACATTAAATGTGGTTCATTCGAGAAAATGTTATTTTTAATCAAAGATTTTCTTTCCAAAAAAATATCTTTCATTATCAATATGATTTGTTTATAAAAAAATATTTTATATTATATTTATAAAGTATTTAGTACTATTTATATAACTATGTTTTATGGAATGTTTATAATTATCTCATTTAAATTATTCTGTAAAATAATATTTTTTAAAGAATCTTTGTGTTGCATGTTCCATACACCATCTCGGTGTTGCATGCAACATACGCCAAGTTGGTATTGCAGGTACAAAATGATCTAAAACACAAGGGTTTTAAAAATTAATTACAATGCATAAACCATTATTTTCAGTAAATAGTTATAAATAACCTTTAAATATAATTTTTCCACTTCTGTGTTTTGAATTTCAAAATACGTGTAATCAACTATTGTGATCAATATGTTATTTTTAGTTTAAATAACAAACATTATTTTTCTGAGAATGGTAACATAAAATTATTAATAATACAATGCATTTTAATATGACCCTTATTGATAGTAAATCATATTATTATTATATTTTATTAATGATATAAGATAATAGCATGTTGATTAATTTTTCAAGGTGTTAAAAAAAGAGTTATAGATTTAAAATCGTCATTTTAGAATAAATTCTGAATTTATTTAAAAATATAATGAATAATGTTTAAAAACATATTTTCAAAAAATGGAATTCAATTTTAAAATCTACAGATAGAATAATTCTCAGGGTTATTTTTTGGGATTTTTTATGAAATTCATGAATTTTTTATGAACAGGGAAATACAAAAAAATATAGTAAGTTCAATTTTTCAAATAATGACACAAATTTTTACATAATGGCTTATATAACATAACTTGTTTCAAACTCACATGAACTTATTACAATTTGGGGACACATGAATCAACACTATTTATAGTTTTGAGAAAAAAAAAATAAACTAATGATTTAAATAATTTAAAACCCCTCTTATCCTCCACTATAAATACCACCCTCATTTCCCTTTTCCCCTCACACCACCCAAGACAGAGGAGATGACTATGTTCTTCCAAATCCCCTCCCAAATGGTCTTCCCCACGTCCATGACCATCTTTTCTCACAAAAAGTCCAAATCCAATGACCTTAATGAGGATATCAAGGAGAGGAGATCAAGTTGTATAAATATTCATTCGTATCCTTGTGTATTCTTTTCAATTCTATGTCATTTATTATACTATCATCACTTACCATTATCCAAGAGGGATGAAATATCCAGAATATTATATTTTATGGATGTTAACATGTTGATCGACAAACCTTCTCAAAAATAATTCTTATCCTCCTCATTTTATAAATACATCATTCGTGATGTGTTGTTTACAATAATAGTGAATAATGTGTATGGAATTTCCATTAACTCATTCAAAGATGAAAAAAAAACTTTTAACATGTTGAAATAGAATTTATATTTTATTATGTATCCTATTTTTTGTTATGTAATGATCTTCTATGCATGATATTTAATTATATAATGAAACATGTTCATGATTATCAAGGAACCACAAAAAATATTCTAAATAAATATCATTAATGATTTATATAAACATTAATCATTATAAAAAAAATTATTTATGGTATCATTAAATATTAATGAAACATATCAATACCATTTCATTCCACTCCTTGAATTTAATTTCCATATGATAAGAATATCAAATTCTAACCCGCCATGGAAAACATGTAATGAACGCTCCCAAAACAATAGAAGAAATGATATACTTATAATTAATGGGTGGAATGATGTTATGAAATGATTATATAAGGTGTTATAAACATAAATAAGTTTTTGTTAGATATTTCTAACACTATTTTAACAATTATACATAGTTTTTAAACATGTTTTACGTAATATAAACCTGAGGTAAGGTAATTCTTATCCCATTATCAATTCTTTGGGTCAACCTTCTATGTCATGAAATGTGTGCTTTTATGATAATTTATGTGACAAATTTTTTTAAATTATGGTTTATTATGTGTATTTACACTGTATAATCCTATTCCGTTCATTCTATAGATTCTCATATCAATTATATGTTATATGTAAGGGAATTTGTTTTATAAAATCCACCTTTAAACTTATTGTTTTTAAAATTCAAAAGAAATTTTTTTATGAAATTATTCATGTTTTAATAGTATGTTCTGGTTCCTGGGATATGTTTATAATTAAAAATGGGACATATACATTTCTCCAATTCAGTGGGTATGTGTTTTTTAGAGGTCAGTCCCATAGTAACTCTAAGTGTAACTGTGATGGTTACCCAACAAGGTAGTCGTGAGGGTTACATTTTAAGGTACCCACGAGGGTTACAAATTATACACTAGATTAAAGGGTTACAAGAATATTTATGTGATGACCCAAGAACCCTTTATGGTTCTATTAATTTTTTATATGTTTTTCAAAATCTCATGGAAATATAATGTTTCACAAAGTATTTTTATATGGGTGATAATTATTCCTTTTTTAAAATGTTTCTATACATTATATGTATTCTTGGGATAATGTGTTCGTCCTTTTTTTATATCCCTTAATGAGAGTTTTGTGCTATTATAATGTTTTTATATGATTTTAAAATGTTATAATGATATGTAAGGTAAGTTCGTAATCAATGTTAAATGTTATGATGATTAGTCCATGATATATGTTTTATTTGAAATTAATTATATTTTTTGAGAAATGAATACAATTTTTATGGTATCCCATCGTTATTAATGAGGATTGTTATGAATGTATTATTTCCAAATTCTATAATGAGAAAATCAAGAAAATATTATCAATGCAAAATGATGTGATTTCTTGACTAAACTCATGATTATACAATGTAATATAGCCAATTCCTTATAGATGGTATTATAGGATTGTTTTGAAAACCATAGGGGTTGGGATGATGATAATAGAATATCAAAAATGACTTTTACTCAACTTATAATTAGTAATTAAGGATAATATAATGATTACCATGTTCTATGAAAAATATATGTTGGATTTGAATTTTTGTTTCTATAAAATAAATAGGGAAGCTGATGTGAAGTGGCACAGACAGAACGATATCCTTCCAAATCGAAATCTCAGAATGGTAGAGATTGTACTGAGTAGTTTGTGATACTAATGGTTCAACTGACAATGGAAATATATAGTGGTGTAATCCAATAAAAATACTAGATGTAACATAATGGAACATTACAATATTTGAATATTTTATTAGACGACACCCTCCTACTTTCAATGGATGTTCTGACCCAATAGTGGCCAGAGGATGGATTAAAAACATAGAAATGTTATTTTCTCTTATGGGATGTTTAGTTAATCAATAGGATAGTCTTTAAATTTATCATTTTTATGGTGAATCTGATCATTGGTGGTCAGTGGGTAAGAATATCGGGGATATAAAAGATATTTTTTCAATAGAGTGGGATGAATATAAATCTTTCCATTTATTTTTTTTATAAGGTGGACCCCCTTCAGATTGAAAAGTAACCACTTAAATTAAAGAAAAAATATGAATATTTAGTGGTAGTGTATGATGTGAACATCACCTGATTGGCGAGGTAGTCTAAAATTCATATTCTGGATCTTGATAGAAACATAAACCACTTTTACTAAGTGGTTTGAGATGAGTCAATGACCTTTGTGTTTTCCTGGTGATTGAGATGGGTTACTTGATATATTAGGTATATGTATGGGCATATACCTAAGTAAAGGTTATTTGTTGAGATCAATTTTTGTGGTTTATCCTTGTTGGATTTAGTGAGACCTTGAGGGTCTCGGGGTCCCTACTGAGTATCGTTATACTCACCCCTGCACGGGCTATGCCCGTACCTCATTGTGTTGGATGCATACTACGAATAATGCTGATCGGGGCAGAGTGTATGAGGACTGGATGGTAACCGAAGGTGGATACTCAGCATGATGGAACACAAAGAAGACAGATTTACGTGGAGTTCTGAGGAGGACATATGTACCTACCCTTTATGTAGGAACCCAGAAAACGATCCCGGAGCTACATCAATCTTCCAGCTATTTGTCTTCCAGTTGTACTTTCATTCAGTTGTAGTTGTACCTTTCTGTTGGGCTTGTATTCTAGCCCCTTTGTAATTTCAGCACACTTGTTATACTACTTTACTTAGTGTTTTATTCTGCTTTTACTCTGGTTGTGTGTGTGTGCTTACATTTTCTAATGGAAATTCCTTCCCAGTTATAGGGATTTACGCCTTTGGTTCTAGTCACCATCCCCTAGCCTATAGAAGGTGGGCTTGGGGTAGTTACGACACTAGAGGTTAGAGACAGAGTTTTCTGATTACCATGTGCAGTTTGACAATATGTAGAATAAGAGTTCCAAATATCAAGTGATGTGTAATAATCAATAATGAAATATAATGGTATGAAATTTCAGTTTCTAGTATGTGCCATTTTTTTAAAATCATCCAATGGAATTCCTTACCAAAACTAGTATGGGTTTTCAATTTTTTATTTTATGTCATTTGGACAGTTATTATAATGAATATTTTCCTTAAACTAATCCCAATATCCAAAATTTAATGTGTTTTAAATGTGGGAAAATGGTTCATTATGAAAATTCCATCCCAAAGAGAGATCTGAATAATGAAATGAATATATACTATAAGATTCAAGGTGTGGTGAGATCCTTCACCACCGTGTCAGTATAAGTAGTGACATCCAATGAATTTTTATCTTGTACCACATTTATTGACTAAATTTTTTAAATTATTTTGTTTGATACATGGTCAACACATTCTTTTATTTACGAGTAATTTTTTGGTTAATTGGAAATATCAACTCAACAAATGAGACTGAAAAATATTGATAAAAAACAAAAGGGAAATATAATAGAAAAGTTATATTATAATAATAATTATTTTTGGTGTGTAAAAATACATTACAATTAATTATTGTTGTATTTTCCTTATTATAGTTTTATTTCATTTTGTGAATGGATTTTATTTCTGTATATCATGATAATATTGATTTTAGAGTTAATGAATTTGTTTCCCAAAAATAGTTTTAGTTTTTATAGAAGAACAAACCCATAAAATTGAAAATATATTGGAATTACTTTAAACATTTGAAAAATGGAAATGCATTTTTTCTTGGAAATATTTTTGAAAACAAGGAACTATTCAGAATAATTATGTGCCAGTGGTAAATGAATAACTTAATGTTTTCTCTAATGAGTTACTCAGTGCCACACCTGACCAAGAAGTAAAATTCACAATTGACATAGTTTATGATTATAATAAAATTGATATACCCCCATATTGAATAGATAAAATGGTTATTATTTAATAAAAAATAAGGTGCCATATTTTCTTAATAAAGGCTACATTCGTATAGCACTTCAACACAGGGTGACCCAATTTTTTTCAAAAGTAAATATTTTTCCATAAGACATTTCATTGATCATATATCCTCAAATAATATCTCTAAAAATGTGTCTTGTGTCTCATATCAATGACTTGTTTGATCATCTCTTGGTAGATCAGTACTTTTCCAATATTGACATTAGATCCGGATATCATCAGTTCATGGTCATGGAGGATGAAATCCCCCAAAAAGCATTTCATACTACATATGAGAATTATGAATATTTTGTTATGCCATTTGGGAAAACTAATGCAACTATTGTACTCATGAATTCTCTAAATCTAATGTTTCATGAGTTCATTGATTATTTTTTGGTTGTATTTATTTATGAAATTTTAGTATTTTCTAAGAGAAGATACTATCTTGAAAAACATTAAAGGGTTATTTTGAAAAAGATAATGGAAAAGTACATGTATGGAAAAAATAGGAATTGTGATTTCAGGTTGCAACATCTTTAATTTCACAGGCACATATTAATTAAGGATGTAAAACAAGTTTATCCTTCCAAATAAAAGTGGTTGATGAATAACCAGGACATACAAATGATACAAAGATTCTTAGTTTTCCTAGATTAGTATGTTATTACCGACAGTTTGTTAAAAACACTGCACATTTATATATCCCTCTAACCAAGATAACACGAAAAGGGGTTAAATTATATTTGGATAGAAGAATGTGATGTTTTTGAGAACTGAAGGAGATAGTGAATAATGCTCTAGTTTTGGCCTCGAATTACCAAAATGGTGATTTTTTCATCTACAATGATTCATTTATAAAGGTTCATGGTTGTTTTTTGATGAAGAATGATCAGATAATTTCTATTTCTTCCGGGAAACTAAAACCTCATGAGTTAAATTATCCAACCCTTATGAAATGTTATACCCTACTTCTCTACTAGGTTACGCTACAAAAGAGGAAAACTACTCAAAAAAACTAGTACCATGATATCCAGGGACATCCTACTAAGGGAAGCATGGGACATATAGAACATTCCTTGAGTATATAATATGTATATGTCATAGTACTGTATGAACACTTGATGGTAGACCTTTCTCAAATTCAATTTTCTCTCTGTGAAGATTTAAATAAGACTATTATGACTTGAGTAAACCATAATGTACTCCCCAAAATTCTAGTTCCTCCATATCCATTGCTATAATAATACTACCATTCTTCTAATTTATTAAGTCACGTTGTTCTTCTTTGGGGGTCTCAATTTCCAAGAACTATATGTGATAATATCAAGCCTTTGCATCTACATATTTCCATGTGTAGCTCTGGAGGAATTGTAATACACTATAAACTCCATGTCTTCCTCTCACAGTATCAACACTAATGCACCCTTAATCCTCAATAAAAAATATATTATATCCCCTTATAACTTTACAGTATATGTAAAAGGTATCCCTTTCCATGTAAATGTGGTCTAATGGGTATTGATTCTCATGAAATATTGCAAAAACCACATATAATACCCCACCACTATATTAAAACATTTCACCATTGATGCGCTCTTTTATGGATACCACGTAAGATGTGAATTGTCCTTCACTGTTTACATAGCTAAACCATCCATGTTAATTAAATTCCTTAGAATGAGAGCCTCATGAATCTCTAACCCACACATTGTTTGCTTACCATAAAGATGGTGTTGTCAAAACGGCTTTGAACCAGCCTCAAATGCTCTGCATGAACCTCCTAATATGTAGAGTATATGATTATTTAATTTATTATTTCATCAAATCCAAAAACATAGAAATGGAATTCATCCAATAAAGTGGAATGTAGTGGAATTAATAGTCTCCGTAGGGACATCAGAATTCCAGAACTGGAATATCATCCTCATGAACCATCAACTAAATGGAGCCAGATTGATGTTGGTTTTTCTAAACCCTATTTAACATCACAAATTGTAAAATATGACCTCACTACTCATCCAATGGTACATCTTCATTATCATCACCTATATTAGGGTACCATAATCTACAAACACATTTAAACTCTTGCCTGAATTTTTCATGATGATAATTAATGATTCCCAAGGGGACACACGAGGATTGATGGTTTCCTCATCTCGATGGTCCCAGAATGGTAACTATAGATCCCATAGATTACTATGGGATATTCGATATGATTATGAAGATATCTGAGTAGTCCCATTTTAAAACAAGATAGAAAAAGGAATCTACCCACTATGGGGTAGTCCCAAAACATCCTATAGGAAGGCATAAAAAATAACCCCCATAATTGAGAGAATCTGTATTTATGAATAACCTTTTGGACCAAATGTTGTACTAACCATCTAACATGTTTTTGAGTAATTTTTTTACATGAAATACTCACTTCCCCAACCAAGATAACTATATCTTCTAAAATGTTTAATCTCATCCCACTCATGTGAAGTTATCTATGTAATTAGCAATGATAGTTAATCTGGATTCATAACAATGTAAATGAATCCATTCAGAAGATTACATAATATGGTTCCATAGTGATGACCAATAGCACATATTGACCCTCTCTCCTATGTAGTTAGATCATAATACAATCTAATACAATATATAGAATAAGTATTCCCTATAAGAACCTCATGATAAAGGTAATTGTATAGTGCATCAACTAGAAGATCCAGCTCCCAGAATATTTCTATTGAGATGAAGAAATTACTAGAATCTATTGCCAATTTTAGTGGATAAAGATTAAAACAAATAAATATCTATCGTCTAATCATCTCATATATGATGTGGCCATAATTTTCTAGAGTATATAGATGTCTGAGGACCAACCCATCTTCCCATAATGATTTTTCTTGGACACTTGGGGGTGGTGATGATTATATCTCCATGCATCATCCACCACACAATGCTCTATATAATCCACTTCTAACACCACCTCCATAGGGGCTACCATGCCCTATCCTAGGAGATATCTTATCCCAACATTGCCTCTTCTGTGGTGGTCCATCACCTATCTTCTTGCGCTCATATACACTTTTAGTAGGGAATCCAACATTATGTCACCATGTCTATCTCATGAATCACATCATTCCACAATGGGATTCCATAGTCCACTACTATTTCCATGTTGCACATGACCTTGTGCTTAGGTCTAATCATGGCGAGGTCTTATGTTCTAATTACCTATGGATAAGATCTTCCTAGCATATGTAGATGAATCAACCCGCAAACATCCCCAACCACTTCTAGATTCCAAGAAACCCTATGATATGAAGATATATAACAAAATTTTCCCTCTAATACCCCATTATAGGTGGTTATTATCATGTGTTCCACACTGAAATGGATCTAAAAATATAATATGTGTTTAATCATCCTTGATTAGAAACAGTCACCCCATATCATGTAGAGGAAGTACCATTTAATGTCTATAAACCTTTTATATTCTCTTCCAATTCCATACCTCCATACTAATTCTCTAGAAACTCTGGGATATGAACTAACTTCATGATAAAGGGGTAATACTGGTCACTGAAAAACTAGTCTAAATCGGTCCATGATTGCATCGACTATTCATTAATCTGGGTATCAAATCAACAACAATGCCCTTATGCTAAATGGAAAAATCAATCTTACAAAACAAGAACTAATCCATATGTTTTTGGATTATCATGAATACATATTCCACAAAATATTTCCAATCCTAGGATAGTTTGGATCATGCTCATCATGGATCCTCAATGACCTCTAGCACTTGATCCCACATTGTGTGTTAAGCATACGCACATCTTTATCCTTCTCCACTAGGATGATCTTCTTCTAAATGGGTGGAGGTTCTGATGCATATACAAATGGAGGATGAATCACATGCAATTGACCCTAAAATATGGTGTCATTCCTCATCAGAATATTACTATAATCTAGAAATGGTATTCTTACTAGCAGTCCTCATGGAGGCATCCTGGAAACTATTAAGTGATACAATGGTCAGATTTGAATATAAATATATAAATAATATGGTGTTTACTCAATAAAGATTTTTAAAGACACAATAACATAATATGGATATACCATTGACAAGTATAACCAATATAAGTGTATTTCATGTCAGCATGCATCTATTAAATGTCTTGGTGAATGGATTGGTAGGTCACCGGTACCATCATTGGATTCCCTCTATTTATGGTCACACTCGAAACACATTGAAAATATTTCCCTAAACTGAAATTAATCAATGTTAGTGAAATAATCAAGAAATAATTCAGTGGATTTAACCAAAAATTAATATGAATCATTAATGAACCAAACATAATAGTGGATTTACTTGTGACTACCCCATGTTTTCCTCCATAGTCCAAGGGCTAGCGACCAACACTGAATGTACAACAAGAATGGCGAGAGCATATCTTAGAAACCTGTATGTTCACAATAATAAATTGCAATGAATATGTTCATAAAAATAATAAGTCCAAAGTGAAATAGATTGAATATAAAAAATCTTATATAACATCAAGAGTGTTCAATAATATGAAAGTGAAAAATGGAAATTAATGGGGTAAAAAACATGCCAGACTAAATATATATCCAAACAAAAAAATCTAGTATGTAAAATGCAATGAGATCTAGACTTCGTATCTCTAAAATAACATCAACATATAAGTTCCAAATAAACATGTATCCCTAATCTCTATTGATGTCAATGTTGTTATATCCATCATCTGCAAAGGACCTGAAATGATTTGGAAAATACCGAGAAGGTGTTAGTATGTATAGTACATCAAGGACTCCCCCAAATTTGAAGGGGTACATATAAGAGATACAACATTAAAATAAATATAAAAGATAGTGAATAAGATGACACTCATGAAAATGTATGATAAATATTATCCTTTTTCAAGAACATGTGTCCCAACATAGTGGGTAAATGAACTAAACATATAGTATTTTCCACACATTGGTAGACTATAACCTCATCCCTCCATGAGAAGCTAATCGTAGAAAGAATGTATAATACCAAACCTGTAATTGTATCCCATGGAATGACAGTAAAAAAACAAAGTCATGGATATGGATATATATATATATATATTCTCAAAAAAAGAATCCTAAATGAGAGATTACAGGGATCTACATGTCTCGCAACTCAACATTGGAAGATATTTTAAATAATTATCAAAAGTAAACTAGTGATTCCAAGAATCTCATATATCCTTGTTTGTGTAAACATGTGAAGGACACTACCATTCCATTATGCCACAAATTCGAAGGAAAATTTATAGAATTAGAGGAATCACACCATAGATTATTATGGGGATCCACTCTATATCAATACTTAGCGGATAAACATCTGATGTGTCTGTGGGGTTATAATCAATAATAATCTATATAGTACCATCTCCCGGATGTTTAATGGGGTTCCATGTCTTCAAGAAGAGGACCTTCTCATTGGTTTGACATGGGGTTCCACCCTAGTGTCATTAAGAAGTATTCCCTATCTAATTCAACACGGTTAGAAGAGGAACTATTCCTATAATGATTTGGGTATAACAATAGGCTCATTATAAAATAAATCATAGTGTCATATTGTGATACACTTTGGTCACTGATATATCATTCCCTATCTATATGGTGTTCCACTATGAAAGAGGAAGCACACCCACGTTGATTGGGGTTGTTCTAATCTATTTTTAGAGGACCCCTCCGTATTCAATAGTGGCTAAAACATGATATATTGAAATAGGACGTTCAACATATTTTTAATGAGGTACCACTATAATTCCACAAGAAATCCTCTTTATGATAATTATTGTCTTCGAGCATCATCCCAAAAAATTTCAGGCACAGAAAATGATACAAATTATCCAAAAATCCACATTGGAGGACACCATCACGTTTTATGTGGAAAACAATCAATGTAGGATCATATTTATTTAATTATTTGACCTGAGGGAACTGAATTGGGATTTTAGATGAGGGGATTAATTTATTATTCTAGAAATAGAATTGTGGTGGATGAATCTTTAATAAGAAAAAAATATAGATACATTAAACTATATCCATGGGAAGTGTAGAATAATATGTAATTGTAAAAAACCTATAATGATATGTATGGTGGCTATGTTGAGGAATTATACTAAACTAAATGATGAATGTTTATTACATGATAAAATAATTGATAGAGTTCCAACTATGTGATATATATATATATATATATATGAATGTATTATATAGTTGATTGGTAATTTTCAAGAGAGTTGAAGTAATGTGAGAACCATCACGTATTATTTTCATGAGTATTATATGTCTCTAAATTATTGGGGTTTAAATACTTAATAATCACCATAGAATATTATTATACGTCCATCCATTTATAGAAAATATATATTATGCTCTGAGAATGGTGTTTTTTGGATATATATGAATATATTATTACATAAATTATTATTAATATAAATTAACTCTAAGTCGGTAAATAATGATCATCATTAATATATTGTATATTATATTACTGAGTATATCTATGAAGAAATTATAGACTATATTTAAAATATTTTTTACATCACCTGTAGAAACTCCTATAGATTGTGATTTTTAATGGGGATTATTTTTCCATATAATGACAATGACATATTTATTTTTAATAATGTTGTTGAAAAAGGAGAAATATTTCAACCCATTAATTCAGGTAGAGGTAATGATATTTTATAGTGTCCCTTGAGAGATTCTATCTATGAGGGATTTGCGATTCACTTATCATATGTGCAAATTATTTTAATTTTTTTAGGGAACAATTTGTATCTTAATATGATATTTAATATATATATATCCATTAAAATAGATTGAATCATCCACACATTTTATGTTATACAAATAGGATATTTTTTGGACTTTTTTGAATAATTGGATGATAATTTCACACTAATAGTGTTTTTTATAAATATTTATACCAATTAAGAATCAATATATAACCAATGGTGGTATTTCATGTTTTTCCACATTGTTCAACATTCTAGATGGTATATAATTTTATGTTATATATTATATAACCAAATATATAATCAAATATAATTTAGAATAAGGGGATTATCAAAGTGTGTATCGCGCATCAATATAGTTAGTGGATGAATTTTACAAATAAAATGCATTTTATTTTATAGGTCATGATTTAATTTTTTATCTATTTAACTTCTATGAGAAAAAAAAATAAATCATAAATGTTGTTGAAGTTAATTTTTCAAAGTCTCATTATAATATCATATATGTGTTATTGAGTGTGTAATCATTCTAAAAAATTTATTCTCTATCATTATTTTAATTGAGTTATTGATCTCTAACACATGTAATAAGTAATAATATTGATTTATGATGATTTTAAATTAATTTACTTAGGTTATCATAATCTGGAGAGGATGTGTTTATTAATGAATAAATAAATAAATTTTAATCAAAAAATGGAATATAATTCATTCATGTGTAAGAAAATTGATTAACATCTTTGAACATCATGGTATGTTTGTTCTATAATTGGAACATATCATGTGTTATTTCATCTCATTGAAGATTATTTTATATATAAATGGGTCTCATAGTAAGTGTTTTGTAGGGTGGAGGCTTAATAGACTAATCATTTGTCCAAAAAAATCCATTGGAAAAATTTTAGTTCACAATATCAAGTTAGTGTTTCCTGTAGTGGAATCTCTATAAATACAAATCCCACCGACCTAAAAATGTTTGAGTGAGAATGCTATAATTATTATAAGGATCATTGGCCGGATGTTGCAACCAATAATATGGAATTTTTAAGTGTTATTGTACATTTTCAACTAATATTATTGTTAAAACAACCCTTTACCAAATAATACACTAATCTGACTATAACCCATAGAGAGATCTCCCATTCAACTTAAGGATTCCTCTACATCTCCTCTTGACAACATTGAAAACATATTAATCAGAGGAATAAATTTAGGGCAGGTATATCAAACTAACAATATCTCCCATTATATATTTATAATTGATTATAGTTCTATTCTATATCGGTTGGATATAGGTATCTCCTCCAATATAAAATATGCATCTCTTTTATGATTGTTATAAATGTGTTAGATCATAAGATTTGGTGGGATCTCTATGATGGATCCAAGATCTACTATTGATTGTGAATCTATATTTAGTACGTTGAGATATATTTGTGCAATATAAATAATTCCTTCCTAGAATTATTATTATATAAAATATATTATGATGAATTTAGTGTATTTCTTCTAAATGATGGGTCTTATATGTGGTTAATGTTTTTATTCCTGGAAATTTTTGATATTTGGATCTAATTTGTTTTGGGTGGAAATAATTATTGTATTGTGATTTAGAATGTATATTCCTTATATAGAGGAAAATTAATATTAGATATATTGGGTTTTTTCTAAGAGGCCAATGGGACCATTTCATAGTATGGATTTTGGGATTAGTACTATGTTGTGTATTATTTGTATAATATTACCTAGACCATTGAATGATTAATGTCAAAACATTTCCACTACAATTTAATTTATTATTATTTTTATATTTTACAACATATGGAATACTTATGTGGATATATTTTTCTTTTTAGTTCATTTTTCAAAATTATGATTTTTATATAGCATGTAGAATCTCGATATTAATGTACATGATAATTGGTGACCCTGAAAGACATAGTAGACCCCATTAGTTGGATAATAAAGAAAATTAATCAATTTTTTTGGAATTTCGTATGATAGTTAGTGGATTAATATTGTATTCTTATATCCGATGAGGAATTTCAAATTCCATTGGAAGTGGTTCAATATGTGATTGTGTGGCTTACTAATTGGGAATGTCATTTGTATGAGATATATACCTTATTTTGTGATTGTATTGAATTTTTACCATCGACAGTGAGTAGGTTACACTAAGTCACGAATATGAAATAACCCTAGAGGTGGTAAAAGTGGTGATCCATAAATTGGGAATACATTCAATAATTATAGACATAGTTAAGTTGCATGTTCAAATTGATGTGATGACTAAATAAAATATTCCTCCATCATGGAATTGAGGAGTTTACAATCATGGTACATGAAGGATTTGTTAAATCTTGGTCCTTTTTTACTTTATTGTTTTCTTTATTATGTGTTCATTTACCTTTACATTATTAATTTTATGTTATATACATTTTTATTGAAGTTTTCGATGAACTGGTGGTGTCTTACTAGGTTTCTACTCACACTATGAATTTGCTATTTCATTCTAATATAGACATCATGATTAAGGACCCAGAGTTGGGAATGAGTCATATGGTTGGTCACTAAGGATCTCGGAGTAGGGATATGGAACCAGTAATTGGAGAATCATCATATGGTTTCCACATCTTATTTATTTTTTATAATTTCAATTTTTATTTCAGATACATTTTAACCGGACATATTGGGGTTCCATTTAGTTTATTATTGTATTGTTTGACATGAAATTTATTATAGTATCTTGATTATTCAATATTATAAATTTATAATTCATTGAATAGGGATAGTGTTTGTATATATTTTGTTTTCTATATTATTAGAAAGGTTATAGTCTCCCCACATCATCACAATTCTCTTGATTCTAGTCAAAAGACTCTTTTGTATAGGGAGGAATACATGTGGTAATATGACAATTCATTTTAGACATTATAATTGAGGTATTTTGTTATAAAATGGTATTGTAAACTATTTTCCATTCATTTCCCTCATTCTATTTTATTTCATGGTGTAAATGAGATAGGTTTTGTTTATCTCTGGTATGGTAGTTTCAATTTTCCTAGACATGAATTCTATAATGAACCACCAAGATACTGTGATATAATTAATGAACTAGTTTATGAGATTTGGGTGTGTTTATGCATCATGAATAAATAAATATGATGAAATGAGATATATATACCTCTTGAATGGTACAAAATATTTCATTATTCAATTTCAATGAGTTGAAGGATGGTCCCAGATATATCAGTACTCCCTAAAATTGAGTTATATCTATGATAGAATTATTTCATTTAATATTTTTTAGTCGATATTGTATATATATAGTATTGTGGATGATTTGAATGTATGTAGTTCTATGAGTAATCCATAGGTATATCACCGTGTGGTGTACCTTATGTATCGACATATCCTTGGAAAGACCATCCAATATAAATACATTATATATTCACTGTAGCTATATAAGTTGTTCTAATAAGAATTTTGTTACTAGTGTAGTAATTATTCCTTTGGAATTTTATAAGATTATGACCTCATATATTACATAATGTCATGAAATGGTGTATGTTCTATATCCACCAATATTTATGCATCTATATAAAAATGTGAATGCTCCCACATCAACTATAGTGGTTTAGCCAGTAATATGTCCCCGTCATGGAGACATGAATATTTTATATTTCCATAATGGGGTTGAAGAGGAAGATGGTTAAAAATGATTGATATGTTAATCTAAACCATTTTCTTCTATTATAGGGAATTAATGGTCGTAATATTTTTTAATGGATTAAAATTATCTTGCGAATAATGGATTTGATAGATACTCATTTTGAAATAACAGTGAAGATAGATATCATTATGATTTAGGGACCCATTAATAGGTGGAAATGGGCTAAAGGGAAGGGCTAAATGTTTGAGGTTATTACTAAAGAGGACTTTAAAATGTTTTTCATATTGGTTTTTCTATTTATAACACTATATCATTATCAGGAATAAAATATTATAAAACTATATAGAGGAATGATGTCTATTTTTTCTTATTAATATCATATCAACGTTTTTATATGGTTTTATCATCTATTTTAAAAGAATGTGTGCCATAATACTAGGTATAGAGAATTTGGACTTAGTCAAGATAATATATGTTGATATGGGAGGTTTTACATTCAACATAAGTTTGTGTGCTTTCAGATTCACTATATTTTTAGAAGATGAAGGTGGTGGAAAGGATTGAAAATATTCATTCCTATTATAGTTCATTTTTTAATATAACTATAAACTCAAAAGTGAGTTCTTATTCCAGTTATAGGAGGATGAATGGTGACGGGGTATAGCTAGGAACCATAAGGGTGGAGTAGATTATAATCTCTTATAGTCTATATATAGGAAGAGTCTCTACCAGGTGTTATAATTTGTGATGAACAAGAAATTTTATAATATCATTTGTGAGGACACCAATGCAGAATCATCCATGTGGAATAAATATTTATTTCTGGATATTTTTTTATGAGTTGAAAATTATAGATTCGTGGAGCTCTTTTAGTGTGTTCTTAAGGTTTCTCAGCATCAAAACATGGCACCATAATCTCTAGTGAATGTGAAAATTCATTAAAAATATAGTAAATTTCGAGCACATGAATATGATATGATATATGAAATGTAGGAGGATATATCCATAAGTATAGGTGGGATTTTAATAAAAGAGTTATATATTTTTTATTTCCACCTTGTTTTCTAATAAATTTTCATACAATATTTTTCCATTAATTATAATTTTCATAACCCACTACTAGACCAGATTTATAAGTTATTTTATATTCTATATTTTTATTTAAAATTTATTATTAATATATCTCTGTTTTTATAAAAAAAATAGGATTTTTATATTTCTATCTATCATTTTATGTAAAAACACTAAACTAGTTATTCACTGTTTACGATTTTCTAAATCATTACTAAAACACCGGTGTAAAGGAACTAAAACTCTATAAGTGTTAATCAAAAATATATTAAATAACACTTAATTTTTTAATGTTTGTGTTTAAAAAAAAAATTAGATCTACTCTTTTTAAAAACATAGTTCAAAATGGTTATGATTACTAAGACATGATGTTGATATAATATTACTGAATTTCAATATATAAAGTCAATTATTTTCAATGATGTGTACGAAAACTATCTAAAGAAGAATAAGGTTTTGAACTATTTAATTACTATATTTATCATTATTATATATGTGCTTAAATTATTATAAGGACATCAATGGTAATGGTATGGGGCATGGTATCTGTAAATCAATTCATCAGCCTACAAATTTATTATTAAACGACATTTTCAATGTCATAGTATTTTTTATGATGTCATATACACATTTATGTAAATTAATTGATTTTGTTTTAATTATCTTCAAAATAAGGGAGTCATTTTGTGTGGGAACTCCTAATTATGAATTTTACAGTGATGAATATAAAATATTTGAAAAAAAAGCTTTTTAGGATTTTTTATAATTATCATCAAATTATATTAAACTGATGATCTTTTGAAATATATTATCTTTTTAATTAACCATTTTTCATAATATCAATTTTATTACCTATTATAACTTATATTAATGCTATTTGATATCATTAGGAATCAAATTTCTTTTCTTTTTGTTATTTTTTTGGTGATTATTATGATGTGAAATGCATATGATTTTATGATGTCTTTTGGGGTCCTATATGGACCTCCAATTCATTGGTATATGATAATTTATCATAATACATTCCATCACGGACATAATCATGTCATTCACAAGGGCGTTGGAATGTTGGGTTTTGTCATATTTTCATTTATGGACATAATGAGTTTTTCCACATTGAAATTGGATTAATGGGTTTTCTCACTCAAATTTTTCTTTGATTAAGAATGTTCCACATTTAAATTTTTATTATTTTATGACACATTTTCATGTTGTTTATAAGTGTACTAAATTAATCAATATGTATTTAATTTCCATGTAATTTTATATTTTCATGGTTATTTCTTTTCATGTAACACTAACATTATATCATCATCACATGTTTTATGGTTTAAATTTATGTTTCCTCAATGATATTTTTATGGTATTGATTTTCTCAATCAAGGGTTTTTTTATCATATATGGTATTATAATGCCTTATTTAGATGATTACATTTTCTTTAGATTCATCTATTTCATATGATATAATATGTTATGATATTTATTTTCCATAACAGTCTTTTTAGGCTCAATTATTTCATATGAATCCATTACTTGGGTTAAAAAAGATGAATTGAAGAGGTGATATGTCTAGGAAAGGGTATAAAGATGTGAAATTATGAAAAAATTAATAATTTTTATAAAATTAAATTTTTTGTAACTAATATCCAAGAATAAGAAAAAACCATTAAATTATGAGAATACTATGTGATTTATCATTTAATTTGTCACGATCCCCAACCCAAAAAGTTTACCCCTCCTAGGTCAGCAATGTGAGAATGGAGATAATGACCATCGAGTCCCGCCTTTAGAAGGCCCCGAGTAGGCGACTAGCATCGAGAGTATAATAAACACTCAAATAGGAGGAATTACCCTCTAAGAGAACAAATGAGAAGGAGAGAGATAATATAGACACCAATATACTCCAACTCAGAACTGGAATATAAAAGAAACCAAAGTGAATATATAAAATTTCATTCAAAATTCTTACAAATGGAAAGGAAAAACTGCACGTACCCAACATAAAGTAAAAACAACAGCAACCACAAGCCCTAACAGCTCCTGTAACCCCAAGATAGTAGAAACCGGATTGATCTCTAACCTTCTCCCAGTGACCTAAAAAAACAGTTTATATATAAATAGGGTGAGAATAACAGTATACTCAGTAGGATCCTCCCTGAATCCTCTCATGCAAAAGTTAAGAAATATTGCTAAATCATAGTGAACAACAAGTGAAACTAACTTGTCACCTAAAAAGGTATACTATGTTCCCAACCTCACCGTGGCTACTCTCACCAAGTAATTCATACAAGAAAATATCATAAAATAAAGAATATCAATGGTACCCTACTACTACTTCCCCACTGATTTTCCGCTTTGACCCAACGTCGCAACTCCAGAGCATCTATCTCCAAAAAATGCTTTTTCGTAGACACCTAGGCGAAGCACCACAATATTGACCTCATGCAGAAAAACCACCACGTCCACACACCAAATAAACCAAGTAGTTTCTGGGAGCCACCAAAGTTGACATAACATGTATCTTACGTTGGATAATATACCTCAAGCCATAACATCCCATACACCGAGAAAGGATCCTCAAGCCATCACAGCCTATACACGTGACACCTATAGTAGTACCTAGAAAACTATATCCAGAATATATGGGTGTTTGAATAACCAGAAGCCATCACAACCCTTTATACACATATATTGGGAAGAATAAACAATTTTTCTTCCAGCACCAGTAACTACCATGAGAAGAGAGTGGGGCCATAGAGGGTAGTCAGCCATCCATCATCCAACTGGAATGTTGGGGAAAACACCCCCGAGGGGTCAGAATCCCTGTGGTGTTAGTTTCCCTTACTAAAAGGGTGGAGGTGCGTATAGAAACAAAAAAATTACAAGATATATAATATCTCACCACCACACTCTTGGAATTACCGAGTCTTAGACACAAATGCAGCTAACGTCTCTCAGAATCCGGACTGCTACTTTTAAGACTAGGAATCCTATAAGCACACTACCATTTAAAGAGATATATTAGATTACTTCATTCCCTTTTTATCCGATCCAATATACATTTATTAATTATTTAATCATTAATTAACCATGAATAATTCCACATTAAAATTTTATTATAATCATATCCAAATCCATTGCCCCTTTAAAAACACAACCTCAACATTAAGTTCCAGTAAACCCCAACCCCTTGGGATAACACCATTTATTCAAAAAATCATTATGAAATTACTTTCCCATATTCCCAGGCAATCTATAAAAACATTCTAGGCCACTAAACATAAGGGGGACCAACAAGGTGATTAGATGTACTATCCATCGAGTCTTTTCCACCAATAGCAAGAGCATACACCCATCCCCCATTGAGAAGATAAACACAGAAATCATGTGGAATACCCCATTCATCTTCGCCTCTTTCAGAAGAAGGGTAAGCAAGACCAGCTGCGTTGAGCAGTGGGGAAAGGTAAAGTAGATAAAAAAATAAGAAACAACAAGCATCCAACAATCACATCCATCCCATTCCATCATCCCTGGTGTCCTCCCCGACACCCACATACGTAACTGATGCATCTCTCTACTCTAGGTGTTATCTCCTGCCACAACCAAAAAGGACTCTATGCCTCCACATATTACCACAACCATGTAGGATCACATTAAAACACAAGAAGCAGTAAAACAAACGTCTTCAAAATTAGGCTCAGGGCCCTTAAATGATCAAGAGGGTAACTCAAAACCCAGTATGAAATTATATTTTAACAACCAAGACTTCTTTAATACATCTTGGAATAACCGATTTTTTATTCGTTAGGTCTAAATTTGGGAATCCTAATAGTAAGATAACACAAATATATAATAATGCTTACTACACCAATTTGGTTAACTTAAAATTACACCAAGAACCAGATTCTTTTACATGGATCTTTATCTTTATCCAAACAATTATCAATTAATCGCAATTTACGTACATTACCGATTTCTATCAAGAACTAACAACAATGGAATGAAAGCATTGATATCACACTATTAGGAAAACAGGAGGCAATAACATACAATCGATATAAATTTAATCATCCAGTGGTATTAGACATGATAAAAATAATGTTGCACGTAAAATAAAATAGATGAAATGAATCCCCTATACCAAACAGTTCTTGGCGTTCTTTATCCACACAACGGGTCGCGATCCTCCTCTCGCGACAACTACACCCACCCGAGGATGCCACGGTACAAAAGTACCAACCAAACCCCAAGAAAACCCCATTAGAATCCTGGAAATTATATTCTATAACATGAAAATTATAAATAGGGGAAGTTGATCCCCAAAGGAACAACGATAAAACATACATTATTTTGACGATTGACCGATACAGCTCTGTTGCATCAAAATAGTGCGGAAACAATCCGAGGAGTGAATTTTGATTGTGAAACTCCAATGGGAATGATTGAGAGGTTCTAGAGTCTCATAGACGATAAAAAAGAGGAAGAATAAGGGAGGAAGATTTCTTTTCTCTTTTGAAGATTTTATGGGGCGACGGTTTAAGATACGCTTAATTCCCCATTAAAAGTAGATCACATTAACCCATGTAGATTGACCATGTAAAAACATATCATCCTTATGAATAATTAATATAGGAATTATGGTCTTTGAATCAGCCATAAGAGTCCATAAATATGGCTTTAAATGTATTTTACGTCAAAGGAAACATCAAAGGGGTGAAATTGTAGAAAGTTGGAAACACTGTACACCTATCGTTATTGTACACCTACTGTTATTGTAAACCTACCATTAGAGGTTACCGATAGACCTAACCTTTTTGGAAACACTGTAGACCTACCGTTAGATGGTCACTGTTAGAACCTCACCAATAGAACATTGTTAACCTACCGTTATAGGTTACCGATAGAGGTTACCGATAGGGGTTACCGATAGGGGTTGCCGATAGAACTGTTCACTGTTGGAACTATACACAGAATTGGAAATTTGGAAAAGGAAATAGAGGTTATCGCTAGAGGATAGTGATATAACTGTTCACTGAGGGAACTGTTCACAAAATTGGAAATTTGGAAAAACAATTACTGGGGATAAGTCAATATGACCACCCAAAACACCTCAAACACCATATCTTCACAATGTAATGGACCGGAGAGGTCTGGTCCATTACATTAGATACCTCTCAAAAAATTCTCGTCATCGAGAATTCAAAACCAGCTGAAGGATACAAAAAAAGAAATGGGGTCCGAAAAAACACCCATCGAGATACCTCTCAAAAGAGAGCAAGCCACAAAAGCAACAAAATAAATTCATAAATAATACATGAATGTTCTAACCAAAAAGGGAACAATGTTGAATGAAAAGAGTTAAACATCAAACAACTCTGGGTACTGAGCACGTATTTGTGACTCATGTTCCATGTTCTCTCCTCCATTCCACCACTACGTCATGACACCCTCCCCACAAAGTGTACCCTTCCTAGGTCGGCATTGTGAGAAGGGAGATAATGACCCCAAGTGCCACCTCCAAAAGGCCCCGGGTTGGCGACTAGCACCTAGGGTATAATAAACACTCAAATGGGAGGCATTACCCTCTAAGAGAACACATTCGGAAGAAAGAGATAAGATAGACGCCAATCAACTCCAACTCAGAACTGGAATATAAATGAAACCCAAGTGAATATATTTAATTTCATGAAAACATACAAGAACTGGAAGGAAAAAACTAAAAGTTCCCAACAAAATGTAAAAATAGCAGCAACCACAAGCCTGAACAGCTCCTTCAACCCCAAGCATGTAAAAAATGGCTTGATCTCTAACCTTCTCTATGTGACCTGAAAATAGTTTATATATAAATAGAGTGAGTATAATAGTATACTTAGTAGGATCCTCCCTGATGCCTCTCGTACAAATGTTATGAAGGAATGTTAAAGAACGGTGAACAACAAGTGAATCTAACACGTCACATAAACTGGTATACAAAGTTCCCAACATCACCATGGCTACTCTAACCAAGTAACACATACAATAATATATCATATAATAATGAATATCAAGGGTACCCCACTTTTACTTCCCCGCTGGTTTGCCGCTTTTCCCCAACGTCACACGTCCTATGCATCTCTCTCCAAAAAGTGGTTCCCGCAGACACCTAGGCGACACACTATTATATGCACCTCGTGCAAAAAAAACCACCATGTCCACACACCAAAGTTACTTGGTAGTTTCTTGGAGACACCACATCTCGCATAAGGTGTATCATACGTTTGGAATTATACCTCAATCCATTACAACCCCTAGACAGAGTAACGATCCTCAAGCCATCAGAGCCTATACACGTTACACCTATTGTAGTACATAGAAAAATATATCCATAATATATGTGTGTGAATAACCACAAGCCATCACTGCCCTCCACACACATATATGGGAAAAAAACTAATGTTCCTACCAGCACCAGTAACAATGAATAGAAGATAGAAGGTCAATAGAGGATAGTCATCCAACCATCCTCATACCGGAATGTTGGGGAAACCCCCCCCCCTAGTGCTCAGAATCTACGAGGTGTTATTTTCCCTTACTGAAAAGGTGGAGTAGCGTATAGAAACACAAAAAGTAAATGATATATTATATCTCACAACCACACTATGGGAATTACCTATTCTAAGACAAAATTCATCTAACGTCTCTCAGATTCCGGGCTGTTACTTCTAAGACTAGGTATCCTATAAGAACAAAACCATTTAATGTTCATTATTAGATTACTTCATTCCGTTTTGATTAGTTCCACTGTAGGATAATTAATTATTTAATCATTTATTAACCATGAAATATTCCACATTAAAATTTTATTAAAATCACACCCAAATCAATTTTCCCTTTAAAAACACAACATCAACATTAAGTTCCAGCAAACCCCAACACCATGGGATAACACCATTTATTCAAAAATTCATTACGAAATTACTTTCCCATATTCCAAGGAAATCATGAAAAACATTATAAGATACTAAACACAAGGTTTCTAAACACTGTGAGTAGATACACTACCCATCGAGTCGTTGCCACCTATAGCAAGAGTGTAGACCCATCCCCCCTTGAGAAGTTAAACACGGAAATCACGTGGCATACCATGCGTGTCTTCTTCTCTTTCAGAAGATGGGTAAGTAAGTCCAACTGCATTGACTAGTGGTGAAAAGTAAAGCAGATAAACAAAAAATAAGAAACAGAAAGCATCCAACAATCACATCCATCCTATTCCATCATCCCCGGTGTCCTCATCGACACCCACATGCATAATCGATGATTCTCATCACTATAGGCATCATCTTCTTCCACAACCAAAATGTCATCCATGCCTCTACATATTACCACAACCATCCAGGCTCACATCGAAACACTAGAAGCAGTTAAACAAACTTCTTCACAATTGGGCTCTTAGCCCTTAAACAAACAAGAGGGTAACTCAGAACACTGCAAGAAATTATCTTTTAACAACCAACATTTCTTTAATCCAACATGGATTAACCAACTTATTATTCATTGTTTCTAAATTCAGGAAAACTAACAGTAATCTATCAGAAATAAATTAAAATTCTTACAACATTAATTTGGTTAACATAAAATTAAAACAAGAACTAGATTCATTTACATGCCTCTTTTTCATTATCCAAACAATAATTAATTAATCCCAATTTACATTCATTACCTATTTACATCCAGAAAGAACATAAATGGAATAAAATCATAGATATCATACTATCTAGAAAAATAGGAGGCAATAACATACGATCGATATAAATTTATTCATCCAGTTAAAATATTTATTATGTCAATTCCATTATTATCCAGTGGTATTAAACATGCTAACAATACAGTTTCATGTAAAAGAAAAGAGAAGCAACAAATCTCCTACCTCATATAGTTCCTGGCATTCTTTATCGACACAATATGTCGTGATCCTCCTATCGCAACAACTATACCCACCCGAGGATGACGCGGTACGATCGTACCAACCAGACCCCAAGAAAACCCCATTAGAAGCATGGAGATTACAAGAAATAACATGGAAAGGAGAAACAACAGAAGATGATCCCAAAAGGAATGATGATAAAACAAAACATATATAGAATATTGACAGATAAAGCATGGTTCCATCAAAATAGAGAGGAACCAATCCGAGGAGTAATACATGATTGTGAAACTCATACGAGAAGTATTTAAAGGTTGTAGAGTCTCATAGACGAGAACAAAGAGGAAGAATAATGGAGGATGATATCATGTCCCTTTTGAAGATTTAATGGGGTGACAGTTTAAGATACGCTTAATTCCCCATTTAAAGAGGATCACAATAACCTACACGGATTGTCCAAGTAAAAAAATCCCTATCGTAGGAAAAATTAATATAGGATTTATTGTCTTTGATTCTGCCTTAAGTGTCCTTAAAATTAGGATTTCAATGTATTTTACTTTAAAGGAAACATCAAAGGGGTGAAACTGTAAGAAGATCGAATGTAACGCCCCGACCCTAGTTACCCAAAGTCGGTGCATTATTACATAACATTGGAATGATCACAAGAAAGATCAAGTCTCAAAAGACCGATTAGTTTAGTAGCATTGGAATAACTAGATACATTCATAAATATTACATTACATCATAAAATGATAACTAAAACAATATAGTCTCCACAGGCCACACTCTTATCTACTCATAATATCCCTGTAGGTCATTCATAAAATACTTCTTCTAATCCTGGGAAAAATAAAACGTAGAAATGGGTGAGCTCAAATGCCCAGTAAGGATAATAATATAGCGGAAACTTTCATAAATAAGAATAAACATTTAAGGAAATGTATAAATAAAACAAAAAGCCTTTTAAACTTGAACTTCAACATAATATGGAAGAAATAAGATGAAATAATTCCATTTACTTATTCACATGGATATTCTACTAATCTAATAATCACATGAAATATCAAAAATCATTTTTATAATGATGGAATGCATAATTTCAGACTATCATAACAACATAGCCGAGGCCTCGTTCCAAGACTACAAATAAGATTTTGTCAAATCCTTGTTCCAAGACACTAATTTGTCTCATGAGACCTACCGATGCATCTAGGAGCTATAGTAGTCTCCACCTATCACTTATTAAGTCTAATGCAATACTCATATGAACATGTTTAAACATAACATAAACATTAGTATTAAAGCTAGAATACAAAATGTCAATACTTTCTCCATAAACCATGAATGGTATAAAAATAACACATACACATTCAAACATATCACAAAAAATAAAATACAATATGAACGTTTTTTATCATAATAAATCAACTTCAAATAAGCTTAAAATCCATCAAAGGATGTTGACATAGATGAAATCAAAAGTGTTTAAGAGAAATATCTCATTTTTTGAAATCATTTAAAAGTCACATAATTATAAAATAAAAAATTTACATTGAAAATATTCTTATAATCTTCTAAGGGAAGCTTCTATGAATTTAAAACAGCTGAAAAAAGCTGCACCCGCTGTATAAGTTAAAAAAACATTCTTACCTTAATTCTATCGAAAAGGTTAAAAAGGACCTTGTTTGGAAAACGATGGAAATATTATTTTATAAACCTCTTATAAAAATTAGAAACAGGGTATAAATGAATTTATCCCATATTCTGTAAAATATTAAGAATGTATTGAAATAAATTTTTCTGAAACATGGATGTGGATGATAAATAGGTCCTAGTAGATAATTATGTATAAACAACCTTGGGTAATGGAGAGATTGTGAAATAAACACTCACCTTGTAATTTTCCTTAGTTGAGGGTAGTTTAAAATCCTGTATAATGGTTAAATAATTGTTATTAAATAATACAAGAATCATATAAATTAATATGATATCATATATGATCTTTTAACATTGCTTTGTTAATAATATCTTATAATTATCGTCGTTTCGGGTGTTAACTTACTCATTTTCTGTTATATATTTTGTTACATAAGTCGTGTTTGTTATGGATAGGTTGTATCTTATTCATATATAGAATTATATCATGTCTTAAAAAATTATTTTTATTCATAAAATGAGAATTATACTTGAATGGATACGATGGAGAATGAATCTCATCGCGTTCGTGGAGACTGTAGTCCGTACGTACGCACGATCAACAATATCATTATTTTGATATTAAAATAATATATAATTGGATGGTATATCATATATAAAAAATCATTATCAAGTATTATTTATTATTTACATGAATTACACATCATTATTATACCCATCCAAATAATAATTTATTGAATAACAATTAGACCACGATGTGGAGACGGTAAGCTGTACGTACGCACGTATGGTGACATGTCATTCAAAGGATGGATAGAATACTGAATATGGTTGTACCATATGTATAATAACATCACAGTATATATAAGATACTATATTTATTATTTTAGAATGGGAATAACAAAGAAAGAATAAGTTGAAGAAAAAAGAAACTTGAAAGAGGGTGGTGAAAACATTACCTCTTCTTCGAGTTCTTCATTTTGATTTGATCAAAAGTGCCACCTAGATTGAATTTATGATAAAACTATGGCCTCTAAGATGAATTGAGGGAAGTTTAGAGAGTATTTGGGAATGTTCTGGCCTATCCAAAAGGATTTGAATGTGTGAATTATTGAGAACGGTGAGTTCCCTTTTATAAGAGGCGTGAGGGGAACCTTTGGAAATGCTACAAATATTATTTTATAATAAACTAATATTTGGTTTCTATTGGCTTAAAAGTGTATTATTTAAAGGCTAAAGTGTGGATGGGTAGAAAACCACTCAAATAATAGAATATATATAGGTTTGTGTCATTATATTAACCTTATCTTTTAGTTTATACACTTAGTTAATTAGTTTGACACTTACTATGTCACTTTGTATTTTTATATTATATAGTTAATAAACATACTATATACCTCCAAGCGACCCCCAAGTGGTCAATTAATGATACACCTATCATGATATAAGTCTCTTGGCCGATCCTTATATTTTTAGGAATTTAATATCAATTAATAATATAATATTTGTTTTAGAAACACTTTTTTGTCAATTTTAGAACTATTTGAAAAATTGATTTTTGTGAATATCATAATAGAATGATTACTTAGATCCATGTTAATTTAATCATTAATAGAATGCAATATTAACCTATAAAATTTGTTTAATTCATGAAACTTCTCAAATTACATTTATTTTGATATTTATAATATTAATTATTTTAATATTTCATTAATTAGGTAATTACTGCCTCACCATTGTGTCATAAATAAATTATATTATTTAATAAATAAAAATTATAAACAAAATTAAATTATGTAGGAAATATTTTTATCTTTCTAATGAATATTTACAATATAATTTATCTTATTTATAACCCAATATTAAAAATGTTTTAGTAAATAAAATTTTATTTTAACTCTTTTAACTCTTCTTTAAATTAAATTAATATAAATGTCCTAATCTAATCCATGTTGAACTAAATGATAATATTTTATTCCTAAGGTTGTTTTTGGTCAAGATACATTTATCCAATAGAATTAGGACATGTGTTAGGGTAATATTAATATCATTTCTACCCTTAATTACCCTATTTACTTTTAATCGTGGTAAATAAAAGTAAAAAGTTATTGTTCACAAATATTATTTTCATCTCATTGAACCACATTTTACTCCTTGATAATAACCGTGTCTCTCGAATTTTCAAAATTCCACTCACAGAAGCAGTAAAATTATGTTTTATGAAAAATTCAGTTTTTTAACAACCACTTAGTGGTTTACTATTCATCAAAATGATTTATTTTTTCAGAAAAAGACCAAAAATCCACCCTAGGCTAATTTTGATATTCCGAATCCAAAAATGAAGTCCATTTTGTAAAATAAAATTTATAAATTTTAAAAATGGGTATTACTATTCATAACGGCTAGTTTGATTGGTTTTTGTGTGTTTGAACTCGATGCCGCGTACAACACATGCTATTGCGTTATTCAAAGAGAAGCGTACCGTAGAATCTTGTAGTGTTACATGGAAACACTATACACATACCATTACAGAACACCTACCATTACTATACACCTTCCATTAGAGGTTACCGATAGACCTCACCATTTTGAAAACACTGTAGACCTACCATTAGAATGTTACCATTAGAACCTCACTGAGAGGACTATTCGTTGAACCTCACCGATAGAACATTGTTCACCTACCGTTATTGGTACCTAATAGGGGTTACCGATTGAACTCTTCACTGATGGAACTGTTCCATGAATTGGAAATTTGGAAAAGGAAAGAGAGGTTACAGTTAGAGATTACCGATCAAACTGTTTAATGATGGAAATGTTTACAGAATTTGAAATTTAGAAAAAAGATTAATGGGGATAAGTCACCTTGACCTACCGGAACACCTCAAACACCATATTTTCACATAGTAATGGACCAGAGAGGTACGGGTCATTACATAATTAGAAATATTATTTAACTATATATGATTATAAGGCCCCAGCCTTAAACCTTACTTAATCTTGAGTTATTACAAGATTACACATTGAGGATCTTTTCAGGTTTAGAGTTTTAGAGAATTAGATCATGAAACTTGCATTACATTCCACATTTAAACAAAGTGGTTACATAAAAGACAGTATTCATTCTTCCCATAAACGGAAACATATTTAAAATATAACACGGATTCTTTCTTGACACATCCTTGACACTATCATCACATCATGTACCTTTCCCTTGACCTGTGAAAAACATTTCAAAAACTTGGGATGAGCACAAAAAGCTCAGTAAGGGATAGAAAAATATGGAAAGGAAACATGGGTACACATATACATAAGAATGAGTTCATACTTTACCCATAAAACATAGGCATATCAAATCATTAATAAATCATAGAAAACATAAGACATAAAGGTAACTTGAGGAATTCATAACATTCTTACGTAGGGAGTAACCCTCTTGGTTACGTTTGGAATACCCATCACAGTATATTCCCTAAATCTCTTCGGAGAAACCTTAACGTTTCACTCCTTCGCGTTACCCAATGCATTGGAGAGCTATATCGGGCTCACCCACCCTTAGTTTATCACGGAACCACCCGTTTTCATAACAATGCCCAAGAACCATAACATAAACGTATCACATAAAACATGCATAAAGGAAACAAAACATTTCCACATTTCAATCACAATATAACATTTTAGTATTTTGAAATAATGAATCCAAACAAAAAGAAACCATTTCCAAAACCATTTAAAACATTTAATAAAGAGATTTTTGAATCAAAGTGTCCCATACCACCTTGAAGCTTAAAATTTTAAACCATTAATATCCATATAAATAAATCCTTAAAACCATTTTGAAAACATGGATATTAACAAGAACAAATAATTAAAATATTTAAAACGATATTTTGGTTAAAGGGGTTTTACCAAAATTAGAGACACTTGAATACAATAATTGAGGAATAAAATTTAGTAAGAACTTTATAATATCATGAGAATAAAAGGATTCATGATATAATACTCCAAAGGACAGTATATACACTATATAAGAGTGAATTGGTGCATAACAACAATGAACCCTCAATAGAAATGTCAAATGTGATGAAATCCCTTATAGAGAAGGTATCCTTAAATTAAGGACAAATAAATCTCAAAAATATGTGTGACAAAAATAAATACACCCAATATAAGTGGATATTAAGTGTAAAACAATAAAAGGTCATTCACACATATTCCATGGACGACATATTCAATGTCTACATGTTGAACCCAAAGAAATCAAAATTGGGTTAAAAAGTTCCCTTGACAGCCTAACAGCATCACATCAAAATGAGTTGATGAGAGATAAAAAGTGTATCTCATCACTTGGACATAAAATTTACATCAATAAGGATATATGATAACATATCCCAACATAACAATGTGTAAATTAAAAGACCCAACAAAAGAAGTCTTTTAAAAAAAAGGAGGGTGAAAGGTTCCCTTACCGACTTGGGTATCTTTCAAAACATACACCCCATGAATGAAGGGAAATAAATCATTGATGTAAATACTCATAAACGAAAGTATATTACACAAAGAGTAGAATAATGGGCAGCACATACACCACTCAAAGGAAATTGTGGCAAATGTAGCATAAATCTCACGGGAATAAAAGTGAGATGAAAAATCCCTTACGAAAACTCGGCAGCCTAACGGCGCCACATAAAACTTCCAAAAAGGATTGATGTGAGAGAATAGGGTCTCTCATCACATGAACATAAAAATTACAGTTGGAGTAATATAAAATAACATCCCAATCATAAGAAAGATGAGCTTAAAAGAAATTACATAAAAGAGTGTACTTAAAAAGAAAGAGAGGTGTAGGATCCCTTACCTCGGGTCCGACATGACTTGATCGTTCTTTAATCTCCTGAATAATAAACTTGAGTTAATTTATACTTCCTTAAGAACCTTTTTCAAGTTCATTATTCCTTTTATACCACTTATTACCATTTCATAAACATAATGTAATCATTTAAGTTAATAATATTTGTTTTGCCGATATTTGGTTCTTAAGTCGAAAGTGGACTTCTTACAATTACATGTTGTTCGTGTGGCCAAATGTTTATTATAAACAGAATTGTATTCATGATGTAGATATCATATATGTCATATATATCCAGTACATGCATGCATTTATAACATTACATAATCATTTAGAGGTAAGAAATGAAATGCACCGTTCATGGAGACGGTAAGCCGTACGTACGCATGAACGCTACTTCCATTTCTATTTCATTGTTTATAGAATGGAATCATAATGATATAAAGGTATATTATAATTACATTATAATATCATATATAATATCATAGTTCAATCCTTTATACATCCCACATATGGTTTTTAACGAATCAAATCACTTTGAGGGGGCGGTAGTCCGCACTTCCTAAAATGAAGATATCGCGTATACCCATAATGGAAGCCATAAAGGTAAGACACAAATGAAAAATACAGAAGCATAAGTAAAACATAAACATATTATATATCATATATAAAAATAGTGACATCATAATGGCCACCTTTGAAGGTGTTAAATGAGTATTGAACAATCATCGTTTCGGGAGGCAGAATTTCGCCATCCACGGAAACCGTATGTTCTTTAACCATTTGATGTAGTTGTGTGAGAGTGTAGCTATAATAAATCTTATAACAACATCCTAGTATATTGAAGATACTGTTGTTGTTACAAAAGAAATAAATAAAAAGAGTTTAGGGGGTTGGAGAAGCAAAATAAAACAAATGAACATGAGAGAAAGAATTACCTTTAAAAGTGTAACTCCTTTTGATTTGAGCCTAAAGGCTTCCTTTGAAAGGATTCTGCCCAAAGGGAATCCTCTAGGATGAGTAGAGGGATGTGGAGAGAGTAAATGGGCAGGGGTTGGCCGATCCAAAGGCTTGATGAGTGTGTCAAAATAGGTAGAGGTGGGGGCCTTTTATAAGAGGAGAGGAGGGGCACTTTTGGAAAGTAAGAAATATTACTTTATTTGAAAATGTATTTCTGTTTTAAAAGGTCCCACATTGATATAAGTAGTGGATAAGGTTACAAGGCTTCGAAATACACTCATCCAATAAGTTTTGGCCATGTGTAGTTCATAGATTTTACATTATCTTTCCATTTTATTTAAATCGTCAAATAATGATGTCATCGTTAAATCATTATTATGTCATAAATAATTTAATTTATTTAATGTCTAAAAATTATAAAGGAAATACTATGATGTAGGAAATCGTTTTAGATTTCCAATGACTATTTATAATCAAAATTTGGACTTGTGTAACCCCACATAAAAATTGTTTTAGTAAAACATATCATGTTTGTGTCAATTTTTCTTTTACATTAAATAAAATGTTATTTATCTCATTTCCCAAACATAGTGGATCCATGGGGTCCCCAAGTTGACCCATGGCTTGTCTTGGTCGGCCATGACACAACCAATAAGGTTGGGACATGTGTATAGGTCATTTTATATTATTAAAGCATTATTTATACCTTAAACTACCCTAATTACCACTAATCGCGATTAAGAACTTAATGAGTTACTATTCACCAAAAAATTATTATAATATCATTGAACCACATTTTACTTCTTAATGACAACCATGTATGTCGGATTTTCAAAATTCAATACACATTAGTGGTAAAATTTCATTTAACTGAAAAATCAGTTTGCTTGATTACCACTTAGTGGTTTCACTATTCATCAAAAATTGAAGTTTTTCAGAAAAATCCCAAAAATTCACCCTAAGCTATAATTGATATTCCGAATTCAAAAATGAAGTCCATTTTACAAAATTCAAAACATATTAGTCACATTAATTAATTTAATAATTAATTCCCGCTGTCAGCGCAAATAGCGTGTTTTCATAAAACAATAAGTATCAAAAGATTGACACTAGTTTAAGTCTGATTTCAAAGTGAAATTAATTCCAACAACCACTATTGGATTTAATGGTAAAAATATTTTCAAATTTCAATTTAAAAACAATTCAAAATATTATCTAATCATATAAATAAATTATATTAAAAAGTGGTTTTGAACTAAAATACAACATTTTACACTATTCATCAAAAAAAATGAACCTTATCGGAAAGATACCAAAAAAATTACACAAAGTAAAATTTGATGTCCCGATTCTTAGTAAGAGTTTTATTTGGTCCAAAATAATCTTTAAGAGTGAACAAAACTATATTTAATTATGGTTCAACAACAAAAGGTGATAAGTGAACCTTTAGTGAAAACTAGGGCATATACGCCTAAAATTGAATTCTTTCCGTATTTTAAGCCTCTATCCTTTATTGGATAAATGTAAAAACATATAAAAACATATATAATCATATATTAGTTATTTCTATCCATTCCCGCCAATACAATGGCTACATGTTAACTACCATTTAAAATTATTTTATTAGAGTGCAACGTAAGATTCCCAAGAAACTCGTTGTTGCGTGTTGGGTACGCCGTCGAGCATAGCATCCCCTTTAAAGTCATATTAATATTTTATTCACAAATATGGACAAATATGAAAATGTCATATTCTTTATTTACCTGGGGTGTTACATCCTTCCCGCCTTTTGGGAATTGCGTCCTCGCAATTTTAAAATTGCTCATGGAAACATCCTTGAAAGTCCCACATCGGAACAAAAGTCGGTAAAACAAACACTTTAAAATAAAGAAAGATAAGTACAAAGGTCACCCGAGTTAACCCATACTAGGATTCCAAGTATGAAAATATGGACATGGAGGAAAAAACAAAGGGTCATGTTCTGATGGAGAGTGACAGAAAACATGTTTAGGAGAAAGTTAACCACGAGAAAATCACAAACTTGTGATGGGTTAAACGGTATTCGATTCCCCAGTAGGAAAATTTAATAGACAACATTTTTGTTTTACGTTACTTTTTATTGAGGAATTTATTCATAAGGAAACATAATCACTTATAATATTGACTTTCAACCTTTATTAGATTCCTTACACAAACTCATATATTCTCCAAAAGATGAGTATTTAGGAAGACTTGTTCACATTAAGAGTACTATAATCAACTTCTAGAGAATCACCTAATCCACAAAATAGAACTATATACTTCCCATGTCTTTAGACTTTATCCAAATCCAAAACCAAAAAGGCTAGTACAAGATCAGATAATTTAGAAAAGGATAACCCCTTATAAAAAGAAAATCTATTCTTAATCTCCAAAATTTGTCCAACAAAACCCAAAGTTCAATGAGGACCATCCGATAAACAATTTGTCCATAAAATTCTTCAAATTAAACCAATATAAGATTGAAACCCAAATATTTGAAGGATTTAGTCACATAGTCTTCCAAGTTAAATCGTAACATTTATCTCCAAACAACATCAGTTGCTCCTAAAGTCTCACATTGAAAAGTAATTATCCTAATCACATATCCTCCATGATAGGTTAATCATTTTCATAAATAATCCAAAATCAACTTACACTTAATTCATAAAATCATATAACTGAAAAGAATCAGTCAAACTAACCAGGGACTTCACGTAGTCCAGTGGTAGGCGATAAATAACAGTCGCACTTTGGTTGTGGGTTCGATTCCCGCAGCTTTGTCCAATGCGACGGGTAGTCACACGGTCTGCGTGTTGTCCTTTTTTCAAAACTATATAATTCTCAAATCATTACCCAAAAAGGGATAAAATCATCAAAAATAACCATAACATAATTTAACCTCAATTTTATCTCATGCCTTTCACTTCAATCATAACATATGGTAACCCATAATTACCTCAAAAGTAAGGATCATATAAACCCAAATGGTTCTTTATAACTATGTCCACAAAAGAAAAGATAACTATTACTTGAATAAAATTTGCCTATATTAAACATCAGGGTTACATATAATATAAAAAGTCTTCTAATGTAACCCCATCATCAAAATAGACTTAATACTCTTAATAATTTCACCCTAACTCTTGAAGCCCTTATATGTTGACATCTTACTCATTCAACATTCTTCATGATCCATTATCCATTCCTTTCCAACTTATTCCGAAATACCTCTTTCCTACAAACAAAATCCTGAATCATATCCTAAGATTCCAAAATAAGAAAACAATAGTCATGAAATAGTACATACCTTTGATTGGTCATTGTCAGTTTCTTCATCCTCAATAGGAATGGCATTAGGTATTGGTAAACGAATATTGGTACGCTCTTGGTGACCCCATTCACGAAACTTCTTCATAGGACATGTGTTTTCATAATGACCATGCACACCACATTTAAAACATTCAATTGATCCCTCAGAAAGAACTTCTTTCCCTTTCCTCGAGTCAACTGGATGATTCCTTTTTCCATGACAGGTTCTTGATTTATGACCTTCATTTCCACATCTATAGCATATTTCTGTCCCTTTGAAACATTTTCCTAGGTGTTTCTTTCCACATCTTTGACACATAGGTTTTTGAACACACATACCTTTATGATTATTTCCTGTACTTCCGTAGGGATTTGTTTCTTGCATATATGATGCCTTAGAGAAAACTCCAAGGTTTAGGTGGTCAATCATGACTCCAGATAGTTGGTTGAGGATAATCAGAAGAGTTCTCATTGCATCTCCCATATCATTCAGTTGCTTGCTCAAAAAGCTGTCACAGTTTCCTTCACATCCACTGTTACTTTGGTGCCTGCTAGATCCATCCATTTACTAAAACCAAAAAGGTCAGTGTGAGTATATCAACAAAACCATCATGTACTAATGAGGAAGGTAAACACTAAGATACACTTACTCATTCACTTTATCTAAAACTAGGACTCTTTCTGAAATCCTAACCATTATGGTAATGTCACTTATTCTTAAAGAATACCCTAACCTCTAAAGTTATCTAAACCGACCTTTGATACCAACTATAAGGCCCCAGCCTTAAACCTTACTTAATCTTGAGTTGTTACAAGATTACACATTGAGGATCTTTTCAGGTTTAGAGTTTTAGAGAATTAGATCATGAAACTTGCATTACATTCCACATTTAAACAAAGTGGTTACATAAAAGACAGTATTCATTCTTCCCATCAACGGAAACATATTTAAAATATAACACAGATTCTTTCTTGACACATCCTTGACACTATCATCACATCATGTACCTTTCCCTTGACCTGTGAAAAACATTTCAAAAACTTTGGATGAGCACAAAAAGCTCAGTAAGGGATAGAAAAATATGGAAAGGAAACATGGGTACACATATACATAATAATGAGTTCATACTTTACCCATAAAACATAGGCATATCAAATCATTAATAAATCATAGAAAACATAAGACATAAAGGTAACTTGAGGCATTCATAACATTCTTACGTAGGGAGTAACCCTCTTGGTTACGTTTGGAATACCCATCACAGTATATTCCCCAAATCTCTTCGGAGAAACCTTAACGTTTCACTCCTTCGCGTTACCCAATGCATTGGAGAGCTATATTGGGGTCACCCGCCCTTAGTTTATCTCGGAACAACCCGTTTTCATAACAATGCCCAAGAACCATAACATAAACGTATCACATAAAACATGCATAAAGGAAACAAAACATTTCCACATTTCAATCACAATATAACATTTTAGTATTTTGAAATAATGAATCCAAACAAAAAGAAACCATTTCCAAAACCATTTAAAACATTTAATAAAGAGATTTTTGAATCAAAGTGTCCCATACCACCTTGAAGCTTAAAATTTTAAACCATTAATATCCATATAAATAAATCCTTAAAACCATTTTGAAAACATGTATATTAACAAGAACAAATAATTAAAATATTTAAAACGATATTTTGGTTAAAGGGGTTTTACCAAAATTAGAGACACTTGAATACAATAATTGAGGAATAACATTTAGTAAGAACTTTATAATATCATGAGAATAAAAGGATTCATGATATAATACTCCAAAGGACAGTATATACACCATATAAGAGTGAATTGGTGCATAACAACAATGAACCCTCAAAAGAAATGTCAAATGTGATGAAATCCCTTATAGAGAAGGTATCCTTAAATTAAGGACAAATAAATCTCAAAAATATGTGTGACAAAAATAAATACACCCAATATAAGTGGATATTAAGTGTAAAACAATAAAAGGTCATTCACACATATTCCATGGACGACATATTCAATGTCTACATGTTGAACCCAAAGAAATCGAAATTGGGTTAAAAAGTTCCCTTGACAGCCTAACGGCATCACATCAAAACGAGTTGATGAGAGATAAAAAGTTTATCTCATCACTTGGACATAAAATTTACATCAATAAGGATATATGAGAACATATCCCAACATAACAATGTGTAAATTAAAAGACCCAACAAAAGAAGTCTTTTAAAAAAAAGGAGGGTGAAAGGTTCCCTTACCGACTTGGGTATCTTTCAAAACATACACCCCATGAAAGAAGGGAAATAAATCATTGATGTAAATACTCATAAACGAAAGTATATTACACAAAGAGTAGAATAATGGGCAGCACATACACCACTCAAAGTAAATTGTGGCAAATGTAGCATAAATCTCACGGGAATAAAAGTGAGATGAAAAATCCCTTACGAAAACTCAGCAGCCTAACGGCGCCACATAAAACTTCCAAAAAGGATTGATGAGAGAGAATAGGGTCTATCATCACATGAACATAAAAATTACAGTTGGAGTAATATAAAATAACATCCCAATCATAAGAAAGATGAGCTTAAAAGAAATTACATAAAAGAGTGTACTTAAAAAGAAAGAGAGGTGTAGGATCCCTTACCTCGGGTCCGACTTGACTTGATCGTTCTTTAATCTCCTGAATAATAAACTTGAGTTAATTTCTACTTCCTTAAGAACCTTTTTCAAGTTCATTATTCCTTTTATACCACTTATTACCATGTCATAAACATAATGTAATCATTTAAGTTAATAATATTTGTTTTGCCGATATTTGGTTCTTAAGTCGAAAGTGGACTTCTTACAATTACATGTTGTTCGTGTGGCCAAATGTTTATTATAAACAGAATTGTATTCATGATGTAGATATCATATATTTCATATATATCCAGTACATGCATGCATTTATAACATTACATAATCATTTAGAGGTAAGAAATGAAATGCACCGTTCATGGAGACGGTAAGCCGTACGTACGCATGAACGCTACTTCCATTTCTATTTCGTTGTTTATAGAATGGAATCATAATGATATAAAGGTATATTATAATTATAGTATAATATCATATATAATATCATAGTTCAATCCTTTATACATCCCACATATGGTTTTTAACGAATCAAATCACTTTGAGGGGGCGGTAGTCCGCACTTCCTAAAATGAAGATATCGCGTATACCCATAATGGAAGCCATAAAGGTAAGACACAAATGAAAAATACAGAAGCATAAGTAAAACATAAACATATTATCTATCATATATAAAAATATTGACATCATAATGGCCACCTTTGAAGGTGTTAAATGAGTATTGAACAATCATCGTTTCGGGAGGCAGAATTTCGCCATCCACGGAAACCGTATGTTCTTTAACCATTTGATGTAGTTGTGTGAGAGTTTAGCTAGAATAAATCTTATAAAAACATCCTAGTATATTGAAGATACTGGTGTTGTTACAAAAGAAATAAATAAAAAGAGTTTAGGGGGTTGGAGAAGCAAAATAAAACAAATGAACATGAGAGAAAGAATTACCTTTAAAATTGTAACTCCTTTTGATTTGAGCCTAAAGGCTTCCTTTGAAAGGATTCTGCCCAAAGGGAATCCTCTAGGATGAGGAGAGGGATGTGGAGAGAGTAAATGGGCAGGGGTTGGCCGAGCCAAAGGCTTGATGAGTGTGTGAAAAGAGGTAGAGGTGGGGGCCTTTTATAAGAGGAGAGGAGGGGCACTTTTGGAAAGTAAGAAATATTACTTTATTTGAAAATGTATTTCGGTTTTAAAAGGTCCCACATTGATATAAGTCGTGTATAAGGTGACAAGGCTTCGAAAGGCACTCATCCAATAAGTTTTGGCCATGTGTAGTTCATATATTTTACATTATCTTTCCATTTTATTTAAATCGTCAAATAATGATGTCATCGTTAAATCATTATTATGTCATACATAATTTAATTTATTTAATGTATAAAAATTATAAAAGAAATACTATGATGTAGTAAATCTTTTTAGCTTTCCAATGACTACTTATAATCAAAATTTGGACTTGTGTAACCCCACATAATAATTGTTTTAGTAAAACATATCATGTTTGTGTCAATTTTTCTTTTACATTAAATAAAATGTTATTTATGTCATTTCCCAACCATAGTGGATCCATGGGGTCCCCAAGTTGACCCATGGCTTGTCTTGGTCGGCCATGACACAACCAATAAGGTTGGGACATGTGTCTAGGTCATTTTATATTATTAAAGCATTATTTATACCTTAAACTACCCTAATTACCACTAATCGCGATTAAGAACTTAATGAGTTACTATTCACCAAAAAATTATTATAATCTCATTGAACCACATTTTACTTCTTAATGACAACCATGTATGTCGGATTTTCAAAATTCAATACACATTAGTGGTAAAATTTCATTTAACTGAAAAATCAGTTTGCTTGATTACCACTTAGTGGTTTCACTATTCATCAAAAATTGAAGTTTTTCAGAAAAATCCCAAAAATTCACCCTAATCTATAATTGATATTCCGAATTCAAAAATGAAGTCCATTTTACAAAATTCAAAACATATTAGTCACATTAATTAATTTAATAATTAATTCCCGCTGTCAGCGCAAATAGCGTGTTTTCATAAAACAATAAGTATCAAAAGATTGACACTAGTTTAAGTCTGATTTCAAAGTGAAATTAATTCCAACAACCACTATTGGATTTAATGGTAAAAATATTTTAAAATTTCACTTTAAAAACAATTCAAAATATTATCTAATCATATAAATAAATTAGATTAAAAAGTGGTTTTGAACTAAAATACAACATTTTACACTATTCATCAAAAAAAATGAACCTTATCGGAAAGATACCAAAAAAATTACACAAAGTAAAATTTGATGTCCCGATTCTTAGTAAGAGTTTTATTTGGTCCAAAATAATCTTTAAGAGTGAACAAAACTATATTTAATTATGGTTCAACATCAAAAGGTGATAAGTGAACCTTTAGTGAAAACTAGGGCATATACGCCTAAAATTGAATTCTTTCCGTATTTTAAGCCTCTATCCTTTATTGGATAAATGTAAAAACATATAAAAACATATATAATCATATCTTAGTTATTTCTATCCATTCCCGCCAATACAATGGCTACATGTTAACTACCATTTAAAATTATTTTATTAGAGTGCAACGTAAGATTCCCAAGAAACTCGTTGTTGCGTGTTGGGTACGCCGTCGAGCATAGCATCCCCTTTAAAGTCATATTAATATTTTATTCACAAATATGGACAAATATGAAAATGTCATATTCTTTATTTACCTGGGGTGTTACAATGATAATATTACCATATGTCTCTAGAATGGGCCTACTCTAGGGATGCATCAGTTACATCGGTACAAAGGCATCAAGCCAACATCTATCCAGTTTTACCATAGATTGTTTTTAATGAGTATAATACCTATAAATTAATATTTTACAACCCCTTTCTCCTTTTATATGAAATGTTTGACACCTAAATGATTTAAAATCCATCTTTTGGTGCAAAAAACCCGTCTCATATTCTAGAAATGTTCTTCATTCATCTAGTTTCCAATTCGTGGGTCATCATATGTTATGTGAATCTTGATGTATTTTTATGAGTCCCCTTCAATATATTTTTTTCATTAAAATATTTAGGGTTGTTCTACGTGGTATAACATGTATTTATTATTATCATATTTTTTTAATAATATCATTATTTCTCCAAATTTAGGCTGATCTAATGACAGTAGTTAATGACATGGCATTAACGTGCCTATGGTGGGTTGTAAAACCAATGATTTTTAATATGATATAATTATTTAATATAATTTTTTTCTTTTTTGAATATCATTAAATTCTAATGTAAGATAATCTTTTGATACCCACAAAACAATCTTAGCTTGCATTCATGCAACACTGAGTTTATATGAAACATCATTTTATTATTATAATTATTTAAAAGTGGTAATTATAACCTCACAATTCAAATTTGACATATGAATAGGATTAGATGAATTCAGAAATTCAGGTTGATAATTAATTTGTTAAAAAATTATTCATAAATGATTTCAAACCTGTTTAAAAATATAAAAAAATTTACAATGATATATAAATGTGCTATTTTTGGTTTTATAGAGAAAATAATATTTTATTTTATTGAAGATATGTATATATATATATTCAATATAATTTTATTAATTATTTTTATTTGTTTCAATATGTGAATTTAGAGATAATAAAATTTTATGCATAAGAGAATTATTTTTTAAAAATAATATTTTTCCACCTCTTGTGGGGGCACCTGTATATAATATAATATATGAATATTTGATATATTTAATTTGAATAAATAAAATTCTTATTTTTAATATGAATATTAGAATTTACTTTGAGTGAACATTTTTTTAAGAGATGATTCTTGGTTTGATGAGTAATACAATTGTACTAAATTATAATTCATAAGAACATTTTATTGTGTTTTATTTATATAGTTAAATTTGGTATTTTATATATTTTAAATTATAATAAAATTATTTTACATTTTAATCCTATTTAGTTTTTTGGTATAAATTTCAAAATGATTTTGTATATAAAAACATTTCAATCTTTTGAACGTTTTCTCTTTAAATACTCATTTTCAATTAATATCAATGAGATTATTTTTAAAATATTTTATTCAATATATGTTATTATAATTTTGAAATTAAAATTCGATATTTGGAATTAAAATTAAAAATTTATTAATATGGTCCATTTTATTTTTGGACAATATGAATAGTAGAATTAGTAATTGTTTTTCCACAATTAATTGTATATCAAGTAATTATTTTTAATAATAAAATTAAAAATATTTTAAAGCAACACAAAAAATTTTGAAATTTTTATTTCACGAATTTAATTCAACACTAGTCTAATTAGGATTGAAATTGAATTATATAATGGAAACTTGGACATAAACATGATATTAATTTCTTTAAAATCAAATGGATTGGAAAAATATAACACTCTTCCTTTTAATTTATATATTATTTTCTATAAAGAGATAAATTGATTTTTTGTTTAAATATATATATATATATATATATATTTCATAGATATTATAAGTATATCTCCATATTAGTAATTTTTTTAAACCGTTATTTATAAAATAATTATAATTACATAATTCAGTAATGTTGACAAAATGATTCCCAATTAGTGATAAAATCAACTAAATGTATTTATTAAAATTAGAAAATATATAATTTTACTTAAATAAGGTTTTATAAAAAGTTTATAGTTTAAAATGACATACTAAGGGATTATTATAGGAATTTTTTCAAGGTTTTTTTAATTTATGTATTTTATTAAAGTCAATGTAATTAAAAAAATTCAAATAGAGAGTAGTGATATTTTGTGAATAATATATTCTTTTAAATTAGAAATAAATCATAAAAAACATAATTAACGAATGGTTTGATAAATTATGGTCTAAAGTATAATTAATTGACCATTTATGGTCCCATTTAAATATTATATGTAATAATAGCATCCCCTTAAGGTTAAATACATTGTTCCAATGCATAAAATAAAAAACGAAAAACTATGGATTAATGAAAAATATTTAGTTTAAAATGAAGATAATCAGGTCTAAAATTTATTGTTTGTTCATATTAATAGTTTATGTTTTCTTATCTATGAATATATGAATTTTATTAGGTATTTGGAAAAATTTAGTATTTATTTTAAATTTATATTTTTTAGAGTTTCCATAAGTTCCCCTCCCCATTATTTTAAAAGGAAACCTCTCTTTTTATTTTATTCACACCTATATTTCCCTTTGTATTAGATTCAATCATCCCAAATATCCTCTCAATATCCTTCCATTCATTATATATTCCATTTTAATTTATGATAACCAACCAATTATATCATTTTGTAAAAATAAAAAAGAGATACCTTAAGAAGAGGTAATGTTCACCAACAATTTTTTTTATTTCTTCCTAGCACACCCTCATTTATTTTTATTCAATGATTATATAATAAAATTATTGTTATAAAAACATTGGTGTGTTTTTATATTAGTTTTTATACTAACACATTCAAAATCTTCAATATAATGGGAAACAGATATACCATTAATGTGTTAGGCAGACTTCTACCTCCTGGAACCATGTCGCTCTTGTTAACATGTGTCTTACTATTTCAACAATTTGATGTGATATGGTTTTCATAAATATTTCAAATGTATGGTAAAAATTATGTATTTTATTAGTATATATAATATATAAGTAACGTAATTTTTTAAGATGATAATATAATATATTCATTTAAAATTATGAAAAATGAATACAAGGTCTATGTATATGGGTGGCCAACTGTCTCTACGAACTGCGTATTTTAATTTCAACCATGAGCTTTTATGAATCACATGATTATATATATATATTTAATATACATATATATATGTACCATCTTAACTATTCTATAGATAATTATATTATGATATTAAAAATAGGACCATGAGAAACATGTTTAAAACATTAACGATAAACCAAGCTATAATTACTTCAATGACTAATTCACAATTGAATTGTCAATAAGTCTATAATATAATGTAATAAGTAAATTATATATGGGATTATAAAAATAATAATTTTTCTATAATAGATTTATAATCAACATATATTTATTGTTATTGAGGATTCATAAGTAAGATGAGTGTCTGGAAAGAAGATAACAGATGTCTCATCTAACATTATTTGAGTGAGATATAGGTGATAATCACCAGTTATTATTATTGTGTGGTGAGAATATTTCCTCACTAAATTTTATATAATTAATTTATATTAATGACATATATTAAATTATTCATTTAATTTTATTCATTCATTGGGATCTTGGTTGAAAAAATAATCCAGTAGTAAAGGATTTATGTCTTACTTTTATTTTTTTGGGACACATGCATCATACACTTGTTATTTCTCATATGTTGTGTATAAACATTCTAGGAATGTATTTTTTGGGTAATATATTTAATATTATAAAATATTCATATAAATATTACATTATCAATTTAATGGGGCATACTATTTCATAGAATAAAAATTACTTAGTATTTATTTCAAAACCTCAAAAAAAAATTGGATTATTTATTTTTCTGTCTATTTTAAGGAATATTTATCTTCCATGTCTATGTATTCCAACAAATATTTTTTAATTTCCTCCAATAAATATTTAATTTCAATTTTAACCATTTTGAAAATTTTAATACATATTTTGAAAATTATAATTTATTCAATTTCAAAATAATATAATTTTTTACTTTTCAGGGAAATTTATTAAATGAATGTTTTTTTACTGTATATCACATGACTGGAATTTTTCATTGATATAAATCTATAATAAAATTATTTATACCTTAAATTATTCATATATTATATTAATATAAAATTTTATCTTTTAAAATTATGCATCATTTTATGTAGATGAGAAATTTTAAAAGAAGATATAATATTTTGAACATGGTTGGTTTTCAGTTGATAGCTCAAAAATAATTTCTATTACTTGTCTTTTACTAGAGATATGATTCAAATATGACATTACTATAAATTCTAATAGTGGTTTATTTATATGATTAAATGATGAATATGAATCCCAATTCATTCCATGGGTTCTGATATGCCAAATGATTTGTGTTATTGTGGATCACATATGCATGTTTTTCATTATGTGATGGGTGGAACCTATATCTCTCTAAAATTAATTATTTAATTATTTCTGTTCCTTAATGTATTTATTGAATGGATTAAATGGTATTGATTTACTATTGATGATGGGGAAAACATATCCACTTTGTGAAATGGGTTTACCTGAACCACTATTAGAAGATTGGGAAACATGATACCTATCAAAGATCTAACTATGATAAGAGTTGGTGTTTGTCCCACCCAGTTGGTGTGCTCCCCCTGAAGTTGAATTTTACGTTTTGAAAAATTTCCTTGCATTATAGGTAATGATATTACATATATATGTGTCTGCTACAATTTACATGTCTAATGTTGTTATTATACTTTCAAGGATCATCTGCATTGATTTTAGTTTTATTATATTCTTATGATCAGCCAATATTTATCCCGTGACTCATTTATATGGTCTTTGTTATAAATGGTGATATCTTCAAAAGTTACATAGTGGATTTAATACCCTTATTCTCATCCAATTCCTATGTATATTCCATTTATACCTTTACTGAGAATCTAAGCTCACTCTTTCTTAAGTTTTTTTTTTGCATGATATGAATAAAGGTTGTTTGTATGATATATTCAAAAGGGGTCTTGTTATAACCAAATATGTGATAGATGTACATTTGTTATGAAATAGTTTTTTATGTTTCAATGATTCAAAATTCACTAAATTAATACTATCATTGGGTGTGTCTTGGTATAATGTATGAAATTCTCCACATAAATGATGTTATTTCAATGTATGTTTAAATATGGTTGTTATTGAATGTATTAGACAAAAGTATTATTCAACCATTGGAAAAGAGGATTATAAAACTATACATATATCTCTAATTATATTTCTAAATATATATGTAGGTATTTCTCTAAGGTAAAGTCTAAGTACATGCTATAATCTAATAGATTTCATAACAATAATAAATAACCATGTATTAAACCAATGGTTTAATTGATTGATATACTATAATTAATTTCCCATGATTATGGAGTCCTACCTCTATGATAAGAGTTTAACACGCTATGAATTATAGATTTAGTCAATGGATGGACCCTGAAAGAACTATGTTAATGATGAATGTGACCGGAAATGAAATTATTTAACTCATATAAAAACCAAATTCTCTGGGGGTGGAATGAAATATACTGTGTCCATAATCCCACAACATTTTCAAGATAGGAATCATGAAAAAATTGAAAATTAGAATTGTAGGGAACCACATTCTATTAAATCTTTCATTAGTGATCATCCACCTTCCTCTTATGGATCTATAGATCTATTCGTGGCTATGAAAAGGGTCATTACTAATGACAATATATATATTAAATTCTTTTTGTTTAGAACATTATAATTTATTTTAGTTAACTATCATTTGGAAGGATTGGATGATCAATGTTGGAATCTTATAAATAATACTAATCAATGAGATCACTTTTAATCCATGGTATGGTATGTGTTCAAGAACATATATTTTCAATAAGTAAATTCCTCATAATCTTCATTAGAAAGAGAAAAAGGAATTACATGAGTCAAATTAGAAGAATGATGTATTTTTTAGAACATATGAATTAAATTTTACAGGACTCATAAGGTATTCTTATATCAATATTATATTTCATAAAATAATGGTTTACGTATTATTATGTGGATTAAAATGAATTCTTTGAATACCATTAGCTATAAATGTTATAACACTTTACCCACATGGTGTACCCTTTTTGGAATGGAATTCTGAAAAGAGAGATAATGGCCCTAGATTCCCACCTCTAGAAGGCCCCATGGTGGTGACTAGCATTGAGGGTATAATAAACATACAAATGGGAAGAATTACCCACTACGATAGGTCCAAACATGGGGCATACTTGAGGAAGGACTTGGGGTTCACTACCTCTATTCAACCAATGATTGGAACATGAGGAGGACACCTTGTCGGGAGTGGGTTCATGATAGAGTTGTCTCAAATTTTTTGTTGAGGTATAAGAAATTTTTTGGAGTTAGGAACCTGTGTGGTTGCATGGGGTGGTATGGAATCTATTTTAGAAAATATTAGAAATCATTGAAACAAGGTAGACATGAATAATTTTGGGTAATTAGGGACCCCATTGATATAATACATGGACCTTTATTCATTGAATGGATACAAAATAATGCGATATTGGTTGTAGGATAGATACCTAATATTATATCTTTCATCATTTTTCTCTACAAATTCTTTTTAATGATTAGAAATTGGGATAAGTTAAACAAATGAATAAAAAATTTAATCAATCAATAATAATGTATAATATATTGTATTTTTAGGATCTCTTACTATTTTTTATTTTGAAATCATGGCTCCAGGTCACCACCCTAGCTAGGTTCATGAAAAATATGTTCACCATGTAGTCCCATCCAATCTTCATATAGTAAAGGCTGAAAATGATGACACATATAGGAGGACTCTCTAATAATTTTATTTCCATAGCCTACATAATTATGTGGGATCTATTCTAGATATAGTCATAAATTAATAGTTATAGGAGGTTGAGATATCCTTCAGTTTGATCTATTTTCAGTAAGAGAATTTTTTATCGTTAGCTATGATAATGCTATGTGAGGCAGTAAGGTAGTGGTGGTTCTTATTCCAAAGAGAATGTATGGAGTCATTAGTCTCCCTGGAGTAGTTTCAAGACCAGTTCAGTGTTGAATTTATTTCTTTGACAGTTAAATTGGCTAGTCTCTAGGATATTATTACCATTCCCAAGGGTATCCCTAGTGATGGATTATAAGGACCCATCCTTAGACATTACGTAATATTGATATATTTCAAGAATACACATTGAGGATATTTTCAGGATTAGAGTTTTAGAGAATTTGATCGTAAATCATGCATTAAATTCCACAATTAAACAAGGTGGTTACATCAAAGATAATATCCATCTTTTCCCATCAAAGGGAACATATTTAAAATAAAACTTGGATTCATTCTTGAAACATCCTCGACACAATCATCACATAATGTATTTTTCTCTTGACCTATGAAAAACATTTCTAAAACATGGGATGAGCATAAAACTCTCATTAAAGGATATAAAAATACAGAAAGAAAACATTAGTCCTTGTATACATAAGAGTCAATGAAATCATACATTACTCATAAAACAAAAGCATTTTAACATACCTCATGAAATCATAATATTTATGAATAACTGGTATAAATCACAAGACATAAAGGTAACTTGAGGCATTTATAACATTGTTACATAGGGAGTAACCCTCATTGTTACGTTTGGAATACCCATCATAGTATATTCCCTAAATCTATTCAGAGAAACCATAGAGTTTACCTCTTTCATGTTACCTAATGCATTGTAGAGATATCTCAGGCTCACCCATCCTTAGTTTATCATGGAACCACCCGACTTCATAAACAATGCCCAAGAACCATAACATAATTGTATGACATAAATCATGCATAAAGGAAAACATAACATTTCCACATTTTAATAACAAGATATCAATAAAAAACATTTATATAATCAAAAAATTATCAAAAACATTTTAAATACCAAAATAAAATAAAAGTAAAACATTTTATGTATTTATCATTTAATAAAAAGTTATGGCTTGTAGAGGAAGATGAAACTCAAATAATGGTCACGGCAGCGGGGAAGTCATTCTCACCACATACGTAAGAAAAAAAACATTCCTTTTTTTGTTTAGTAATATTATTCATATAAAAATATTAATTTTGAATGAATTTAAAAGTCAATGGGGTTATACACTGTAAAAAATAAAGTCTTGTATTAAAAAAATATATTCCTCAATGAAAGATGATTGAGACGATGTCCCTTACCACGTGTCCGACTTGACTCAATCGTTCTTTAATCTCTTGAATAATAAACTAGAGTTAATTTATACTTGATTAACAACCTTTTTCATGTTCACTGTTCCTTTTATATCACCTATTACCATTTTATGAACATTATGTAATAATTTATGTTAATAACAAGCGTTTTGTCGGTCTTTTAACATGAGTCAAAAATAAACTTCTTATAATCACAAGTTGTTCATGTGGTAAAATTTACATTATCTTTTGAATTATAATAACGAGGTAGATATCATATATATCCTGCATATGCAGTATATACGTGCATTTATAATATTACATAACATTTAGCGGTAAGAAATGAAATGCACAGTTTATGGAGACGGTAAGCCGTACGTACGCATGAATGCTACTTTCATTTTTATTTCGTATTTAATGGAATAAAATCATAATTATATAAATGAATATTATAATTCTAATATAATATCATATATAATATCATGTACTCCATCCTTTATACATCCCACATATGGCATTAACGATTCAAATCACATTGAGGTGGTGGTAGTCCACAATTCCTAAAATGAAATTATCGTGTTTATCCATTATGGAAACAATAAAGGTACACCATAAATGAAAAATACAAAAGTATAAAAAAACAAAAACATAATATATATCATATATAAATGCAGTGACATCTTAATGGCCACCATGAAATGTGTTAAAATAATATCGAACAATCATCATTTCGGGAGTTAGTAATTCGCCACCCATAGAAATAGTATTTTATTTAACCATTAGATGGAGGTGTGTGTAAGTGTAGCTAGAATACATATCATAAAAACATCCAAGTATATTTAATATACTGGTGTTGTTACAATAGAAAGCAATAAAAATATGTTAGCAGGTTGGAGAAGCAAAATAAAACAAAATAAAATAAGAGAAGACATTACATTTAAATAGGGTAAATCTCCTTGGATTGAACCAAAATGGTTTCATGAAGATATTTATACCTATGGTATGGTTTCTAGGTTTAAGAGAGGGATCGTGGGAGCTTATATGTGTAGAGGTTTGTGACATTTTTATTTTTTACTTTAAATAAAAGGTTTTAATGTAATCATCTTACCCATGTGGCTCCTTGGGGTCAAAAAAATTGACCCTTGGATTTTCCTTATCAGCTAGGACTTACCCAATAAAGTTAGGAAATGTGTCAAAGTAATTTCATATTATTATAACATTATTTTTACCTTAAATTAAACTAATTACCTTTTATCATGATTAATAAAACTTAAAAGTTACTCTTCACCAATAATTATTTGCATCCCATTGATCCACATTTTACATACTAATGACGACCACATATGTCGGATTTTAGAAATTCAATTCATTGAATCTGTAATGTTTCTTTTAACGAAACATTCCGTTTTTTAACTTACAATTAGTGGTTTCACTATTCATCAAAAAAATGATGTTTTTCAGAAAAATACCAAAAAATCACCCTAACATATATGTGATAATAGGAATTCAAAAATGATGTCTATTTTAAATAATTAAAAACATATAAGTTGAATTATTTAATTTTACAATTAATTCCCGTTGTCAAAAAAAATACCGTGTATTTAAGAAACAATATCTTTCAAACTATAGACACTTGTTTATGTACAATTTCTAAGTGAAATTAATTCCAATTGCCACCATTGTATTAAATGGTAAAAATATATTCTAATTACACATTAAAACCAATTAATAAGATAATATATCCATATAAATAAATTAGATTAAAAGGAGGTTTTGACTTAAAATACAACAATTTTCCCTATTCATTAAAAAATGAACTTTATCGGAAAAATTCCAAAAATTTACACAAAGTAAATTATGATGTCCTGATTCTAAAGAAGAAATTTATTTGGTCCAATAGAATGTATAAGTGTGACCAAAAATATTTTTAAAGAGGGTTCTCTGTTGAACATAGCAACCCTATAATGTAAAATTAATACTTAATTCAAAAATATTAATAAATATGAAAATGTCTTATTCTTTATTTACCTAGGATGTTACATCCTTCCCCCCTTATGGAAATTGCATCCCCAAAATTTATTTGCAAATCAGATAAGTGGGGGTATTTATCCCACGTTGTATTTTTAGATTCCCATGTTTCCTCTTTAATCATGTGGTTTTTCTACAAAAACTTTACTTAATGGATCACCTTATTCTGCAACACTTTCTCCCTTTGGTCAAGAATCTGTACTGGTTGTTCCTCATAAGAAATATTTTATTTGAAATGATCTACCTCTGGGCTCAAAACATGAGATGGATTAGGCATGTACTTCCTTAACATTGAAACATGAAAAACATAGTGTACCTTTGATATATTTGGAGTTAAATCCACTCGATATGCAATTGATACAAGTCTCATCAGAATTTCATATGGTCTAATGAACCTTGGACTCAGATTTAATTTCATACCATATCACATCACATTTTCTATGGTGAAAATTTTATGAAGAAATGATCACCTACCTCAAAATTGAGATCCTTCCTCTTGTTGTCTGCATAACTTTTCTTCCTGCTCTATGCTCTTCTCATGTGTTTCTCTATCAGTTGAAATTTTTCTGTCAACTATTCTACCAAATCTATTCCCATCAACTTCCTTTCACCCACTTCATCCCAAAATACATGAGTTCGACACCGCTTCCCACATATTGCCTCAAACGGATCCATCTGTATACTGGAATGAAAACTATTATTATTAGAAAACTAAACCAATGGAAGATGCTGGTCCCAAATTTCATGATAATAAATTGAACAAGCACGTAGCATATCTTCCAAAGTCTGAATTGTTCGTTCTGACTACCCATCTGATTGAGGATGAAAAGAAGTACTAAAATTTATTTCAGTACCGAACAACTTCTGAAGGCATTCCCAAAAGTTAGAAGTGAACCTGGGATCATGATCAGATACAATGGAGAGGGGAACTATGTGTAACATGCCTATCTATTTAATATAAAAATGAGAATGTTTGTCTAAGGAAAAAGTATCTCGTATATCAAGGAAATGAGCATATTTGGTCGAACGATCAACAATAACCTAGATTTCATTTTTGCCTCGAGGTGTCTTCGATAATCCTACAATGAAGTCCATCGATATATTCTCCCATTTCCACTCTGGCACTGGTAAAGGCTGAAGCATCCCATTCTGTAACTGCTACTCTACTTTAACCCGTTGACATATCAAACCCTTCAAAGTAAAATCAGCACTATCACTTTTCATTCAATCCCACCAGTAATAATCCTGAAGATCTCTACACATCTTAGTAAACCCTGGAAGAACTGAAAATGGAGAACTATGAGTTTCACATAACACTCTCTCTTAAATTATGAATCACAAGGCACACACAATCTATTCCCAAATCTCACAACACCATCATTATCAATGTTGAATTCATGTAACATACCCTTCTGAACCAGCTCCACCTTTTTCTGTAACTCATTGTCTTGCTTCTGTGGTTTCTTAATTCTGTCTAATAGAGAAGATTTCACTGATACCTGAAACAAAACAGAAGAATTTACTACAAAAAAAAATTACAAGCCAAAATTCATCATATCTGTAACCAAAGGATCATGTTCCAAACGTAACATAGTTAATGAAGCATTATTTTTCGACTCGAAGAATATACCACTTTATTTTCTTTTCTGGGTGGTAGTGAATCATGCAATCATAATCCTTGATTAATTCCATCCATCTCCTATTTCTCATGTTCAATTATTTCTGAGTTAATATATACATTAAACATTTTTGATAAGTATATATTTCACACTTCACACCATACAAATGATGCCTCCAAAATTTTAAAATGAAAATAATAGCAGCTAATTCCAAATCATGTGTAGGGTAATTTATCTCATTTGTTTTCAAATAACATGAATCATAAGCAATTACCTGATCATTCTGCATAAGGAAAAAATAATTTCATTTCGACGAAGCATCACTGTAGATAATAAACTCACCATTTCTAGAAGGTAGTGACCAAACTGGAGCATTCACTAATCTTCTTTTCAATTCCTGAAAAAAAAATCACATTATTTTGTCTAGATAAACATAACACCCATCCGAGTTAGCTTAGTCAATGTGCTGGAAAACTGTGAAAATTTTTTAACAAACCTTCGGTAATAGCCTGCCAAACCAAGAAAACTATGAATCTCAGTTACATTTTTGGGTCTTTTCCATTATTCAACAACCTTTGTTTTTGTAGTATCAAATGTTATTCCATCTTTAGAAATATTGTGTCCAAGGAAAAAAATCTGTTACAACCAACACTCACACTTGTTGAATTCCCAATACAATTTATTTTCATTTAAGGTCTGAAAAATCACCCTCAAATGACTTTGATGATCATCTTTACTTTTAGAAAACACCAAAATATCATAAATGTAAGCAACCACAAACTTATCCAAGAACTCATGGAAAATTCTATTCATAAGGTCCATGAATAAAGCAGGTGCATTGGTTAACCCAAAAGGCGTAACTACTAATTCAAAATGGCCATATCTTGTATGAAATGCAGTCTTCAGAATATCTACATCCTTGACCTTCAACTGATGCTACAACAATCTCATGTCAATCTTTGAAAAATACTGAGCTCCCTAGAGATGATCAAACAAATCATCGATATGAGGCAAAGGATATTTTTTCTTAACATTGATGTTATTCAAGGATCTATAATCAATGAAAAGTATCATTGAAACATCTTCCTTTTTAACAAATATGATAGGAGCACCCCATGGTGATGTGCTAGGTCGAATGGAACATTTCTCTAATAAATCTTGAAATTTCTCCTTAAACTCTAAAACATCAAATTGAGCAATTTGATAATGGGGTTTTGAAATTGGATTAGCATCAGGAACTAAGTCAACAGTAAATTCAACATCCCGATCTGGTATTATTCCAGGCAATTCATCAGAAAAAACATAAAGGTACTCATTTACCACTGGATCATCATTAATCTGAATAGTTCCTTTATTTTCAACAATATGTGAAAGGTAATATTCATTTCCATATTTTACATGTTTCTCATCCTCTCGATATGTTATCAATAGTAAGGGTTCATTCTTCTACAGAAACTGAAAGTCCTTCTGAAAAGAAACATGTTTAGCTCTACAGTCAATCATAGAACGGAAAACAGAGAGCCAATCCATACCCAGGATAACATCAAACTCTACTAGAGGTAAAACAATACGGTTTAAAAGTAGGTTCTTTCCACGAATAAGGATAGGAAGATTCTTATAAATTCTTTTTTCCTCAAAATTTCCCCAAGGTGTTTTTACAACAATTTCAGGAGTCATTTCATGAGATGGGATTCCCAATTTACTAGAAAATATTTCAGAAATGAAAGAATGTGTAGACCCTAAATCAAAAAACACATTGGCATAATCTGATAAAACAAAGAAAGTACCTGATACCACATCATTTGATGGCCCAACATCTGCTGATGTAGTTTCAAAGGATTTCACAACACCTTTCTTCTAGTAGTCTAACTGTTAACCATCATTCGAGCTCTTTGTCGAACACTCGTTTGCATAATGACCCATCTCATTGCACTTAAAAAATTTCACTAAATGTAAATGTAATTTGGTATTAACATCACCTTATCTTTTCCAGTGAAATCACGAGCATTATGTCCCATATTACAACATTAGAAGCACTTTCCAGAATTCAAAATACATTCCCCATCACGCTTTTTAACACATTTATCACAAACTGTAAACTTATTTTTCTTACCGTTAAACCTTTTTGAAGGATTCTTCTATTTATCCTTCCACCTTGGTCTCTTCTTCTGTTTTTTTTCATATAACAATTGATCATCGGAAAACTGCATTTCCACCTTCTCAGCACATCAAGCATGATTTTCATAAATTTTGAACTCACTAGAAGCTAATTCCCTTCAATATTTTGGCTTTAATCCTGATTAAAAATAATTGATTTTACTATCAAGGTCTCAGATAAAATTTGGAGCATTCCTTGCCAATCGAGTGAATGTTTCTTCATAGGAAGACACTGAGTCATCCTCTTGCATAAATTCCAAAAATTTTATTTCCATCCTAAGTCGAACATCATTAAGAAAATATTTCTCATGAAACATACCTTTGAATTAATCTTAGTCGAGATCATCAATTTCATCAGCATCCCTGATATTTTTGACCATCGACCACCACTGATCTTCTTCACCCTCCAAACAGTAAACAGAAAGACTAACCTTTTAATTGTTTGAACACCCCATGACATCGAAAATCCTGTCCAGTGCTTAAATCTACCCTTTAGCTAACACATGGTCAAATGATCTTCTAAATGATGGGGGATGTTTCCTTGTGAAATGTTCCACCATTAACATGTTCCTTTTCGGTTGATCTGGATGATCTCGTGCATGGATAACACCGCCATTTATCGCTTGATTCAACTTCTCCATTACTACAACAAAATGTTTAGTTCCAATTCCGACCATCGTAGGATGCCGATTTGGATGTAAATTTCCTTCTGTATGCCTTCCTAGCACTGCTTCCCTATTTTTTATGCGGAATACCATTCTGAACAAACATGTATTAGATGAAGAAACCTGGTAATCTTTAAATGCTATATCATTCCAATTTTACCATAATGTAAAAAATATTTATGGATAATAATTTAATAGAATTTAACTCCAAAATTTATATAAACGGACCTTTGATACAAACTATAAGGCCCCAGCCTTAAACATTACTTAATCTAGAGTTATTTCAAGAATACACATTGAGGATCTTTTTGAGGTTTAGAGTTTTAGAGAATTTGATCATAAATCAATCATTACATTCCGCATTTAAAAAAGTTGGTTACATCAATGATAGTATCCATTTTTTCCATTAAAGGAATATTATTAAAAATAAAACTAGGATTCATTCATGAAACTTCCTCGACACTATCATCCCATCATGTATTTTTCCCTTTTCCATTGAAAAAAATTCCAAAAACATGGGATGAGCATAAAAATATTAGTAAGGGATATAAAAAACGGAATGAAAACATTAGTCCACGTATACATAAGATTCAATGAAATCATAATTTACACATAAAACAAAATCACTTTATCATACCTCATGAAATCATGAGATTTATGAATAACTCATAGAAATCATAAGACATAAAGGTAACTTGAGGCATTCATAACATTTTTATGTAGGGAGTAACCCTCATGGTTACATATGGAATACCCATCATAGTATATTCATTAAATATCTTTGGAGAAACATTAGCATTTATATCATTCGCGTTACCCAACACATTAGAGAGCTATCTCGGGATCACCCACCCCTAGTTTATCATGGAACCACCAGACTTCATAAACAATCCCAAGAACAATAACATAATATTATCATATAAAACATTCATAACGAAAACATAAAATTTCTATATTTCAAACATAAGATATCAATACAATACATCGATATAATCAAAACATTATCAAAATAAATTTCAATACCGAAATAAAAGAAAAGTAAAACATGGAATTTATTTCTCATTTAAAAATATGTTATGGCATGTAGAGAAATCCGAAACTCAAATAATGGTCATTGTGGCTGGGAAGTCGTTGTCACCGCATTGGTAATATAAAAACATTTATTTTGTCATTTAGTGAAATGATTTTTATAAAAAGATTCATTTTGAATTAATATAAATGTCAATGGGGTTTATACACTGTATAAAAGAATATCATGTATTAAAAGAAAATATGCCTCATTGAAAGGAGATTGAGACAAAGTCCCTTACCTCGTGTCCGACTTAACTTGATCGTTTTTTAATCTCCTGAATTATAGACTAGAGTTAATTTATACTTGCATAAGAAAATTTTTCAATTTAATTATTCCTTTTATATAACTTATTACCATGTTATGAACATTATGTAATCATTTATGTTAATAACGGCCATTTCGTTGGTCTTTGGTACTTGAGTCGAAAATAAAATTCTTACAATCACAAGTTGTTCATGTGGTAAAATATCCATTATCTCCATAATTATATTCATGATTTAGATATCACATATATCATTTACATCCAGTATATACATGAATTTATAATATTACATAACATTTAGAGATAAAAAATGTATTTCACCATTCATGGAGAGGGTAAGTCATACGTACACATGAACGCTACATTAATTTATATTTCGTATTTAATGGAATGAAATCATAATGATATAAAGGTATATTATAATTCCAGTATAATATAATATATATTGTAATTAACTCCATACTTTAGACGTCCCACATATGGAATTATCGATTCAAATCACTTTGAGGGGGCGGTAGTCCGCACTTCCTAAAATGAAATTATCGCGTCTATCGAGTATTAAAACTATAAAGGTATTCCATAAATGAAATATAAAGAAGCATAAGAAAAAAATAAACATAATATTTATAATATATAAATACATTGACATCTTAATGTCCACCATGAAATGTGTTAAAAGAAGAATGAATAATTATCGTTTCGTGAAGCAGTAATTCGCCACCCACAGAAACAGTATATTATTTAACCATTAGACATAGGTGTGTGTAAGTGTATCTCGAATAATTGTAACAAAAACATCCTAGTATATTGAAGATATTGGTTTTGTTACAAAATAAAGGAATAAAACGAGTTGAGGATGTTTGAGAAGAAAAATAAAACAAAAGAACATAAGAGAAGACATTACCTTTAAATCGGGTAACTCCCCTTGGTTTGAACCAAAATGGTTTCTTGAAGAGATTTATGCCAAGGGTAAGGCTTCTAGGATAAACATAGGGATCTTTGGAGCTTATTTTATTAGATTTTTGACGAGCCAAAAAGCTTGATAAGTGTGATATATGGGTAGGAAGTGGGGTCTTTTTATAAGGGGGAGGAGGGGCTCTTTCGGAAAGCATGAAACTCATATTTTATTATATAATAATTTTCGGTTTCTAAAGGTCCCCAAATCATTAAATTAGAAGATAATATATCCCATATTAGAAATAAAATCATCCAATTAGAATTTTAAAATTTTTTTATATTATTTTAAACATTATCTTCTTATTTATTTAAATCATTCATTAATGACGTAAACAATGCACCATCATTGTGTCATAAATAATTTTATTTTTTAATGTCTAAAAATTATAAAACATTTTCCATGATGTAAGAAATCTTTTTATATTTCTAATGAATATTTATAGTAAAAAATATAACTTATATAACCCCATGTAAAAAATGTTTTATTAAACCAATACATGTTTGTGACAATTTCATTTTTACATTAAATAAATGGTATTAATCTCATTATCTTACCCAAGTGGCTCCATGGGGTCCAAAAAATTGACCCATGGATTGTATTGGTCTTCCATTACTTATCCAATAAGGTTATTACATGTTTCAATGTAATTTAAAATTATTATAACATTATTTTTTCCTTAAATTATAATGATTACCTTTAATCGCGATTAATAAAATATAAAAGATACTATTCACCAAAAATTATTTGCATCCCATTGAACAAAATTTTACATACTAATGATAACCATGTATGTATAATTTTATAAATTCAATTAATAGAAGTGGAAATGTTTTTTAACGAGAAATTCAGTTTTTTAACTACCACTTAGTGGTTTCACTATTCATAAAAAATGATGTTTTTCAGAAAAATACCAAATATTCACTCTATGGTATATTTGATATTCTTAATTCAAAAATTGATGTATATTTTTAAAAAATAAAAACATATAAGTTCAATTAATTAATTTTATTGTTAATTCTCGTTGTCAAAAAAATATCGTGTTTTTAAGAAACAATATCTATCAAAAGACAGACACCTGTTTATGTCTAATTTCAATTTGAAATAAATTCTAATGAACACCATTGGATTAAATTTTAAAAATAAATTCTAATTACACATTAAAACCAATTAATAAGATAATCTGACCATATAAATAAATTAGCTTAAAAGGAGGTTTTGTCTTAAAATACAACATTTATCACAATTCATTAAAAATTGAACTTTATTGGAAAAATACCAAAAATTTACACAAAGTAAATTTTGATGTCCCGATTCTAAAGAATATTTTTATTTGGTACAATATAATTTATAAGATTGACCAAAACTATATTTAATGTGGGTTATCCATCGAACATAGCAACCCTATTAATGTAAAATTAATACTTAATTCAAAAATATTAATAAATATGAAAATATATTATTATTTATTTACCGGGGATGTGACATGGAGAATTTGGGATCCATTTAAAGAACCATTTCTTATATTAATTATACCTATTGTCAGATGAGGAGGCTAGGGTGAGGAATTTTAAGGAGGTGTTACATCCAAATATCATGTGATAGGTCATCCTTTTTATGAGGAACAAATATCATGATGTGCTAGAAAAATAAGAGTTCATCGAGATGAAGTTATCCAGAATTGGGAATTATTAAGATTTTAGCCATCATGATTCCCCATGATGTAGAGCTACGGTTTGGGGGACATAGTTATCAGTAAATAAGAGACTCGATCATTCGTGGGTAGGTTCCATCCCTTAGTGTATCTTTTCACCATGGGCAAAGGACTGTATGGTTATTCTAAGGGATAAAACACATTTTTATAATGGATAAAGTGTTCATCAGCTAAAAAAGAGTGTGATTTTTTATTACATTCAGCGTGCATCAGTTGTTGTGATTCACATTACTCTTCTACAGTAGTTTTATCCATTATATCAACAATAGATTTCTTCTTTTTGGGATCTGTAAAGTGTAGCTGGGGTAGGTGGAGGATGACTTTCAATTATCCCATTCCCCATAGAGTATAATAAATCCATGTGGGTGGTTGTTAGTATGTTCATAGGGGACCTGGAGGAGGCCATGGTCATTAATATGCATTATCATTTCCAAACATGATGTGCCAAATTCCATTCATGGTACACTTTTTTGTTTTCTCCAGTGGTGTGTTCCTGGTTTAATCTATGAAAAATGAACTAAATCATAAAAACGTCCCATTTCCATAAATCGTTACATGAGGTAGATAGAAATAATTTTCCCTTGGAATTGACTACGCCAGTTAGTAGTTGAGATGACTTGTTTGATCCATATAAATATAGTGAACTACTTCTATGGTTGCACCACTCTTTGTGAGTTTAACTATTTTACAGATAAAATCATATTAAATCATCCTCATCGTGGATCTGTTCTATGATGTCTACTCTATCATGGATTTCATTATAATGATGGTAGTTTTCAACATTGTGGATGGAGATCCGTTCGTGTTTGTTGGAAAGTAGGACCCCTATATGGGTTGGAGGAATTTTCTTCCATGAAATAAATAATTATTGAGCTTCTGATGACATCAATGGAGGTCTAACTGTTTTAATTTCCTAGGGTCATAGATAAGTATACATATGACTTTCAAGTGGAGGTTATATTTTTAACTCAGTAAAAATATTTCACTTCATCCAACATGGACTTATCTTTCGCTAAAAGTGCATTTTTGTAGTAAAACGTTTTACCAACATATATGTCCATGTCCCTAATCTATTGGTAAAAACACTGTCGCTAAAAGTTTTTTCAATCGATAAAATAGCTCTATTGCAATTATAATTATTCCAATAGAAAATATATATGTTGGTTAAATTGTTTAGAAACATATTATGATGAAAAATTTATCTATCAGTTACAATATTACAAACATATAATATATAATTGTTTATAAATTACATTCGAATAAAAATTATAAATTTTTATTACTACTCAAATTTCAAATTATATTTATTATTTTATTAGATATAATACAAAAAATATGGTTTTAACAAATGCCCAAACATTGAAGAAAAAATTATATTAATCATGAAATATTTTATACAAAACGTTGGATCCCATAATACCCCCACCACGTTGGATCCCCCAATAAGTTCAACCCAACCTCCAGAAACCCCATTGATGCCATCTAGTCAGCTCCAGCTCAAGCACCCCAACCATGTCGGTGCCCCAACCATGCCATCTGGACACCTCCATCTCCATATAAAATCATGTTTAACTTTTATTGAAAATTGAGGTTTCTGTATAGTCTCTGGCACATCCTCATCCAACACCATGCTTGATGGCCCAAGCTGCATCTCATACTCATCTAGCATCCATCTTTGATATTCCAATATCAGCTATCGGCTACAGTGATTAGAATAAGAAATCTATTTCACTCACGCTCCCAACAACAGGATGTTCACACTTGCCAAGTGCAGACATCAATAAACCAATGAGAAATCATCATTCAGTCAAAACCAATTTCATTTAATTAAATAGTAGGTTCATTGGGAAAGAAGACTTACATTTTTTTAAGTGTTGCAAAACATACACGTGGAATAAAATATTCCAAGAGAGAAACAATATTTATAATGTTAATTATTTTTTGCAATGAAACATTTGTTAAAAACCAGGTGACTGGTAACAATAATAGGCTATACATAAAGAATGAAATTCTTAACAAGCATAGTTCAATGAATTGGATCTTATGGATTATGTTCTGTTGTCAACCAACCTAAAACATCACATCACATTTTCACCCTTTTTAGAAAAAAATCCATGTAAAAACGCTTCTTCAATACCGTATAGACATGAAAATTTGGAAATTATCATACCTAATAGAAAATGTGAAGAGAAAATTGGACACCACCTACATTTGATGAGTTACCCTATAAGCTCCACCAGCATCCCATGTGCTATTAATTTCTCATCATATCTTCCCTTCAGAAAATACATTGAATCAATGAAGGGGAATACTACTGAACCCATTTCAAAAACAACTGCAAGCATAACTCTTTAGAATCACATCTATGATATTTTACATAGTCCAATAAAGATCCAATTTAGACATATAGAATTCCAGTGCTTCATAGTGATTCTTGAAATAATGTTCCACTTGGTTGTCATGCCTCATATGAATATCTTGATGAAACATTCCCCCAACATTCCATATCAGACTCATGATTATGCATGTATGACATAAGGTCACACTTATTGTATATAATAGAAAGATGGTGAGAAATCATCCCATAGTGATCAAGAATTTCTTGTTCTTTAAATGTCAACTCTTTCCATTATTTTCCTCATTAAGGAATGCAACACAAGGAAGTGCGCAATATATTCCTTAACCACATTATGAATTTTTTCATTATTGAAAGACGTGAGTTTCCCAAGTCCACTGTTTTCAAATTCCTTCACCGACTCACAAGATTTCCTACCATACATGTCTCTTCCTTTATACTTCTTAAATAAAGAAGCCTGCAAAGTCAACAATTAAATCATTAACCAACTAGAGAGAACAAAAAATTGTGGGTACTTTGTGAGCCTTTGAGAGCTCGACAAGAAGAGTGGGGAAGCAATGTGATGCATGCAGGAATTACGAGAATGAAGATACTCCAAGAAACTAGCGAAAACCAAAAAAATAATAAATAAAACAATCAACAAAATCAATCATCATTAATCTATTCAAGTTATCACTCAATTACCAAGAGAAAAATATTATAGAAAGGATTCGATATATACCAAAAATATTGAATATCTATATAAATTATTATGATCGTTTTCAAATTCAGAAAATAAAAATTTAGTAAACAAATTCCATAACAAATTCAATTCCATTGAAGATGAATGATAACTAGAAAATACTAGATCAAAATTATAATTTAGTTGTAGTATCAAATAAGAAAAACATGAGAGACAGATTCATAGTATCAAAACCAAAATTGAACAGATAATTTTTAATTCATGACAATATTCACAACAATATCAAAATAATTACTATTCAATACACAAAATGAAATGATCTAAACAATGTTTCAATTGTCAAAACAAAAAAGTTTGTGACATTAAACAGAATCAACTATATCGCAATTACAATTCTAAAAAACAAACTAAAACATAACTAGTACAAGGAAAATTAAGCAATAGAGATGATAATAAGTTAATAACAAAGAAAACTATCAAAGGAAGTGTTCTTGACAAATAAGAGGCACCCAATTAACCAATGCTTGAGATATCAACATATACAACCACCTTTTGTAGACTCACTCACACAGATATCAACATATAAACCCACATATGAATTTTGATATTCAATGATCTAGTATATGGAATGTACTAATGTATGATAGGGTACTTAAACTCAATTTGAGATTTCAGAATATACACCAACCTTATACTAATTAACTACATATAACATATCATGTCTTTATGATAGTTATTTATAATTATACTAATAATGTCATTATTTCATTTGGAAGGGAAAATTATCCATGAGGATCAATATAATAGCCGAGCTATAAGGCTAAAGAGAGATAAATATGCATCTTTTTCACATTTATGTAACCACAAATGTTGAACAAAGTGATATCGGGTTACCTTTGGTTGAGAGAGGTTTTAGTAACATGATAATTGTGAAGTGGTTTGATGAACCAAAATCTACTAAATATGATATTAGTGTAAAATTAACACCCACAAAACAAAAAAACATTAACAAAATACCATGTATAATAGAAGTTTTACGATGTATTTTTCACGGAAGGTTTCAAATGACTATTTAAAAAAATATATAAAAATTTAACAAAACTATTTTTATTAAAAAAATAGATAGTCAAACATATATAAATAATCAGAAGCATACCAACTATTGGCCATTGTGCTTGAAAAAATATATATAGAACACCTAAAAAGTTAAAGCCACACCCATGTCATGAGGTTTACAAGTACCCTATAAAATGTGAAAATTGAATAAAAACTGATGTGGTTTGTGAGTGAGACTGAGTGTTACACTCCAAGTAAGTTAGCTAGAACAAGTATCTAGTGAAAGAAATCGATCCTGCCGTTTTATCATCATAAATGATCACATGAATGACACTATAAAATATGCAAGTTGACTGTAAATTTATTAGTGAGCAATTTTGTAACATTGATCAACAAATAAAAAAAGTAATATATTAACAAAGAAACTAAAGTTAGTTGAGTAAAAACTGATGTTGTTTCTGAGTGATAATGAGTGTAATGTTGCACATCAATTTATAAAAAGTCATAATTTAATACTAACAAGAATGATAACATTCAAATAACACATTTGATAATTTATTTTAAATACTAAAATAAGGTTTTATTCATTAACATGATGCAAAAAGGGTAAATAATAATGTAATAATATCACTGTGATGTTCAAAATTTAAATTAAATTCAATATATTTATATCATGTTTTATGAATATTTCAACAAATTAAATCTCTGAACATATGGAAAATTTTTTAAAGGCTCAAAAAAATATAAACTTTTGTTATTAAATTCAATAGAATACCAAATGATTAACGTAATAAAATGAATAAAATGCATTTACTCATCACACTGAATGGGAATCATACATTAATCAAGAAAAAACATGGCATTGAGTAATTCCACACACCAAATCAAAAAATGAATTATAACAACAAAAATGGAAAAACATTATTCACAAAATTAATAATTAATTCTCATCTACTAATATGATTTGATGGCACATTCATATGTAAAACATTCAATATATGTCGATTATATGTGTTAAATTTTTATATGGATTGTATTTTTTACTATAATTTATAGAATGAAAACATTTTAGTTCAATTAAAATTGAATTCAAACATGGAATGATTCATACAAAAGAGTTTGGTAAAATCTATATTTCAATTATGTACCCATTCATCATCAGGTGGCCCAGGAACCTGTTCAAAAATAAAGATTGTGTGAAATAAGTTATTTTCATGAGTAAAAAATGTGATTTTCCCTTAAATGAGAACACTGTTTTAGAATTAGAAAGATCATACTCACACTTTAATAGCTACTACATGGCAGTGGTTCGTCAATTTTATGATGAAAATCATGTTGCTTTTATCTAAGAGTGATGAAAAGTAATATGGATGTTTTACGCAACAATCACATCCCAAAAATATGAAATAGTGATATAAATGTCACAAATTGATCACATAAATAAATAATTACCTCCCATTTGTGATGACCTTGCGGTTGATGAAAGGAGACCAACTGAAGATGAATAGTATGTGGAAGAACAGTGTAGCGAAGAACTGTGGGGGGGTTTAATGGTTACTAGATTGAGGGGGGAGGCAAGGGGGTGAATGGCTAGCATATTTGGAGGACGAATAGAAGGTGGATGATCAAAATAACGTAAAAATGTGGTGATATATCAAAAGTTTTGTAATCATGGTGTAGATGATAAAAATATTAATTTAGGGTTTCTAGAGGGAAATAGGGAGGCGAGGTGTTCCCTGGTTTGACAAGTGCGAGAGCGTTGGGGTGTGAGGCAAGGCGGTGGGATGTGAGGCAGGGCAACCAGATGTGAGGCAAGAGAAGGTCTTTGTAGTGGGGCGGCAAGATGTGAAGTTTGTGGGATGTGAGGCCATAGATGGGTAGGGAGCGATATGTAAGGTGGGGAGACGAGATATCAGGCCGGAGTAGGGCAGGGTAGGGTGGCGGGATTTGAGGCGGGGGGTGGGAGGTGATGCCGAACCTTGATAGGGGTGGCGATGGAGTCCCAAATATTTTTTTCATAAAATGTATTTAAATTTTTATTATATAAATAATATCTAAATATATAAATACAATTAATATTTCTAGAAAATTGAATAACCAGTATTGAAAAATATAAATACATTTTATATTTTGAGAAATTGAAAATTAAAATCAATTATGAGATGTTTTTAATAAAACTCTGTGAAATAAAAAATTTACTTTGTTCATAAAAATAATATATATATATATATATATATATATATGATTCCATTAATTTGTTCTTGATAAAATAATTTTTATGTTGAATGATTTTTTGTAACATTTTTTATTAACGTTGATATATTTTTTGGTTTTAGCGTTATTTATAATAAATGCACGTGTTAGTAAAAAATATAGGTATTAGTATAAAAAAGAAATAGATTAAACTATTTGGTAAATGATATTTTTCTATTGAATGATTAATACAAAAAGATATATCTGTTGGTAAAAATAATTGTTGGTATTAAAAATTAATAACAATTAAACTTATTTTCTGTTGGAATTGCTCATTTTTACCAACAGATATATTTCATGTAAATAAATTTCTGTTGGAAAAGTGAAATATTTTGTAGTGACACCTCTACGATAGATTCAGTTTGGGAACGGACTAATTCCAAGCATGTCTCATATATCTATGTCGCCATATTGGATAGAGCCTTCTCAGTAGCGATATATGATTATCAAACTCCATGGTTTATTGATAGTTTGTTTTATTAAGATCAATCGGTCATCATGGGCTACACCCATCGTTTTTGAAAACAAGGTCGATGGTAATTTTCAGTTTTGTATCAATTGAAATTTCATGAAATCGGAAATAGAAAAGATATTCTATCATAATCTATGGAGTGATGATTTATTCAATCATCTAAAGGATGCAATATGGTTTTTGAATACCAATTTGTGTTAAGGATATCATTAGATTCATGTTAAAGATGAATATATTTGGAAGCCTTCTTTTTTTAATCATGGGAATTTTTTTTTGTGATGTTGTTCGGTGTGCCGAATTCTCTAGCTATGTTCATGGGGTAAGTGATTTTTGTGGTCTAGAAGTTCATAGATATGTTATTTTTGGTTTTCATCGACGACATCCTTATGAAACTGTGTCTGAGGAGGTTCATATAGATTTCCCACATGCTGTTTTGGTAGTTCTTTATCATGAGATGTTATTTGGGATGTTGGTCAAGTATAAATTATGGGATTTAGATGTCTATTTCATTGGGAAAGTTGTATTTAAAAAGGAGTAGATATGGATCCATCAAATATATAATCAATTTTTTCATGGTAAATACCATGATAATGGAAGAGGTCTATGTTTCCTTGGTTTTACAAGCTATTACAAGATAGTGGTAGATTATTTCACTCAGGTTGTAACTACTCTAATAGCCTGGACTGGAAAGGGTTTGGTTATCTTGGGGAATGATCATTGTTAAAATGATTTTGAGAGTTTAAAGATGATTAAGGTCTGTTAATAACATCATTGTCTTCAAAAGGAAGAATTTCATTTTTATGTTTTTATGTTTCTTAGGGTATGGGGTTTGTCTGCATTCTGATGCTGTAAATATCAGTTTTTTCTTATGGGTCTTGGATGTTATATAACCATGATGATAACTTTTCCACCCCTAATGTTGAGTTACTAGTGGTGGTGTTTTCCCTGATTTTGTGGAGACATTACCTCACATGTCATCTTTTTGTAGTCTCCAATGATCATAAGATCTTGAGGTATGTTTTAATCCAACATGATAAGAACATGTATCGTCTCTTGTGGATGGAGTTATTATAGGATTATGAATTTGTGATTTTGAATGGCCCTAGAAAAGAGAATTTTTTAGCCGATGGGATGCACATGAATTCACATAGTGATGCAGTTCGTGAATTAAGTGATTCATGGAGTGTGATGGAAGAAAATTCTATATCACACATTGATTTGGTAGATGTTCGGGGAAGAGGTTGTCATTTTCAGATGAAGGTGTAATCATCTTTAGTGAAAATGAGGAAGATACCAAATTAGGGTATCTTGAAGTGGAGGTTTGGAGAGAACAAGAAGTTCATGGAGAGGCTCATAATAGTTTTCATGAGGACGAACTACACTGACTGTTGTCTTTGAGAATTCCTTTCTTTCCTTTATCAATGTGTGAGATGGTTCTCATAGATTTCCATAGTTCACCATGGGAGATACATACTGGCATAAAATATGTACTGAGATTTTTATGTCACTTTCAAAGGAATGGGTTTAAGGTTTTAGTTGTAGAGTTTGTGACTCAATGTTGGGTCTTATATAATGTGAAGGTTGTGCACCATGTTCTCGGTGGCTTTTCCCGACCATTACATGTTTCATAGTTTTTGTGGGAGGACATCATGATGGAAATTGTTTCTCTTTATCTCATGATAACGGTGGATATGAGAGTATATAGGTGTTAGTTTTTGATTTATCAAAATTTACTCACTTTATAGCTATCAAGGAGTGTATATAAGTAAAATTTTAGTCAAGTAAGTATATGTATGATGTGGTTAGTCTCTATGGAGTTCTAATGATGAATATTTCTCACTAAGATCCTTGTTTTACCAATATTGTTTCTAGATGTATCCATAATGATTTTTGGTTCCTATATAAGCATTATCACTTTTTCATATATAGATTGAAGAACAGAGAGAGTGCAACATCCAGATTCATGAAGACATATTTTTCACTTATGTCCTCGATTTTAGAGGTATTTTGAGGAGGCACATAACCTTGGTAATGTGGTCTGGAAATAATTATTTTAACTAATCCATTGATGTGGCTCTATTTAATGTCATGTATATCCTACCTTATTATCAATTTTACTAGGCTAGGGTTGGTCGGTCTATAATTCTCATGCCAAAATTTGTACAGTATACATCATTGATGGTTTAGGTGATTAGAAAGAGGATGATATAAAGGGTCCTTTTTCATTAGTTGTAGGGGAGAAAGTGTTAGTGAGTATGACTCTCCATCATGGGTAATGAATGTTTGGTCATGGGATTATACATTATCTGTTGTTTTTGGGGCATTTTCAGGTGTTGTATAATGTTGTATCTATAGTATATAGGGTAGAAAATTCCCCACATATGGGATGGATACACATTTTTTCACATGTCACATATCCTTCATTATCATTATGATGAATCATATGCAATAAATTTGGTGTGGTTGGTGTCGATGATGATGCGTCCTTCAAGGAGTGTCCTATAGAGATTCATGACCTCGTATAGAGGGAAATTATCAAGCATGATACTCCATTGGTTCATGTCTTATTTTTACATTCTAGAGTAGAGGAGACTAATTGGGAAAATGAGTAAAAAATATCTTCTTGGTGACCCGATATGTTTCGTGTTCATATATTTTCCTGTAACACTATTTGATTGGTGGTTGTGTACATTTTCTTGTTTTTTAGAAGGATTTCCCTTTTTTGTATTACTCTATTTCGAGAGGTTTCTCCCTAAATAGAGTGTTTATGATCTCCTGGTGGTTGTTTCATGGTTTTGAGTTACTCATCTAGTGTGGTGGTTGATCTCATGTGGTAGAGAGGACGTTAAGAAGAATCTCAAGGGTTAGTTATTTAGACGGCCCCATTTTTTTCCTCTATGTGTTGCTTTTGGATTCTTCATGATGAGAATGTTTTGAGTGGTATTAAATTTATTTTCCCATATCCACATAGATCACTCCTTTGCATGTTTATGTGGCATGAGGTTCCCAAAAGAGGCTCTGATGAAGTCTTGTGTAGTTCAGTTTGTAAGAGATAGAAGTGGGGATCATTTCACATCTTCAAACGTAACATGACAAGAATGTGGTTTTCATGACGTGTAACATATATGGGTTTCTAAAATAATAATAATGTAAATAGTTGACAACTTTTTGTGAGAAATCAGATTTCTGAGGATTACATGACATGAATAGTGATTACACGTTATGTAATTCCACGATGCTATATTTTTAAAATCATTTTCAACAACTTGGGTAGTCAACCTCTACATATTCAATGGGTCTCTCTTGACTCCATGAGATATGGTTACCCCCTTTTCTATATTTTAGTAATTACATCATCAAACATCGATTTCTATCTTCCATCATTGACATGTGGTGACCTAGGTAGATCTGTGGGGTGTTTTTCATTTATTTTCTAGTGGTTTTATTCGGTTTTACCTATATTTCCTCAATTTATTCATTTAATTAAATGGTTTATCGAATCCCATGATTCTAATGGGTAATTTCATTAATGTTAGATTATGATGTTGCTCCCTAACATCCTCTTCTGGATGCATTTCTTACTGGATAGGTGATATGAGATCCATTTCATGGTCTATTATCGTGTAAATAACATTGGCAATAATATGAGGTAGGCAATTATTTTTTTTCTATATATTTTTTTAAAATTTAACATATGACATGATTTAACTCCATTTATTAAAATTAAATTAAAATACTAATTATTGACTAGGATTAAATATTTGGTATAGATCGCATAACTATAATGCTTATTTGTACCGTTATTTTGGGTAGCCTCCTAAATTTATAGATACTGTGTTTTATATACCTTACGTGGGTTATCATTTTATTCATTATTGACTTCTTTAATGATCATAACCACAAAATTAATTGACAATAAATAGGCGAATGGAAATAAGGATTCATGTTTAATCAATCATGTTATTTTGGGTGTAATTTATTGATAAAAAATTGATAAAAGTATGCATGTTTAATTAAATTAATAAATTAACAAGAATAATGTTGAATATTTATGATTAAAAGATTTAAATAATGATAAATATGTTTTATATAAATTTTTAATATATTGAGATAGCTTGTTTTATTGTTTTCCTATATTTGGAACCTGTGAATAATGAATCACATAATTCAATATGCAATGAAAAATCTATTGTGTGATTAATTTAATGACATTATCATTCCTAAGTTTTATATTTTATATTAGAGGCCATGCTATTTGGATTTTGGGATACATGAGAGCTTGTGATGTGTGAATTTCAGATGCATTGCATTAATTACATGTTCTTGTTTCATTTCACTCATTCATACTACTTGTGATGTGTTGTGAGCTTGGGATGGATGAACCTAAAGTGTTGTTTTGGTATATGGTGCTATGAGACCCAGATCTATTATAAGCCTGATATGGATATGACTAGAGGGATATTGAATTATAATGGTCAGGGAGTCATATTGGTTTGGAAGCATGGACACATGGAGTGGTGTGTGGCATCGAGATGTCCATGTGGTTGTTGGCGAGAAGAGTGGAGATAAAAGAAAATGTTGGTGTTGGGACTACCCATTATTATAAAAGTTGTATGCTTTTTTGAATCAGTTTCTTGGATTATTTACATGTTTTTTTATCTTTTTTATTTTCCACACTATATGAAGAATATATTTTTGGGTACTCTCTTTCCAATAGAGGGGATGTTGTGTTGGTTATGCCACATGATTTCCATGTTAAACTTCTCCTGGTTGGATGATTCAATGCTCTAACTATAGGTTTCGAATACTTTATGGGTATTTCATCTACTAACCATGTTAGGATCCTTTTGTTTGGTATGATTAAAATGTTACCAAGATTACCTGGTAATAAATAACCTAATGATATTGATAAATGAATAAATTTGTAACCCATGGGTCTCTATTTTAATAGGATGCAATGTGAATGTTGAAATTCAAATAAGTTGTGGGATAATTATTCTTATACTAGGAGGGCCTTGATCCTTATTGTGATTCTAATATAATATAATTTTGAAAATTTTTATTTTAAATTAATTGTTAAGGAATTACCTATGTAATATGAAACTTATGAATAAAGTATAATATAAATTATGGATTCACTTTAAATGGTTGTGACCTTATTTAATATCTGTTATAGTGATTAGTTTTCCCCACATATGTGTAATTAGTGATGTGATGTACTGTTGATATTTCCCAAAAGTTTATTCCAGATATAGTTTTCTATGGAAAACCGGTGGGGAAGTTTTTCTTGGGTTTGATTTCAATTCTTTAATACATGAAATTGTATCTGATACTTGGTGATAGTATCCATGGCAATGTATGGAACTTATTATACCTATTTATATCATAATTTAGTTTTACTCGTTGTTCGTAGTTCATTAGTAGGATTTCATTACCTTTTAGAGGAGGATCCTACTGAGTATATTGCTATACTCACCCTACATGTATATAAAACTAATTATAATATAGTTTGAGTTTGTCATAAATCTGGATAGTTACTACATGATTCAGGGTTTTTCTAGAGATGTTTAGACAGTATTTTCATTTTGGTCTTCATATTCAATTTTATTAGTTCTTGCATGTCAATACATTTATGGACATTAGTTTATTTTATATTGTCATATGAGCTAGAGTGTGTCGGTTTCTTTCTTATATTTCTGTTTTTCATGTTTTCTCTTGGAGGTTAACACCAACCATTTGTATTTTTATTATACTCTCAATGCTAATAGCCAATCAGTTTCTTACTAGTTGTGGTACTCAAGTGTAACTATCTATCTTCCAATATTTTTCCCCTTGAGATGTACACCGTTTTGGGAGGTGGTCTTGAAAATTACTTATTTTATTTGATATGAAAAAGTATTCTATTATTACATCATGGTGGAAATAATGGATGGAGATGTTAATTAAATATCATAGTCTTAATAAGAAAATAATGATGGATTTTAATGTATAATATAATAACCAGGCATAATGGAAGATGAGTTTTCATTTATGTTGAATGTGTTCAATGAACCATAGTGAGGACTTTATAAAATGGATTATTAAATTTTTCATGCGTAGACTTGAAGTTCATTAAGGAAATGATTTCATTTTTAATTAGATGATTCTATCTAATGATTTGAATACTCAGAATTAATCAATGAATATATCCCCCACAATTCAGTGATTTATGTGTAAATAAAATGGTAATTATGATAACTAGTGAAAAAATATGAAGGATAAGGAACAAAATAATCCATAGAAACCTCTTAAGTCCATAGAGAATGAGAAATATCCAATGATGACTATTACTAATTTGGATTAAAACTATGATGTTGTTCAAATATTGAGTGTTCATGTATTATAATTCCAGTACAATGTTATAGCTGTAAATTTAATGAATTATGGAATAATGAACAATATAAGGCTTGGTACACTCTAGTTTTTCTTATGTTTTTTATGGAATATATTGAATGGTACCAATAACCATGAACTGGGGTTGAGGTGGTAAGGTTATATTGGAATGAACCGATAAACATTAACTTGTGTAGGTATGGTTGTAATAAAATAAATTGAATAATATTGATTAACATAGAGCTGATATTATAAAAATATATTTTATGATATAATTGATTGAGTTTATATAATTTTATTATTTATGGTTAGATGAATGTGTAAATTTTTAAAATAAGTTATGTTATCCCTAGGGTTATATGGTAATTTTGAGTATTACTTGGCTTCAAGAGAATACATGATAATTGTCTTCACATGTTTTTTGTGTGAAAAGAAATTAATTACATCAAGATATATGGGGGATTAATGATTAGTTTATTATAAAAATGGTTTAACATAATTTTCCATTTTATATATTTTAATTTTTTGTAGGTTCTTTATGTGTAGCTATTTGTGAAATTCTGTATATAGAAATTTGGAAGAATTTATAGAGACTAATGAATTTTCTATCGTCATGTGTATTTATGCACATTGGATAACCATTTTAAAACTTTTTTATATTAAGGTTGTCTTTATAATTTTACACAATATGTATTTTACGATCTTTTTATGATTTAGAGAAATTTATACACCTTTATTATACAGTCACATCAATATTTGGAATTGATTCATTTTAATACTCCATTGTAGAATATTTATCTTCCATGACATTTTTTTTTCTAAAATCAATTTGAAAAAAAGATATTCGATTTTATTTTATTGATATTAAATGTTATTTTTTTCATTTTATACTTTTCACATCACTGTATAATGGAAATATATTTTCATAAAAAAAAATACATTATTACATTTTTAAAAAATGTTTGAAAGTGCTGTTTTTCAAACATATAAAGCATGAAAGAAAATTTCCACTATCATAATGAGATAATTATTTGATGTTTCCATTATATGTTTCTTTTTTATCAAATTTTTATTTCTATTTAATTTTTTTTATTTTTTGAAACGAAAAAATTTTCACAGAAGAAAGGATATTATCTTGAATAATTTTTTTCATGTCATATATCTAAATTATATTAAATCTATGATAAGGTTATTATATTGTACATTTTTTTCTATTGGGATATGATTCAATGATAGAATTATTAATTTTTTGATAATTGTTTTGGTAAAAGATGAAATGATGTTTATGAAACCTATTTCATTCCATTGGTTGTAATATGATTAATGATTAATGTCCATATGGAAGACATATATATAGTTCTCATTTTGTGATGGGTTGGACCTATATATCCCTATAATGCATTGGGTAAATATTTATCTCTCTAAATATATTAATGTAATAAAGTGTACATGCTTGATCCACTATGGAAGATGGGTAAACCCTATCCACTATGGGATGATGGGGAATCCCGATACACTTTGGGAAAAATAGAGAATCCCATTCCATTCAAGGAATAAACTGCGACTAGGATTTTTGGTGGTTCGCCCCCATTATTTTTTGTCCCCATGGAATTCAATGATAAGTTTTGGAAATGATCCTTAACTTATATGGAATGATATAATATTTTTTTTCCTACAACAATTTCCATGTCTCATTCCATTATAATACTCTCATGGATCACATTATAATTTTTTTTATGATTTATGTCTTTTGATTTTCCAATTTTGTTTTCAATGAATCATGTATAGAATATTTCATATATTCGTTATGATCTTACAATTTTTTTCTCAAGTTTTAAAACCCTTATTCATAGGTTTTTCATAGAGATATTTCATGATTGCCATTATGTATAATATTATTTCACCATTTCTTATTATTAATTTCACCATTATGTGAATAATGATATAATTTATTGTATTCCTAAAATGTGTGTACATATAATTAAATAGGTGGGAGAATAATTTTATGTGTTATGACCCAATTTAATATGATTCCATGTTTTCAAAGGAAACAATATAAAATAGTATTTGGGTTAGTGTTTCTGTAATTTTTGAAAATCTCCACCAATATGACATCATGTCAATGTATATTATGATATTTTCAATTTACATGTGTCTATTTAAACATAAAAAATATTCTGATGATTTTCTGTGTTTTTTCTTAAGGAATTTATGCTAGATAAATTTCTCTATAAAATCAGTTAAACTATTTAATTTATATTGATACTAATTGGGTTAAGTGTTATTTCATTATTCCTTGAAACATATAAATGTGGTATTCTCTTGGGTAAAGGCCATGGTTTTATTTTTTTATTTAATGAGATCTTGGAGAGAAATGGTTACCCAAAATAATCAATAGATGACATGATCTAATTTGAATCAATGTTTCTAAAATAAAATTTGAGAACCATCATAGAATTCATAATGGATTAATATATTAGATTTAATCATTTGGTTTGTGGATGTATGATATCATTAGAGGACATGACCATTGTGATAATCCTATTGAAATTAATTATTTTTAGAAAATATGTATTTAGGATTGGTATCTATTTTGGTGAAACGTATATAAAATCAAGGGATGATAATAGTTTATAAAAAATTCTATAAAATTTATTTGTGAAAATACAACTGGATCTAAAATATAAGTTGATTTCTAATGAATTATATTGGTATATTAATTATATGTTTTTGATAAACTATGATTCATTAAGAAACCATAATGTTTTTTACCGTGTATCTTGTTAATGGTTTCTTATATAATAAATACCTTGAAAAAGGTGATTAGGATATTTTGATATTGATTAATGGGATTGTATATTAAAATTATGTTTGTTTATTTGAATGATTATTTGAATAATTCTTTATATTTTGTTAATTGATTCTTATGGATAGAATGAAATTGTTTTTATCCCGTAGATTAATTTATATACATGTAATCAGTGGAACAACTAGAGTGTTCATGGACTCTGTTTGGGTACTAGTTTGGATGCCATTTAATGATTCATTATTGGATGAAAAGATTTAAAATGATATAATATTCCATTAGATACCCAAAAAAATTCATTAATTCCATTATGTGAATACATTTGTGTGGATCCCACTAGGACTTGGGATATTTATTATGTATTGACCAACATGTATTATAGTAATGGATTAATCCAAGGTACCCTATAAATTTTACAAGATGAGATACCAAAATTATTCTTGATAATAAGAAATAATGGAATCTATGATGAATGTGATTCCATTCAAGAATGACATTGAAGGTTTGAATTAGCAGTTCCTTTAATTATATTTCTATAATTACAATGCTGTAATCCATGGATTCTCTGTAATATCAAAATGATATGTGTCGTCGATGAATTATGTAGAGTATATATTGATGTTATAAAAGAATAATTCATGGTGTAGCCATAGTTGATACCCTTTTTTCATGTTTTCCGCCTAGTTTCACACCAAGGAACTAGAATGAATGTTTAAATCCATCCCCCCTAATCATGTATAAATTGGATATGGATAGAGATGGTACATAATAATTTCATGTTTCATTATAGATCCCAATCATTGGTGGACGATTCAACATTTATTATTTATAAAATCAAAAGCATAGGCAGCTAAACTGGGAATTTGAAATTGTTTTCCTTGGAACTCCAACATGAACACTATTATGGGATAGTTATTTTAGGGAGGCCATTGGAGGTGGCCTATTTACATTCACTCCCACTTTCTTTGGTCTCCATGGTTAATGGGTTCCTAAAATGTAAATTATTTAATTATAGGGATGGGATGGTAATGAGTAATGCTCATCTATGAGATAAGTTATATTAAGTTATTATTTTTTATATTGTATATATTCTTAAATCCTCTCATATGTGTCCTGAAATGAAATTTATGGCCTATATTTTTATTATGGTTTTGTGGTATCCTTTATTTATTATCACATGTCAGGATTTGAAGGATTAATTATTTTATAAAAGTATATTTAAATTAATATTTGATTATAGTCTCCACATAATACAATCCTTTACCTTTGATACTTCTTTTATTCAACTCATGTATAGAGAGGTGGGACAAATAATATTTTGTGTAGGTTCCTAGGGAATAATTTTATTGGATTTCAATTTAGGGTGTTACATTAATCATCTCAGTCCTTGTGCCTTCCACAACATTCCATGGATACATTTATTAGATCTCATCACCAAAATTTCAACATGACGTATGTTTTAAAATGGATATATTAATGCTTGATCATCATAGATAGCATAGTGCATAGAAGAATAATGATGAGTGGAGTAAATTATGTAGATGAATATGGTATAGGAATGTCTTTATTGGATTTATGAAAGCAAGATAGAAATCCATTTCCTAATATTATATTTTTGTCTTTTATGAATTATATATATATATTTCAATTTTTTTCTCTAAAATATATATTAATTTATATTTTTTATTTTTTATTAAACAGTCATCTAAATATATATATATATATTTATACATAATCATACATTTGTAATCAATTTAATATATATAATAATATTAAATTTTCTCTTCTTCATTATATATATATATATACATTAATAAATATCTCCTATTAAATATGTATATCTAAATCATATTCTTTGGATCCCATTATTGTCATCATTGTACACATAAAAATATTTCTATTTTTATATTATTAATTATCATTCATAGATTTGGGTACAATCCACATATAATACATATGTGTGTGTGTGTGTTCCTCTATAAATATATAAGTATTTATACACAAAATTATGTGTACATATTAAATACCCTATTTTTTAGGAACATTCACTGCATATATTTTTGTTGAGTCTTTTTATATTTAATAAACTAGCTTTGTATGACGTAAAAAAATGCATTGTTTTTATTGTTCTAGGTTTTGGAGAACATTCTAGGTCTAGTATTGTAATGTATAAAATAAATCTTTGAAGTCGCACCAAAAATCTAGTAGATAGAATATGTAAGATGGTGGATGGGTTAGTATCTTTTTAGGGTTATAGAGTGCCCAATGAACATCATGTGTTTCCCACTAGCATACTGTAGTATCCAAACCTTTACTAGGATGGATTAAGATTTATTTATATTATTATTTTTTGTTTTTTTGTATACATTGGTTGGGTTATACATTGTTGATTATTTATGTGATATTTTTGAAAATAAATAATGAAGTAATTAATTCCATGGTGGAACATTATTTTCCAAAACAATAATATCTAGAAAATATAACTGTGCAATCATGAAAAGAGGGGAATTATAACACTGGAACATGGTTTTCAAGTCTAGGAACACTCTTAGGAGTAACCATGAAACCCTAAAAATTAAGAGTATGTTTAAGTAGCATAGTTATGGAAAATATTTCACCCCTTTCCTACTAACCCAAAATGAAAATTTTATTCATATAAAATTTGGATTTTAAATTTGATGAACACATTTTTAATCCAAAATTGACTGATGTTCAACAATTACACCTCTTTACCCATTTTTGAGTCTCCCAGATAGATTCTTGGATTTCAAAAACTTTATTTATCATGAATGAATGCATGAATTGTATTCTACACCTCTCTCGATAATTGAATCTTATCCTATTTGGATTCATGTTCATATTCCATTCCTCTCCCTTTCGAGAAATAGTTTATTCTTCAAATTTTCATTATTTCTTGATCTGGTTTTTTGAATCAAAATCACGACTTTTAGATTTAAATATAGATTTAAGGGATATTAATTTGATTGATATTCATTTATGGTTTTGAATTTTGGTCTCGTTCTACAAATTATTACAACTCAAATTTTTTGGATTTCAATTGGAAAATCATTCATTAATGAATCGAGGTATGTGGTTTGTAATTCAAATATGAAATTCTTAGTTTCCATTATGTGTATGTAATGTTTTATTTTTTAATTTTTTCTTTAAAATTTAATTCATTATTTAATTAACTATATTTTTTGACTTACGTAATTAATGAAAAATGAGTAATTGGGATATTTAAATTGTATAGAATTAATAATTAATTTTGGTATTATATTTGGAATATTGGGATGGTTATATTACGTAATTAATTGTGGAATTAATTCTGTGATATTGAAATTTTGGATTTGAAAAAATAATTTTGGAATTAATTATAGGATAATTTGATTTTGAGTTTAAAAATTAAATGATCAATTATTTATGGGATTATTCGGGTAATGTATTTCAATTAATTTCATTGAAAATCAATGATGTTAAATTATTTGAAAAAATAATTTTTTAATTAGTAATTGATTGATAATGTGAATTAATTTTTTAGTTTGTTAATATTATTATGAATATTAATTAATTATTATGTTAATTAATAATACTGAATAGAAGAATTAATTGTTGATTTATTTCATAATATTGAGAATATTAACTAATTAGTGAGGTAATTAATAATATTGAGAACATTAACTAATTTTGGAGGAAATTAATTGGATTGAGATGATTATTTAATTTTCATGCTAATTAATAAGATTGAGATGATTAATTAATTATCGATATATTAATAAGATTGAAAAGATTACTTAATTATTGATATAATTAAGAAGATTGTGAAGAAAAATAAATTGTAGAGTTAGTTAACAAAAATAAGAGGATTAATTGATATTTTGTAAATTAATTGGATTAACAAGACTAGTTAGTTATTGACTTAATTAATAAGAATTTAAATTTTATTTAACTATTGACTCAACAAATGAGATTGAGATTATTAATTTATTCTTCATTTATTTAATGATAATGTTAAGATTAAATAATTTCTTTTGTAAATTAACGGCAATGAATTGATTAATTAATTATTGAATTATTTTATTAAATGTTCAAATGTATCAATGGTTATCAAATAAGAATTCATATCTTGAATAGTAATAATGGGATTTTGAGATAGTGATTAGGTATAGAATAGTGATCGTTGAATTCTAGGATAGAGTATCAATTAGGGATTGTTTAATGTCCGACGTGGGCCAAAGTTGGTATTGATCTTCGAGTGTCCTATAAATCCCATGATGTTTATGTTGTTGATTATATAATATTTTAATAATGAGGTAACTATTTATTTTTGAATTGTATTTATTTATACATACAATTCATTATATTATTAATATCTAGATATATTTTTAGACTCCATTGGTGGTGGCCTACTATCTTTTAGTCACACCCTACTCAGGAAGCCTGATCAATACTCTAATAGATTTTATTATTATAGGATATGTTAAGGGAAATGACCATTTGTAAGATGGATGTAATGGGGATGTAGAATTGATGATGGAACCAGACATGGTTTAGGACCAACTTTTTATTTTTCAGTATAATTACATTTGAGTAGAATATAGACTCTTGTAACATATATTGGAAATGTGTATCAACAATTTTGTTCGTATATTGTATTTACAATTTTGGTTAATCAAGTTATATTTTTGTTGTTCTTATTATGATATCATGTTTCTTTCCATTTTTCATTGTTATTTCTTTTTTTTGGTGTGTAACACTTACAAAAAAGGTTGTAGTATCACGATGATCAATATTAGAACTCCATTTCAAGTCATATGCTTCTATCATATGGTGAGAAAAATTTCTGGTTTTGTCACTTACCAAATTGGGGCACGAGTGTGTGTCACTAGGGTCAAAATGTTAAAAATTGGTATAAGATGGGTGATAATTTCTTTTATTTTTTTCTTGTTATTTTTAAAGGTGTAATGCATATTAGGGATAGTTGTACATAGAAATGAGCATGTGAGTGGGAGTTAAAAACACATGAATGTGGAAAACCTCAGTACTTAGGGAGATTTTGTAATTGATGTTTGTTGTTATAGTTGGATATTATTTCACCTTTGATGAAGCATTGGATGTATGATGTGATTACTATTTTATAGATTTTATTTATATTTTCTGGGTTGTGACTCGTTGACTCATAAGGCATGGGAGCTTAATATGTTTGAATCATTTTGTGAACTCGTGATTGATTTTGTAAATGAATCATTTTAGGAATGCACGAAAAATGGGTTTTGGGTTTGTTGTTGTTGTTGAACTGGTATTCATTTATTGTGAAATATATTTGATAATAGTTCCTAATATGAAATTGAATGTGGTAAAATGTTTCAATATGGGAATAAATGGGATCTTAAATAAAAAAATGAATAATGAAAATGATTTAATCATTACAAACCTTAACATATATGTATAATGTTTAGTGTACTGTTAGTGCCTCTGTTTTGAACGTTTGGCAGGGTTTGGAGAAAATAACATATTGTTCCTTTCTGCGTCTTATCATAAATATATTAATGTTGTGAAATTTATCCAAAGTTCATTGTTTGGTTATTAGATTAAAGAGTCCAAAAATATTTTCTGTTGAGAATATGACCTTATAAAATAGCTATTGATGATCCTCTAATTGTGGGGCCTGAGTTATATATAGTTCCATGTGTGTAATTTTGAGGGTAGTTCTGAGATAACATTTCATGATTAATGAGACTCATGGAATGATACCCATGTGGTTTAGAGAAGAGAATAATTGACAAGACGATGGAGTTTTAGTTGTAGCACCCAATCAAATTTTCTCAACGGGATGGAATTGAGGGAGATTAGTTTTGGATTGAGTATATTTAGAAATACATGAAAACATATAGAACTATTTTGAGTAAAGTGTAATGATGGATGCAAATTTTGTAAGAGTATAAGTCAATCATTGATGGGATGTTCTTGAACTGAATGGAATGTCTGATGGTATGTTATACATGGATGTTATAGAGAGGTTCTTGGAGAACTTATATCTAGATATGATTTGTTAAGAGAGAGTAGTGGAATTACTTAGGTTGAATAAGGTGAGTATGTATATGATGAATTAAACTAAATGCTATACATATTTAAATCTCATTTCATTATAATTGGTAGTATAATAGGCTAATTTATTAAAATGATTTCAAGGAAATATTTTTGAAATTTAGTCCCATGAAATTATTTTCAACCCAACAGTGATATTGGATGTGGAATATCAGGAAATTCTAGATATGGGGAACCTAAAGGAGGGTACCTATACAAGATATATGGATGTGGTTAGATGATTAAGAGGTTATTATTTAGAGGTAATTAATCTTTATTATGATAACATTATCTATAATAGTGTAAAAAATGTGGTCTAGTGGGATTATGTTGCATAGGACCATTATGCAGTGATTTACCACTAGTGTGATAGGCCAGTACACTACTATTGTAAAATTCCCTAAAATCCATTTGAGTCTAAGTATTGGGAAAATATTATTCATCTATAGAATATATATAAGAATCCATGATATATGTGTAATGAGGGTTCATCTAGAAAAAATTAGAGGGTTGAAGGGGACCTTCTACATCCTATCAGGCTAGTATTTGGAGTTCTACAGTCCTCCATAGTAGATGTAGTAGATTAATTACTTATGGGAAAGAGTTCCATTATTAGTTGTATAATGACCCAATCTTGACATACATGGACATTACATTACCTTTGTGGAAAACATAATACATGACACAAATATACAGCCAAAGACCGTGTAAGTTTAGTGTCTTTGAAAACTCAGAACATAATATTCTAATCAATGTGAAAGGTTTTCAACATCTCAAATAATGATCTTCCCCTTTTGTTTTCTTACCTAAAACCATTTTTTATATCCTGGGGAAAATAAAAAATGAAAAGGGTGAGCTCAAATGCTCATTATGGGTAAAAATGGAGAACATAAAAACAATCCATAAACATTTGAACGTAAAAACATGAACATTAAATATCAAAATCATGAGCAATTACATAAATCATGGTAGTACATAAGGCATAGATCATAAAGTAAAATTAATCAAGAAAAAATGAAATAGGAATAAAACATTTATTTGTGGAAAACCATTAATAAAATGATATGATTTCCATAGTAGCAATGGCACTACTGCCAAGACCATCATTGCGGACAAAGTCCATTACTGAACCAGGATTATTTTCCATTCCTACCATGTATTACTGAACCAGATTATTTTTTGTTCACTCCATGTGTATCTAATGAGATATAAATCTTTAGCAAATTAATTTGAGGGAGATATAGGTCCCACCCATCTCATAATGAAATAATTCTTTCATGTTCCAAAAAATAAACAAAAATCATTAATCACAACCCAACGTATAAAATGGGTTTCATAAACATAATCCCATTATAACAAAATCCATATAAAATAAATGGATATCCTTTCCTTGTAAAAAACATAAAAACATAAAAATAATAGTGGCATTATACTTGAAACATTCCTATATTAATGAATTCCATCATAGATCTAAAATAGTTTTGATAAAATGCTTGAAATGAATTCTTGAGGAAAATATCTTTTCTTCTTCAAAATCATTTTCTTTTCTAAAAAACATGCAATTTTAAAATAAAATAATTTCTTCGAAAAAAATCATGAAATCATGTAGATGAAGCTTCATGGAAATAAGGTGTTATGAAATAGTAAAAATCCATTCATGTCATATAATTTAAAAAAACATCCTCCTCGTACTTTTTCTGGAAAAGTGAAAAAGTACCTCGTATGGTAAACAAAAAAAATATTCCTTCCATTCCCTGTGGTAAAAGTGTAAAAAGGGTAGAAATGACATCAAACATACATAGAATAATAGTAAACATTTTATAATTTTTTTTGAGAAAACACGAACTATGATGATAAACATAACCCTAGTAAATACTTAGGAATAAACAATCTCAGATAAGAACGAGATTGGAATAATTATCCCTTACCATATGTCCAATTTCATTCATATGTGCCCGAGACTCCTACATAGTAGGGTTTAAACATATTATTAACTTGTAAAATAACTATAATAATATTTATGATATCATATATGATTCATGTATGACATTATATTACCCATTCATGTGTCAATTCCATGTTAAAGGTGTGTTTTGGGTAAAATAGTTTCATTTATCGTAAATGTTTTGACTTGTAATTGTTCATATGATTACATGGATCATGATTAAATATTTCTAGAATTTAAAACATGATTTATATATAATATATATTCATCATATAACATATATAATAGATCGATAAATGGAATGAAATAGATCGTTCATGGAGACAGTTGGTCATACATACGCATGAACACTATTTTCGTTTCCTTATTAAATTGAATAGATGTAAATAAAAAATATATATAAATAAATCTTGTAGAAATATTATGCCATTTTTTCATGATTACTTATTATATATACTTTATAATCATTCTTGAATGGTTGACATGGAGAATGAATCTCATCGCATCGTGGAGACGGTAATCTATACGTACGCACAAGCGATGATATTGTTCCCATAATTATTGAATGTAATTGGAGTGGATGATGTAATATCTCATAAATATAATAATTTTATAAAAAGAATATAGAGTTATTATTTCCACCATTATACCCATCCATGTAAGGTGGTGGTAGAAAAACAAATTACAACACAGAATGGAGACGATATTTTGTAAATACGCACGCGTGGTGATTTCACTTTATGTAGGATGGATAATAGGTGAAATAGGGTTTTCATATTTATAATAAAATATCAGTATATGAGCTCTACTGATGTTGTTACATTATACTGAAAAAATTACAGAAAAGAAATTAGAAGATTATATAAATATGAAAAAATAGGTAAGGGATATTACCTCTTCTCTGACGTACCTTTTCTAATCCTCTTATTGGGGCACTAGAGTTGGTTTTGTAGAAGTGGAGGACCTATAGTATGTTTCAGAGATGTGGATAATATAAATTTAAAGGTTTTGGCCGAGCTTTAAGGTTCAAATTGTTGTAAAAAGGAGAATAAAGAGGTTCATTTTTATAAGGGAGGAGAGGGTCACTTTTGGAAACATCTAAAAAATTAATTTATATAAAACTCAAACCCAGCATAAAAATGTCCAAAAATAATTCAAAGAAGAATATTAGATGTGATAGGGTTGTAATATTTTCACCCAATAAAATTTTGACATGTTGGGATTTTATTTTAAACTATATCAACTTGATTTATCCTTATTTAATATATTTAATTTTATTTGTGGTAATAATATTCAAAATTTCAAATTATTATAAATAATTACTTATGTGTTTTGAATTGTCCATATTTGATACATTATGAAATTTTAGACCATATAAATTTCTATTTATAATTTTTAAATATTTTTGTGATTTTTATTCAATTTAATAATATGTCATTTTTATAAAATAACAATAGTGTAAATTTTGAAACTATTCATTTGTTTGGATTTAAATAATATACACACAGAGAATATATTCGAACCAAAATATTTAATAGGTTAGTAACATGTAATATTATTCTATAAAATTCGTTGAGAATATTAATTAGTTCATATAATATTTATTTTAATATTTTTAAAACCATTTATTTGATAATTCTCTTAATTAAATAATTACTACAACATTATTGTATAATTATTTAATATACTAATATTTGAATAAAAATTAAAAATATTATATTATTATTAATATGAATGTAATATATTTCATAATAATTCTTATAATATAATTTATCTTCTAAGACACCCATCTTTTAAAATGTTCTGTGTATTAAATTTTGAAGGTGAAAACTTTGACATCATTCAAATATAAAATAATATAAGCATCATAATTTCTTTTATAAGCCTCATAATGGTCAAAAATTCGACCTTATGATGTTTATGGTTTATGTTTACACGGCCAATAAGTTTTGGTCAAGTAGTTGAGCCATTTATGGGTATTATTAGTTTGATAAAAACTATATTATTTATTTTTCACTAAATAGATAATTTCTGCACCATTAATGTATAAGATATTAAGTTAATTATATATTTCTTAAAAAAATTAAACAAATTTCCATGATAAATAAAATAAATTTATCTTTCAGAAGTGTATTTATAACCTAATTTATAATCTGTATAACCTTATATAAAAAATAATTTAATTATTAATGTTTGAGTGAGACATATTTCACATACATTTAAAATAAATAAATTAAAGGTCTTAATCGCATACAAGTGGGTTCTAATAGATACCATTTCTACCCAAGTATATTTTATGTCAAAATATAATCATCAAATTATATTTATACATGTGTTAGGGGAACTTTATAATAATATTTTTACCCTTAATTACCTAATTTACCTTTAAGTATAGTAAATAAAATTTATCTTAGTTACTATTCATAATGTCTAAAAAATAATAGTAGCCTATTAACATAATTTGTACCTACTGATTCCAAATATGGAATCCATTTTTCAAAATTCAAGACACATAATTTGCAGTATTTAATTTAAAATTAATCTCGCTGTTGAGAAAACGGGTTTTAAAAGTTATAACATTACAAAAGAATGAAATGTTTTAACCGATTAATTCAATGTAAAATTAATGATAATGACTATAATTATATTAAATGGTAAAACTATATTATATTTATTCTTTAAAACCATTCAATATAATAATTTAACCATATAAATTACCTTGATGAAAAAAGATGTTTTTAATTAAAATTTTCCGTACTTTTACTATTCATCAAAATATGAATGATAACAGAATAAATATTAAAAATTTATCCAAAGTAAATTTTAATATTTTTATTTCAATTAGTAAGTTTATTTTGTCAAATTGAACTCATAAAAGTGTCAAATACTAGATTTAATGTGGGTGCGCCATCAAAAGGCATCAAAACTGCATTTTATTAAAAAACATATTTTACCTGAAAAAATTATTTTAGTCTAATACAATGTTCTACAATATGTGTAAGATGAATTATTATGTAATAAAATTAAAAATGTAGTTAATAATATTAATAACGTCTAGTTCATAATAATATATGTTTGTCTAGTTAAACTCGGTATTGCATACAACACACGCTATCAAGGAAGGTCGCTCTTGCGTGCAACACAAGCCAAGAATAGTGTTTGCCTATATTACAAGATAATACGGTGTTGAGTATATCAAAATATACGCCTAGTGTAGCGTAAAACACAATACATCAAAAAAATTAAAAGTGTGTTTCTCATAGAATCTCAGGGTGTTACATTCTACCCCACTTTAAATGAATTTCGCTCTCGAAATTTGTTGGGGTTATATATTGTTTACTACTTGTATGTTTGTTTCATTAAAACTCACATCGTAAAAAGGAAAACTAAAACTTAATGTGAAAAGTTAAATTATGAAATGTAATGGTTAGACAAAATAAGTCATTACTAGGATTCTGCATATGAGAATATAGGTGAAAATATGGATATAGATGAGAAATCTAACCATCAACTTCTGATGAAGAGTGGTAGAGGACATGGCTATGGAAAATAAAACAATCACAAAGCCATAAATTTGAGATTATATAAGCTACCATCTGATTCATCAGATACGAGGGTACTAGGACAACAGTTTTTGTTTTCAAGATCATTTCCCTAATGTTGACGAATTTTTTAATTAAAAGAAATACTTACTTGATTTTGGTACAATATTCCTGTTAATCATGCCTTGAAAAATTTCCAATTCATCTCATAAAGAAATGAAGTAGAATTTTTCATTCGTAAAGTGTTACCAGATCATGAGATATAATGATAGTTCATCCAATGTGTCTCAAACATAATTTTATAAAAAGTTATTAAATATACATAATTCCATCTATAGTGAGATTTAACGTATATAGTTCCAAAAATGGACTCATACTTCTACTATCATTCTGATTAATAAAATAAAACTAATTTATACTAACTAGGGACTTCTTGTAGTCTAGTAGTAGGCGATAATGGCATGTCTCACATCAAATGTTGGTTCATATTATAATGAACAAGATTACTAGAGAGGTCATTCTAACAAGCTTGTAAATACCATCATTTATCCCCCATATATCATAAGATATATTTTCTTGATCGAATTCTGAAAATAAGAATACATAAAACATGTATTCTCTTAAAACATGAATTAAAATAGAACCATATTGAAAACATGAATGCGGTTAAAATTTTACCCTTTCCACATACCAAAATCCCAAAATTTATATATACTCAAACCATGATGTCACTTTTCCCTTATATCATCCATGAGCTCATTAATACTATCAAAAATATTATTTTCTATGTATCCATTCATTATGAACATATCATCTGCTTTCAAAAAATATTTCTATCAATTTTCAGGGTTACTCGTACCATACAATTACTGAAAACCAATACATAGATATTCCAATATTCCAGAATACTATAAATGTGATTCCACAACACTAATTTTTAATCCTATTACATATACACATAATCATTCCACCACCTCATTGTCAATTCAATATCACCAATATGATCGCATGTGACTTCCCTTTTTTCCTTTTCCTTATGAGGTTCTTTATATTGATCATCATTAACACTTTTATTAGGGAATTGGTTAGAATAATTCCTCATTTCCTTACACTATAAGAATGGATGTGTTGGTGGTTTGTTATCAGTATTCATTTCACTTTTCATATCATTAGATTCCTTTTTCCCATTACTTCGACACCCAGTTGCTCAATATACTTTTTTTACACACTTAAAACATTTTATAGTCTCTTTAGGATAGTCTCTACCATGCTTTTTTCAGAACTTTGAGAATAATGAATCATTCGAATTTTTTTCACCATTGTTTTGAGATTCTTCCTTGAACTCCATATATCGTTTCTTGTCAAAACCATGCGATGGATATGTTACAAAAAATTCTAGTTCTATCTTGATTGAGGAACACACAATTTCTTCATTGTTACTGATGTCTCTCATTTCTAATGCCCTTTTAAGACATGGTTTTAAGACACTGAATAATCGATCAACTTTACTTTCAGGTTGGATGATAAAGCCAGATGCATACCTTCTAAGCCTTGTAAAATTCACCTTGTATATACCAACATATTCATCATAGTTTTTTAAGCACAATGAAATCTTATTCCCTATTTTTTCTATGAATAATAGGTATGTAATTATTGAAATACAAGTTGTTGAAGTCTTCCCTTTACAGGGATTCAATATCATCTTGGGGCCTAGTATTATTAATTAGAGTCCAAAACTGGCCTGATTCACCTCCAAACTAGTAAATAGCCAAAATTAAATTTTCATGCTCTGAAGAGAGAAGTATGAAAAATATTATTCCAATGGTACTGATCCATTGTTCAAAAATAAGTGGATTAGAAGACCCACTGAAAGAAGATGGGTGTTGCCTCAAGAAGGACTCAGTAGAATATTGTTCACTTCTCTACTCATTTGGACATCCAGAATGATTAATAGCTTGTCTATGTATAGAAATAAGATTTTTCACTCCATCTCTCATAACATTGGTTTGATCAGGAGGAAAATAATTGCATTGTACATTACACGGATCAACAAGGTTCCTTCGGGTTCCAGCTGTCGTCTAAAACCAAAAAAGAATAGTCTGAGAGAAAAAAATCATGTTGGTATAACAACATAATTATGGGCGAGTGCCTTTAATATCTATCATATTATGTCTAATTATATGATCATTTCCATAATCTAGGACTATAACCTATACTTATACATAACCTAAGGGACATCAATAGAACTACCTTAGAAATATCTTTACGGATCTCACTAATTTTTCACATTCTAGTTTCCAAAGGATAACAAAACCTTCACTCTGATACCAACTCTAAAGACCCAAGCTTGACGTACATGGAAATTACATTACTTTTCCAGAAAACATAATACATGACACAAAAAGACACTCAATGACCGTGTTAGTTTAGGGTATTTGGAAACTTGAAACATAATCTTTTAATCATGGCGAAAGATCTTCAACATCTCTTATAAAGATCTTACCCTTTTGTTTTCTATCCTATAAACTTTCTTTATATCTTGGGGAAAATAAAACATGAAAAGGGTGAGCACAAATTCAAATTAATGGTAAACATGGAGAATATAAAAACAATCCTTAAACATTTGAACATAAAAACTTGAACATAAAACATAATAATCTGGAGCAAGTACATAAATCATGGAAGTACATAAGGCATAGATCATAAAGGAACATTAATAATGATAAAATGAAATGGGAATAAAACATGTAATTGTGGAAAACCATTAATCACATGATACGATTTCCATAGTATCCAAGGAATTACTGCCAAGACCATCATTGTGGATAAAGTCTATTAATGAACCGAGTTTATTTGTCATTCTAACCCTGTATTACTGACCAAATTTACTTTCCATTCCATCGATTTTTATCTCATGAGATATAAATCATTACCCAATACATTGGAGGGAGATATAGTTCCCATCCATCTCATAATGAAATCATTATATCATGTGCCAAAAAATAAACATAAATCATTCATCATAACCAAACGAATAAAATGGGTTTCATAAACATAATCCTATTATAACAAAATCCATATAACATAAATGGATATCATTTCCTTATAAACGAAATAAAAAATGTAAATAATAGTGAAATTTCAATTGAATCATACCCATATTAAATAATTCCATCTTAGATAGAAAATTGTTTTGATAAAACACATGAAGTTAATTCTTGAGGAAAATATTGTTTCTTCTTCAAAATCATTTTCTTTTCTCAAAATATCAGGAAATTTTAAAATAAAATAATTCCATTGAAAATAATCATGAAATCTTGTAGATAAAGCATCATTGAAATATGGCATTATGAAGCTGTAAAAATTTGTTCATGCTGTATAAGTTAAAAAACATTCTCCACGTACTTTTTTCGGAAAAATCAATAGGTACCTCGTATGGTAAACAAAAGAAATATTCCATACATTCCTTGTGGTAAAAGATAAAAAGGGTTTAAATGACTTTAAACACACATGGATGAATCTTAAACATTTTATCAAAACATTTTTATAAAACATGGACATGGATGATAAACATAACCCTAGTAAATACTTACGAATAAACAATCTCCGAAAAGAACAACATTGGAATAATTATCCTTTACCTTATGTCCAATTTCATCCAAATTGTATAAGACTCCTATATGGTGGGTTTAAACATATTATTAACTTGTAAAAGAACGATAATAATATTTATGATAACATATATGATTCACTTACGTCTTTATATTACCCGTTCATTTATCAATTCCAAGTTAAAGCTGTGTTTTGGGTAAAATCGTTTCATTTATCGTAAATGTTTTGACTTGTAATTCTTCATATGATTACATAGATCATGATTAAATATTTCCAGAATGTAAAACATGATTTATATATAATATATATTATATATATTATATATTTAATAGACCAATTAATGGAATGAAATACACCGTTCATGGAGATGGTAGTTCGTACGTACACATGAATGATGTTTTCGTTTCCTTATTAAATTGAATTGAAGAAAATGAAATATATATATAAATAAATCTGGTATCATTATTATGTCCTATTTTTAATTATTACTTATTATATATACTTTATAATCATTCTTGAATGGTTAACATGGATGATGAATCTCATCGCATCGTGGAGAGGGTAATACGTACATATGCACGAGCGATGATATCATTCCCATAATTAATGAATGGAATTTGGAGATGATGATATAATATCTCATAATTAGAATAAAGTTATAATAATCTTATATAGTTACTATTTCCACCATTATACCCATCCATGTAAGGTGGTGGTGGACAAACAGATTACACCAAAGCGTGGAGACGGTATTCTGTACGTACGCACACGCAGTGATTTCTTTTTTCCATGGGATAGATAGAAGGTGAAATAGGGTTTTTTAATATAAATAATAACATATATTTATATGATTTATACTGATTTTATTATTTTATACTGAATAAAATAAATTAGAGGAAGTAGAAGAAGAAATAATTTTAAAAGAATCGGTAAAAGATATCATCTCTTCTTCAACGCTCCGCTTTTAAACCTCCTCTTGGTGAAGAAGATTTGGTCTTTGAATAATAAAAGGACCTATAGTGTGTTTTAGGGGAGTTGAGAAGAGAAATTTACATGGTTTTTTGTGATTAAAGGCTCAAAATTTGGTGAAGTGGAGAGGGAGGAGGTTCCCTTTTATGAGGGAGGAGAGGGGAACTTTTAGAAACCATTAAAATATTAATAAATAATAATATCAAACCCCACATAAAAACCTCCAAAAATGACTCAATTAATAATATTAGATGATATAAGATTTTAATCTTCTCATCCAGTAAAATTTAGACATGTTGGGATATCATTTTAATCCTTATCAACTTGATTTATACCTATTTAATCTATTTAATTTTATTTGTGGTAATAAAATTTTAAATTTTAAATTTCTATAAATAATTACTTATGTGTTAGAAATTGTCTAAAATTGGATACTTTATGACCTTGTAGACTATATAAATTTTAATTTATAATTTTTAACTATTTTTGTGATTTTTAAAGAGTTTATTAATATGTCATTCTTATAAAATAAAATTATTGTCTATTTTGAAACTATTCATCTATTTTAATTTAAATAAAATACACACAGAGAATATATTCAAACCAAAATATTTAATAGGTTAATAACATGTCATATTCATCTATAAAATTCGTGGATAATATTAATTTGTTTTTAGAATATTTATTTAATATTTTTAAAACCATTTATGTTATAATTATCTTAACAAGAAAATTAATACAACATTATTGTATAATTATTTAATATACTTATTTTTGCATAAAAATTAAAAATATAATATTATGATTAATATAAATCTAATATATTTCATAATAATTCTTATAATCTAATTTATCTTCTAAAACAGCCATCTTTTAAAATGTTATGTTTATTAAATTATGAAGGTGACAACTTTGACATCATTTATAATAAAATAATATAAGTGTCATAATAGATTTTATACGGCTCCAAATGGTCAACAATTCAAAATTTTAATGAATATGGATTATATATATATTACCAGTACGTTTTGGTCGGGTATTTGGTCCTTTTATGGGTATTATTAGTTTAATAAAAACTATATTATTTATTTTTCACTAAATAAATAATTACTGCATTATTAATGTATAATCTATTAAAGTAATTATATATTTCTAAAAAATTAAAAATAAATTACCATGATAAAAAAACATTTTACCATTAAAATGTGTATCTATAACTGAATTTATATTCCATATAACCTTATATTTAAAATATTTTAATTATTAAAGTTGGAGTGAGACATATTTCTATTCATTTTAAAAAAATATAAATTAATGGTCTTAATCACATAAAAGTGCGTTTTAATCGATACCATTTTGACCGAAGTATGTTTTAGTACAAAATATAATCATCAAATTATATTAATACATGTGATAGGAAAATTTTATAATATTATTATTACCCTTAATTACTTAATTTACCTTTAACTATGATAAATATAATTTACCGTAGTTTCTATTCATAATGTCTTAAAAATAAAAGTATCCTATTAACATAATTTGGAACTACTGATTCCAAATAAAAAAACCATTTTTCCAAATTCAAGACACATAAGTATTAGTATTTAATTTAAAATTAATCTTGCTGTTGAGAAAATGGGTTTTAAAATTTAAAACATTACAAAAGATTGAAATTTTTTTACATATGAATTCAATGTAATATTAATTAAAATGAATTGAATTATATTAAATGGTAAAAATATATTCTATTTATACATTAAAAACATTCAATGTTATAATTTACCCTTATAAAGTATCTTTATGAATAAAGTTGTTTTTAATTTAAATTTATCGTATTTTTACTATTAATCAAAATATGAAAGTTACCAAAAAAATATTATAACATTATCCAAAGTAAATTTTTATATAATTATTGCAATTAATAATTTTATTTTTCATATTTAACTCATAAACATGTCAGAAACATGATTTAATGTGGATGCGCCATCAAAAGGCGAAAAACTACATTTTTTAAAAAATACTTATTTTAACTGAAAAATTTATTTTGTTATCATACTATGTGCTATGATATGTGTAATATGAATTATTATGTAATAAAATATGAAATTTAGTTAATATATTCAAAACGGCTTTTTCATAACAATATGTTGTTGTTTAGTGATACTCGATATTGCGTACAACACACGCTATCGAGGAAGGTCGTTCTTGTGAGAAACACAAGACAAGAATAGTGTTTGTGTATAATAAAATATAATACAGTGTTGCTTATTGAGAAAGATACTCTTGGTGTAGCGTACACACAATACATCAAAGAAATTTAAAAATAAAATTTCTCATAAAATCTCGGGTTGTAACAACTAAAGTGGTGTAGCTGAGATGACATAGATTACATAATTGGGGAGTTGTTCAAGAAAATTGCATTCAATTAATTATACACTTGGGGATATACATGATAGACAGTAAATGGGTAAAGGTAATATTATAGTAGCTTCTACATTAGTAATTCTCATATTTAATATTTGTGCTTCTCATTTAATATTTAATAAAAAAATAATTGACTCATTTGAGCCTTGTAGTGGAGTTCGTGAGAGGGGCTTTGATGATCGATACACCATTGAGAGTGTGTTCTACGAACATCCTCTTATGAGGGAGGAGAGGGTCACTTTTGGGAACATCTAAAATATTAATTTATATTAAACTCAAACCCCACATAAAAACGTCCAAAAATAACTCAAATACGAATATTAGATGTGAGAGGGTTTTAATATTTTCACCCAATAAAATTTTTACATGTTGGGATTTTATTTTAAACTATATCAACTTGATTTATCATTATTTAATATATTTAATTTTATTTGTGGTAATAATATTCAAAATTTTAAATTATTATAAATAATTACTTCTGTATTGTGAATTTTCCATATTTAATACTTTATGACATTTTAGAGCATATAAATTTCTATTTATAATTTTTAAATATTTTTGTGATTTTTAATAAATTCAATAATATGTGATTTTTATAAAATAACAACAGTCTAAATTTTGAAACTATTCATTTGTTTGGATTTAAAGAAAATACACACAGAGAATATATTCGAACCAAAATATTTAATAGGTTAGTAACATGTCATATTAATCTATAAAAATCGTTGAGAATATTAATTAGTTCATATAATATTTATTTTAATATTTTTAAAACCATTTATTTGATAATTCTCTTAATTAAATAATTACTACAACATTTTTGTATAATTATTTAATATAATAATATTTGAATAAAAATTAAAAATATAATATTATTATTAAGATAAACCTAATATATTTCATAATAATTCTTATAATAAAATTAATCTTCTAAAACACCAATGTTTTAAAATGTTATGTTTATTAAATTATGAAGGTGAAAACATTGACATCATTCAAAATAAAATAATATAAGCTTCATAATTGTTTTTATAAGCCTCATAATGGTCAACAATTCGACCTTAGGATGTTTATGGTTTATATTTACACGACCAATAAGTTTTGTTCAGGTAGTTGGGCCATTTATGGGTATTATTAGTTTGATAAAAACTATATTATTGATTTTTCACTAAATAGATAATTTCTACATCATTAATGTATAAGCTATTAAGGTTATTATATATTTCTGAAAAATTTAAAAAAAAATTCCATGATAAATAAAATAAATTTACCTTTCAGAAGAGTATTTATAACCTAATTTATATTCTGTATAACCTTATATAAAAAATAATTTAATTATTAATGTTTGAGTGAGACATATTTCACATACATTTAAAATAAATAAATTAAAGGTCTTAATCGCATACAAGTGGGTTCTAATAGAAAACATTTCTACCCAAGTATATTTTATGACTAAATATAATCATCCAATTATATTTATACATGTGTTAGGGGAACTTTATAATAATATTTTTACCCTTAATTACCAAATTTACCTTTAAGTATAATAAATAAAATTTACCGTAGTTACAATTCATAATGTCTAAAAAATAATAGTAGCCTATTAAAATTATTTGTACCTACTGATTCCAAATATGGAATCCGTTTTTCAAAATTCAAGACACATAATTTGTAGTATGTAATTTAAAATTAATCCCGCTGTTCAGAAAACGGGTTTTAAAATTTATAACATTAGAAAAGATTGAAATGTTTTTACCTATTAATTCAATGTAAAATTAATAATAATGACTAGAATTATATTAAATGGTAAAAATATATTATATTTATTATTTAAAACCATTCAATATAATAATTTAACCATATAAATTACCTTGATGAAAAAATTTGTTTTTAATTAAAATTTTCTGTACTTTTACTATTCATCAAAATATGAATGTTAACAGAATAAATATTAAAAATTTATCCAATGTAAATTTTAATATTTTTATTGCAATGAATAAGTTTATTTTGTCAAATTGAACTCATAAAACTATCAAAAACTAGATTTAATGTGAGTTCACCATCAAAAGGAATCAAAACTGCATTTTATTAAAAAACATATTTTACCTAAAAAAATTATTTTGGTCTAATACAATGTTCTATAATATGTGTAAGATGAATTATTATGTAATAAAATAAAAAATGTAGTTAATGCTATTAATAACGGCTAGTTCATAATAATATATCTTTGTTTAGTTAAACTCGTTATTGCGTACAACACACACTATCAAGGAAGGCCGCTCTTGCATGCAACACAAGCCAAGAATAGTGTTTCCCTATATTACAAGCTAATACGGTGTTGCGTATAGCAAAAGATACTCTTAGTGTAGTGAAAAACACAAATCATCAAAGAAATTAAAAAGTATATTTCTCATAGAATCTCAGGGTGTTAAATTCTACCCCACTTTAAATGAATTTCGCTCTCGAAATTCGTCGGGGTTATATATTGTTTACTACTTGTATGTTTGTTTCATTAAAACCCACATCGTAAAAAGGAAAACTAAAACTTAATGTGAAAAGGTAAATTATGAAATGTAACGGTTACACAAAATAATTCGTTACTAGGATTCTACATATTAGAATATAGGTGAAAATATGGATATAGAAGAGAAATCTAACCATCAACTTCTGATGAAGAGTGGTAGATGACATGGATATGGAAAATACAACTATCACAAAGCCATAAATTTGAGATGATATATGCTACCATCTGATTCATCAGATACGAGGGCACCAGGACAACATTTTTGGATTTCAAGATCATTTCCCTAATGTTGATGAATTTTTGAATTAAAAGAAATACTTTCTTGATTTTGGTACAATATTACCGTTAATCATCCCTTGAAAATTTTCCAATTCAGCTCATAAAGAAATGAAGTAGAATTAGTCATTCTAAAAGTGTTAACAGATCCTGAGATATAATGATAGGTCATCCAATGTGTCTCAAACATAATTTTATAAAAAGTTATTAAATATACATAAGTCCATATATAGTGATATTTAACGTATATAGTTCCAAAAATGGACTTATACTTCTACTATCATACCGCTTAATAAAATAAAACTAATTTCTACTAACTAGGGACTTCTTGTAGGCTAGTAGTAGGCTATAATGGCATGTCTCACATCAAATGTGGGTTCGATTCCTGGATCCTTGTCTGACACGATGGGTTGTCGTCCGTCCGATAGGTTGTCCTTTTTCTAACACTATAATATTATAACATCTCAGAAATAATATTATTAAGTTCTAGCCATAAAAAATACTATCCAATGTCTAACATAATCCATTCCAATCTTTAGTATTATCCAAAATAGTTCTTTCCAATCTCATATTATAATGAACAAGATTACTAGAGAGGTCATTCTAACAAGCTTGTAAATACCATCATTTATCCCCCATATATCATAAGATATATTTTCTTGATCGAATTCCCAAAATAAGAATACATAAAACATGTATTCTCTTAAAAAATGAATTATCATAGAACCATATTGAAAACATGAATGCTGTTAAAATTTTACTCTTTCCACATACCAAAATCCCAAAATTTCTATATACTCAAATCATGATGTCACTTTTCCCTTATATCATCCATGAGCTCATTAATACTATCAAACATATTATTTTCTCTGTATCCATTCATTATGAACATATCATCTTTTTCAAAAAATATTTCTATCAATTTTCAGGGTTACTGGTACCATACAATTACTGAAAACCAATACATAGATATTGCAATTTTCCATAGTACTATAAATGTGATTCCACAACACTAATTTTTAATCCTATTACATATACACATAATCATTCCACCACTTCATATTCATATTCAATATCACCAATATGATCGCATGTGACATCCCTTTTTCCTTTTCCTTATGAGGTTGTTTATATCGATCATCATTAACACTTTTATTAGGGAATTGGTTAGAATAATTCCTCATTTCCTTGCACTAGAAGAATTGATGTGTTGGTGGTTTGTTATCTGTATTCTTTTCACTATTCATATCATTAGAATCCTTTTTCCCATTACTTCGACACCCAGTTGCTCAATAAACAATTTTTCCACACTTAAAACATTTTCTAGTCTATTTAAGACAATCTCCACCATGCTTTTTTCGGCACTTTTAGTATAATGAATCATTCGAATTTTTTTCACCATTGTTTTAATATTCTTCCTTGAACTCCATATTTTGTTTCTTGTCAAAACCATGCGATGGATATGTTACAAAAACATCTAGTTCTATCTTGATAGCGGAACACACAATTTCTTCATTGCTACTGATGTCTTTTATTGCTAATTCCCTTTGAATACATGGTTTTAAGACACTAAATAATCGATCAACTTTACTTTCAGGTTGGATGATAAAGCCAGATGCATACCTTGTAAGCCTTGTAAAATTCACCTTGTATATACCAACATATTCATCATACTTTTTTAAGCACAAGGAACTCCTATTCCTTATTTTTTCTATGAATAAAAGGTATGTAATTATTGAAAAACAAGTTGTTTAAGACTTCCCTTTCCAGGGATTCAATATCATCTTGGAGCCTAGTATTATTAATTAGAGTCCACAACTGGCATGAATCACCTTCAAACTAGTAAATAGCCAAAATTAACTTTTCATGCTCTGAAGAGTGAAGTATGTAAAATATATTTCCAATGGTACTGATCCATTGTTCAAAAATAAGTGGATTAGAAGACCCACTGAAAGAATATGGGTGTTGCCTCAAGAAAGACTCAATAGAATATTGTTCACTTCTCTGCTCATTTGGACATTCAGAATGATTCATAGCTTGTGTATGTATAGAAATAATATTTTTCTCTCCATCTCCCATAACTTTGGTTTGATCAGGAGGAAAATAATTTCATTGTCCATTACACGGATCAACAAGGTTCCTTCAGGTTCCAGTCGTCGTCTAAAACCAAAAAAGAATAGTCTGAGAGAAAAAAATCATGTATGTAAAACAACATAATTATGGGGGAGTTCCTTTAGTATCTATCATATTATGTCGAATTCTATGATTTTTTCCATAATTCTAGGACTATAACCTATACTTATACTTAACCTAAGGGACATCAAACGAACTACCATAGAAATATGTCTAGGGATCTCACTAATTTTTCACATTCTAGTTTCGAAAGGATAACTAAACCTTCACTCTGATACCAACTATAAAGACCCAAGCATGACGTACATGGAAATTAAATTACTTTTCCAGAAAACATAATACATGACACAAAAAGACACTCAATGACCGTGTTATTTTAGGGTATTTGGAAACTCGAAACATAATCTTTTATTCATGGAGAAAGATCTTCAACATATCTTATAAAGATCTTCCCCTTTTGTTTTCTTACCCAAAAACATTCTTTATATCTTGGGGAAAAGAAAACATGAAAAGGGTGAGCACAAATTCACATTAAGGGTAAACATGGGGAACATAAAAAAAATCCAAAAACATTTGAACGTAAAAACTTGAACATAAAACATAAAAATATTGAGCAAGTACATAAATCATGGAAGTACATAAGGCATAGATCATAAAGGAAAATTAATAATGATAAAGTGAAATGGGAATAAAACATGTAATTGTGGAAAACCATTAATCACAAGAAACAATTTCCATAGTATCCAAGGCTTTACTGCCAAGACCATCATTGTGGATAAAGTCTATTAATGAACCGGGTTTATTTGTCATTCTAACCCTGTATTACGGAACCGGATTTACTTGCCATTCCAGACATTTCTATATCATGAGATATAAGTCATTACCCAAAACATTTGAGGGAGATATAGGTCCCACCCATCTCATAATGAAATCTTTATTTCATGTGCCACAAAATAAACATAAATCATTCATCATAACCAAACAAATAAAATGGGTTTCATAAACATAATCCCATTATAATAAAATCCATATAAAATTAATGGATATCATTTCCTTATAAAAGAAGTAAAAAAATGTAAATAATAGTGAAATTATAATTGAAACATACCCATATTAAAGAATTCCATCTTATATAGAAAATAGTTTTGATAAATCACATGAAATTAATTCTTGAGGAAAATATTGTTTCTTCTTCAAAATCATTTTATTTTCTCAAAATATCAGGAAATATTAAAATAAAATAATTGCATTGAAAATAATCAAGAAATATTGTAGATTAAGCTTCATGGAAATATGGCGTTATGAAACTGTAAAAATCTGTTCATGCCGTATAAGTTAAAAAAACATTATCCGCGTACTTTTTTCAGAAAAATCAATATGTACATCGTATGGTAAACAAAAGAAATATTCCTTACATTCCTTGTAGTAAATGATAAAAAGGGTTTAAATGACATTAAACATACATGGATTAATCTTAAACATTTTATCCAAACATTTTTAGAAAACAGGGACATGGATGATAAACATAACCCCAGTAAATACTTACGAATAAACAATCTCTTAAAAGAACAAGATTGGAATAATTGTCCTTTACCCTATGTCCAATTTCATACAAATTGTATAAGACTCCTATATGGTGTGTTTAAACATATTATTAACTTGTAAAAGAATGATAATAATATTTATGACAACATATATGATTCACTTACGTCTTTATATTACCCGTTCATTTATCAATTCCATGTTAAAGCTGCGTTTTGGGTAAAATCGTTTCATTTATCGCACATGTTTTGAATTGTAATTCATCATATGATTACATAGATCATGATTACATATTTCCAGAATGTAAAACATGATTTATATATAATATATATACTACATATTATATATATAATAGATCAATTAATGGAATGAAATACAACGTTCATGGAGACGGTAGTTCGTAGGTATGCATGAATGATGTTTTCGTTTCCTTATTAAATTGAATAGAAGTAGATGAAATATATATATATATAAATAAATCTGGTATCATTATTATGTCCTATTTTTAATTATTACTTATTATATATTCTTTATAATCATTATTGAATGGTTAACATGGAGAATGAATCTCATCGCATCATGGAGAGGGTAATCCGTACATATCCACAAGGGATGATATCATTCCCATAATTATTGAATGGAATTTGGAGATGATGATATAATATCTCCTAATTAAAATCAAGTTATAATAATCTTATATAGTTATTATTTCCACCATTATACCCTTCCATGTAAGGTGGTGGTGGAAAAACATATTACACCAAAGCGTGGAGATAGTATTTCGTACGTACGCACGCGCGGTGATTTCTTTTTTACATAGGGTAGATAGAAGGTGAAATAGGGTTGTTTAATATAAATAATAACAGATAATTATATGATTTATACTGATTTTGTTACTTTATACTGAAAAAAATAAATAAGAGGAAGTAGAAGAAGAAATAATTTTGAAAGAATCGGAAAAAGATATTATCTCTTCTTCAACGCTCCGCTTTTAAACCTCCTCTTGGTGAAGTAGATTTGGTCTTTGAAGAATAGAAGGACCTATAGTGTGTTTTAGGGAAGTTGAGAAGAGAAATTTAAATGGTTTTTTTGGGATTGAAGGCTCAAAATTTTGTGAAGTGGAGAGGGAGGAGGTTCCCTTTTTTGAGGGAGGAGAGGGGAACCTTTAGAAACATTTAAAATATTAATAGATATTAAAATCAAACCCCACATAAAAACCTCCAAAAATAACTCAATTAATAATATTAGATGATATATGATTTTAGTATCCTCATCCAATAAAATTTAGACATGTTGGGATATCGTTTTAAACCTTATCAACATGATTTATACTTATTTAATCTATTTAATTTTATTTGTGGTAATAAAATTTTAAATTTTAAATTTCTATAAATAATTACTTATGTGTTGGAAATTGTCTAAAATTCGATACTTTATGACCTTTTAGACCATATAAATTTTAATTTATAATTTTTAACTATTTTTGTGATTTTTAAAGATTTTATTAATATGTCATTCTTATAAAATAAAATTATTGTCAATTTTGAAACTATTCATCTATTTGAATTTAAATAAATTACACAGAGAGAATATATTAGAACCAAAATATTTAATAGGTTCATAACATGTCATATTCATCTATAAAATTCGTGGATAATATTAATTAGTTTATATAATATTTATTTTAATATTTTTAAAACCATTTATTTTATAATTCTGTTATCAAGAAAATTAATCCAACATTATTGTATAATTATTTAATATACTTATTTTTGCATAAAAATTAAAAATATAATATTATGATTAAGCTAAATCTAATATATTTCATAATAATTCTTATAATCTAATTTATCTTCTAAAACAACCAACTTTTAAAATGTTTTGTTTATTATATTATGAAGGTGACAACTTTGACATCATTTAAAATAATATAATATAAGTGTCATAATCGCTTTTATAAGGCTCCAAATGGTCAAAAATTCAACATTTTGATGAATATGGATTATATATATATTACCAGTATGTTTTGGTCGGGTATTTTCTCCTTTTATTGGTATTATTATTTTAATAAAAACTATATTATTAATTTTTCACTAAATAAATGATTACTGTATTATTAATGTATAAGCTATTAAAGTAATTATATATTTCTAAAAAATTACAAATAAATTACTATGATAAAGAAAAAAATTTTAAAATTAACATGAGTATCTATAACCGAATTTATATTCTGTATAACCTTAAATTTAAAATATTTTAATTATTAAAGTTTGAGTGAGACATATTTCACTTTCATTTTAAAAAAATATAAATTAACGGCCTTAATCACATACAAGTGGATTTTAATAGATACCATTTTGACCGAAGTATGTCTTAGTAAAAAATATAATCATCCAATTATATTAATACATGTGATAGGAAAATTTTATAATATTATTTTTACCCTTAACTACTTAATTTACCTTTAACTATGATAAATAAAATTTACCGTAGTTACTATTAATAATGTATTAAAAATAAAAGTATCCTAATAACATAATTTGGACCTACTGATTCCAAATAAAAAACCCATTTTTCCAAATTCAAGACACATAAGTATTAGTATTTAATTTAAAATTAATCTTCCTGCTGATAAAATGGGTTTTAAAATTTAAAACATTGCAAAAGATTGAAATTTTTTTACATATGAATTCAATGTAATATTGATGAAAATGACTTGAATTATATTAAATGGTAAAAATATATTCTATTAATACTTTAAAAACATTCAATATTATAATATAACCATATAAATTATCTTTATGAAGAAAGTTTTTTTTAATTTAAATTTTTCGTATTTTAACTATTAATCAAAATATGAAAGTTAACAGAAAAATATTATAAAATTATCCATAGTAAATTTTTATATAATTATTGAAATTAATAAGTATATTTTTTTCATATTTAACTCATAAAAATGTCAGAAACATGATTTAATGTGGATGCGCCATCAAAAAGGGGAAAACTTCATTTTTTTTTTAATACTTATTTTACCTGAAAAAATTATTTTATTATCATACCATGTGCTAGAATATGTGTAAGATGAATTATTATGTAATAAAATTTAAAATTTAGTTAATATACTCATAACGGATTTCTCATAACAATATATTGTTGTTTATTGATACTCGATATTGCGTACAACACACGCTATCGAGAAAGGGTGTTCTTGCGAGAAACACAAGACAAGAATAGTGTTTGTGTATAATAAAAGCTAATACAGTGTTGCATATTGAGAAAGATACTCTTGGTGTAGCGTACACACAATACATCAATGAAATTAAAAAGAATATTTCTCTTAAAATCTCGGGTTGTAACAACTAAAGTGGTGTAGCTGAGATGACATAGATTACATAATTGGGAAGTGGTTCCAGAAAATTGCATTCAATTAATTATACACTTGGGGATATACATGATAGATTGTAAATGGGTATAGGTAATATTATAGTAGCTTCTTAATTAGTAATTCTCATTTTCAATATTTGTGCTTCTCAATTAATATTTAATAAAAAAATAATTGACTCATTTGAGCCTTGTAGTGGAGTTCGTGAGAGGGGATTTGATGATCGATACACCATTGAGAGTGTGTTCTACGAACATCCTCTTATGAAAAAGATAATCTCATGATGATGGTCAGTATATTTTTCTGTGGGATCTCTACATCCTAGACAAGAAATAGTTTGAGCTAATATTGGGTATTGACATGTTAGTAGCATACTATGCTCATATAAACCATTACAAGAGGAGAGTGACTTTTATTTCTCCTAAGGGTGATAATTATATTCACTGTAGAGAGTGGGGTATCGAGGTATCCATTGAAATATCTATTACCATGAAATATATAATCATCATAAACAAGGTTTCTACTATTTTTTTGGTGATAAACAATTGATATTTATGTATTTTCTCCTATAGTGGAATAGATTTACAATGTGTTTCTTGAATACCTATTAGGTCTTCCACCTCTGAGAGATGTGGAATTTACTATTTATATCATTCTAGGAGTAAAATTAGTTTCTATTCCACCATAAAAAATGGCACTGAAAAAACATCAGTATCTCAAGAGTTACCTAGAGGATTGGATGGTTGAGTGATTTATCTATCCGAGTATATCACCTTAGGGATCACATATGTTGACTGAAAAGATGATTAATTGGATTTTTCACTTTTGTGTTGAATATTGGATTGTAAATCAAATAAATATAAATAAATGAAATTCAAATCCATGAATTGATGTTCTTTTTTACTAGTTTAGAAGATTCTTTATCTTTTCCAATATTTACTTGATATTAGGGTACCATCAGATGCGATTTCGGACATCTAGTATACCATGGATGGAATTCTGAAGCATCTATGGACTATATATTTTCATTGTAATATTTTTTGGGTTAAAGAAAACACTAGACGTATTTATGTCCATGATTTACAATGTATTCTATATATACATGTATCTGTTTGTAGTTGTATTTTGGGATGACGGGTTGTTGTACTCCAATACTCATTACGATCATTCCTGACACCATGAAAATCTGCTGAGTACATTGAGATAACATAGGCTATAGACCATGGAATCTAATTGTTAGTTTTCGATTGCCGAGGTATGCATATTAGTACACATAATCTAACATGAAGATGTGTTTGTGGACGCTTTGAAGGATCATGCCGTAGTGTTTTGGGAGAGTCCAATGAATGTTTTCAATATCCACATATTTTTGGTATTAGGTGGATATAATCAAAGATTCATATGAGACTTTCCATAATTACAGGGCTACAATTGGCCTTTAAAAATAATGGTATAATGATATATTGGACTATATGATTCATGAATTCATTCCTGGTGTTTAAGAAGTTCTGGAAATCGGCGCTGATCATGATCCAACCAGTGGAAAGTAACTATTATGTAGTGTATTTCAATTCATTTTGGATAGTTATTAGAGCAATGTTAATACTGGGAGATTGAGTTGTAGACTATGGGTCTTGAAAGATGAGATAACATGATTATAATTATCAAACAAATGATCTCATGTTTTCTGAGGTGTATTATACATTAAATTGTTGGAAGAATTATTCATTGGGACAAAGTGTTTATTATCCACAAGAGTTCTTGGTATATCTTCTCACATAGATATTTGAACCTCTGGAAATAGATATGGGTTTAGTTTAATCATTATAATTATTTTGAACATGAATAGATGAATGGGAAGTTAATAGTGTTGTTAATTATTTAGGTATGAAAAATAATACATAGACAGTATACGAATCTAGTTATTAGTGCAAGATAGTGATGGTACTATATGACATGCATGTGGTTGTTCGAGTGAGTCAAATAAAGATGACGCAAGTATCTGTTTTGATGGAATCTACACTTTTGATATGGATCATGGAGATGAATTATAAGGATTCATAATTTCTATCATTATGTGTAATCCATGATGGTGGGGATGCACCACTATACTCATTGATAGATATATATGAGATGACCTTTTTCTGAAATTGGGTTTGTTTGCCTATGAGTATAAGAGAGGAGTTGATGTGTTGTTTTAATTCATTATAGTGGGAAATGAATCCATGGGTGACCAAAATGTACTTTGTCATGCGTTGATGGTTTGGGTGGCCCGGAATACAAAATAAGATTGATGGGTTCATTTCATGATGCTACACCAGTCAGTGGGCATCGACCGAGCATCAATGACCTACAAGTTCACTATAGCAGTTTTCTATTCCATAATTGATTTGAAATGATGTTAATATTGCTATTTTGATGTGTCTTCCAATGACCCCTCAAAATATTGATGCCATTGTGGTTATTGTGGAAGGATTGATGAAGGTACCACCTTTTATACGTAAATAGGAGACATTTTCATGGGAACAGTAAGAAAATTTTCTATGTTTGGTATATAGCCTGTCCAAATGGGGTGTTAAGAACTATAGATAGATATAGTGACTCGTGTTTTACTTCATGATTCTTGTTTGGATTAAATAAGGTGCTTGGATCACAGGTTTCATTGGGTACAAATTTCCACCTAGAAAATAATAGGCAGTCAGTGTCACGACCCACCCTCGGCGCCCGTGTCGTGACTACCATAAGCCCGCCTTCAATAGGCCAGGGGATGGAGACTAGCACCAAGGCGTAAATCCTGGAAAAAGGGAAGGCATTGCCTTTGTAAATTACAAAAACAAGAACCACAGAGTAAGAAGGCAGAAGTAAACACTAAGTAGACACTGGTACAACAGTAAGTGCGGAAAAGTAAGTGGGCCAGAATAGAAACCCAAACTGAAAGTAAAGTACAACTGGAAGGGAAAAACATCAACTGAAAAGTAAAGCCGCAACATCGAGCTGTCCACTGGAAATCCCACCCGAAGGGTCGGTACAGATAGCCCCCACTACTCCTCAGGTCCAGCCGTCCGCTCCGTGTACGTTCCGCCCAGTGGTGCACCTCCAGGTACCGTCCTGCTCCGCAAGCCTCAACCACGAGCAGCATTGTCCGTCGTCTGCAACCAACACAACGTAGTGCGAGCATAACACTTGAAGGGGTGAGTATAAGATACACAGTATGGAACCCGAGACCCCTGAAGGTCTCACAGAATCCACAAAGGATAAACCACAAAGTAAATATACAATCACAAAGTAACATCCAACACGGCTTAGGTATATGCCCATACATATACCTAAGTCATCAATTCTCGTTCAGCTCCAACATCCGAACCCAACTATAAACCAGTCCACACAGGAAATCAAAACGTATACCCACACAGGATAGCACAACACAATCCACAAAGGAAGGCAAAAGGATTCATCTCACACAGGAATACTTCTTTGTATGACGATAAAGATGACCAGATATAGCCACTGATTCATCTAAGCCGTCGGACCCACAAAGGATCGATAGGTACTAACCCCCGTAATGACCCACAAAGGATCTGACCCACAAAGGATCGATAGGTAACTAACCCCCGCAATGACCCACAAAGGATCTGACCCACAAAGGATCGATTGGTATCCAACCCACGCAAAGACCCACACAGGATCAGACCCACAAAAGATCTGTAGGCGTTGGCCCACATAGGCCCGCTGAGCGCTGACCCACACAGGATCGGTCCCACAGATGATCAGTAGCACTGACCCACAAAGGATCGCTGAGTGTTGTAGTTTTCGCCATCGAATCCACTGAGGATCTCTGCACAGTCGTCGTCGAATCTACTGAGGATCTCTGTACCGTCGTCGGCGTCATAGTCTCAACCAGCTCTAGGGTTCCCGCACACAGGAAGCTCGTTCGGGAGGGTCTGCTCCACGAGCCGAGAGCCTAATACATAAACTATCACATAGTCCAGAGTTGATGTATCAAAAAGTTCTGTATTGTCAACAGGAACTCAACGTCGCAGACGACACGTCAATCAGACACCCGGTTTGAGAGTTATTGGCGTTTTCGTTCCAGGGGCCCGGTTGGTTTTTAAGGAAAAACAAACCCGATCGTACTCCACCTGCGTCCAATACTCGGGCGGAGTAAGCCAAAAGATCCGTCTCACTTAGAGGAATTCAAAAAAGTCAACGGCGTGTCAATCGGCAGTCCAAAGCTCAAGATATGAGCCTTTCCGCTCTGAGGGCCCGGTTGGTTTCGTGTACGAACCAATCCAGCCAAACCCAAAGTATTCCGAAACCTTGAGTGTGATATACAGAAACGACAGTCTCGATACGAGGATTGCATCTCCGCTGACGGTGAGTAGTTTGGAGGCCATTAGCTCATGTCATGAGCAAAAGACCGAAAAGGTCCGAAAACGGGGGGTCTGGGCCCGGACCGACCCAGCCCAACCCCCCTTGGTCGGCCCGAACTGGGTCGACCCGACCCGGGTCTGGGTCCGACCCGGCTTGGCTCGACCCGGCTCGGCCGGCGCGACCTGGACCGGCCTGGGCGCGACCCGGCTGGCCGGTCTGGCGGCTCGGTGCTGTCCGAGTGCCCGCATCCAAGGAGCCGCGAACCCCCCGCACGGGGGCCGCTCCGTGTCACCGGAAGTGGCGCACAGCCGCGTCCCTTCCTCCGCATTCCTACGCAACTGCGGGACTAGCTAGTGACAACAATATGTTTTTATCTCTCACATATAGCATATGAATTCCTTTAGTCCTCTTATTGGGAACACTACCAAGACCCTTGAGAATATGTTAAAGTCCTTTTGAGAATTTTGAAGATCTTGGGTTAATAAACATCTCATGTCGAATTTTTTATATAATAATTTACATTAAACATAAATTATTATTGTTTCATTATTGTAATTATATAGATAAACTGGAATATATCCATATTTGTGTATAACATTTCTAGAGATAGTAGTTAGAGGTCTAAATGTTTAAAATTTCATACCCAAAAATGTGAAGGTGATTTGAGAACAATATGTTATATGATATCCGCATAATTCATACATGGATATGTTTGTGAGGATGTTATAATTTTAGGATGGGTACATGTGTTCTAGACTGATTCCCATTATTATTGAAATTATATGATTCTTTGTGTGAGTAATTTTAACACCCCAGGTAAATAAAGATTATGAAATTTTTATATTTATCCCTATTTGTGAATAAAATGTTATTGTTAATTTAAATGGAACGCTATGCTCGATGGATTACCCAATACGCAACAACGAGTTCCTTTGAAATCTTACATTGCACTCTAATAATAAAATAATTTTATTTTAAATGGTAGTTAACACCTAGCCATTGTAATGACAGGAATGAACAAAACTAAATACAAAATGATTATATATGTTTGTCAACTATTTTTACTTTTTACAATAAATGTTAGAGGATTAAAAATGTGAATGTATCCAATTTTAAGCGTAAACCTACTAACATTCATTAAAAGGTTGATTAACCGCCTTTTGATGATGAACCTCTTTTAAATCAACTTTTTGACTATTTTATGTGTTATATTTGAAAAATTAAAATTCTTCTTTATAATTGGGAAATCAAAATTTACTTTGTGTAAATTTTTGGTATTTGTCCGATAAAGTTCATTTTTTAATGAATAGTCAAAAATTTTGTATTTTAAATCAGAACCACTTTTTAATCTAATTTATTTATATGATTATATTATCTGTTTAATTGATTTTAATGTGAAATTAGAATATATTTTTACCATTTAATCCAATGGTGCTTATTTCAATTAATATCACTTTGAGATTTGACATAAACGAGTGTCAATATTTTGATAGATATTGTTTCTTAAAAACACGCTATTTCATTTGACAGTATAATTTAATTATAAAATTAATTAATGAAAATTACATGTTATAAATTCGGTAAAAAAGACATCATTTTTGAATTCAGAATATCAAATAAATCATAGGGTGAATTTTTGGTATTTTTCTGCAAAACCTTACTTTTTTATGAAGAGTGAAACCACAAAGTGGTAGTTACAAAAACTAATTTTTCGTTTAAATGGAACATTACCACTTCTGGGATTTGAATTTTAAAAATTCAATATAAATTATTTTCATTATTATGTAAAATGTGGTTTAATGGGATGAAAATATTTTTTGATGAAAAGTAACTTTTATGTTTTATTAATCGTGATTAATGGTAATTAGTGTGATTTAAGGTAAAAATGATATTATAATAAAATGAAAATATATTGACACATGTCTTAACCCTATTGAATGAGTCATGGCCGACCAAGACAACCCATGGGCCTATTTTAGGGACCCCATGGAGCCACATGGGTATGATAATGACATTTATGCCTTTTATTTAAAGTAAAAGTAAAAATGACACAATAATGTATTGTTTTACTAAAACACTTCTTACATGGGGTTATACAAGTCAGGTTTTTGACTATAAATAGTCATTGTAAATATAAAAAGCTTTACTACATAATAGTATTTTTTTATAATTTTTAGACATTAAATAAATAAAATTATTAATGACATCATGATGATGCGGCCATTACCTCATTATTTAACGATTTAAATAAAATGAAAAGATCATGTAAAATCTATGACCTAAACATGTCCAGAACATATTGGATGGGTGGATACCGAACTATTATCACCTTATCCTTTAAATACATAAATTTTGGACCTTTAAAATACGAAACACATTTGAAAATAAAGTAACATTTTATACCTTTCCAAGAGTGCCCCTCCTCCCGTCTTATAAAAGGCCCCCACCTCTACCTCCTTTCCCACACATCTCAAGCCTTTGGCTCGGCCAATCTCTATTAATTTTGTCTCTCCACATCCCTCTCCTCATCCTAGAAGCCTTACCTTAGGCAGGAAGCTCTTCAAAAAACCCTTTCGGTTCAAACCAAATGATGTTACCCGATTTTAAGGTAACGTCTTCACTTGTGCTATTTTTTTCTATTGCTTCTCCAACCCCCTAAACTCTTTTTATTCGTTTCTTTTGTAACAAAAACAGTATCTTACATATACTAGGATGTTGTTATACGAAGGATTCAAGCTAAATTTACACACACCTACATCTAATGGTTAAATAACATACTGTTTATGTGGATAGTGAATTTCTACCTCACAAAACGATGATTGTTCAATATTTTTTTAACACCCTCAAAGGTGACCATTAAGATGTCACTATATTTATATATGATATATAATATTTTTATGTTTTCCTTAATCTTATGTATTTTTCATTTATGGCATACCTTTATGGTTTCCATTATGGGTAAACACGTTATCTTCATTTTAGGAAGTGCGGACTACCGCCCCCTCAAAGTGATTTGATTTGTTAATACCGTATGTGGTACGTATAAAGGATAGATTTAATGATATTATATATTATACCATACTGTAATTATAATAATATTATGTATCATTATGTTTTAATTCCATTAAATATGAAATATAAATTGAAGTTTCGTTCATGCGTACGTACGACTTACCGTCTCCATGAACGATGCATTTTATTTCTTACCTCTAAATGTTATGTAATATTATAAATTCATATATAAATACATAATATATATATATATATTATCTTCATAATGAATATAATTCTAGATATAATGGATATTTTACCCCATGAACAAACATGTAATTATAAAGTGTTTATTTTTGACTCAAGTAGCAATGATCGTTAAAACGACCATTGTTTACTTAAATAATTACATAGTGTTCATAACATGGTAATAAGTGATATAAAAGGAATAATGAACTTGAAAAAGGTTCTTAAGAAAGTATAAATTAATTCAACTTTATTGTTCAGGAGATTAATGAACGATCGAGTCAAGTCGGATACGAGGTAAGGGATCCTACCCCTCCTCTTCTTTGAAGTACACTCTTTTATGTCATTCCTTTTAAGCTCATATTTCTTATGATTGGTATGTTCTTTTAAATTAATCTTACTTTACATTTTATGTTCATATAATAAAGATACCCTATATTCTCTCATCAATCCATTTTGGATGTTTTGAGTGGCGTCGTTAGGCTGCCGAATTTTCTTAAGAGATCCAACGTCTCTCTTTCTTTTTAAGTACTCTCCTTTATGTCACCTTATTTAAGCTCCTCTTTGTTATGTTGGGGGATGTTCTTTTATATTCCTCTTTCTATACATTTTATGTTAATATGATGAGAGACCCTTTTTGATATCATCAATCCATATTTTTGGATGTTTTATGTGGCGTCGTTTGGCTGCCGAGTTTTCGTAAGGGATTTTCATCTCACTTTTATTTCCATGAGTTTATGCTACATTATCCCCCATTTCCTTTCTATGGTATATGTACTGCCCATTATTCTACTCTTTGTATAATATACGTTTGTTTATGAGTATTTAAATCAATGTTGTATTGTCCTTCTTTCATGGGGTGTATGTTTCGAAAGATACCCAAGTCGGTAAGGGAACCTTTCACCCTCCTCTTTTTAGTGAATTCTTTTGCTGGGACTTTTAATTTACATATTGTAATGTTTGGATATGTTCTTATATATCCTTATTGATTTAAATGTTATGTCCATGTGATGATATACCCTTTTTATCTCTCATCAACTCATTTTCTGAATTTTGATGTGACGCCGTTAGGCTGTCTAATTTTTGTAAGGGAACTTCTTAACCCAATTTCTATTATTTGGGTTAATCTACTAATTTCAAATTATGTCATGATATTATTATGTCCTATCTTGTATTTGTACTTTCTTTATTTGTAATTATAGTGAATACACATAATATATCTATTTTATTTAAAAAAATGATCTTTGTATGGTACCTCGTCTCAATTTCCATTCATTGAGGCATATATGGTTTTATACACAACTTTCATTTATATGGTTTATAAACCCATTTGACATTTACGCTTATTCAAAAGGAATCTTTTTTTTTACGAAGTGTTTTACTAAATGACAAGAGGAATGTTTTTTTTGTCGTACGTATGCGGCGGCAACGACTTCTCTGCTGCCGTGACCATTATTTGAGTTTTGGCTTCGTCTACAAGCCATAACTTTTTTTGAATGAAAAATAAATACCATGATTTACTTTTCTTTCATTTTGGTATTGAAAATGGTTTTCATAATTTTTTTATATCAATGTCTTGTATTGATATCTTGTGATTGAAAAGTGGAAATGTTATGTTTCCTTTATGCATGTTTTATGTGATACGATTATGTTATGGTTCTTGGGAATTGTTATGAAGACCGGTGGTTCCGTGATAAAATAAGGGCGGGTGAGACCGATATAGCTATCCAATGCTTTGGGTAACACAAAGGAGTTAAATGTTAAGGTTTATCCGAAGAGAGTTAGGGAATATACTGTGATGGGAATTGAAAATGTAACCATGAGGGTTACTCCCTACATAAGAATGTTATGAATGCCTCAAGTTGCCTTTATGTCTTATGATTTCTATGATTTATTCATGATTTGATGAGGTATGTGATTATGTTTTATGAATAAAGTAATATTTCATGCATGGACTAATGTTTTCATTTCGTACTTTTATATCCCTTACTGAGAATTTCATGCTCATCCTATGTTTTTGAAATGTTTTTCACAGGTCAAGGGAAAGGAACATGATGTGATGATAGTGTCAAGGAAGTTTCAAGAAAGAATCCATGTTTTATTTTAAATATGTTCCTGTTGATGGGAGAAATGAGTACTATCTTTTATGTAATCACTTTGTTTAAATGTGGAATGTAATTCATGTTTTATGTTCTAATTCTCTAGAACTCTAATCCTGAAAAGATCCTTAATGTCGATTCATTATGTAACTCAAGATTAAGTGAGGTTTAAGGCTGGGGCCTTATAGTTGGTATCAGAGGTCGGTTCAGACAACTTTAGGGATTAGGAGTTTTTGTTAGACACATGGATAGTCCCTATATCTATTATTTCAGTTAAATCCATGTTTTATAAATTTTTTCAGGTCAAGTAAAGTCAATTACGAATGGAAGGAGGAGGATCTCAAACGACATTCCTATCTCTTCCTGATGAAATGCTTGCAATAATTATTTCAAAGTCATGTTCAGATGATTGTGGAACTTTTTCTTGCATAAAAATCTCTTGCAAGAAGTTTTTTGATATATCAAACACCTCCACTATACCTCATTATCATCGTGGATGATGTGTTGTATTTAGACAAATAATATTTTGACAATATTCTCAAATTTTCAAGAAAGGTAAATATTGTCAAGGTATTTTCATATATTTTAGTTTATCACAAGAATTTGAAGCATATTATGATTTTAAAAATCGTCCTGAGGAAGGAGAACCTTACACAACCTATTTATATTTGCTTTTAAAATATAGTCTCTCAGCACATACTTATGGTATTTTAAAAGAACCAATAATAAAAAGGTTCAACTCAAATTCTGTCTGACTGTTTTATAGAAATCATTTTTTATCAGATGTTTTGGAATTATATGTCATACATGATTATTTTCCAAAACTGTTTTTCTGTGAACTCCCATATAACCCATGTTGTACAAGGTGTATTTGGATGGAGGAAGCAAATGCTTTTGAAGGATCTCTAAATCATTGTTGTAAGTCATGGGACTTCTACCTACGTGAACAATATGACGATGAAACTGAGTGGATTCCATGATCAAAGTATGTTGTTATTCATTTTGGGAATCGTCTTATTTTGTGGTGGTGAAATTAGACTTCAAGAATTATGATGTTGAGATCGTAATGAATTTGGATGAAAATGAGAGGTATACGAAAACTATTGAGGTTAAAACATGTTAGGGTTATTTTTGGAGTTTTATAGAAAGGACAACATGCAGACCATGTGACAACCCGTCGCGTCGGACAATGCTGCGGGAATCGAACCCACAACCAAAGTGCGACTAGTATTTATCACCTACCACTGGACTATGTGAAGTCCCTGGTTAGTATGACTTATTCTTTTTAGTTCGATGATTTTATGAATTAAGAGTAAGTTGATTTTAGGGTTATCTATGGAAATTATTAACCTATCATGGAGTATATGTGATTAGGTTAATTACTTTTCATTATGAGACTTTTAGAGAAACTAATGTTAATTGGAGATAAGTTTTATATTGTACCTTGGAAGACTATGTGACTAAATCCTTCAAATATTTGGGTTTCGATCTTAGTTTGGTTTAATATGAAGAATTTTATTGAATTTTTTTTATCGAATGGTCCTCGTTGAACATTGGGTTTTGTTGGAAAAATTTTGGAGATTAAGAGTAGATTTTATTTTTATAAATGGTTATACTTTTCTGGTTTATCTAATCTTGTTCTAACAATTTTGGTTTTGTTAAGGGTCAAAAGACATGGGAAATATATAGTTCTATTTTGTGGATTAGGTGATTCTCAAGAAATTTATTATAGTACTCTTAATGTGAACAAGTCTTCCTAAATACTCATCTTTTGGAGAAAGTATGAGTTTGTGTAAGAAATCTAGTAAAAGTTGAAATTCAAAATGACAAGTAAATGTGTTTCCTTAAGATCAAAAATAAATTTCTCATTGAAAAGTAACTTAAACCAAAAATGTTGTCTATCAACTTTTATTACTGGGGAATCAAATACTGTTTAACCCACCGCAAGTTTTTGATTTTCTTATGGTTAACTTTCTCCTAAGCATGTTTTCTATCACTCTCCCTTAGAACATGACTCTTTTATTTTTCTTCCATATCCATGTTTTCCTACATGAAATCCTAGTATGGGTTAACTCATGTGACCTCTTTAATTCTCTTTTTTTCTTTTAAAGTGATTGTTTTACCGACACTTGTTCCGATCAGGGACTTTCAATGATGTTTCCAAGCCCAATTTTAAAATTGTGAGGACGCAATTCCCAAAAGGGGGGAAGGATGTAACACGCCAATTAAATAATGAATATTAGATTTTATATTTATCCCTATTTGTGAATAAAATGTTAATATTATTTTAAATGGAACTCTATTCTCAATGGCTTACCCAATACGCAACAACGAGTTCCTTTGAAATATTACGTTGCACTCTAATAAGAAATTTTTTTTATTTTAAATGGTAGTTAACACCTAGCCATTGTATTGATGAGAATGAATAGAACTAACTAAAAAATGATTATATATGTTTTTCAAATATTTTTACTTTTTACAATAAATGTTAGAGGATTAAAAATTCGAATGAATCCAATTTTAAGCGTAAACATTCAAATATTTTTTAAAAGGTCGATTAACCGCCTTTTGATGGAGAACCTATTTTAAATAAGCTTTTGGACAATTGTATCTGTTATATTTGACAAAATAAAATTCTTCTTTAGAATCAAGACATCAAAATTTACTTTGTGTAAGTTTTTGGAATTTTTCTGATAAAGTTCATTTTATAATGAATAGTGAAAAATGTTGTATATTAATTCAAATACACTTTTTAATATAATTTATTTATATGATTAGATTAGCTTTTAATTGATTTTAATGTGAAATTTGAATATATTTTTACCACTTAATCCAATGGTGGTCATTGGATTTAATATCACATTGAGATTGGACATAAACGAGTGTCAATCTTTTGAGAGATACTGTTTCTAAAAAACATGCTATTTGATTTGACAACGGAATTTAATTATAAAATTAATTAATGCAACTTCTATGTTATGAATTCGCTAAAAAATTCATCATTTTTGAATTCAGAATATCAAATATTTCTTAGGGTGAATTTTTGTGATTTTTCTGAAAACCCGTAATTTTTGATGAATAATAAACCACAAAGTGGTAGTTACAAAAACTGATTTTTCATTTAAATGGATCATTACCACTTCTGTGATTTGAATTTAAAAAATCCAATATAAATTATTTTCATTATTAATTAAAATGTGGTTCAATGGGATGAAAATAATTTTTGATGAAAGGTAAATTTTAAGTTTTATAAATCACGATTAAAGGTAGTTAGTGTTATTTAAGGTAAAATTGATATTATAATAAAATTAAAATATCGTGACACTTGTCCTAACCCTATTTTATGAGTCATGTCTGACCAGGAAAACCCATGGGTCTCTTTTTGGGACCCCATGGATCCACTTCGGTAAGATAATGACATGTATGACTTTTATTTAAAGTAAAAGTAAAAATGACACAAACATGTATTGTTTTACTAAATAAATTTTTACATGGGGTTTTAAAAGTCATATTTATGACTATAAATAGTCATTGGAACGATAAAAAGATTTAATACAGCATAGTAGTTTTTTATAATTTTTAGACTTTAAATAAATTAAATTATTTATGACATCATGATGATGCAGTGGTTACCTCATTATTTAATGATTCAAATAAAATGAAATATAATGTAAATTATAAGACATAAACATGTCAAAAACCTATTGGATGGGTTTCTTTCGAACTCTTATCGCCTTATACTCGAAATACATCAATGTGGGACCGTTAAAATCCGAAACACATTTGAAAATAAAGTAAAATTTTATACCTTTCCAAGAGTGCCCCTCCTCTCCTCTTATAAAAGGCCCCCACCTCTACCTCTTTACCCACACCTCTCAAGCCTTTGGATCGGCCATGATATGATCTTTTTGTATCTCCAAATCCCTCTCCTAATATTAAAAGCCTTACCTAAGGCAGGGAGCTCTTCATGAAACCCTTTTGGTTCAAACCAAAGGGAGTTACCTGATTTTAAGGTAACGTCTTCACTTGTGCTATTTTTTTTATTTTTCTTCTCCAACCCCCTAAACTATTTTTATTCATTTATTTGGTAACAATACCAGTATCTTACATATACTATGATGTTTTTATCATAAATATTTGAGCTAAACTTACACACACCTACATCTAATGGTTAAAGAACATACTATTTTTATGGATGGTGAATTGCTGCCTCATGAAACAATGATTGTTCAGTATTTCATTTAACACCTTCAATGGTGGCCATTAAGTTGTCCCTATATTTATATATTATATATAATATGTTTAGGTTTTCCTTAAGTTTCTGTATTTTTCATTTATGGCATACCTTTACGGTTTCCATTATGGGTAAACGCGATATCTTCATTTTAGGAAGTGCGGACTACCGCCCCCTCAAACTGATTTGATTCGTTAATACCTTATGTGGTACGTATAGAGGATAGATTTAATGATATTATATATGATACCATACTGGAATTATAATAATATTATGTATCATTATGTTTTAATTCCATTAAATATGAAATAGAAATTGAAGTAGCATCTATGCGTACGTACGGCTTACCGTCTCCATGAACAGTGCATTTTGATTTCTTACCTCTAAATGTTATGTAATATTATAAATAAATGTAAAAAATAGATATATAGTATATATATGATATCTAAATAATGAATATAATTCTGGATATAATTGATATTTTACCCCATGTTAAAACTTGAAAATATTAAGAGTTTATTTTTGACTCAAGTTGCAATGATCGTTAAAACGACCGTTGTCAACTTAAATAATTACATAGTGTTCATAACATGGTAATAAGTGATATAAAAAGAATAATGAATTTTAAAAAGGTTCTTAAGAAAGTATAAATTAACTCTAGTGTATTATTTAGGAGATAAAAGAACGACTGAGTCAAGTCGGATACGAGGTAAGGGATCCTACCCCTCTCTTTCTTTTTAAGTACACTCTTTTATGTCATTCCTTTTAAGCTCATCTTTCTTATGATTGTGATGTTATTTTATATAAATATTACTATACCTTTCATTTTCATATGATTAAGAGACACTATTTTCTCTCATCAATCCAATTTTGAAGTTTTGAGTGGCGCCGTTAGGATGTCGAATTTTCGTAAGAGATCCAACCTCTCTTTATTTTTTAAGTACTCTCCTTTATGTCACTTATTTTAAGCACCTATTTGTATTGTTGGGGGATTTTCTTTTATATTCCTCTTTCTGTACATTTTATGTTAATATGATGAGAGACCCTATTTGATCCCATCAATTCATATTTTTGGATGTTTTAAGTGGCGCTGTTAGGCTGCCAAGTATTCGTAAGGGATTTTTCATCTCACTTTTATTCCCGTGAGATTTATGCTACATTTTTCACTATTTCCTTTCAGTGGTAAATTTATTTCCAATTATTCTAATATTTGTGTAATATAATTTCGTTTATGAGTATTTACATAAATGTTTTATTTTCTTTCTTTCAGGGGGTGTATGTTTCGAATGATACCCAAGTCGGTAAGAGAACCTTTCACCATCCTATTTTTAAAGACTTATTTTGTTGGGTATTTTAATTTACATATTGTAATGTTGGGATATGTTCTTATATATCCATATTGATTTAAATATTATGTCAAAGTGATTATATACCCTTTTTATCTCTCATCAACTCATTTTCTAAATTTTGAAGTGATGTCGTTTGGCTGTCAAATTTTTGTAAGGGAACTTCTTAACCCAATTTCTATTCTTTGGGTTAATATCCTACTTTCAAATTATTTCATGATATTATTATGTACTATCTTGTATTTTTACTTTATTTATGTGTAATTATACTTAATACTCATAATAGATCTATTTTATTTAAAAAATTGATCTTTGTATGGGACATCACCTCAATCTCCATTCATTGAGGCATATTGTTTTTTATACACAACTTTCTTTTATACGGTGTATAAACCCCTTTTACATTTATGCTTATTCAAATGGAATATTGTTTTTATACAATTATTTTTACTAAACGAAAAAAAGGAATGTTTTTTCATTGTACGTATGCGGCGACAATGACTTCTCCGCCGTTGTGACCATTATTTGAGTTTCGGCTTCCTCTATAAGCCATAACATTTTTTGAATGAAAATTAAATACCATGTTTAAATTTTATTTTATTTTGGTATTGAAAATGGTTTTCATAATGTTTTTATATCAATTTGTTTTATTGAAATCTTGTGATTTAATAGTGGAAATGTTATGTTTCCTTTATGCATGTTTTAAGTGATACGATTATGTTATGGTTCTTGGGCATTGTTATGAAGATGGGTTGTTCCATGATAAACTAAGGGCGGGTGAGCCCGATATAGCTCTCCAATGCATTGGGTAACGTGAAGGAGTTAAACATTAAGGTTTCTCCGAAGAGATTTAGGGAATATACTATGATGGATATTCTAAACATAACCATGAGGGTTACTCCCTACGTAAGAATGTTATGACTGCCTCAAGTTACCTTTATGTCTTATGATTTCTATTATTTATTCATGATTTGATGTGGTATGTGATTATGTTTTATGACTAAAGTATGATTTCATGCATGGGATAATGTTTTCATTTCGTACTTTTATATCCTTTACTGAGCTTTTTATGCTCATCCCATGTTTTTGAAATGTTTTTCACAAGTCAAGGGAAATGTACATGATGTGATGATAGTGTCATGGAAGTGTCAAGAATGAATCCAAGTTTTATTTGAAATATGTTTCTGTTGATGGAAAAAATGAGTAATATCTTTTATGTAACCACTATGTTTAAATGTGGAATGTAATGAATGTTTTATGATCTAATTCTTTAAAACTCTAAACCTGAAAAGATCCTCAATGTGTATTCTTGAAGTAAATCATGACTAAGTAAGGTTTAAGGATGGGGCCTTATAGTAATATTTCACTAAAGTTTCTCAGGACTTTTAAATTATAATGAATGTTGGTGAGGTTTCATATGAGTTAGATATATATATATAGCTACAAAATATCATAGAAATTATCTATATGCCATAAAATTTTCAATATCATCATTATGTCTTTTAGGTCAATAACTTTGGTGATTTTCATGTTGAATATTAACAAAATTACTCTAAAGGATTGGTACAATTTAATATCATTGGCAAAAGGTTTTTTAGATTCATATTATTCCTCATTTTACAAATTTTTAACACATAGTGGCTTTGAGGAATGTACAGAAAAATTAATGTCACATATTCATTCTCACTAAAATTATCTATTTTAAATAAAGTTGTATGTAATGGATGATATATTTGAATCAATGATGATTAGTTTGATATTTTTTATCCAACTATTATATTGAACCATAGTGATTATGTTGTGTTTGATTGAAATTTATCTTTTAGGACATATTTTTATTTTGAGATAATATTTTTCATAGATTTTTTTATTCTTGTTGATGAGAATTAGTATAAATATTTCTCATTTAAAAACACATACATTATTTTACGATTACATTTTCTATTTTTCTTGTATAAGTGTTAAAATATTGATGGGGCTAAGAAGGGTGGGTTAGATATTATATTTTAGCAGTAGTAGTTAATTTTTGAATTTCTATAAATGTTACTTCATTTTTGATGGGATAACTAATTCAAATATGGAGTAAATATCTCCCATTGATTGGGTAATTTCATGTGATTATATTGTATTTTCCTGTATCACAAATCAATCAATGTTATGTAATGATTGAGATTTTATTTCACACAGTGGTTCATTGTTTATTCTTACATGAGGTGAACTGTAACATTATGTTGATGTGAGACCCAATTTTTTATCCAATTTTTTTATTATAATTTTACTATTCAGAATGAGTAATAGTGGTCGATAGGGGTTTTTTTCATCGTAAGCTAGTTTGATATTTATTGTTTTCTAGGGGATATAATGTCTTGTTATTAGTGGTTCAATGTAAAAAGAGTGTAAATAATGGTGTGGTTATAATAAATATAGAATGATATACTACGTTTCTAATTTCGTGCTTCATTATTTTTTGTATCATTTCATCATATTTCCATTATTGGGACATAGTTTGGTTGAGGGTTTCATCATTTTCATTGACTATCATGTAATATGAAATTTAAAAGATGGAATTTCCCTAGATGTTAATTAAAATAATGCAGTTGAAGTAGTTTTCATGACGGTATTTAAAAAAATATTTCTGGAAATCATGGAATGATTGCCCAAGGTGAAATTGGTTTATCCCTTTCTATGATGACTGTGTATCCTAAATCCAAAATACCATAAACATTAATTTTTTTATTATTTTAAAAATCGTTTTTAATTAATAAAATTATCAATTTATTTCCCTCAAAACTAGTAAACTTGATGTTTTTTACCTAGATTATTTTTAGAACCCTTTATTGGTATTTGTTATCAAAATCATGATATCATCGAATTTTTAATTCATTTTGAATTTTTTTCTCTTATTCCTAACTGGAATGTTATCCTAACTACAAATATATTTGTTAACTATTATGTCTGATTATATTTAGTGTTATTGTATTTTAATTTTATATTAGGGTGATTGATCATTTTATTTCAGTTTGAGATTCAGGATTTAGTTATTATATGAGTGAGTTATTCGCCATTTTATGTAGAAATTTTGAAATTTCAATTGATTGTTGGAAATCATAGATTTTAGTAAACAACCACCCCAATTAGAATAAATGTTTTGACGGATAATAATATAAAAAGTCCACAACCATTGGGCCACTAGTTGGAGTTGAGGATCGACTGTATAGAATGTAAAAAAATTGGTGGGATTGACCTCAATATATACTAATAATGAAAATATATATGATGAGATTCTTCATTCAAAACAAAAAATATATGTAAATATATGACCCCAATACATTAATTTAATATAATTAAATAAAAAATATAAATGTATAAATAAAAAATCGAGGTAATTACCACTAACTCTAATAACTCTTGATTGACCACTTTCTGCTGTTAATATATATCCAATTATCGTACTATTTCATGTGATAAAAATGTTTTATAAATATTTTTTAAAAATTCAAGTATAATATGGATGAATTTTCCCACAATCACTAATTAAAATGTGAATTCCTCACACTAAATCTAAATATATAAATAAAAAATATAACGCATCACTTACCCTTGTATAAATATATACCATCCCTACCATACCTTTCTCATAATATAATTCATCTAAATCTGAAAAACTATATAAATAGAATATAAAGAATAATGATATTCAACATCCACTTCCCTAGTAGAATATTTTTCCCACTCCCTAGTGAATTTAATCCTATGATACAATCCCTTTTAAAATTAATTTTTACCCCATTCATACCTATCCCATTTACATATTTTACACCCCTTTATTTTGTGGTATACAACCTTGTTAAATAATTCTACAGCGTGCGATGTATGCAACACTGAGTTCTAGCGCACCACAACCTATCAAACTAACAATTTAAAAATATTTTATGGACAGTATTATAAATTTTTTTTATTTTATATATCCCATATAATTTTAACAGACATATAATTTGTTTCTTATACATAAAATGAGGACTTATTCAATTTTTTAGATAAAGGATGTATTTTTCAAAAAATGTTGTTTTTCTGCCTTTCAATGGAGAACTCGTTTTAAATACAATATTTTACAGTATTATTAATTCAATTTTATAACATTAAATTTTTATTTATAATTGGGACATAAAAAATTATTTTGGATTATTTTTTGGTACTTCTCTGATAACTTTAATATTTTGATGAATAATGAATGCTACTAAATTTTTATTGAAAATAACATTTTTCTAAAATAATATATAGTGAGAAATTATAAATATTAGTGTTTTAAAAATATAATTACATTATATTTTTATCATTTAATATAATTTATGTCATTCTAGGAAGTTTCATATTTAAATTGGACATCAACACATGAAAATCTTTTGATAATTCTTACTTTTTAAAAAAACTGTTTTCTTGTTGTGAAAGAGAGAAATAATTATACATTTATTTTGGCAAAGATTCTGTTTTCGAATTGGTAAAAATGGATTCCATATTTTTAATAATAAGGTCCAAATTATTTAAATATTTACCTTTTATTATTTACCTTATGATTTGTATCTTTTGAAAAAAAAATTAATTTACCATGTCTAAGGGTTAAATCAAAAAAATATTGGTTAAAAATAATATTATTTTAATATAAAACTACCATAACACATATCCTAATCCTATTTTATGATATATATTCGACCATGACTATCATTAGGACTATTTTTGGACCCCATGGTACCACTTATGTGTGATAATGACAGGTTATAAGAATTAATTTAATGTAAATAATAATATTACATAAACATGTATGTTTTACTAAATCAAATTTAAAATAAGGTTTTATGAACGAGATAATTGTCTATAAATATTAATTATAATGATAAAATTATTTCCAAAATTAATTTTTTTTTTATTTATTATTTTAAAACATTAGATAAATATATTTATTTTTAACATAATTATGATGCAGTGATTACTTTATTAATGAATGATTCAAATAAATGAATTTATAAATATTAAAATAACTATCATTTTAAACTTTTATTCCATCAAAGAATTTTATGGATTAAATTTACATATTATTTTTTATTTAATTCCTTTTGTTCATCGTAATCATTTTTTATGTCTTTAATAGATATCAATTACTAAATATTGTCAAAATTAATATAAATGAGTTTTTAAAACAAGTATAATTTTATTAAATTATATATATTTAATAAAAATAAAATATTTTTCCAAATGAATTTAATAATGATATAAATTTCATTAATTATCCATTTTAGGTTCTCTTTTTATTTTATAGTATGTAAATAAATCCAATAATAATAAAATACTAGATTACATGCTATGAGTTAAATTGTTTAACAAAGGATTAATCCCAATAGATATATATTATTTCAAGATCTAAACATTTATAAATAATTTGGATTAAAATATTTATTCCCATAAGAATCATATAATTTAAAAAAACAACTTTCAGGATATTTGATAACAAAATACATTTTTTATAAATTAATTTTTCAATATTTTCGTTGAGTACCCCACACATCTCATAAAAAAAGACACTTACCCTTATATTTTATTTACCCATAAAAAGAATTTTGGAAAGGCCAAAACCTTCCCAAATCTCCTCCCATATCCCCTCATTTCATCCTAGTGGAAAAAAATTGATCTTAAATCCAACATAATGAGTCCTTTTGTGCAAATCAAAAGGAGACACCTGTAGAAGAGGTAATCGTTGTATCCCTTCTTTCAAAATTCAGTTGTTCTTCTACATCCTCTTACGATGTTTTTTACAAAACAAAAATAAGAACTCCTAAATCTAATATATGCTGATATTTATTTTAATAATATGGGACAACAGTATTCCTATTTTTACCAATCTTATAAAATACAATACCACCATGTGTGTGTACATACAACTTACCATCTCCATGATGTAGTGTAATCTATTTTTCTTCTATACAATATTTTGTTGGGTATAATAATGATTATAAATGAAAAAAATAATAAATATAAGATGATATTATATTGTTAAAAATCATAATTCATCCAATTCTATTCAATTTAATAATTAAAAAAGTATATTTTCACTCGTGTGTACGTACGACTTACCGTCTCCACGTCGTGATAAGACTCATCTTCCATGTTCACCATCAAGGAATGATTATAAGAATAAATATTATTAATAAATATAATATATATGGAATAATAATTCTACTGGTACGATATATATATTTATATACATATATTTTATTCACTTACTTCCTTTCAATATGATATGAAAACATAGAAAAGATTAATGAGAACGTAAAACCTACCATCTCCATGAACATTATGTTCCATTTTATTTACCAATCTATTATATATATTTATATACTGAATATATATGACATATATATATATTCTACATTCTCTAAGTATGTAAATTATGATATATATAATATGATAAAAAATAATTAGTCCAAACATGTATGATAAACAAAAAGATTATTATGTTAAATATTGTATTAGGATTGAATTATTAATAAATGGGAAATAAAAAGCCATAAATGAATCTATATGATATCATAAATATTTTTACGATTCTAATATAAGTTAATAGTATGTTTGAAAAATGTATAAAAGAGTTTTTAACAAATAAAAACAGTATCAGACCTAAGGTAAGGGTTGATTCCTCAACCCCATTACTATTTGAGATTGTTAATGAGTAAGTATTTACTGCATCATATTTATCCTCATTTTCCCTGTTTCATAAAAATTAATTAAAATGGAATATTTTAAGGTTTTATGTAAGGGAATTTTTAACTATATATTCATTTTAAATTATTAAATTTTTTATTTTTCGAAAACCATTTAATTAATTTCCATGTTTTGTAAATGATTTTAAGGATTTATTTATATGGACATGATTGTTTTAAAATTTATTTCATTTCAAAATATTCAAAGTGGTATGGGAAAAATTGTTTCAAAAATATATTTTAAATGTTTTCAATTAAAAATTCGGTGACTTTTAAATGATTGAATGAAAAATTAATATTTCTCTGAAACAATTTTACTGATTATTTTAGACCATGTAAAAATCCATTAGTGGGTATAATTCTTGATTGTGGTTTATTTATTATAATACAATATTCTATATTGTATTTAATGAGTTTTAATATTTTAGAATATGGATTTGATACATTTATACCGTTGACGGAATATGGTTAATGTGTTAACCTTTCATAATATTGTTTTAATACGAACGTTTAGGTTGTGTTTTATACTTTTCATATGAGAAGTGCATGGGAATTTTTATGTGATGGGTGGGGACCTCTATAGCCCCTCAATTCATTGTTCGATACCTTGAGATGAACTTGTGTCTTGGAACAAGGCCTGGACATAATATTTGTGTATGGTCTTGGCACGAGGCCTTCACATACAAGTTAATATTTCCAGAATTTTTCATTCCCTCGTTAGGAACTTACTTATTGATTTTATGTGTGATTATTAGACAAGTAGAATATCCATTTGAATGTTTAAATAGAATTGTTTGATATATTCTTTCCATATTATGCAGAAGTTACTATTTTAAATGTATAGGGTTTCTATTTTTTACCTTCACATAGAAGTTTATTCTTAATTTTGATAGCTTCTACTATATTGTTCATCCTTACTGAGCATATGAGCTCATCCCTTTGAAATGTTTTATTTTACCAGGATGACAAGAAGTGTTTTATAATTGATATTAAGTGTTAAAAAAGAGGAATAATGGAGCCCTAAGGATTAATCAATGTTTTGTTTTATGTTATAAATTTTAATGTATTGTTCACGTATGTAATCTATTTTCCAAGATTACTAAACTGATTGGTCCATCGGGTCATGGTTCCATTTAATCAAGACAACGTATTAAAATAATGCAATGGATCAAGGATTCTAGTGTAGAGGAATTATAGTTGGTATCAGAGGATGTTTAACCACACCCTTGGAAATAGATTTAGAAAACATATATTTTGATCATGAATCTAATATTGACAATGAGCATAAGTATAGTGAAAACATGCCTACAGTTTTTATATATTAGGGATTATGTGGATTTTCCTAACATTACAACCATATCTTAATACTACTAGTGGATGTGGTTCTAGCACAGATTTACCTTGGGGTGAAAACACTGACAAGGTGTTCTGGGCATTACTCAAGGTAACTGGGTAAATGTAAATGATCCTTTCTACGCACCGGATTTGACACATCGAAGAGATATGCTCATGATAATTCATATTTTCTTTACCAACCATTATAAATTATTTATGATTAACTATATCCTAAAAGAAACCATGATTATTTTTATGGATTAGATATGCACAAAATATTCTATTTACCTTATGTATTTTATTATTTGGGAAGTATACATTATGATTCATATCATTGTCAACTGTATTCCTTTATGTTGAAATTTTTCCAAGTGGAAGGAATGGAATCAATATCAATGCACGCAATTCATATAGGTATTTCCCTAATATTAAAAATAATGATAGTGGACCATGTGATATAACATGCACTTAATATCATATAACCGTACTGAGAAAACTGACTCACATTATGAATAACATCTTTACCCATATAGAGTAGCATGATCCATAACATGGAAGATCATTGTTAGAACACTACATGAGAAAATAACCTCCACCATTAAATGGGATGACAAACACGTTTTTAGTTGAGTAGTGGATAAGTCACATAGAGAAAATTTTTTTCTTTGGGATTTAATGAAATGTAAAACATTATCATGGAAATTTATCATCTCTCTGGAGATGCAGATCAATGGTGGTCATTAATTCAAAACACGAACGAGAATGATTATGTCTAAAATATAGAATGGAGGGAGTTTAAAGCACATTTTCATGAAAAATACATTCTTCATGAAGAACGTGATGATTGGGAAAGAAAATTTATGATTCTAAGACAAATGGAAGATGTGAATGTTGAAAATATGAGGCTAACATCATAAGATTAGCAAGGCACACTGTTGAAAACATACATAACCCAAGAAGCTAGATTTATCGATTCTTGGATGGGTTAAAACCATTCCTCTGACGGGCATTGGTCTGGAAATATTTCACATCATACAAAGTTACATCTTCTGTGATATCAATATGGAGAAGGAATTTTCTATGTCTTAGGATATTAAAATAAATAAATTTAAAAGATAACAATATTGGAAAAAATAGGGAGAATGATTTTCTATCCTAACTGTAACACCCTGAGATTTTAAATATTTCATTGATGTCTTCTATTATACACTACAACAAGATTGGCTTGTACCATTAGAAACACTGTATTATATTGCAGTATACGCAACACTATTATTGGATCGTGTTACACACAAATTCAAGTTCGTTTGTGGAAATTATTCTCCACAACATTAAGTATAGACTTTGTTTATTGTATAAATGAAATATGTTTTGATTATGTTATACGCAACACCAATCAGAGCTTCCTCTACACGCAGCCCTGACTTGGCTTTCATTTCATGAAATCATGACCTTCCTCGATAGCGTGTGTAGTACACAATACCGAGTTTCACTAAATGATATATTATTATAATATTATTATGAACTAGCAGTTATGAATAGTAATAAAGACTTTTTGAAATTTTATAAATTTTATCATTCAAAATGGACTTCATTTTTGGATTCGGAATAACGAAATTATCCTAGGTTGAATTTTCGGTAATTTTCTGAAAACATTCAATTTTTGATGAATAGTTAAAACACTGGGTTACTATTTAAAAACTGACTATTTATTTAAATAATTATTTATTTTATTTAAATTTTATTTTAGATAAAAATTGATACATAATACCTATATATGATCAATTTAATTCACTGAAGTCATTTTATAATAATTATAGATATATAAAAATTTTATTGAACTTTTCACCGTCTTTTACCCACCTCCTAGGAAAATTTGAAAATTTACATAAAACATAATTTTACCGCTTCTGTTAGTGGAATTTAGAAAGTCCGAGAGACACTGTTTATATCATGGAGTAAAATTTGGTTCAATTGGATAAAAATAATTTTTTTGAATAGTAACTTTTTACTTTTATTTACCATGATTAAAAGTAAATAGGGTATTTATGGGTAAAAATGATATTATTATTACCATAACACAAGTCCTAATTATATTTGATAAGTATAATTTTACCACAAACAACCTTAGGAATATAATATTATCATTTATCTCCACTTGGATGAGATTAGGACATTTATTATTATTTAATTCAAAGAGGAGTTTAAAGAGTTAAAATCAATGTTTAATAACTAAAACGTTTTTAATATAGGGTTATGGATAACATAAATTCGACTATAAATATTAATTAAGAAGATAAAAAATATTTCCTAAATAAATTTATTTATTTATAATTTTTATATATTAAATAATTTAATTTATTTATGACACAATGATGATGAAGTAATTACCATATTAAGGAAATATTAACATAATTGAAGTAATAAATACCAAAATAAATTTAATTTGAGACTTTTTATAAAATAAAATAATTTTTTTAGGTTATTATGACATGTTATTATTGATTTAATTTACTTTTTTTGAACTAATAATACTGTTATGAGTTTCACAAAAATCAATTACCAAATATTGTCAAAATTGACATAAATTTTTTTTAAACAAATATTATATTATTAATTGTTATTCTATTCCTAAAAATCTAAGGTTTGGCCAAATGACTTAGATAAGGATATATATATTAATCATGAACCACTTGGGGTTATTTTGGCTTGTTATAGTATTTTTATTAACCATATAGTGTAATAAAACAAGAAGACATGGTAAAAGTTAAATTATTTAACTTAAAGTTAAATCTAAATGATAAGGTTAAAATAGTAACCTAAACTGTCTAAAACCTATTAGATGAGAGGATTTCTACCCATCCCCACTTTAGATTCAAAAAAAATAAATTTGGAGCTATTATAAACCGAATATGTGTTTATTATAAAATAATATTTTACATTTTTACTAAAGTGCCTCTCTCCTCCCTTATAAAAGGGCACCTCCTCCCTCTTCTCTTCACACAATTTTGAGCCTTCATGCTCGGCCAAACCATGCCCATTTACCTTCTCATATTCCCTAGAAAAATGATAGAGGTTCTAGTTTCCTAAAAAGACCAACTCTAGTTCCTTAAGAGGAAGCTTAGAAGAGGTGCGTCAAATAAGAGGTAATCTCTTCTACTGGTTCTTTCAAGTTGAGGAAGCTTAAATGAGATGCGTCAAAGAAGAGGTAATCTCTTCTAATGATTCTTTCAAGTTTCATTCTTTTTAAACTTCTTCTTATTTAGTTGTTTAATTATAAAGTAATTACATTAGTATCACTAATATAGTGATATGTTATTATAAATAGGAAACAACCCCATTTCACCTTCTATCCATCCTACGGAAAATGAAGTCACCGCGCGTGCATACATACGGAATACCATCTCCATGCCGTGGTGTAATATGTTTTTCCACTACCACCATACATGGATGGGTAAAATGGTGTAATTATTAACGATATATTTGGTTATTATACCATGTTAAAAATTCTATGATATTATATCATCCAATCTAATTCCATTCAATAATTATGGGAACGATATCTTCGTTCGTGCGTGCGTACAGATTACTGTCTCCACGACGCGATGAGATTCATTCTCCAAGTAAACCATTAAAGAATTATTATAATATATATAAATTAGATAATCATGAAATGTATGACATATTAATGATACTGGACTTATGTATATATTATTTACTTACTTCCATTCAATTTAATAAGGAAATGAAAACAGCATTCATGCGTACGTACGGTCTACCGTCTCCATGAACGGTGTATTTTGTTCCATTTATCCATCTATTATATATATTTATATTCTGAATGAAAATTATATATAAATAATGTTTTACATTATGGAAGTATGTAAATCATGATATAATTAATAATAATATCAAAAATTACAAGTCCAAACATGTACGATAAATGAAACGATTTTACACAAAACACTACTTTAACATGAATTTACAAAAGAACGGGTAATATACAGTCATAAGTGAACCATATATGATATCATAACAATGAATATGATTCTGTAATAAGTAAATGACAATATTTAAATCATTATATAGGAGGTTCAGATATATACGAAGAATATCATACATAAGGTGAGGGATAACGTTCCCAATCTCGTTTTTATCTGAGATTGTTTCTTCGTATGTATTTACTGAGGTTATATTTATCATCCATTTTCCAATTTTCTAAAAATGGATTCATGTATGTTTAAATTTCTTTTTACCCATTTTTTACTTTTACTACATGGTATTTAAGGAATCTTTGGTTTTTTACCATACGAGGTACTTTTTGACTTTTCTGACAAAAGTACGAGGAGAATGTTTTTTTTAAGTTATACGGCGTGAATGGATTTTTACGATTTATAATGCCTTATTTTCATGAATCTTACTCTATAATATTTCATGATTATTTTAAAAAAAATCTTTTATTTTAAAATTACATGGAATTTTGTGAATTGAAAATGAATTTGAAGAAGAAAGGATATTTTCCTCAAGAATTCATTTCATGTGTTTTATCAAAACTATTTCCCTTATAAGATGAAATTATTTAGCATGTTTATGTTTCAAGTATAATTTCTCTATTATTTACATGGTGTGATTTTTTTTATGGTGAAATGATAAACATTTTTTATATGGATTATGTGATGATGAGATGATGTTTATAAAACCCATTTTATTCATTGGGTTATGATGAATGTTTTATTTTGTGTCACAAGTAATAATGATTTAATTATGAGATGGTTGGGACCTATATCTCCCTCCAATGCATTGAGTAATGATTTATATCTCATTAGATAGACATGGATGGAATGGTAAGTTAATCTGGTTCAGTGTTACAGGACTCGAATGAGGATTGAACTCGATTCAGAAAGAGACTTTGTGAACCAAGATGGTATTGGCAGCAATGCCTTGGCTACTATAGAAGTCATATAATGTGCTTAATGGTTTTCCAAAATTACATTATTTATTACAATGCTATTTTTTTATGATTGATGTCCCATTATGATCTATCCCTTACGTACTTCCATGTTTTATGTCATTACTCAAGATTTTGATGTTTAAACATTATGTTCATGTTATTACGTTAAAATTTATATGGTTTGTTTTATTTTCTCCATTCTTACCCTTACTGAGCATTTGAGCTCACCCTTTATATGTTTACTTTCCCCCAGAATACAAAGAAAGGTTTTAGGTAAGAAAAAAAGTGGAATATCATTAAGGTAGAAGTTGAAGATCTTTCACCATAATTAGAAGATTATGTTTTGAGTTTCCAAATATAATAAACTATTATGGTCATTGAGTTTTGGTTTTTGTTATGTATTATGTCTTTTGCAAAAGTAATGTAATTTCCATGTACGTCAATATTTGGGTCTCTAGAGTTGGAATCAAAGGAAAGGTTTAGTTAACCTTTGGACACTAGGATGCGAAAACTTTAGTGAGATCCCTAGAGATATTTCTAAGGTATGTCTAGGGATGTCCCTAAGGTTAAGTATACGTATAGGTAATAGTCCTAGAATTATGGTACTGATATTATAATTAAACACAAGATGTTATATATTGAAGGTACTCCCCCTTTATTATGTTGTTTTTGCTATCCTGATTTTTTCATCACACTATTATTTTTGGGTTTTAGATGATGGTTGGAACCCGAAGGAACTGTTTTGATAAATGTAATGGACAATACAATGACTATCCTCCTGAACAAACCAATGTTTTGGGATATGGGGTGAAAAATATTTTTTCTATACTTACAAAAGCTATGAATCATTCTGGACTTCTGAATAAGTAGAGAAGGGGATAATATTCTATTGAGTCCTACATGAGGCAACGTCCACCTTCTTTCAGTGGGTCATCTGATCCACTTGTTACTGAACAATGGATCAGAAGCATTGAAAAGATATTTTCAATATGTCACTGTTCAGAGCATGAAGAAGTCATTTTGGCTATTTTCCATATAGAATATGAAGCAGACCAGTGTGGAATCTATTTAAGAATACAATTCCCCAAGATAAAATTGAATCAATGGAATGGGACGAGTTCTAGAACTTGTTTTTCAAAACTTATTTCCCTCGTATTCTTAGAAAAAATATGGATAATGAGTTCCATGAGCTTAAGCAAAAGAATGATGAATCAGTTGGTATATACAAACCGAATTTTACAAGGCTGGCAAGGAATGCATATGGCTTTATCATCCAAACTAAAAGTAAAGGTGATCGATTCATCCGTGGCATAAAACCAAGTTTTGAAGGGAATTAGCTATAAGAGACATCATTATCTATGATGAAATTTTGCGTTGTGCAATCAAGGTAGAACTGGAAGTTGGTGTAACATATCTATCTTATTGTTTTGACAAAAAGAGAAAGATGGAGTTCAAAGAGAAATCTCAGAATAATGGTGAGAAGAAGATGAATGTTTCATTATGCTCAATGTGTGGAAAGAAGCATGGTGGAGATTGTCTTAAAGGGACTATAAAATGTTTTAAGTGTGGAAAGAATTTCATCGAGTAGTTGGGTGTTGAAGTGATGGGAAAAAGGTAGCTAATGATTTTAATAGAGAAAAGATTACAGAGAATGATCCACAATCACTTCAATGCTACAATTGCAAAGAAATGGGGCATTATGCTAACTAATTCCCTAATCCAAGGGTTAATGATGATCGACATCGACAACCTCTTAAGTTAAAGGAAAAATGTAAGTCACATGCGATCACTATTGGTGATGTTTAGTATGACAATGATGAAGTGGAATGATTATAATATCCTTTATATTATTGTGGAATATTGGAAAATCTATGTAATGGTGTATTATGGTTTTCAATAATTATATGGCACCGGTAACCATGAAAAGTGATTCAAATATTTTGGAAAGCAGATGATATGGGCATAATGAATGGATAAGGAGAAAATAATATGTTTGATAGTATTCATCAGCTCATGATTGGTATAAGGACTAAGTGATTTCATGGTTTGAGTATATTGAATTTTTGGGATTTTGGTATGTGGAAAGAGTTGACTTTTAACTGCATTCATGTTTCACTAAGGTTCAATGGGCATTCATTTTTAAAGAGAAAACATGATTAAGGCATTCGAATGTTTGGAATGTGACCAACAAGACATATCTTATGATATATGGGGATAAATGATGGTATTTACATGCTTGGTAGATCACCCCTCTATCAGTCATTTTCCTTATACTGTGAGTTTGGGTAAGACTAAAGATTGGAATAGATTATGTTAGACATCAGATTGTATTGTTTAAGGTAAGAAATTTTTGATATTATTTTTGGACTATTATAATTGTATAATTTTAGAAAAAGGACAACTTGTATGACGAGCGACATCTCATTGCATCGGACAAAGATGTGGGAATCGAACCCACAACCGAAGTGCGACATGCCTTTATCGCATACCACTAGCCTACAGGAATTCCCTGGTTAGTATAAATTAGTTTCAATTTATTATTTGGTATGATATACGTAGTATACGTACATTTTAGGAACCATATTTGATTAATCCCACCATAGATGGACTTATGTATATTTAATAACTTTTTATAACCTTTTATTTGAGATAGATAGAATGATCCACCATTCTATTACATGATCTGCTAACGCTTCACCAATGAAAAATTCAACTTCATTTATTTAAGACATTAAGTGGAAGTTGTTCATGGCACGAACAACGGTAAGATTGTACCAAAATCAAGTATTTATTTTAATTGAACAATTCTTCAACATTTGGGAAATGATCTTGAAAACTAAAAATGTTGTTCTAGTGTCCATATATCTAATGAATCGGATGCTACCTTAAATCATCACAAATTTATGGCTTTGTGATTGTTGGATTTTTCATACGCATGTCCTCAACCACTCTCAATCAGAACATGATGGATAGATTTTTCTTCCATATCCATGTGTTCACCTTTTCTATCCTATGTGGAAACCCAGTGATGAGTTAATCTGAGATACCGTTACATTTCATACTTTATATTTTAAAATTACGTTTTAGTATTCCGTTTACGATGTGGGTTTCGATGAATGAAATTTTCAAGTAGTAAATGATTTATAATCCCGACGAATTTTGAGGGAAAAATTCATTTTACGGGGGGTAGAATGTAACAACCTAATATTTTATATATATTTTTGATGTCTTCTATTATACACTACAAAAATATTGGATTGTAATATATGAAACACCGTATTAGCTTGTAGAATACGAAACACTATTCTTGGATCATGTTACACACAATTTCATGTTCGTTTTGTGGAAATTATTCTACGCAACATTAAGTACATATTTTTTTAATGTATAAATGAAATAAGTTTCGATTATGTTATACACAAAACCAAACGGATCTTTCACTACATGAAGCATTGACTTGGCTATCATTTCACTCAATCAAGACCTTCCTTGATAGCGTGTGTAGTACGCAATGCCGAGTTTCACTAAACGAGATATTATTATAATATTATTATGAACTAGAAGTTATGAATAGTAATACCCACTTTTTGAAATTTTATAAACATTATATTTAAAAATGGAATTCATTTTTGGATTTGGAATACCAAAATTATCCTAGGGTAAATTTTTGGAATTTTTCTGAAAACAATCATTTTTTGATGAATAGTGAAAACACTGGGTTTCTATTTAAAAATTGACTTTTTATTTAAATAAATATTTATTTTATTTAAATATATTTTAGGTAAAAATTGATACATAATACCTATATAATTTCAATTTAATTCATTGGATTCATTTTATAATAATTTTAAATATATAAATATTTTATTGAACCTTTCGCCGTCTTTTACCCACCTCCTAGGAGAATTTGAAAATTTACATAAAACGTAATTTTACAGCTTCCGTGAGTGGAATTTTGAAAATCCGAGATAAACGGTTAATATCAATTAGTAAAATGTGGTCCAATAAGATAATAATAATTTTTTTGGGAATAATAACTTTTTACATTTATTTGCCATAGTTAAAAGTAAATATGGTAATTAAGGGTAAAAATGATATTATTATTACCATAACACATGTCCTAATTCTATTGGATAAGTATAATTCTACCAAAAACAACCTTAGTAATATAATATTATCATTTAGTTCCACTTGGATTATATTTGGACATTTATTATTATTTAATTCAAAGAAGAGATAAAAAGAGTTAAAATCAATGTTTAATAACTAAAATTTTTTTAATATAGGGTTATAAATAAGATAAATTAGACAATAAATATTCATTAGAAAGATAAAAGGATTTCTTACATAATGGTATTTTATTTATCATTTTTTATCATTAAATAATTTAATTTATTTATGACAAAATGATGATGCATTTATTAACTTTTTAATGAAATATTAACATAATTGATGTTATAAATACCAAAATAAATATAATTTGAGACTTTTGATAAATTAAGATAATTGTTATAGGTTAATATGACATGTTATTATTTAATTAATTAACTTTTTTCAGACTAATAATGTTGTTAGGAGTTTCACAAAAATCAATTACCCAATAGTGTCAAAATTGACATAAAATAGTTTTTAAAACAAATATTATATTATTAATTGTTATTATATTCTTAAAAATACAATGATCGGCCAAATGACTTAGATAAGGTTATATATATTAATAATGAACCACTTTCGGTAATTTTGGACATTTTTAGTAAGTTTATTAACCATATAGTGCAAGAAAACAAGAAGGGATGGTAAAAGATATATTATTTATCTTAGAGTTAAATCTAAATGATAAGGTTAAAATAGTAACCTAAACATGTCTAAAACCTATTGGTTGAGAGTATTTCGACCCATACCCACATTAGCTTCGAAATAAATAATGTTGGAGCTATTATAAACCGAATATTTCTTTATTATAAAATAATATTTTATGTTTTTTTCTAAAGTGCCCCTCTCCTCCCTTATAAAAGGGCACTTCCTCCCTCTTCTCTTCACACAATTTTGATCCATCAACATCGGAAAACCCCTGAAAATTTCCCTTCTCAACTTACCTTGAAACATCATAGTGGTTCTGGTGTCCTCATAAGACCTACCCTAGTGCCTTAAGAGAAAGCATTAAAGAGGTGCGTCGAAAAAGAGGTAATCTCTTCTACCGATTCATTCATGTTTCTTTCTTCTTCAACTTCTTCATATTTAGTTGTTTAATTATAAAGTAATAACATCAGTATCACTAATATAGGGATATTTTTTTATAAATATTAAACAACCCTTTTTCACCTTCTATCTATCCTAGGGAAACGATGTCACTGTGCGTGCGTACGTACGGAATACAGTCTCCATGCCGTGGTGTAATCTGTTTTTCCACCACCGTCGTACTTGGATGGGTAAAATGGTGTAAAGATTAACTATATATTTGGTTATTATAACATGTTACAAATTCTAAAATATTATATCATCCACTCTAATTCGATTCAATAATTATGGGAACGATATCATCGCTCATGCGTACGTATGGATTACCGTCTCGATGACGCGATGAGATTCATTCTCTAGGTTAACCATTCAAGAATGATTATAATGTATATAAATTAAATAATCATGAAATATATGACATATTAATGATACTGGACTTATGAATATATTATTTACTTACTTCGATTCAATTTATTAAGGAAATTAAAATAGCGTTCATTCGTACGTACGTCCTACCGTCTCCATGAACGGTGTATTTCTTTCCATTTATCGATCTATTATATATATGTATATTCAGAATATATAAATAATTTATAACATTCAGGAAGTAAGAAATTCATGATATAATTAATAATAATATCAATAACAACATGTCCAAAAACATATGATAAATAAAAAGATTTTATAGAAAACGCTACATTAACAAGAATTTACAAAAGAATGGGAAATATAATGTTATATGTGAACCATATATGATATCATAACAATGAATATGATTCTGTAATAAGTAAATGACATTATTTAAATCATTATACTGGAGTTTTGAATACATACTAAGAATATTGGACATAAGGTAAGGGATAACTTTTCCAATCTCATTTTTATCTGAGATTGTTTATTTGTAAGTATTTACAGGGGTTATATTTATCATCCATGTACCTATTTTCAAAAAATTGGGTCATGTATATTTAAAGTCCTTTTTAACCATTTTCGACTTTTACTACATGGTATGTAAAGAATCTTTCTTTTTTTTTACCATACAAGGTCCTTTTTTACTTTTTCGACAAAAGTATGAGTAGAATGATTTTTTAACTTATACGGTGTGAATGGATTTTTATGGTTTCATAATGCCTTATATTCATGAAGCACACTCTACATGATTTCATGATTGTTTTTTAAAAAAAAATCTTCTCTTTAAAATTACACAGAATTTTCTGAAAAGAAAATGATTTTGAAGAAGAAAGTATATTATCCTCCAGAATTCATTTCAAGTGTTTTATCAAATCTATTTACCATCTAAAATGACATTATTTAGCTTGTTTATGTTTCAATTATAATGTCTCTATTTTTTACGTGGTGTGATTTTTCTTAAGATGAAATGTTATCCATTTGTTTTATAGGGATTATGTGATGATGGGATGATGTTTATGAAACCCATTTTATTCATTGGTTTCTGATGAATGTTTTATGTTGTGGCACAAGTAAGAATGATTTAATTATGAGATGGGTGGGACCTAAATCTCCCTCTAATGAATTGGGTAAAGATTTATATCTCATGAGATGGACATGCATGGAATGGTAAGTTAATCTGGTTCAGTGTTACAGGACTGGAACAAAGAGTGAACTCGATTCAGAAAGGGAATTTGTCCACTAAGATGGTCTTGGCAGTAATGGCTTGGCTACTATGGAAAATATATCATGTGCCTAATGGTTTTCAACAATTACATGATTTATTCCCATGCTATTTTAGGATGATTGATGTTCCATTATGATCTATTCCTTACATACTGCCATGTTTTATGTCATTGCTCAATATTTTGATGTTTAAACATTATGTTCATTTTTTTAAGTTCAAATTTATATGGTTTGTTTTATTTTCTCCATGCATAACCATAATGAGCATTTTAACTAACCCTTTATATGTTTTCTTTTCCCCAGGATATAAAGAAAGGTTTTATGTAAGAAAACAAAATGGGGAAGATCTTTAAGGGAGAAGTTGAAGATCTTTCACCTTGATGAGAAGATTATTTTCCTAGTTTCCAAAGATACTAAACTATTAAGGTCCATGAGTGTTGGTTTTTGTTATGTATTATGTTTTCCGCAAAAATAATGCAATTTCCATGTACATCCATCTTTGGGTCTCTACACCGACCTATCCCTAGGGGCACATGTCGTGACTACCCGAATCACACCTTCCATAGGCTAGTGGCTGGCGACTATCACCAAAAGGCATATTCCCTAAAACTAGGAAGAAATTTCCATTATAACCTAAAAAATCACATAACCATGAACACAAAAAAATATGAACACAGGAAAACAATATAACCAAAAGAGTGATGAATGTAAAAGGGGGAGGAATATAAGCACAATAGTAAAGGTACAAGTACAACTGAAATAAAAAACAACTGAAGGAAGAGAAATACTGCTACTAGATCATCCCTCAAGGTTCATACCTAAAGGGTAGGTACAGATCACATCCTCATCACTAAACGTCTGCTCGTCTCCTCTGCGTACCGACACGACATATAGTCCACCTCCGGGTACCGTCTAGTCCTGGTACTCATGTCCTATGTCATCACTATCCGTCTTCTTCACCAAACATAATGAAGTGTTTTCGTATCCCATGAATGGGTGAGTATAATGATACTGAGAAGGGACCCCAAGACCGTCAAAGTCAGATAAAATTCAACAAGGATAAACCACAAAGTTTGGAGTCAACAGATAACCCTACATAGGTATATGCCCATACATATACCAATGTTTTAAAGTAATCCATATTAATCATGAGGAAAAAACAGAGGTACTGACTCATCTCACAGTAGGTATATCATTAGGTACAGAAGTAGAGATGAATAGATGTAACTACTAAATCGTCTTACTCCGTTAAGAGGCTCTGCTACTAGCTTTTATAGAATCGCTATGAGCTGACCCATAGAAGATCTCTGGGAGATGACCCACATAGGATCGCTGGGATCTGACCCACGCCGGATCGCTAGAGCTGAGTCACAAGGGATTGCTAGATATGACCCACATAAGATCTCTTGTCTCTAACCCACACAATATCTCTAGGAGATGATCCACACAGAATCGCTTGGAGATGACCCACATAGGAACTCTAGTAGCTGACCCACAGAGGATAACTAGGATCTGACCCACACATGATCTATAGAGATGAACCACATGGGCTCTCTAATATCTGACCCACACCAGATCATTAGGAGATGACCTACACAGGATCTTTAGGAGCTGACCCATAGAGGATATCTAGGAGCTCTCTACTCTTCATAGCCAGCTATTGGGTTTCTTCACTAGGCTTTCTCATCTCATGGAGAGTCCTCTCCCCAAGTCACTGGTCTATTATCGAACTACTAATATGTCCCATGATATGTATCTCAATGGATCTCCATGTCATAGGGGTCTCAATGGAATAGACAGTGTCTCAATCGGACATCCGGTCTGTGAGATATTAGCCTTTTAGTCCCGGCGGCCCAATTGGATTCATGCCCGATCCAACCCCAGCGATCCCCAAATTTTTCCAAAACATTAGTGGGTTATACCAAAGGGACCTTCATGCTCTAGGTATTCTATCACTATTGACGGTTCTTCAAATGGATGTCTTATGCCAATGTTATGTACACAAGAAAGTAAAAGGGTCGTCCTAGGTCTGGGTCCAGTCCAACCTCGTCGGACCGACCCGACCCTGCCCGCTGGGTGACCCAACCCATTGGGTTGGGTTGGGCTCGGCGTGCTGGGCGGACCGACCTGCTGGGTCTATCCTGGCAGGCCGTGAGGGGCCGCAGAGGGCCGCAGGTGGCCGTGAGGCCGCGGGGGGTGGGGGGAGGCTCGGTCGGGACGGTTCGACTAGAAGGCTCACGGTAGCTCAGCCCAGATAGCAGAAGTGGATCAAGCGGTGGCTTGACTCGGCGACAGATTCTCAAGTGGTGGAATTACCCAGATAGCGGGGGTGGCTCGGACATCAGCTAAGCCTGGCGGCGGCGGCTCAGCCCGGACGACGACAGTGGCTCGACCCATATGGTGGTGGCTGGTAGCGGCGGCTCGGACTGGACAACAGCTGCGGTCCAGGCGGTGGCTAAGCCCGGTGGTGGTGGCTCAGGTGGTGGCCTAGCCCTGATGGTGGTGGCAGCTCGACACGGACTACAGCGGCAGGTTGGAGAGAAGTAAAGGTGGCTCGGGCATGGGGGTCGCGGACGGCAGGGCGTTGTGGATTCGCAGGCGACCGGTTTAGTCGGCCTCCTTCTTCGTTCATCATTGTGGTGTAAGCCACTATCATCTATCACGAAGAAAACAAATAGGTATAATGGTGGAAGTGTCATTCCATTTTTTGGCCCTCACCCTCCACGTTAGAATGGTATCATGTGGCTCAACAAAAAAATTAGGAATCAAGAACGACAAACTCTTCAATTTAATATGAACCATGGATCAAATCATTTTGATTCATCCACGTTATCCATGATTTCCAAGAATGAAGAAATTAAATGGAAGTATTCATTAATTTATTAATAACCCCCTACCTTTCATTGTTTGTTGATGTTTGTGCGAGAAGAAGTTGAAGATGTTGAAGTTTATCTAGTTCGCCACACAACTCAAATCCCGGGCTCGTGCATCAGTTTGTCATATTTAAATATGTTCTTCATTTGAGGGAGTCCTGAGGAAGAAGTAGATGTCGGCCTTCATTGTTGGAGGAGCATTCTTCACGGAAGAATTGTAATCCTAAAATTTTTCTCCTATCACAATTCCACCCAAAAAATGAAAAAGGTCCCAATATAATTAACATAAGAAGAAATTATGTTGGAACACTCACACAAGATGGAAAAATTAATGTGTAGTGTTGGCATAATTATTGTGGAGGAATCTCAAGAGGCTCATCCACATTAAAGACGGAGTTGAGAGGATTCTCATCCATTGAGAGGGGTCGGGTGGTCCCTGCCTATAAGAATTAAAAAATTGGGGGTTTATGCTCATTTGGTGCCCACCACCATAACCCACACATGGGAGGTTTCAAAAATAAAAATGAAATGTTAAATATTTTTATTTTTATATTCCCATGAAAATCTCAAAAACTATCATTCACCTTCAACATACTGCATTATAGATGATGAACTTCTTAAAAGAATATCAGGGATGTGTTTTCAACGGTGCCCTCATATATCAATTCTGAGAATATGTTTAAAAGTTAAAAAAAACATGCTCGCTTGTTTACTAAACGTACCCGAAAAAAATTTAAAAATTCATTCCGGGCCCTCCGTGCCTCGAAATTACATGCCGTCAATTTTTGCGGACACATAAAATACCCATTTAATTAAAAACAATATATGTAAATTATGGGTCTTTAAATTCTCCCCACATGAAGGATTTAAATCCTCAGAAGCCACAACTCATACTATGGGAACAATTGGAGATACTGAGTACACATCTGAGCCTCCCGCTACCATGTTCTCTCTTGGAGGTTCCCGTGTTGTAATTACCCAACCCCAGTTACCCAGAGTTTGGGAATTATTACATGACATTGGCATGATCACAAGAGTGATCATGTCTCGAAAGACCTATTAGTTTAGTATCCTTGGAATAACTAGATACATTCATAAAGATTACATTACATCATAAAATTAAAACTACAATAATATAGTCTCCATAGTCCAAACTCTTATCCCCTCATACTATCACTGCATGTCATTCATAAAATACTTCTTCACATTCTGGGAAAAATAAAACATAGAAAGGGGTGAGCTCAAATGCCTAGTAAAGATAACAATATAGAGTAAACTTTCATAAATAAGAATAAACATTTAAGGCAATGTATAACTAAAACAAAAGCCTTTTAATCTTGAACTTCAACATAATATGGCAGAAATAAGATGAAATAATTCCATTTACTTATTCACATTGATATTCTACTAATCTAATAATCACATGCAATATCAATAACCACTTTCATAATGATGGAATGCATAATGCCAGACTATCATAACCACATAGCAAAGGCCACATGCGAAGACTACAAATAAGATTTTGTCAAGGCCTCGTGCCAAGACACTAGTTTGTCTCATTAGACCTATCGATGAATTGAGGAGCTATAGCGGTCTCTACCCATCACAAATTAAGTCCAATGCATTCCTCATATGAACAGGTTTAAACATAACATAAACATTTGTATTAAAACTAGCATGCGAAATGTAAATTCTTTCTCCATAAACCATGAACGGTATAAAAATAAAAAATCCACAGTCAAAAAATCACAAAACCTTCAATACAATATGGTTGTTTTGTATCATAATAAATCAACTTCAAATAAGGTTAAAATCTATCAAAGGATGTTGACATAGAAGAAATAAAAACTATTTGAGAGAAATAACCCATTTTTTGAAATCATTTAAAAGTCACATAATTATAAAATAGAACATTTAGTTTGAAAAATTTCTTATAAGCTTGAAAGGTATGTTTCAAAGATTTTATAATGGCGGAAAATAGTCACACCCGCCGTATAAGTTAAAAAAAATTCTTACCATAATTCTATCGAAATGGTAAAAAAGGACCCTGTTTGGAAAACGACGGAAAGATTCCTTTAAAAACCTCCTATAGAAATTCAAACAAGGGTATAAATGACTTTAACCCATATTCTGTAAAATATTAAGAATTTTTTGAAATAATTTTTTAAGAAACATGTATGTGGATGGTAAAGAGGTCCCAGAAGATAATTACGTATAAACAACCCCGGATAATGAAGAGATTGTGAACTAAACCCTTAACTTGTACTTTTCCATGGTTGAGGGTAGGCTAACCTCCTTTATAATGGTGAAATAATTGTTATTAAATTATAAAAGAATTTTTTACATTAATATGATATCATATATTATCTTTTAACATTTATTTGTTAATAATATCATAGAATTATAGTCGTTTCGGGTGTTAACATACTAGTTTTATTTTATATGTTTTGTTACAAAAGTCATGTTTTTTTGGATAGGTTTTATATTATTCATATCCAGAATTATATCAAGTCCTTAAAAATTATTTTTAATAATGAAATGAGAATTATACTTGAATGGATAAGATGGAGAATGAATATCATCATGTTCGTGGAGACGGTAGTCCGTACGTACGCACGAGCGACAATATCATTATTTTGATATTAAAATAATATATAATTTGATGTTATATCATATATACAGAATCATTATCATGTTATATTTATTATTTACATGAATTACACATCATTATTATACCCATACAAATAATAATTTATTGAATAATAATTACACCACGACGTGGAGATGGTAAGCCGTACGTACGCACGTATGGTGACATGTAATTCAAAGGATGGATAGAATAATGAATATGGTTGTACCATATTTATAATAAAATCACATTATATATAAGATACTAGAGTTATTATTTTATAATGGGAATAACAATGAAAGAAGAAGTTGAAGAAGAAAGGAACATGAAAGAGGGTGGTGAAAACATTACCTCTTCTTCGGGTTCTTCATTTTGATTTGATCAAAAGGGCAACTTAGGTTGGCATTATGATCAAACTAAGGCCTCTAGGATGAAGTGAGGGAAGTTGAGAGAGTATTTGGTCAGGGGTTGTCCGGTCCAAAAGGCTTTGAATGTGTGAATTAGTGAGAAGGGGGAGTGCCCTTTTATAAGAGGGGTGAGGGGCACCTTTGGAAAAGCTAGAAATATTATTTTATAATAAATTCATATTCAGTTTCTAATGGATCCAAAGTGGATTATATAAATTTTATGGTGGGGATGGGTCGAAAACCACTCGAACAATAGAATTTAGACAGGTTTGGGTCATTATAGTAACCTTATTTTTTAGTTTAAACACTTAGTTAATTAGTTTGACACTTACCATGTCGCTTTGTATTTTTATATTATATAGTTAATAAACATACAATATACCTCCAATCGAACCCCAAGTGGTCTATTAATGATACAACTATCATGATATAAGTCTCTTGGCCTAACCTTAGATTTTTAGGAATAGAATATCAATTAATAATATAATATTTGTTTTAAAAACACTTTTATGTCAATTTTGACACTATTTGGAAAATTGATTTTTGTGAAAATCATAATAAATATTTTACTTCTATAATAGTTAATTAAATAAATCCTAACATGTCATATTAACCTATAAAATTAGTTTAATTCATAAAAAGTCTCAACTTACATTTATTTTGATATTTATAATATCAATTATTTTAATATTTCATTAATTTGTTAGTTGCTGCATCACCATTGTGTCATAAATAAATTAGATTATTTAATGTCTAAAAATTATAAATAAAATACCATTATGTTGCAAATATTTTTAGATTTCTAATTAATATTTACAATCGAATTTATCTAATGTATAACCCTATATTAAAAATGTTTTAGTAAATAAATGTTGATTTTAACTCTTTTAAATCTTCTTTGAATTAAATAATAATAAATGTCCTAATCTAATCCATGTGGACCTAAATGATAATATTTTATTCCTAAGCTTGTTTTTGGTCGAGATACACTTGTCCAATAGAATTAGAACATGTGTTAGTGTAATATTAATATCAATTTAACCGTTAATTACCCTATTTACTTTTAACAGTGCTAACTAAAAGTAAAAAGTTACTATTCACCAAAAATTATTTTCATCTCATTGAACCACATTTTACTCCTTCATATTAACAGTGTCTCTCAAATTTTTGAAATTCCATACACAGAAGTGGTAAAATTATGTTTTATGAAAAATTCAGTTTTTTAACTACCACTTAGTGGTTTCACTATTTATCAAAAAATTAAGTTTTTTCAGAAACAATACAAAAAATTCACCCTAGGCTAATTTCGATATTCCGAATCCAAAAAAGAAGTCCATTTTGAAAAATAAAATTTATAAATTTCAAAAAGTGGGTATTACTATTCATAATGGCTAGTTTGATTGGTTGTGGTGTGTTAGAACTCGATGTTGCGTACAACACACGCTATTGTATTATTCAAAGAGAAGCATATCATAGAAGCTTGGGGTGTTACATTCTCCCCTCCATCAAATAATTTCGTCCTCAAAATTTCTAGAATACCACCGCATGAAAAGACTCGGGTGGTACTTCATCATAAGTTTCTCGGGTTCCCACGTTGCCTCTTCCATCTTTTGGTTTCTCCACAAGACTTTTACCAGACGAGTCGTTCGATTTCTTAGCACTTTCTCTCCCGTATCAAGAATCCTGATGGGCTCTTCCCTATAAGACAGATCGAGTTCCAGTTCTAATTCTTTATAGGTGAGTACATGCGTTGGGTCAGGCATGTATTTCCTCAACAGTGATACGTGGAACACGTCGTGAACTTTTGAGAGACTTGGCAGCATTGCCCAACGGTAAGCTACAACACCAATTCGTTCTAGAATTTTGAATGGTCCGATGTACCTGGGACTCAATTTACCTTTCTTACCAAAATGTATGACTCCCTTCCATGGAGATACTTTCAGGAAAACATGATCACCGACTTGAAATTCCGAATACTTCCTTTGATTATCGGCATAGCTCTTCTTCCTACTTTGCCATGCTTTGATATGGTATTGGATTACCTTCACTTTTTCCATCGTTTCCTCCACCAGTTCTGGGCCTACAAGTTTTCTTTCACCAACGTCATCCCAACAGGTTGGTGTGTGAAATCTCTTTCCGTATAAGGCTTCATATGGTGCCATATGAATACTCGAATGGAAGCTATTGTTATAGGAAAATTATACCAGAGGTATATATTGATCCCACATACCCTGAAGTTCAAGTTAGAAGGATCTCAACATGTATTCTAAAGTTTGAATTGTTTGTTCTAATTGTCCATCTGTTTGAGGGTGGTCGGCAGTGCTCAAATGAAGTTCAGTATCCAAGGCTTTTAAAGACTTTTCCAGAATATTGATGTAAAACGGGGATCATAATCTGAAACAATCAATAGGGGTACTCCATGAAGACTCATAACTCCATTAATATATAGTCTTTCTAGACGTTACAGTGTTAGATGTTCTCTTATATAATGTAAATGTGCTGACATGGTAAGACGATCAACAATAACCCATATTCCATCGTTCCTTCTAGGAGACTTTGGTTGCCCCATAACAAAATCCATCGTTATATTGTCCCATTTCCACTCCGGTATGGGAAGAGGTTGCATGACTCTTCCAGGTTGTTTCCATCTAACATTCACTTATTGATAAACCATACATCATGACACAAAACCTGAAATCTCCCTCTTCATATTGTCCCACCAAAAATGTTCCTTCAAATCTCTATACATTTTGGTGCTCCAAGGGTGTATAGATAAATTGGAACTATGAGTATCTTCCAACAATTCCCTTTATAAATCAGGTATATCAGGAACACAAAGTGTCCTCCCAAATTTCAAAATTCCATATTTATACACAAATTCACTCAATCTCCCATCCTTAACATATTTAATCTTCTTTTTAAATTCATCATTATCGGTCTGAGAACTCATTATCCTTTCTAGTAAATATGGTTTGGCAACCATTTGAAAAATCATTGATGTTTCACCTTCCATGGTGATTCCCATATCCAACTTTACTGGATCCATAAAAATAGGATACCTCTAAATTCTCATCATGTTCAAAACTCCATGATCTTTTCTACTCAAAGCATCTCCCCCTAGTTTTCTTTCCCCTGGTGGTAGTGTATCGTGCAATAATAATCTTTGAGTAGTTCAGGCCATCGCCTTTGCCTCAATTTGTGTTCTTTTTGTGAGAAAATATTCTTCACACTCTTGTGATCAGTATAAATCTCACATTTTTCACCGTAGAGGTAGTGCCTCCATATCTTCAAATCAAATATCAAAAGTGCTAACTAGAGATCATGAGTAGTATAGTTTAGTTCATGAATTTTCAACTATCGTGATGCATAGGCAATAACCCTATCATTTTTCATAAGGACACAACCAAGTCCTTTCTTCGATGCATCATTACAAATAAAGAATCCATAATTCCCCAATGGTAGAGTCAATATAAGAGCATTGACTAATATTCTCATCAGTTATTCAAAACATTCTTCACACACTTTTGACCAAACAAATTTAAGCCCTTTACATGTGAGCTTTGTTAATGGGTTATCCAACCGGGAAAAATTCTGGATGAAACGTCAGTATTAACCTGCCAAACCAATAAAACTGCGTACCTCAGTTATACTCATTGGTGATGTCCATTCATGGATTTCCTTGGTCATATAAGGTTCAATGGAAATTATATCCTTAGGGACAATATGTCCAAGAAAACAAATCTCCTGAATCCAGAATTCACACTTGCTAAACTTCCCATATAATTCATGTCTTCTAAGAGTCTTAAATATAATGTGCAAGTGATTTTCATGATCTTTGTAGCTTTTGGAGTATACCAAGATATCATAAATAAATACCACTACAAATTCATCAAGATATTCCTTGAAAACTAAGTTCATTAGATCCATAAAAATAGAGGGGTCATTAGTCATTCCAAAAGGCATTACTGTGAACTCGTAATGCCCGTACCTTGTTCAAAATGCTGTCTTCAGAATGTCTTCCTTCTTCACACACAACTGATGGTATCCAGATCATAGGTAAATCTTTGAAAAGTATTGAGCTCCATGTAGTTGGTCAAATATATCATCACTGCTAGTTAGGGGATACTTGTTCTTTATTATTATATCATTTATCTCCATGTAGTCGATACATAACCTCATAGATCCAACTTTCTTTTTAACAAAAAGAATAGGGGCTTCCCATGGAGAAACACTAGGGTGAATAAATCCTTTATTACTCAATTTCTCTAGTTGTTTCTTTAGTTCAACTAATTCCACAGTGTCCATTCTATAATGGGACTTCGATATAGGCCTTGATCCAAGAATTAAATCAATGAAAAACTCAACTTCTCGTTCTGGAGGATGTCCAGGTAAATCTTCCGGAAACACATCTACATATTCATTCACAATAGGTACATCCTCTATTTGAACATTCCTTTCCTCACACTCAGTAATTTAATTCTCTTCCTCTCCAATAATTGAATTTAGTTGATCTACTGGGGGTGGATCTATATAAGAATTAGGTGGTGACAATTCTGCTCCAATGATAAGATGTTCCTTATTATCATCATCAAGAATTGTAACCTCTTTCTTCTTATAATAAATCTTCGCATCATGGTCCATATCCAATCCATACCAAGGATTATATCAAATTCAATCATAGGCATGACAATGAGATCAGTAGATAAAGACATTTATTTAACTTAATGGGGATTGATTCACAAAACATTGTTGCAATGATACATCCCTTATGAGTTTTAACTGACAACTCCCTTGTTAAATCATATTGGAAATATCTAATTTTCTTAGCAAACTGGGAAGATATGAAGTAATGCGATGACCCCGAATCAAATAAAGCATTTTCTAAACTTGAGAAAACCATTTAATTACCTGCCACCACGTCTTTTGGAGCTTCTACCTTAGCAGTAGTGATAGCATAAGCTTGGCCATGATCCCTTGGCCTTTTCTGAGGTAAGTTCCCTTGACGCTTTGGAAATTAATTGGCATAATATCCCATCTCCCTACAATTGTAGCATTGGACATCGGTAGCTTCCTTCTTCCCCTTTCAATCATGAGCTTGGTGGCCTTTTTCACCACACTTGTAACAGACTCTCGTTCCTTTTAAGAAAGTACCGGGGTGTTTATTCAAACTTTTACTGCATGAGGGATATTAAAATATTCCCTTCTTCCCTTTATTTCCATTCCCAGATTGATCAGCAGATCTCTTCTTATCTTTCTTTGCTTTAAAGTCATCAGACTTATAGAATTCCTTTTCTGTCTTAATAGCACATGAGACAATGTCTTCGTACGATGAGAAGGATTGTGAGACTAATGCTCGATGGAGAAAAGATTTTAACACATAAACGAAATGATCAATATTACTTATTGGGTTACGTAAATAATCTCAAACATAACATTCTAACCTTATAAAGCTAGCCTCATACTTTGCGACATTATCATCCTCCTTTTGTCTCAAACTCTGAAATTGTCTTCCCATATCTGCTCGATGGTCACGTGGAAAGTATTTTTCTAAAAACAGATGTTTGAACTCCCTCCATTCCATATTTGATACTTCATCAGCTTCCTTCGTATTTTGAATCATTGACCACCATTGATCAACATCTCCAGTGAGGCGGTAAATTGCCATGACAACCTTTTCCCTTTCACTACTCCCCAAAGCCTGACATATTTTCTCTAGGGAATTTATCCATTACTCAACTACTAATGGATTTTTACTCCCATTGAACAATGGTGGTTGTTTCCTCATGAAGCAATCTAACATTAATCCACCACGTTGTGGATCAGGGTGCTCCATACGGGTAAGGTTATTATTCATAACCTGAGTGAGTTGTCCCAATAAGGTGATTAGTTGATCGGCACCAGTTGCATCACCAGCTCCACTATAATTATCTTGAGAAGGAGGGAATTCCCTATATAGAGTGCATGCATTAATACAGTTTCCATTTCTTCTACTAGGTGCCATTTCTAAAAAATGGCATAATCTAGATCAATTTATTAATCAAAATACATAATTTCATACTTATAAAACACTTAACATAAATTGAACTATTTATGGATATAATCCATAATCATAAAAATGTTTTCTTTAAGGAATTTTATACTCATAAACACTTCATAATGATTTGTAATGAAAATGAGAGTTATCCTAAGCATATCCCCCTGGAGTGTCGTAACCAAGAGTGCAGTAAGGCATGTTGTTGTGCACCAGTTCACGTTCAAGTACAACTCAATGTAGTGATTTCGGGTTTTACCCCTAGGTACATATGTGCCAGAGCCACCTCTACCTGCTCGTATCCAGACAGGGATGTATTTCTCGGAATACTCTCAAAATATCTATAGTACCGAAATTCTATAAAGTTCTTTTATACTAATCCTCAATGTCCGTCTTAGGACTGTGTGATCTAATAAAAGTTTATCTAAATATAGCTTCCAAGGTTTGTACTAAACTTCCTCTGATACCAACTGTAATGCCCCGACCCCAGTTACCCAGAGTCGGTGCATTATTACATAACATTGGCATGATCATAAGAGTGATCAAGTCTCGAAAGAACTTTTGTTTAGTAGCCTTGGAATAACTAGATACATTCATAAAGTTTACATTAAATCATAAAATGAAAACTAAAAAAATATAGTCTCCATAGTCCACACTCTTATCCCCTCATACTATCCCTGCAGGTCATTCATAAAATACTTCTTCACATCCTAGGAAAAATAAAACATAGAAAGGGGTGAGCTCAAATGCCATGTAAGGATTACAATATAGCGGAAACATTCATAAATAATAATAATCATTTAACGAAATGTATAACTAAAACAAAATCCTTTTAAACTTGAACTTCAACATAAAATTGCAGAAATAAGATGAAATAATGTCATTTCTTATCCACATGGATATTCTACTAATCGAATAATCTCATGCAATATCAATAACCACTTTCATAATGATGGAATGCATAATGCCAGACTATCATAACCACATAGCCAAGGCCTCATGCCAAGACTAGAAATAAGATTTTTTCAAGGCCTTGTTCCAAGATACATGATTGTCTCATGAGACCTACTGATGCATCGAGGAGCTATAGTGGGCTCCACCCGTCACATATTAAGTCCAATGCATTCCTCATATGAACTGGTTTAAACATAACATAAACATTTGTACTAAAACTAGCATACGAAATGTCAATACATTCTCCATAAACAATGAATGGAATAAAAATAACACATCCACAGTCAAAAAAATCATAAAACCTTCAATAAAATATGGAAGTTTTGTATCATAATAAATCAACATCAAATAATCTTAAATTCAATCAAAGGATGTTGACATAGATGAAACCAAAACTATTTGAGAGAAATATCCCTTTTTTAAATCATCTATAAGTCACATAATTATAAAATAAAACATTTACTTTGAAAATTTTCATATAAGCTTATAAGGGAAGCATCAAAGATTTTATAATGGTGTAAAATATCTGCACCCGCCGTATACGTTAAAAAAACATTTCTACCTTAATTCTGTCGAAAAGGTTAAAAAGGACCTTGTTTGGAAAACGACCGAAATATTCCTTTATAAACCTCTTATAAAAAGTAAAAAAGGGTATAAATGACTTTAAACCATATTCAGTAAAATATTAAAAATGTTTTCAGATAAATTTTTAAGAAACATGGATGTGGGTGATGAAGAGGTCCCAATAGATAATTACGTTTAAACGACCATGGATAATGAAGGGATTTTAAAATAAACCCTTACATTGTACTTTTCCTTGGTTGAGGGTATGTTAACCTCCAGTTTAATGGTGAAATAATTGTTATTTTATTATAAAAGAATCATATACATTAATATGATATCATATATGATCTTTTACAATTGCTTTGTTAATAATATCTTAGAATTATCGTCGTTTCTGGTGTTAACTTACTCATTTTATTTTATATGTTTTGTTACATAAGCCGTGTTTGTTATGGATAGGTTGTATAATATTAATATCCAGAATTATATCAACTCTTTAAACATTATTTTTAATCATCAAACGAGAATTATACTTGAATGGATATGATGGAAAATGAATCTCATTGCGTTCCTGGAGACGGTAGTCTGTACGTACGCACGAGCGAAAATATAATTCATTTGATATTAAAATAATATATAATTGGATGGTATATCATATATACAGAATCATTATCTTGTTATATGTATTATTTAAATGAACTACACATCATTATTATACCCATCCAAATAATAATTTATTGAATACCAATTACACCACGACGTGGAGACGGTAAGCCATACGTACGTACGTATGGTGACATGTCATTCAAAGGATGGATAGAATACTGAATATGGTTATACCATATTTATGATAACATCACATTATATATAATTTACTCGAGTTATTATTATATAATGGGAATAACAAATAAAGAAGAAGTTGAAGAAGAAAGGAACCTGAAAGTGTTTGGTGAAAACATTACCTCTTCTTCGGGTTCTTCCTTTTGATTAGATCAAAAGGGCACCATAGGTTGGAGTTATGATCAAACTAAGGCCTCTAGGTTGAAGTGAGGGAAGTTGATAGAGTATTTTGGCAGGGTTTGGCTGAGCAAAAAGGCTTTGAATGTGTGAATTAGTGAGAAGGGGCAGTTCCCTTTTATAAGAGGGGTGAGGGGCACCTTTGGAAAAGCTATAAATATTATTTTATAATAAATTCATATTCGGTTTCTAATGGCTCCAAAGTGGATTATTTAAAGTTTAAGGTGGGGATGGGTAGAAAAACACCCATAAAATAGAATTTAGATAGGTTTGGGTCATTATATTAACCTTATCTTTTAGTTTAAACACTAAGTTAATTAGTTTGACACTTACAATGTCACTTTGTATTTTTATATTATATAGTTAATATACATACTATATACCTCCAACCGACCCCCAAGTGGTCCATTAATGATAAAAATATCATGATATAAGTCACTTGGACGAACAATAGATTTTTTTGGAATTCAATATCAATTAATAATATAATATTTGTTTTAAAAAGGCTTTTATGTCAATTTTGACACTATTTGGAAAATTTATTTTTGTGAAAATCATAACATAATGATTACTTCTAAAAAAGTTATTTAAATCAATCCTAACATGTCATATTAGCCTATAAAATTAGTGTAATTCATAAAAAGTATCAAATTACATTTATTTTGTTATTTATAATATCATTTATTTTAATATTTCATTAATTAGGTAATTAATGCATCACCATCGTGTCATAAATAAATTAAATTATTTAATGTCTAAAAAATATAAATAAAATACCATTATGTAGTAAATATTATTATCTTTCTAATGAATATTTACAATCGAATTTATCTTATGTATAACTTTATATTAATTTTTTTATTAAATAAACGTTGATTTTAACTCTTTTAACTCTTCTTTGAATTAAATAATAATAAATATCCTAATATAATCCAAGTGGACCTAAATGATAATATTTTATTCCTAAGGTTGTTTTTGGTCCAGATACTCTTTTCCAATACAATTAATACATGTGTTAGGGTAATATTAATATCATTTTTTCCCTTAATTTCCCTATTTACTTTTAACCGTGGTAAATAAAAGTAAAAAGTTACTATTCACCGAAAATTATTTTCATCTCATTGAATCACATTTTACTACTTCATATTAACCGTGTCACTCAGATTTTTTAAATTTCACTCACAGAAGCGGTAAAATATGATTCATGAAAAATTCAGTTTTTTAACTACCACTTAGTGGTTTCACTATTCATCAAAAAATGAAGTTTTTCAGAAAATTACCAAAAATTCACCCTAGGTTAATTTTGATATTCCGAATCCAAAAATAAAGTCCATTTGGAAAATTAAAATTTATAAATTTCAAAAAATGTGTATTACTATTTATAATTTCTAGTTTGATTGGTTGTGGTGTGTTAGAACTCGATGTTGCGTACGACACACACAATTGCATTATTCAAATAGAAGCGTCTCGTAGAAGCTTGGGGTGATAAATTCTACAATCATAAAAATAATTTCATCCTCGAAATTTCTAGAATACTACCTCATGAAAAGACTCATGTGGCACTTCATATAAGTTCCTCAGGTTCCCACGTTGCCTCTTACATCTTATGGTTTCACTACAAGACTTTTATCAGACGAGTCGTCCAGTTTCTTAGTACTTGCTCTCTCGTATCAAGAATCCTGATGGGATCTTCTTAATCAGACAGATCGGGTTCCAGTTCTAATTCCTCATAGGTTAGTACATGTATTGGGTCAGGCATGTATTTCCTCAACAGTGATACGTGGAACACATCGTGAACTTTGGAGAGACTTGGCAGCATTGCCAATCACTAAGCTACAACCCCAATTCGTTCTAGAATTTCAAACGGTCTGATGTACCTGGGACTCAATTTACCTTTCATACCAAAACGTATGACTCTTTCAATGGATATACCTACAAGATAACATGATCACTGACTTGAAATTCCAAAACCTTCCTTCGATTATCGGCCTTTCTCTTCTGCGAACTTTGAGCTGCTTTGATATGGTATTGGATTAGCTTCACCTTTTCCATCGTTTCCTGCACCAGTTCTGGGCCAACAAGTTTTCTTTCAACAATGTCATCCCAACAGGTTGGTGTGAGAAATCTCTTTCCATATAACGCTTCATAAGGTGCCATCTGAATACTCGAATGGAAGCTATTGTTATAAGAAAATTCTACCAGAGGTAAATATTGATCCCACATACCCTGAAAGTCAAGTGAGAAGGATCTCAACATGTCTTCTAAAGTTTAAATAGTTCATTCTGTTTTTTCATTTGTTTGAGGGTGGTAGGCAGTGCTCAAATGAAGTTCAGTATCCAAGGCTTTCTAAATACTTTTCCAGAATCTTGAAGTAAAACGGGGATCACGATTCGAATCAATCGATAGGGGTACTCCATGAAGTATCATAACTTCATTAATATATAGTCTTTCTAGACGTTCCAGTGGTAGATCTTCTCTTATAGCAAGAAAATGTTCTGACTTGGTAAGACGATCAACAATAACCCATATTGAAACGTTCCTTCTAGGTGTCTTTGGTAGCCCCATAATTAAATCCATCGTAATATTTTCCCATTTCCACTCCGGTATGGGAAGAGGTTGCATGAATCCTCCAGTCTATTTCCTTCCATCTTTCACTTGTTGAAAAACCATACATCTTGACACAAAATCAGCAATCTCCATCTTCATGTTGTCCCACCATAAATGCTTCTTCAAATCTCTATACATTTTGGTGCTCCCAGCGTGTATAGATAAATTGGAACTATGAGCATCTTCCAACAATTCCCTTTATAGATAAGGTATATCAGGAACACAAAGTCTCCTCCCAAATGTTAAAATTCCATCTTCATACACAAAGTCACTCAATCTCCCATCATTCACAGCTTTAATATTCTTTTGAAATTCTTCATCATCGGTTTGAGAACTCATTATCCTTTCTGGTAAAGATAGTTTGGCAACCATTTTAAAAAGAATTGATGTTTCACCTTCCATGGTGATTCCCATATCCAACTTTACTAGATCCATTAAAATAAGATCCCTTTAAATTATCATCATGTTTAAAACTCCATGATCCTTTCTGATCAAAGCATCTGCCACCTTGTTTTCTTTCCCCGGGTGGTAGTGTATCGTGCTATCATAATCATTGAGTAGTTCAAGCCATCACCTTTGCCTCATGTTGAGTTCTTTTTGTGAGAAAATATACTAAAAACTCTTGTGATCAGTATAAATCTCACATTTTTCACCATGGAGGTAGTGCCTCCATATATTCAAAGCAAAGATCACAGCTGCTAACTCGAGATCATGAGTAGGATAGTTTTGTTCATGAATTTTCAACTGTCGTGATGCATAGGAAATAACCCTATCATTTTTCATTAGGACAAAACAAAGTCTTCTCTTCGATGCATCACTATAAATAATGAACCCATCATTCCCCGATGGTAGAGTCAATATATGAGCATTGACTAATCTTCTCATCAGTTCTTCGAAACATTCTTCACACTCTTTTTTCTAAACAAATTTAACCCCATTACGTGTGAGCTTTGTTAATGGGTTAGCCAACCGGGAAAAAGTTTGGACGAAATGTCGGTAATAACTAGCCAAACCAATAAAACTGCATACCTCAGTTATACTCATTAGTGCTGGATATTCTTGGATTCCCTTGGTCATAGAAGGATCAACGGAAATTCCATGGTTAGAGATGATATGGCCAAGAAAAAAATCTCCTGAACCCAGAGTTCACACTTGCAAAACTTCCCATATAATTCATGTCTTCTAAGAGTCTTCAATATAATGTGCAAGTTCTTTTCATGGTCATTGTAGGTTATGGAGTATACCAAGATATAATCAATAAATACCACTAAAAATTCATCAAGATATTCCTTGAAAACTCAGTTCATTAGATCTATAAAAATAGAAGGTGCATTAGTCAATCCAATAGGCATTACTGTAAACTCGTAATTCTCGTACCTTGTTCGAAATGCTATCTTCGGAATGTCTTCCTTCTTCACACACAACTAATGGTATCCAGATCGAAGGTCAATTTTTGAAATGTATTGAGATCCATGTAGTTGGTCAAATAAATCATCAATGTGAGGTAGGGGATATTTGTTATTTATTATTATAGCATTTATCTCCCTATAGTCTATACATAACCTCATAGATCCATATTTATTTTTAACAAAAAGAATAGGGTATCCCCATGGAGAAACACTAGGGTGAATAAATTTTTTATTACTCAATTCCTATAGTTACTTCTTTAGTTCAAATAATTCCACAGTGGCCATTCTATAAGGGGTCTTCAATATAGGCCTTGATCTAGGAATTAAATCAATGAAAAACTCAACTTCTCATTCTGAAGGATGTCCATGTATATCTTTCGGAAACACATCTACATATTCATTCACAATAGGTAAATCCTCTATTTGAACATTCCTTTTCTCACCCTCAGTCATTTCATTCTCTTCCTACCCAATAATTGAATTTAGTAGAGCTACTGGGGCTTGATCTATATAAGAATTACGAGGTGATGATTTCGCTCTAAAGATAAGGTGTTCCTTATCATTATCATCAAGAATCTTAACCTCTTTCTTCTTACAATAAATATTTGCATCATGGTCCGAAAGGAAATCCATACCGAGGATTATATCAAATTCAATAATAGGCATGACGATGAGATCAGTAGATAAAGAATATTTATGTGCCTTAATGGGGACTGATTCACAAAACATAGTTGCAATGATACTTCCGTTGGGAGTTTTTACTGAAAAATCACATGTTAAATCAAATTGGAAATATCTAATTTTCTTAGAAAACTGGGAAGATATGAAAAAATGCGATGATCCAGAATCAAATAATGCATTTTCTAAACTTGAGGAAACAATTAAATTAACTACCACCACGTCTTTCGGAGCTTCTACCTCAATAGTAGTGATAGAATAAGATTGGCCTTGATCCCTTGTCCTTTTTTGAGGTAAGTTCCCCTAAAAATTAGGACATTCATTTGCATAATGTCCCATCTCCCTGTAATTGTAGCATTTGACATTGGTAGCTTCCTTCTTCCCCTTGCAATCACGAGCTTGGTGGATTTTTCACCACACTTGTAACAGACTCTAATTCCTTTTAAGCAAGTACCAGGGTGTTTCATCCCACATTTAATACAGGATAGATATTAAACTATTCCCTTCTTCCCATTATTTCCATTCCCAGATTGATCATAAGATCTCTTATTCTCTTTCTTTTCTTTAATGTCCTAAGACTTAGAGAATTCCTTTTCTGTCTTGATAGCACATGAGACAATGTCTTCGTACGATGAGAAGGATTTTGAGACTGATGCTCAATGGTGAAATGGTTTTAACCCATAAAAGAAACAATCAATCTTACTTCTTGATTTATGTATATAATCTCTAGTATAACTTTATAACCTCACAAAGTTATCCTCATACATTGCGACATTCTCATCCTATTTTTTTCTCAGACTCAGAAGTTTTCCTTCCATATCTTCTCGATGGTCATGAGGAAAGTATTTTTCTAAAAACAGATCTTTGAACTCCCTCCATTACATATTTGATACTTCATCATCTTCCTTCATGTTTTGAATCAAACAACACCATTGATCAACATCTCTAGTGAGGCGGTAAACTGCAATGATAACCTTTTCCCTTTCACTACTCCTCAAAGCCTGAAATATTTTCTCTAGGAAATTTATCCATTGCTCATCTACTAAGGGATTTTTACTCCCATTGAACGTTGGTGGTTGTTGCCTCATGAAGTGATCTATCATTGATCCTCCACACTCCGGATCTGGGTGCTCCATACGGGTAAGTTTATTATTCATAACCTGAGTGAGTTTTCCCAGTATGGTGATTAGCTAATCGGCACCAGTTGCATCACCAGCTCCACTATAATTATCTTGAGCAGGAGGGAAATCCCTACATGGTGTGCGTGCATTGATACGGGTTCCATTTCTTCCACTAGGTGCCATTTCTAAACAATGGAATAAAATAGATCAATTTATGAATCAAAATACATAATTTCATAATTATAAAACACTTAACATAAATTGAACTATTTATGGATATAATCCATAATCATAAAAAAAATTATTTTAGGAAGTATATAATCATAATCCCTTCATAATTATTTGTAACGAAAATGAGAGTTATCTTAAGAATATCCCCAAGGAGTGTCGAAACCAAGAGTGTAGTAAGGCCCATTGTTGTGCACCAGTTCCCGTTCGAGTACAGCTCAAAGCGGTGATTTTGAGTTTTACCCCTAGGTACATCTGTGCCAAAACCACCTCTACCTGCTCGTATCCAGACACGGATGTATTGCTCGGAAAACTCACAAAATCTCTACAATACCAAAATTCTAGGATGTTCTTCTATTATAATCCTCAAAGTTCATCTTAAGTCTATGTGATCTAATCGGAGTTTATCTGAATCTAGCATCCAAGGTTTGTAATAAACATCCTCGGATACCAATTATAACCCCCTGACCCCTGTTACCCAGAGTTATTGCATTATTTCATAACATTGGCATGATCACAAGAGTGATCAAGTCTCAAAATACCGATCAGTTTAGTAGCCTTGGAATAACTAGATACATTCTTAAAGTTTACATTACATCATAAAATGAAAACTAAAACAATATAGTCTCCATATTCCTCACTCTTATCCCCTCGTACTATCCCTACCAGTCATTCATAAAATACTTCCTCACATCCTGGGAAAAATAAAACATAGAATGGGGTGAGCTCAAATGCCCAGAAAGGATAACAATATTGAGGAATCTTTCATAAATAAGAATAAACATTTAAGGCAATATATAACTAAAACAAAAGCCTTTTAAAATTGAACTTCAACATAATATGGCAGAAATAAGATGAAATAATTCCATTTACTTATTCAGATGGATATTCTACTAATTGAATAATCACATGCAATATAAATAACATCTTTTATAACGATGGAATGCATAATGCAAGACTATCATAACCACATAGCCAAGGCCTCGTTCCAAGACTACAAATAAGATTTTGTCAAGGCCTCGTGCCAAGACACTAGTTTGTCTCATGAGACCTACCGATGCATCGAGGAGCTATAGCAGGCTACACCCGTCACATATTCAGTCCAATGCATTCTTCATATGAACTGGTTTAAATATAACATAAACATTCCTATTAAAACTAGAATACGAAATGTAAATACATTCTCTATAAACCATGAAGGGTATAAAAATAACACATCAACAGTCAAACAAATCACAAAACTATCAATACAGTATGGATGTTTTGTATCATAATAATTCAACTTCAAATAAGCTTAAAATATATCAAAGGATGTTGACATAGATGAAATCAAAACTATTTGAGAGAAATATCCATTTTTTTGAAATCATTTAAAAGTCACATAATTATAAAATAAAAATTTACATTGAAAATTTTCATATAAGCTTTAATGGGAAGCTTCGAAGATTTTATAATGGCGGAAAATAGCTGCACCTGCCGTATATGTTAAAAAAAATATTCTTACCTTAATTCTGTCGAAAAGGTTAAAAAGAACCTTGTTTGGAAAACAACGGAAAGATTCCTTTATAAACCTCTTATAAAAATTCAAACAAGGGTATAAATGACTTTAACCCATATTCTGTAAAATAGTAAGAATGTTTTGAAATAAATTTTTTAGAAACATGGATGTTGATGATAAAGAGGTCGCAGTAGATAATTACGTATAAACAACCTCGGAAAATGAAGAGATTGTGAAAAAAACCCTTACCATGTACTTTTCCTTGGTTGAGGGTAGGTTATCCTACTGTATAACAGTGAAATAATTGTTATTAAATTATACCAAAATCATATAAATTAATATGATATCAATGTGATCTTTTAACATTTCTTTGTTAATAATATCATACAATTATCATCGTTTCAGGTGTTAACGAACTCATTTTCTTTTATAAGTTTTATTAGATAAGCTGTTTTTGTTATAGATAGGTTGTATATTATTCATATCCATAATTATATCAAGTCATTAAACATTATTTTTAATCATAAAATGAGAATTATACTTGAATGGATACGATGGAGAATGAATCTCATCACGTTCGTGGAGAGGGTAGTACGCACGTACGCATGAGCGACAATATCATTATTTTGATATTAAAATAATATAAAGTTAGATGGTATATCTTATATACAGAATCATTATCATGTTATATTTATTTTTTACATGAACTACACATCATTATTATACCCATCAAAATAATAATTTATTGAATAACAATTACACCACGACGTGGAGATGGTAAGACGTACATACGCACGTATGGTGACATGTCATTCAAAGGACGGATAGAATACTGAATATGGAGGTACCATATTTATAATAACATAACAGTATATATAAGATACTGGAGTTATTATTTTATAATGGGAATAAAAACGAAAGAAGAAGTTGAAGAAGAAAGGAACTTGAAAGAGGGTGGTGAAAACCTTGCCTCTTCTTCGGGTTCTTCCATTTGATTTGATCAAATTGGAACCATAGGTTGGATTTATGATCAAACTAAGGCATCTAGGTTGATTTGAGGGAAGTTGAGAGAGTATTTGGTTAGGGTTTGGCCGAGCCAAAAGGCTTTTAATGTGTGAATTAGTGAGAAGGTGGAGTGCCCTTTTATAAGAGGGGTGAGGGGCACCTTTGGAAAAGCTAGAAATATTATTTTATAATAAATTCATATTTGGTTTCTAATGGCTCCAAGGTGGATTATTTAAAGGTTAAGGTGGGTATGGGTCTAAAACCACTTAAAAGATAGAATTTTGATAGGTTTTAGTCATTATATTAACATTATCATTTAGTTTAAACACTTAGTTAATTAGTTTTACACTTACCATGTCACTTTATATTTTTATATTATATAGTTACTAATCATACTATATACCTCCATGCGACCTTCAAGTTTCCATTAATGTTACAACTATCATGATATAAGTCTCTTGGCCGAACATTTGATTTTTATGAATTGAATATCAATTAATAATATAATATTTCTTTTAAAAACTCTTTTATATCAATTTTAACACTATTTGGAAAATTGATTTTTGTGAAAATCATAACAGAATGATTACTTAGAAAAAAGATAATTAAATAAATTCTAACATGTCATATTAAACTATAAAATTTGTTTAATTCATAAAAAGTCTAAAATTACATTTATTTTGATATTTATAATATCAATTATTTTAATATTTCATTAATTAGGTAATTACTACATCACTATTGTGTCATAAATAAATTAAATTATTTAATGTCAAAAAATTATAAATAAAATACCATTATGTAGGAAATATCATTACCATTCTAATGAATATTTTTAATAGGATTTATCTTATGTGTAACCCTATATTAAAAATGTATTAGTAAATAGACTTTGATTTTAACTCTTTTAACACTTCATTGAATTAAATAATAATAAATGTTCTAATCTAATCCAAGTGGACCTAAATGATAATATTTTATTCCTATGGTTGTTTCTGATCGAGATACATTTGTCCAATAGAATTATTACATGTGTTAGGGAAATATTAATATCATTTTTACCATTAATTACCATATTTACTTTTAACCGTGGTAAATAAAAGAAAAAAGTTACTATTCACCAAAAACTATTTTCATCTCATTGAACCACATTTTACTAGTTGATATTAACCGTGTCTCTCGGATTTTCTAAATTCCACTCACAAAAGCGGTAAAATTAAGTTTTATGAAAAATTCATTTTTTTAACTACCACTTAGTGGTTTCACTATTCATCAAAAAATGAAGTTTATCATAAAAATACCAAAAAAAATCACCCCAGTCTAATTTCGATAATCCGAATTCAAAAATGAAGTCCATTTTGAAAAATAAAATTTATAAATTTCAAAAAGTGGGTATTACTATTCATAACTGCTACTTTGATTGGTTGTGTTGTGTTATAACTCGATATTGTGTACAACACACACTATTTCATTATTTAAAGAGAAGCATACCGTAGAAGCTTGGGGTGTTACACGTGCTGCTAGAGAATGTGCATCAGAGGTATCAACAATCCATGAAGGACCTGCTTCTATAGATCCTCAATATCTACTGGAACCTCCGTAACAGTCTCCCCATCATCGACATCAAGCTCTCCATGATCGATGATGTGAGAAGAGTTGTGCACATATCTCCTCAACTAGGATATGTGGAAGATGCCATTCACATGGTGCAACTGAGGTGGTAGAACTAAGTGGTATGCCACCTCAGCAACTCTGCTGAGGACCTAAAAAGGTCCGATGAATCTCAGAGATAACATGCGGCCTAGACCAAATCTCTACAAACCTCATCAAGGAGAGACTCAAAGAAAGACATGGATGTCATCCTTGAACACCAAAGGTCAACGTTATCCTATCGAAATACAAATTTTTCCTGCTCTGTGTAGTCTTCATCTGCTCCAGGATGATCTGAACCTTCTCTGTGGTATCTCGTACCTTCTCTGCTCCCACTAGTGCTGACTCCCCTAAGTCAATCTAGCCCAAAGATGATCTGCAAGGTCTCTCGTACAACGCCTAAAAAGGTGTCATCCCAATTGTGGAGTGATAATTGTTATTGTATGAAAACTACACCAAAGTTAAGTGATCCTCCCAACTGCAACTGAATTCGAGGACACAAGCACGCATCATGTCCACCAAGGTCTGAATGGTCTACTCAGTCTGACCATCCATCTAAAGATGGACGACGGTGCTCAAACGAAGCGGCATCCCGAAAGCCTATTGAAACCCCTTACATGGCAGGAAGTAAAACATGTATCACGATTGGAGAAAATCACAGAGGGTACTCCATGTAGCCGCACAATCATCTGCACATATAGGTGTCTCAAGCTCTCGAATGAAACCTGCTCTATACTCAATAAAATGTGGGACGCCTAGGTGAGTCGGTCGAAAATCACCCAAATTGAGTCATGACCCCTAGATTTACATGGATGTACTATCATGAAGTCCATGGATATCCCTTCCCACCTTCACTCAGGGACTTCCAATTTCTGATCCAAGCATACTGGTACCTGATACTCTGTCACCACTTACTAAAAAGTGAGGCACCTAGAGACAAACTCTTCAACTTCTTTCTCCATTCCTGGACACAAGTACTATATTCGAAGATCCTGGTACATCTATTCCACTCCTGGATTTACCGCTAGAGAGGAGGAGTGTAACTCACTCAACACTTCCTTCGGAAGTGACACTGGTACCAAGGTACATCCTCTGAAGAGGATGACGTGCTCTCGACCATCAGAAAATCCATCAGAAGCATGTCTTATGGATATCTGAGCTCATCATGCCTCACAGTCAGTGTCCCCTCAATGTGCCTCCCTGAATCACAGAATTAGTGGGGGAGTGACTGTATGAGACTGAAGAAAAGCTACTCCAACTCTTTCTACAAGGGATATATGCAAAGCGGCCAACGACTCTGTCACCTCGCCTAGAAGATGTATAATAGACCTCCAGGTGAGTGCATCTACTACAACGTTCCCCTTCCCATAATTATAGACTATCTCAAAGTCATAGTCCATGAGGAACTCAAGCCAATGTTGTTGTCTCATGTTTAAGTCCTTGTGAGAGAATATATACCCGATTCTCTTGTCATCTGAGTAGAATTTAAAATGATCACCCATCAGATAGTGCTACTATATCTTCATGTAGAAGAACACTACTGCTTACTCTATGTCCGGGGTATTGTAGTACATCTCATGTTGTCTCAGTTGTTGAGAATTATATGTAATCACATGCTCGCTCCTGCATCAGGACACATCCGATTCCGGACCCCGATGTGTCGTTGTAGGCAAGGTACCATACACCCTCCTCTGGAAGACTCAAGATGGGGGAACATGTCTGTCTATGCCACATCTCATGAAAAATATTATGGCATCTCTCTGGCCACACAAATGGGTTCCCCATTTTCAACAACAATGATTGTTGTGCTACAAATCTGGGGAAATATGGTACAAATCTCTGGTAGTATCTAGCCAGACCTAGGAAACTTCATACCTCTGTCACACTCATGGGTGGCTCACAAGCATGTACTACCTCAATTTTCACTTTATACACTAAAAATCCTTCCTCTGAGATACAATTTCCCAAAAAGTGAACCTCTCAGATCCATAACTAGCACTTCGAGATATTACCTTAAAGTTGGTGCTCTCAAAGAGTGTACAGTACGTCCTGTAAATGATAGGCATGATCCTCCTCAGTAGCGGAGTAGATCAGAATGTCGTCGATTAAAAATACTATGAAGCGAACAAGGTATGGCTTAAAGATCTTGTTCAGGAGTCCCATATAAATTTCTAGAGTATTAGTTACACTAAATTTCTACTATGAAGCGAACAAGGTATGGCTTAAAGATCTTGTTCAGGAGTCCCATAAAAATTTATAGAGCATTGGTTACACTGAATTTCATAAGCTCTAACTCATAATGGTTGTACTGACACCTGAAGGCCATATTCTGCACATCCTCATATAGCACTCTGAACTGGTGATAGCCTGATCTGAGGTCTATCTACGAGAACCACCATGATTCCTTCATCTGATCAAAGAGGTCATCAATTGTCGGATGTGGGTACTTGTTCATTACGGTCACCTGGACCAGGAACCGATTGTCAGCACAAAGCCTCAAACACCCATCCACCTTCTTGATGAACAAAACTGGGGCTACCCATGTTGAACCACAGGGCCGGATGAAACCCTCCCCCTGTAACTGCTCCATCTCTACAAGAAGCTAGCGATGCTCTGCAGAAGTCATCCAATTAGTTTATGTAGATATCGGTGTCATCTCGAGGTACAAGTCAATGTAAAATTCCACCTCTCTACAACATGGTATACCCAGAACATCATCAGGGAAAACATTCACGTACTAGTCCACCACTATAGGATAGCTCTGACTCTTCACATCAACGACATTGAGGATATGGCAAGCCAACTGATTTGTGATTGTCTGTAATCTCCTCCAGTTAAGTCCATCATGTGCTACAAAGGATCCATTCATGCCGGTGAAGGTACACCTGGTCCCATCCATGCGGATACACCATACTCTGTGCCTAATACAGTTTATCTGAGCATGTACTATAGATAACTATTCCATACACAAGACGACATCCTATGGCCTAGACACCACTACTAGAATATCTCAACTGAAGCTCTCTCCTCCTATAGAAAAACTTCACATCTATAAATACTGTGTAATTGATGAATCATCTCCCGTGGGAGTCTATAGACGTAATGATTGATCCAACGGCTCTGTCGGTATCTCTAAGCTCCGAACGAGGGTAGTGGCAATATAAGAATGACTGTAACCTATGTTTATAAGAACTGTATCTAAGGGGTAGTAGACACAGATCATACTTCATATCATATCCAGAGCACAATGATCGTAAGCCTCATCTATCTAGGGCTGATCTCTCCCATGTCAAGCCAAGACCTGTGATTAGGGTGGACCTCCTAGTGGTGGTGGCAGTAACAAATCAAATTCTCTCCCACCACCATCTTCATGGCCAGCTCCTCTGCCATGTCCACCTACTACTTGCATATCACCTCAGTCGAATCACTGTATCTGCCTAGGTGGTACTTCGACCATCTGCTGATCATCCGTACGACAGGTCAGACAGTCACGAGCCATGTGACCCTGTCTGTAGCATGTGTAACACTGCACGCTCTTGGTATGACTAGCTCTATCTTGGGTGCCCCACTCAACTAACCTAGAATCTTGGGGTCATCCACTTGAAGGTCTGGTCCTTTTCGACCTCTGTGACATATGTCTGCTTCCAGGTGTAGAAGACTCCTCTACGTGACGACTGGTGGTGGATCTCGCTGTTGGTGACTATTTAGCAAGATAACCATCCACTATGAGGGATCTCTCTAACACCCCCTCCAGCGTTGGGATATTTAGTGAGATCATCGAAGCCCTATTATCTCACTTGATTCCCTGGTCGATGGATTGGGACCTAAAGAATGGGTCATGTGTCATATCATTGGAGTTGCGTGAGAGGTTAGTGAACCTCACTGAGTACTAAGCAACAATCATGTTGCGCTACTTCATATGAAGTAGCTCCTTAATGCACACTGCATAGAGTGTCACTGGGATAAACACAGCCCAAAATAGGCTTTTGATGTCTGCCCACAGAAGAATCACCTCATCATAATACTAGTCCATCATGATCCACCATCTGCTTGTTTCTTCCTATAGAAGGCTAGGGGAAGGGATCACCATGAGATCAAAAGGTGTCCCTACCAGTTGAAAAACTCTCACCACGACCTTCAACACATCCTAAACTACCTGTGGGTCCATATCTCTCCTGAACATGGGTGCCATCTAGCTTTGGAACTCATGCTATGTGCTCATGCAGTGTTTACTCTCTAGTGCTAGGGCTGGTGGCATCAGTAGCCCTACGGGTAGTGGTATTGCTGGTGTATCTGTTGGTGCCTCTACTGGAATGTGGCCCCACACCGAGGCCTCATCGCTTAGTGGGTGGTCAGTGCATACAACACTCGGAACCCTAGATGGTTGTCAGCATGGAGGCATCCTGAAAAGATACAGGTGTTCCACAGTAAATATGTTAGACCTGGTGAGCTGACTCAAAAAAATCACAATGAAAACTTCTGAAAACACACAGGCAATTAGTGTTTTCTTGCACTGAGACAGAAATCAAGATGTCTGGGTCCTGGTGTTTGGATACATCGATCACTGCACCAAAACTGGAATCCCTAAACTGATAACCACACTCACTACAATTATCCCTATTTTCGTTGAAAATAATGATCATAATCTTATGTTCTCTAGTCGAACTGACTCATTTGATACCAATTTTTCACGACTCGTTCCCCGGGGCCAGTGTTGTGACTACCCCAAGCTCGCCTTCTATAGGCCAAGGGCTGGATACTAGCACCGAAAGGTGTATTCCCTAAAACTGTGAAGACAGGGCCTTAATAACCTAAAAAATTACGTAACCAAAGTCACAACAAGATACGAGCATAAGAAAACTATATAACCAAAAGAGTGCTGAAAGTATGAGGGACTGGAATTCAAGCCCAACAGTAAAGGTACAAGTAAAACTGAAATACAATGCAACTGAATAAAGAGAAAGACATCTATTATATCTTCCTTTAAGGTTCCTACCTAAAGGGTAGATACAAATCGCCTCTTTAGCACTCCACGTCCGCCCCTCTCCTATGCGTATGGAAATTCAGTATGGTCCAACTCTGTGTACCATCCATTCCTGGTACTCTTGTCCCTAGTCAGCGTTGTCCATTTTCTACACCAAACATCATGAAGTGTGGGCATAGCCCATGCAGGGGTGAGTATAATGATACTCATTTGGGACCCTGAGACCCTTAAGGTCTCATTAAATCCACCAAGGATAAACCACAATGTATGAAGTCAATAGATAACCCTACATAGAAATGTTCCCATATATATACCTAAGTTTTTAGGTAATTCATATCAATCACGAGGAAAACATAGAGGCACTGACTCAGTTCAAACTAGGTTTATCATTAGGTACAAAACTAGAGATGATTATATGTAACTACTAAATAATCTAACTCTGTTAAGAGGCTCTGATGCTAACCTGTACAGAATCACTAGGAGCTGACCCACATAGGATCGCTAGGAGCTGACCCACACATGATCGCTGGGAGCTGACCCACACATGATCACTCGGAGCTGACCCAAACAGGATCACTAAAGCTGACCCACAGAGGATCGTTAGGAGCTGACCCACCTAGGATCACTAGAGCTGACCAACAAAAGATCGCTAGGAGCTGACGCACATATGATCTCTATGACCTGACCAACACAATATTTTTAGGAGATAACCGAAAAAAGATCAATAGGAACATACCCACATCGGATCACTAGAGGTGACCCACCATGGAAATCTAGTTGTTGGACAACATAGGATCTCTAGGAGCTATCCCCCATATGATCGTAAAAAGCTAACCCTAAATGGATAGCTAGAAGAACTCTTCTTGTCACAATGAGATACTGGGTTTTCGCACTAGGCTTCCTTGTCTTTGGGAGAGTCCACTCCCCAAGCCACTGGTCGATTATACAACTACCACGATTTCCCATGAATAAGTATCTCAAATTCTCTAGACATTATAGGGTTCTCAAAACAATAGACGGTGCGCCAATCGGATGCCCAGTCTGTGAGATATTGTCCTTTTAGTCTCAAGGGCTTGGTGGGATTCATGCTCGATCCAACCCGACTGTTCCCCTACATTATACAAAATTCAATTGGGGTATACCAAAGGGTTTGTCTCACTCAATGGATTCCATCACCATTGACGGTTCATCAAACGGACGTCTGATTCCAATTTTATGGGAAAATGAGCGTAAATGGGTCGTAGTGGGTCCAGGTTTGGTCGGACCTGGTTGGGCCAACCCGGTACGACCCATGGGGTCTGGCCCGATATGCCGCAAGGGGCCGCAGAGGGACACAGGTGGTCATGAGGCCGAGAAGGGTGACGTGATGGCACGAGACCGCAGAGCAGCTCGACTAGGGGTTACCGCGAAGACGCGAGTTCGAGGGGCGACTCGGCAAGGGAGGTTCGTCCGGAAGGGAGGCTACGGATCAGGTGATGACTCTACCTGGATGGTGGCAGCGCCTCATACAGTGGCTCGTCCTAGCAGTGGTGGCGTCCTAGGCGGCGACTCAGCCCAGATGGAGGAGGTGTTGTGGATGGCATCTTATATTTCAATTCCCAGCACATGTTCAAAAGATAGAAAAAAAAACATGCTCACACTTTTACTAAGGGTACAAACAAATGTTCAGAAATTCATTGTGGGATCTTAGGACCATAGAATTATGTGCCGTCAATTTTCGCGAACTCCTAATATTCCCATTTAATTAATTAAAATTACATGGAAATTCTGGTTCTTTACATTGACCATTATGTGATAATTTTGGGGAGAACCACCATGAAACTTACCTAAATAGAATGGGAGTTTGTTAAAAATGTTTAGAAAAAGTACATTAGAGGCATGATTGTAAGGAAGTGAAAGAAGTTGTTAAATGTTATAAATGTAATGATATGGGACATTATAAAATTGACTATCCAATGCTTCATAGAAATATGTCTCAAAATAATCAAATGGGTCAAGGTTGAGCTTATACTATTTCTATTGTCGAAGTTGAATAATTAAGGTATTTTTGGATTCAAGATTAGTATTCTGGTTATATGAAGAATGTGATATATATAAAAATGGTACTGAAAACAATTTTTTTTTAATTAAGTATTTAATATGAAAAAGGTTATCATATTTTCAGTATGTGACCTTTTGAGAAACATTATGTTGTTTGGCTAATCTATTGTTAAAAATGATCTTGTAACTTAAGAGACCTTTTAGAGAGAATTTGAAAATATTATTTTAGATAACTCTAAAGGATAGAGTGGATTATTTTGAACTTTGGTTGGTATTGTTTGATGTTAAAACACTTCTTATGATTTTCATGGAATGTTATAATACAATATTTTTCGAAAAAGGATAACTAGCTGGTCGGCGACAACCCATCGCGTCAGACAAGACTGTGGGAATCCAACCCAATACCAAAGTGTGAAAAGGATTTATTAACTACCATTAGCATACACTATGTCCATATTTATTATAAAATAGTATTCTTCATTTAAATTGTATGTGATTATAATTGCAACCTTATATGATTAAGATAAATATAATATTTTATTATTTTATTATCTTTTGAAAAGAAAGGTGAGTTTGTGGTTGGAATTGGATTGCGGCTGAAACTATATATTTCAATTAATTATTATTATTATTGTTCATAGTCTATATCGTAAAATAATTTTTCAACACTTGGGAAAGGATCTTGAAACCAAAAAATGCTATCAAAGTCCTATTTCTTATGAATCAAATAATCCCTTAGATCTTCACAGATTTATAGCTCTGTGATTGTAAACATTCTCATGATCATATTCTATATCACTACCCATCATTAAATGATGTATTTTTTATCATCCATATACCTGATTCCATAAATGTAACCCCAGTATGTGTTATTTTTGGTAACCTTCATACATCCCTTTAGTTATTTTAAAATAGAGGTCTCATTAATCCATTTTTCTTTCTGGGATTCGAACAAAGATATTTTGAATTGTCATACCCAATGTTTTCAATCGAATGTTTAAATAGTTATATTCAATTTATTAAAGGATGGAATAATATAACACCCCATTCATCCAAAATATTCTACCTTTTTAAATAATTCAATACTGTGTGAGGTACAAAAAACCATGTTCAAGTGCACCACGACCTATTAAACTAGCCATTTTAAATGTGGTTATGAATAGTACTAACCAAATTTTTAATTTTATATATCCCATATAGTTCTAACATTCATGTTTTTTTATTATACATAACATATGGACAAAATTAATTTTTCAGATAAAAGATGCATTTTTCAAGAAATATCGTTTTTCCACATTTTAATGGAGTATTAATTTAAAATTATATAATTGAAAGTTCTATATGTTAAATTTGATGAAATGAAAATATTTATTATAATTGGGACACAAAAATCTAGTTTTAGTAAATTTTTGGTACTTTTTTTATCAGTATAATATTTTGATAAATAGTGAATGATAGTAAATTTAATGCAAAAACCCATATTAAATCGAAATAATTTATAGTATAAAATTATAAATATGATTCTTTTTAAAGTATAAATAGATTATATTTTAATAATTTAATTTAATTTAGTTCATTTGAAAAAAATTCACAACTAAATTGGACATAATCACATGTTAATATTCAAATAGTTTTTACTTCTTAAAAACCTGCATTCATGTTATGACAATGAGAATTTATTTTAAATTATTTTCTTCCAATCCTATGTTTTGGATTTGTAAAAATGGATTCCATAATTTTGAATCAGAATGCCAAAAAATCTTAAATAGTTAGATTTTATTTTTGGACATTATGGATAATATCATCAGTAATTATTTTTATTTACCATTGTTAAAGGGTAAATCAAATAAATAAGGGTAAAAATAATATAATAATATAAAACTACCATAAATCATGTCCTAATACTATTTGATGACATATATTTTACCGTGAGCATATCTTGAATGATTTTAGGACCCCATGGGACCACTTAGGTGTGATAATTACTTGTTATAAAAATAAATTTAATGTAAAGATAAATATAAAATAAGCATATATCTTCTAATAAAATAATTTTAATATAGTGTTATATGACTTATCTCTTTGACTATAAATGATAATTAGAAATAATAAAATTTTTCCTACATAATGTAATTTTATTTATATTTTTAAGAAGTAGATAAATATATTTATTTATGACATAATTATGATGGAGTGATTACCTTATAAATGAATAATTCAAATAAATGAATTTATAAAATAATTAATAATCGTAATTTGTATATTTTGATGACATAAAAAAATTTATATATTAAATAGACATATTATTAATGAGGTAATTTCATTGTATTTAAGTATTCGAGTTGTTATAACACTAACAAAAATCCATTACTAAATAGTGTCAAAATTGACATGAATGAGTTTTTAAATCAAATTCTAATTTATTAAATGAAATTAAAATCTTAAAAATCTAATATTCCAAAATATAAATAATATAATGTAAATTATTTAATTAATTATCCACTTGAGGTTCTCTTTGAGTTTTATAGTAACAAAATAAACCCTCTAACATGTATATATAAGAGGACATTGTAAGAGATAAATTGCTTAACAAAGGGTTAATCTCAAAAGATAAGGATAATTTCTTGAACTATAATTTTCTAAAAATCATTGGATGAGATAATTTAAAGGCATAATTATATTATCCTATAAATAAATCACTTATGGAATATTTTAAACTGAAAATCAATTTAATAATAAATTAATATTAAAATCTTTTCCTAATGTTCCACTCTCATCTCTTATAAAAGCGAACATCACCTTTTATTATTTGACACATAAAATTCCATTTGGATCAGACAAACCATACCCAAATCTCCTCCAATCATCACTCAATTAATCCTTGAGGAAATTAATTGTGTAAAATCCATCTTAAGGAGTCTTCTTGTCAAAATCAGAAGGACACACCCGATGAAGAGGTAATATTTTTATCACTTCTTTCAATGATAATTTATTGTTTTACATCCTAATAATAATTTTTTACAATAATTAAATAATGAATCCAAAAGGTAATATATTCTGGGATTTTTTTAATATTATGGGAGAAACATATTATTCATTTTAACCATCCTATGAAAAACAATACAATCATGCGTTCGTACGTACGACTTACCATCTCTACGCCGGGGTGTAAACTGTTTTCCATCAATACATTATTTTGATGGGTATAATGATGAATAAAAATATATTAAATAATAATTATAACATGATATTTTTTTTGTAAAATTCATATTACATCCAAATCCATACCATTTAATCTTTAAGTAATGGACCTTTTCACTAGTGCGTACATACGGCTTACCATCTCCATGATATTGTGATACTCATCTTCCATGTTCTCCATCCAAGAATGATTACAAGAATAAATATTATTATTAAGTATGAAAAATATAACATAATAATGATAATATGATGGTATATGTATATACATACATTTCATTCACTTACTTACATTAAATAAGATAAGAAAACGAAAACATATTTCATACGTACGTATAACCTACCATCTCCATGAATTGCGTGTTCCATTTTATTGATCACAATATTATATATATTTGTATATGTAATATATATGATATATAAATGATATATTATGTTATGGATTTATGTAAATTATTATTTAAATTAGTTGATCAAAAATAAAAAATCAGAACATGCATGATAAAGAAAGTGATTATTAACTGAAATGTTGCATTAACTTATAGTAATTAATTAATGTGCAATATAAAGTCGTAAAAAATATTATATGATAAAATAATTATTAATAGGATTCATATATAATTTAATAATCTGTTTAAAAACATTTTATATTAATTTCAGACATGTATGGAGAGTATCAGACATAAGGTATGGTTTAATTCCTAAATCTCATTATTATCCGAGATTGTTTAGGTGCAGGTTATTACTAGGAAATATTTATCATCCATGTTATTGTTTCATAAATCTATTTTCAGAATGAATATTTTAGGATTTTATTGATGGGAATCTTTATCAAAATAATCATTTTAAATGTTTTAAACATTTATTTTTCTAAAACTATTAAAATAATGTCCACGTTTTCCAAATGAATTTAAGGATTTATTTATACAAACATGATATTTTTAAAATTTTAATTCCATTTACACATTTAATGTGGTATGGGAAACATTTATTCAAAAATGTATTTTAAATGATTTTCGTTATAAATTATGTGACTTTAAAATGATTTTAGTAAAAATGGATATTTATCTCAAAGTGTTTTACCGATTATTTTCAACTATGTCAACATCCGTTGTTGAATATTATTCATGATTAAAGTTCATTTATTATAAAACAATATTTTATACTGTATTGAATGAATTATGATATCTTTTACTGTGGATATTTTATTTTTATTCAATTCATGGATGATTGTTAATGTATAAAAATTTCACATGCTAGTTTTAATACTAATAATTATGTTATGTTTCACTCTTTTCATAAGAGGAATGCATTGGACATAGTAAGTGACGGGTGACACCTGTTATATCCCCAGGATGTATCAGTATGCCTCATGAGACAAACTAGTGTCTTGGTATACGGCCTAGAAATAATATCATCTTATGGTCTTGGCCTGAGGCCTTGACAAAATTGTTAACATATCCAGCATTATAGATTCCCTCATTAGGAAATTTATTATTGATGTTACGTTTGATAATTCAATAGGTATAATATACATGATAATGTTTATATAGAATTATATGATTCATTCATTCTATATTATTCTGATGCTATTATTTTATAATTCTTATGTTATAGTTTTGTACCATGACTTAGATGTTTCTGCGTAATTGTGATATCTTCCAATATGTTGTTATTCCTTACTCTAAAACTGATCTCACCAATTTCTTTTGTTTTATTTTCCCAGGATTCCATGAAGTGTTTTAATATTGATATGAATGTTTAATAATGTGCTATAATGGAGTTCAAGAAGGATTTTCAATGTTGTTTTTTATGTTCGAAATTGTAATGTAATGTTCATGTAGGAAATCTATTTTTCAATACTACTTAACTGATCAGTCCTTCAGGACATGATTCCTTTTAATAATGCTAATGTTTTAAAATAATGCACTCTCTCTATGATTCATGGTACAGGGTGTTACAAAATATCATTTTTCACGACATTTAACAAATATCCCAACATTATCCCATAATTTTGTAACTACTATAAAATACATTACATCTTGTGTATCACGTTTAATACCTCCATACATCACTACCCAAGCAAGTACAAATGTGTTAGAAAAATTAACTATAAAAATAATACATATATGTTCTCTAAAATTATGTGGCTACAACAGACACACACACACACCCAAGAATGATTAATCATTGGTTTTGGTAATTATAAATCATATAAACTCAGAATTATTACTAATCATTGGACATAATCATTTCTTATAATCAATTATAAAGTAATTGGAATTTATTATTCCCCTTAAAAATTTAGGTCTAATAAATTCCATTAATTACATATAAAAATTATTTTAAAATTTATATTATAATTTCTAAATTCCCATTACATGAACATACAACATCATACAAACGATCCAATGGGTATTATTTAATATATATCATTAAATACTTCAACAACACCCAAATATAGGAATTCATTTATAATTCATTATCATTACTAAATCCCATTATTCAGAGACTAAAACTAATTCAACAATAACTAAGATACACTCATTATGTATTGGAAAATATCAATAGTTATTTTTAAATCATAATAAAATACCATCAACAAGATTATCCAGACAAAACCCAAAAAAAATACAAGGAAATCATATCTCTCATACAATATAAATCAATCAATCAAAAATCAATTCATAATAATCCTGAAAGAGGAATGATTTTCAACATCATATTAAAACATCCATAAAACTATACTGAATCTCAGCATGTTTCATACACCCCTAAAATAATTTACCAATAATAATGCTTCCTAAAAAATACATGTTTTTTAATATCACAAGTAGTAAATAAAAAACTATTTAACTTTAAATACAGTAAACACAATGGGAATCCAATTCAGTCCACTTAAAAATAAATTCTAATAACAAAAAATGTATAGTATTGGATTGTTACCTAATATTTATTTCCTAATAACAAAACAATTTCATTATCATATTTAATTAACTTATCCATTTTCAAAATGATTCATAAATAATTAACATAACAATCTTGAACCAATAATAGAAATAACAACAATGGAATATGATCATGAAACACATCAATGATCTGTAATTTTCAAGGAAGAATAGTAATTAAATTCACACCTCCTTCATTATCTAATTATTCATGCCATGTTTTTTTCATTTTAAATGTATATTATAAATAAAATTAAAAAAAATTATATTCTTTGAAATCTATTTAACAATAAATCTGTAATATAAAAATGAATCCTCTTATAATAAAAACCACATATGCTCACTACATCACATTACATAATTCATTCTTCCATAATTTCTGTATTTTTATCCTCATTAGGTCTATTCACCATTACACAAAGTTCTTTAATGAATAATAACCCCACATCATCATGTAAAATGTTTAGAATTACTAAATTCCTATCATTTATAAAATGTTATTAAAAATCAATAGTAAAATACATAAGATCATGTCTATATTTCCCAATAAACTCCCATTTGAGGAAAACATAACACCAATGGACATCCCATGATGGTTCTTCCATTATTCAGTGATGGAATTAATAATAAAATTTAAGGATTCAAATAAGCATAGCATGGTGAAATAGATTTATAGAGAATAGAATCAATAGATATATTAAAGCACTAATTGTTTCACCCCAAATGATATATAAAATGTTAGGGATAAAGAATATGAAAGGGGGATCATGAAAAAACATTAGAGGTCATTGGGTATTTAAGGGTATGATTGATAATGGAAAATATAATATAAATCTTTTATGGGGAATATACATTTATAGTTTGGTTAAAATGGAAAACATGGTCCAACCAGCATTTATGAAACCATAATATGTATATTTTTGAATGAAAAATAATCTTGTATTCAACTATGAAAATTCCTAAGGGGTTCAGATATGAATCTCATAGAATATAAAATAAATATAAACTTCCATATATCTCATTGACCTATAAACATGTTTAACCCCATGGTACAGTCTGAACGTTGTTCCACAGTGACATGTCAAAATGAATATATAGAAAATTGGACCACTTGGGATTCATTACACAACATTAATAAAAATGTTGAAACCAACTCTAAAAAGATAATAAAGGGAATAGTTATATGTGAACATAATGACATCTGTGAATATTTAATTTTTTTTCTTTTACTTCCAATTATAAATTTTACAGTTTCATTTTTTATCTCTATAACATTTTATATGGAATAGATCACTATGGTTCAATGTATATATCTTAACCAAAAATATTTAATATATCTCAATAGATCTAACACACAAGAGACCATGTGATTTATTTGTTTTATATTTAAAAATTAAACAATTAATCATTTATATGATATGGAAAACCCATGGATCACAAAGCCATCTAGAACCCCTGATGTGTATTAAACTTTTGTCTACCAATATGGTATTATGGTGAGTCCCCCACATCTCGGGTCGGATCATACTATACGTAGTGGCATTATGTAACTTTAAATTGAATATAAATGTTACACAATTTATATTATATCAACACATTAGTATGATAATAATTTCTGATCACGTATATAACCATCGTATCCATATTCATTAATTCTACAATTACATGACCTATGTTTGTCTCCCGAAATTTTTACAAACAAATTCCAACATGAACTTATTCATTCCTATAGTTATTATAGTTGACATCACATTATTCTATTTTTCATATTATAAAAAAATGTTCATCTACTCCACATAATTTTGTAAACATCACTTCTAATAAAGACAATTCATTTTTCTTATTCATCTTTGATATTCTCTTCTTGTTCATATACATTAATGAATATAAAAACTACAATTGATATTCAATAGTTTCATTGAAATACTATATATAATCATCTTTATATGTAGTGTGAGAAATGTAACATTTTATAGTTAAACATTTATCCAATTTTTTTTAGCATCAGTTCATTAGACAAACAATTTTGTAAAATGTATTTCTATCACAAGAATATCACAACCCAAGTCTATATTAATTATTAAATTCGGATAAATTTTTCCATGTAAATATTATTTTATATATATTTACTTATATAATTCATCAATAGATTTTAATAAAATGTATAAATTAATTATTTGTAATTACATGTAGTTTAATTAATTCGAATCATCATGAATTCTTATAACAATTCCTTCAACTAGATCAAAAAAAAGTTGAATATCCCCTCACATAAACATCTTCATAATGTTTAAACTTGTCTAATGAGTGGAAAGATTTTTTAAATTCATTAACTAAAACTACTCAACAAAATAATCTCATTATATGTTCAAAAATATGAAAATAAATATATTAATAATGAATCATCTTCAATTATGGATTCCATTGTAGTATAATGAAACCCATAGAACATGTTTCTGTTATTAGTATACATATTTAATACATGAATATAAAATTTAAATTATAATGAATCATGATAAATTAAATTATCTTGGATATGGTCTTTTCAAAATATCTCACATTTATTCCTCACAACCTATCATTACTATATCAGCATGTTGTAACATTTTTAAATTTATCCACATAGAATCTTATATTTATCCCTTCTAATTTCCATAAAATTATATTCATTTAAGATATTTTAATTCATATAATCATGATATAAACTGTACAAGAAAAAAATAATTAGTCACGAATTCATCATCTATAGATTGAAACACAACATGATTACTTATGCTTCATTCTCCATTAACTGTACCTGAACACTGATGATATGATACTAATATATGTATTACATTGATGAAGTGTGCACCTTGAATATTTATTTTACATCATTCAGGATCATTTTTGTATTTGGAAATCTTTCTGAATGGTTAATAAATCTACCATATTATCATTGTGAGGTGTTGGCCTCTACAACACATGGAATTTTCAAAATGGTGTATAATAAAACAATTAAAAAATTGCATTATATCTCAATAATTAATTTTATTGATATAATATTATATTCTCTTATATCTCCCCATTCATTATACCCATATATGGGTAATTTGATCATCAAACCCTTACATAAGTAGGGTGTCATAACTGTAAACCATAAAAACAAATATAAATCACCCTCATGAAGTGTGCGTATTAAATTTGTGAAGGTAAGGGATCTTTAATTTTCCTACACTTGTGTCATATGAAATAAAATTTACCAATATATGAAATTCTATTCTAGGATATATTAATATATATAGAGGTACATTGTAATTTATATATTTTTATTTTTAATTATATTTATATTTGAAATGTAAAACACAAAATACAGTTACCTAGTATTTTAATCATCAATATCACATTTATGTGTATCTCTAATCTTCTATATTTATATATTTGTATAAATCTTGTTATAAATGTCCCCAGATAACCCACTCAACCAGTACATGAACTAATCATCCCAATGGGATATTGACTAGCACCATGGAGTCAAAAACAAACAAAATGGAATGATTTAATTAAAAGACGAATAAAAAATTGGAATAAATTGATATTAATCTAGAATCATTTGGTACTCCAAAATACACATTAAATGAAAATTATAATAATAAAAAATCTACAAAACCTAAGTCATACATGTACATAATATCTCCTAAAAAATAGGATCACATACTCATCATTACACCATCAACTACCAAGGATCTACAATAAAAAACACTAGCATCCTTGAATCAATGCTTTCCCTTTCAAAAAAAATTAATATGAACGTTTATAAAATCCTAATGGAATGAGTAGGGTGTGAAAAACATTGGCCCTTTAATATCCTAACATGAATTCCTTAATCTATCCATATTAAATAAACCAAATATACATAATTTTAAATAATATAATTAATGATAATCATTAAAAATTCATAATAAATCATTCATTTCATATAATTAAAAATGAATGATTGAACAAGTTTAAATATGTATTTCTACTAAAAGATGAATTAATAGTAAATTCTGTCAATCATGCATCAAAAAATTATTTTATATAAATTATAGGGTAATACATAATTTTTAATCATAACAACTTTATAAAAAGGATCATGGATAGTTGGTTTATGTATAATGGTTCCTTATAAAACAATGAAAATTATGGATCTATATTTTCATAGTTCCCTGGATCTCAAACCTAGGGAGAATATGAATCCACCGAAATGATAACATCCATTCCCTCATCAATGTTTCGTATCAATTCCATATTCAATCCATGTACGTGTAGAGATTCAAATTACCTAGAATTATTATATAGGACTTCCCACATAACTACCCTAGCACCCATGTTCTTTAAGTAAATCAATTAATTAGAAAATAATTCATCTAAAATCAATTCATCATTCATCATTCAATGTTCCATAAATAATTTTTCAGACATTTCATTTAATATCCAAACCAACATCAATTATTTTCATGAAAACATTATCCATTTAAAATAATAAAATTCATTAAATGTTTAGAAATTATTTAATTCCTTTATTTTTAAATAAGAATCTTTCAATTCAATGATTAAAAAAACAATTTTAAGTCATATTTATTTTCTAGAAATAGAAAAAAAAAATTAAATTCCACAACTTAATAGGCTCAACAAACTAATTCTATATAAAAAATAATATTTCACTAATTAAATTTATGTTTAAAAAACTATAAATCAAGTTCGATTAATGAAAAAACAATGGAATTAATTGATATTAATTTCACTATAACACCTTTAAAAAAATCATATTATCATTGAACAAACAACACAGGATACACAATCATAGAGATATGAAACTCTATAGCTGATAAAGAGAAATCCTAGAAGAAAAAATCATTCAAAGAATATTGGGGTCCATTAATGTCATAAGGATCCACCCGTCTCAATAAATTAATGAGATTATAAAAGTGTATTCTTAAAATAAAATCAATGATACACTTACTATATAATAAATAATTCAATTATTAGTTTAATCCTTGAGGGTTCATGATTGGTATGCCTATGTTCACCTTAATAGGGTTTCTAATTTCATATGGGTCAAATGGGAAATTATAAATTAGGATTTATAATAAAAACATTGGTTTTTGTTGTTGAAATTATGATACTACCCTAGACGTCCTCACCGTGGTCTTAGTCACCGGCTAGCTACTATCTTCCCCCAGATATCCAGTGGTAGACAGTTGATGTCAAACCCATCAAGAAGTCCCAATTGATTATCAGTCGACTTCAACCATTTTTAGTGGAACCTCACGTAATGTATACACCACTAGACACCACATTGAATGGAAGTATGGTTACTTATTAGAACTCCCAACTACTAGAATGCAACTTATTGGATTATAGAACTCATCGAGGATCCAGTGGACCACATTTATACATACTATATTAATGATGTTGTATAATATAAGTATTACCTATCATGATTCCTCTTAATTTCTATAAAAATAGAAACATACTCTAAACCCCATTAATGTCACAAACATTTTGAAACCAAAAAAAAATAAACAATAACTTCCAATGGTAAAAAAGAATTACATATGGAAGAAAGTGTTTGGGAATTATAGTTATCCACACGATAAATTCTTTTTTCAAAAAGAATTAAAATTATAGAGTAGTTGAAAAAAAAGGAAAATCACCCTATTCTCTATTTCATAATTCATGTGCCCTAGCCTCATAAGAATCATAACCATAATACCATAAAACCCAAACAAATGGTATGATATTTGGGTTGAAAAAGTTTATTTAAGTATCAATCCAACAAAATGATTTCCAAATCAATGTTATTTTAATTTATTTATAAAGGGTCTTTTATTTAAAAATATGATATTTTTTTGAGAGATACTTCATATGATATATTATATGAAACATTTTATGAACTATATTCAAATAAAATGGAAAATAGGAATTCTATTCCACTAAAAAGACCTCTTAATGGCCTCCAACAATTTTATATATCATTTTTATAACATCCCTCATTTACCCAGTTTTTACTCACCAATTGGAGGTCAGACTTTTAAAAGAACGTTTTAACAAACTGATAACTCCCAAGGAAGTAAATTATGACATTCATATGTATTATATTGGAATTTACCAACTCCTATCCTCTAAAGATAGGTTTAGATATTTTAAATTTTCTATATGGTCTAGATTTGTCCCTCTAGGGAAGCCACACTAATCTATGACAAATAAAGAATATATTTACAGGAAAAAATATGAGATTACCCATATATTTACATGGTAATTGATTAATATTAACTATTGATCTAGTAAGAATAAACAATCCCTAATGGTAAATCTGGGTCTTTTTAAAATTCTTAAACATAATAACTAAGCATGTCTTCAATAATATATTTCTTCTATTATGTTTTTCCATGCATTAGAGGATAGTATGATATGATAAATAGGACATGGAATCTCATCCACTCTAAAAGTCAACTTGAAAATTGTGATATACTCTAAGGATCCATCTTAAAAAAATTTATTAGATAAAACATGAGCCAACCTAAAATATAACATGTACATACAAATTTATTGTGTACACTAAAGATGGTCGGATCAAAAATTGGATCAATGTGAGCTGATTTGGTCAATCAGAGAATACTTTTATAAAGCACTTTCTATTAATGAGGATTAATCAAAATACCTATAAAATTCTCTTTTGTATCTCATTCCACATCAAATATAGCATAAGATATGGTTGAATCAAAAATTGAGGCTTATGTTTCTCATCATTGATCTGTTGATATGATTGATATTGGGAAAACATTTGTGATGTTCTATTTTTATAATTTTCCAATAGAATTATTTCCATATACGATAAATCATATTTCATTTCCTGGGTGAAACACCCACTAGAAATGTGGGAAATCATCAAACATAGTCAGTCACATACACAATAGAACATCATATTTGTCACATGAGAAATGGATTCCCATTGAATATTGAGATCATTCTTTTGTGGTATCCCCACCATATAATGAATCCTTAAGGCCTTAGAAATCATCAAAATGATTCTTCTACTCTCTTATCATCTCATGAATAGTGTACATAATATGAATTCATTCAAATAAATAAAAATCCTCATTCTCTCAAACTCCCAAATGCATGTAGGAATAGTGATGCATTGGATTCAAATCTTATGATGATTCCCTCATGTATAGAGGTGATATTTTCCTACACCTAACATCATAAATATTGTTCCCATTCCTAGGGGTTATGAAATATTGATGTAAAAATATTTTAGACACTCTACCCATCACCAATGGAAAAGATTAATTTCATTTTTTGAGAAGATATAACTCATGTTTTTGAAATTAATGTAAAAAATATATTTTCCCTTGAATAGGTATTATATCCCAATCTAAATATCATTCATCATTGTAGTTATTTGTATATTATTTTTGGGACATTTTTTGGTGAAAATAATGATGAAAATAACCATAATATACCATGTGATCACACTACATTAGAATGAATCCCAATACTAGACCATAATAATTTTAAAATAACACATAGACCCACCTATCCTTATGAAGATTCTACACTATATCTATTTTTGATCATTATATCATATTATCAATGTAAGACTATCATTTAAAACCCAAAATGAAAGCCTCTACCTCCCTAGTAAGACAACTTAACATCAATCCCTACATATAGATATATTATTAAAAATAGTTACATTATTCCACACCCAAACATATACGAATTTTAAGTACATTTAAATGTGTATATCACAAAATAATTTCTCTCTAAAATTCATGATAAATTTATATTCCATGTTTAAATATCATGTTCTACTTGAACATTACCTCTAGAATCAAGAATTAAAACATTGATAGTTTTTCATAAATATTGTGGTTCGTTAATATATTCAAAATGGAACTCAATGGAACCACATAATCATCATTGTTTAAAGAATAAAAAAACTATCCATGAATTAAACCAAAATATAGTTGAGGTACATGTACAATATATTATTCAATAGTGCACATAAAATTATAGTTGAATTTGTTAAACCTAATAGAATAACATGATATGCATATTGGTCATAGTGTATAATAAATTCAGGAATAGGAATAATGAACTCAACAATCATATGTAGGTGATAATAATGTCAATGATTATTCTAAGGGAACCACTTATCCCCAATCAATTGATCAAAATATCTTCAATTTGGGTCATCAACTAATTGTTCATGATTTTAAAATGATTTTCATTATAAAAATAAATAATAAATTAACTATTTTTATTAACTTTCTAATTGAATGACACATAATTTTTATATGTGGAAGCATTGGGTTGAATGAAACCATTTGACATAAATTAATCCTTCACGTCCTTCAAATAAATTAATTTTTCATATTTTCAAAAATAAGAGGGTGTGAATATCAGATGAGTGCCTAAAACCTAATCATTAATTAATTCTACCTCACTCTCTGGTGGACACCATAAATTTCTTATGAAAACAACATTATTTGAACTGATCACCTACTAAAGGATTCTCACTAAAAGTGTCTCCTAAGAGTAGTTCATCTATACAAAATGATATAACACTATCTATTTCTAATGATTCTTTCCCACTCGAAATTCCCATTACTACGTTTCACTATGATAAACCTACGACTCCCCATCAATGGAGTAAAGGAAACATGTTAGAGTTAACAATAAATTAGGTAATTAAGAGAAAACAACAAATTCATTCCAAGGATGCAATCAAGAGGATTCATATTGAGAACTAAAAGATCAAATATAGTAATGATTTATGATAAAGAGAGAGAAAAATGGGGATTTTAGAGGCATTTCACTCCCTTCATCCAATTATACATAAAAATATCCCTCTCATAGGGAATTAGATTCATATGAATATTTTTCATAAATATTGTGTGGGATAATCTGAATGAATAATAGACACCATCATCTAATTAATATGTCAGTAATGATAAATAAATAGCAATTTCACATCTCTATATTATAGTACCTATATCATTTTCCCCTAGATACACTTTCACTTTGTGATGTTACTTCATTCCGGATGTATGTGGTTAGAACCCCATTTTTCATGACTCATCCTACATCAATATATATCCTCTTATTACTAATGACCATGTACAACTAAATGGGTTGTAAAAATATAGAAAATAATATAAGTGGTTTGAATGTCTGCATGAGCTAAAAATATTTAGTTATAGAACAATATAATGCATCGTGTGACCAACCTTTTCATGAAAGAAATGCGTATGTGTTTCATTTTAAGATATTATATATTGTTTATATAATTTTTAATATATATGAACCAAAATTGTTTTCACAAAAAGGAATATACTATATTATCGTTACATTAAATGAATCATTGGTACTTATTTTCAGAGAATGAGTAATAATTTTATAAATTGACATACCTGCACAATAAACTAGCATCATCTAATCCCTCTCCATATCAGTATCATAATAGGAATGGATCAACATGAATACCTAATATTGGAAATCATATTGGAGACACAACATAAATCCAAAGACCATTAGATACTCATTTAACACTTTTTTAGCTGAGAACTGAGCATGTATGAAAAAATAAATTTCATAATGAGTAACAATCCATTAAAAATGTAAAAGGTTGAGAAACACTATGAACATAGTATGAACATTCAACACTCGATAATATTTCTCCAAGAAAATAATCCTGAAATCATTTCACAATAAGGACATATAATTATTTTCCATAACTATAGAATCACACAAACTAGTTATTTTACCAAAAAATTATATTACATCATAATTCACCTTAATATAATATGGAATCACTATAAACATGGTTTATTTAAATATTACCTACTCAATCCCGCACGGCCAATGTATCATTTGTTTCATGTAAATATGGTTATTAATACGGGTTAAAATCCAAGGATATATATATTCTATTATCCCTTAGAGGTACACTTGTGGCTGTATGGAATAAATTGAAAATCTAGGGCCCAGAGCCTGGATTGTTGACATACTGACATCATGATGATTTGGGGATTGATTGGGTCTGATTGTTGTGGTTAATTTGTAGCCTCGTCCCAAAATCTAATCAGAAATATCTTGGGGGATGGTTCTAAAAATCAATAGGAAAAATGTAAACAGAAATAAATATATTATATAACATCATTTATATCAATTTGAACTCGACGCAGGTAAAAAAATATCATATCAATGATTTTTAAATGTGAATAATTTGATAAATTTTATTCCCTAATAAAAAAATTTCCTAACCTCCCAAGAAACATTATTTCTCACTATGATGACTGATAAAAAGGAACATACTTGTATAATTCACCATACTCCTAAAAAAATATTATATCTTTTATAAAAAAACATACAAATCAACATTCTAATATTCATGATGTGACTAAACCTTCCATTAATACAAATTTGTCCTAAACAAATCAGGATAACCCGATCTACCCATACACAAATTAACCCGAAATGGAACCAAACTATGGTCTCAATTCTCATGGGCTAGTGAAAACTACATGGAAATTATAAAAAATTATATTTTCTAGATAAATAATAGTATATTAGAAGAATAAAAACTATTAATTTCCATAAATACTCATAAATATACAATTAATATATGTTAAAAAGTATAAAACACAATTGAATTTTTGAAAATTAATCTCTCCCCATAGTTGTGGAACACATACACTAATTATCCCCTCTATCACCAATAGATTAATTATCAAGAACACCAACAACCTATAATAATTTACTTCTGTTTTCCTCAACTAGATATATAAATGTATACACATTCCCAATGAGAAAAGAATGGTTTTTGAAAAAGTATCCCTATAGGATCCCACAATGTATTCCACAAGTATTTGAAATCAAAAAAAACATATTATAATAATATTAAATACACCCTGGAATAATAATAAATAAAAATAAATAATAAAACAAGGGTTTCATATTATTTCAAAGGTATTTATTAATATGTACAAATAATAATTTCAGTAAAAATGTCTTGAATTTGATATTCTAGAAAACAATCATGAATAAATATTTTTATAAGCACTGTAATGTAATAAATTAAATTTAATAATATATACATTGTAACAAATAATAGTATTAGTAATTTAATGATCAAATATCACCATATATTTTAGGGAATCATGTAACATGGTTTCCAGACACATCCAAATATAATACCAATGGGAAAAAATATTCAACCATAATTAAACAAATACCTTCCATCACAATAGTTTAATATCATTTTCATTATTAATCCATGGCTTGGTATATCTAATAAAAGTCTAAAATTCTATAATGCACTAAACATATAACTACCTAGGAAACCATTTTCTTTATGAAAAGTAAATAAGGGGAAATCATTCATCTCATCTTAGTTCACTGTATATCATTTATGAAGGTATAAATCATGTTTCAAACATATTATTTTTTCTAAAAATAATAATCTATTATTTTCATCAAACCTTATTCCATTTAAAATAATCCATTCAATTTTATCTTATAGATAAATTTCATTAATCTATTTCTAATGGATAAACATCCATATCACTCTTTAAAATATTTATATGATGGTCATTTTTTAAAAGTAACCATGTTATATAAATGATTGTACCTAAAGAGGTTGAATATGCTATTTTCATAATGATTTTTAAGGATAACAACTCATTATTCAACAACCAATTAAAAATACATTTAAAATTAAGAATTCATCATTAGTTTCAATTGATAGTTATTACATTTTATAATCACGTGCCAAAATAACAGTATTGTCAAACATGTAGGACAATATGAAAACATGGATATACGAGAAAGGATAGAACCAATCAAGAATGGATACTAAAAAATCACAAAATATATATATTGTTCCATCAATGTCACATCATTCCACCACTATCAATGTTGCAAAGGTATGACGAATGAATAATTCTCAATTGAATAATGGATATACATTCCAAAACATATTCAACTCATCAAATAGAATTTAAATCCTTGAATATTTGAGTATGTAAGGAAAAAGATCATATCAAATGGTATCAATATTTATATGGGTTGACTAGGGTTTAAGGTAGAAGTATAAAGAATTGAAATAATGTATTTCATAGAAGAAATTATTAAACATCCCAAGACTTCCTCACCATGATTTGCATCACAAGCTAGACACATGATTCCAATGACATGGAATTGGTTCTAGTAATTTATTTGGATGTCCAACTGTATGGTTCTTGGCACTCATTTTATAAATGACAGATTAATTTTTTCAATCATGGTTATTGAATCATTTAAACTCTTTAAGACAATGCCCAACTCATATTTATCCCCTAAAAATCAATATATACTCCCAACACCTAAAAATTCATACACAAGTAGAAATCAACCAAGAATAAAAAGAAACAATAATATTTAAACCTAAAAACTATTAAGGTCCAAAATAATAATTTTATTTTACATGAAATAAGGTTTTATTATGCTACATATCAAGTTACAAATTCCAAATTTTTATAAAGTCTATAATAACTGAAATATATTTTAGTATCATTTAGGAATCTGAAAGGCCTTCACACTCAGTTTTAAAAACATATTTAAAACATCATCCAAATAAATAAAACATAATTCTTATTAAAATAATGTATGCATCTTCTCATGTCTTCATCATAGAGATATATGTTTTCACATTATAAAATATATATTAATCAAAAAAATATTATATAAATCAATTTAATTTATGAATACATTATTGTTTCAACATGTATTACAATGATTGTACTTATTCACTATTTTATATAAAATATTTATAGAAAAAAATCAAACAATAATATTATGGTAAATGTTATTCAATATTTGTTCACTAATCAATGTGAAATCAATATTTTAAAATTTTCAACAATCATTGATTATTCATCATTAATAATAAATATTTCATCATCAACAAATTCATTCGTATCCTACGAAACATATTTTTCATCAACTTATTTGAATAATATGAGAAAAATACAATATAAACAATGTGTTTTCAACAAAATACTCATACTTATTTTTTATCAATACACATATTAATGATGTATTAATAGATATCAATTCCTTGTTTCGCAAATTCTAATAATTATTTTTGTCACACATGATTTTTTTTCTTTGTTTTGATCTGGTCCATTGGAAATATGAATCCTTTTAGTGGGTATTTGGTGCGAGGAATCTTGAGTTTTTATGTTTCATATATGTCTAATCTCCCTAATTTGGTTTCCCCATTGTTTGTTTAGCTGTTTTGAAGAAAGGGTGGTTTCTTCATGATTTGGGCCAACCGTGAGCCTATATCCATTTTTAAAAAAACCGAATTTTTTTCTTTTATAACTCCTTTTTTTTAATCATTTTTCACCCATTCCACTTCCCACTTTTCCTATACTGATATATTAAAACTTCCGTATCCTTTTGAGAAACCATATAAATTTCTAATCATCGTGAATTTTGGTTACTTATTTAGGTTGTGGGCAAGCCCATGGGGCCATTTCTGGTTTTAAAAAACTATTTGTTTATTTTATATCTTATTAAATTTTTTATATTTTTCGGTTATTACACATCCCCCTAAAATCCCATATCCCTATACTCACCCACGTTATCGATTTACCCTTTTTGATCTCATATGGGTCCTCGATTAGGGAAAACGTTCTCAGGTTACCTCAAATCGTCTAGAATTGATATGGTTAATCGTTTCATACATTACTCCTTCAATTCCTGCAAATTTTTTTAAAAAATATTTTTTACCTTGTTATTACAGACCTTAAGAGACTCTCCACGAAGTTTCATACCATTCCCTCTTCTCTAGGGTTGCAGATAAAATGGAATACGAAGAGTTTTCTTGTGGAAAAGGCAAGATTCCATCTCCTTTATCCTCCCTCTTCTTCCTCCATTCATTATTTCTTGGTTTTATAATCTCCCCTACATATGATAGATGTAGGGTTATATTATAACAATGTTTTTGAATTATTTTATATTCATTTAGTTCTAGTATATATAGTTTTAGGGTTTATAAACCCACGATAGGTGATTTCGGGTGTGCGTTTCCATTACACCAAGGATTTGAGGTAGGATATATCTTGCACAAAACTTTATCATTTAAGTTTCATCATTTCAATTCTGTTATAACCATATTTATATGAAATTTTCTACTGTGAAACATTGGTTCAAAAGTTTTTGTTATGAAATTATGTTTTATGACTTATTTTGTTAAAAATATAGTTGTTTTGGTATAAATGTGCACTCCTCTTGTTTGTTAAATTATTCCATGAGCTTTTGCACATGGTTTAAGGTATTTTGAATATGTATCAATATCTTGAATAACATTATGGAATTAAAATGGTGTTATATCCCTTTTTAATTGCTTAACATAAGTTGTTTTGTTAAAGAGTGCATGCCAAGTGTTCGGTAAATTGCCCAGTTTCCTTTTATATGTCTAGTGAAATTTAAAATAATTTTTTTTGGATTATTAAATATATTGTAAGCATGTATGAAAATTATTTTGGAATCCTTTTATGGATTTAAAATTTGGATTAGGTTTTACAAATAATTGGTTTTTTGTTTACAACATATATTGGACCGACTTGCTAAAAAATGGACTGTTTCACATTCTTATAAAAATGGTTGTTTTTTTAATATGTCACATATGTGATTTAAAGGATTTATGAATGTGGTTTTATTCTATAAATGGTGTGTACTCACCTCATTAATAAAATTTAAATGCATAAACTTGTCAAATGTTTGTTTTGAGAAAATGTTTAAGGGCCCGTTTGGCCTTTCCTACAAATGAAGAATGAGTGTTTTACTTATATATAACAAGTTGTGCAATTGGGATTGTTTTATGGTCCACGAAATGATTTTCTTAAATGTTTTTAGGGCTTAAAAATATGGTTTAGTATATTTTTTATGTGTTTTTATAATTGAAAGAGTGTTTTTGAATGAGTTTTATGTGCAAAGCCTCAATACACTCCATGAAATTGTTTTACAAAAATATTTAGAGGTTTGTTGATTCATGAAAGAAATGTGAAGAAAGCTTGTGGGCTGTTTGTGTGTTTACGGTTTGTAAATGGTCTTTTTATGTGAGTTTTTTATTTGATAATATGTGTAACTTGATTGAGAACTAAAAGGAATCCCGGGTATATATAGGGGCAGACATGTACTACTATGCTAATGATCTTGTGGGGTTTGGCCCCTGTTTCACATAGCATGTTTGACGATGAAAACACTAACTAAACTATGATGATGATGATGTTGTGGGACCACTAGGTTATGTGTATTCTCCCTACTAGTGGCTCGTGTGCACAAGAACAGACATTTATTATGGTTACCTTCACCGAGATACGAGGTACTTGGGGATCACAACTGACTAGTGCCTAGCGGTGTTCTTATGACTTGTGCTCATTGGATCTTTTGTACTCACCGTCGGCAAACGGTGTGTTTTGTGGATAAATTCAGTAGTGTGTGTGATTTATTTGAAAGTTAAAATTATTTATAGCAGCCCTCTTGAAAACTATTTTCATTTTGAATTTGAACCACTTTGAAAGTTGTTACATGCATTCTTGTTTATAAAATATGAAACATTTTGTCTGGTAGTTTTTTATTACATGGGACCTCATTTAGAATACATAACTTTATACTTGTATTTAATACTTGAAATTTTTGTTTCTTTTGTTTTAAAGAATTTGCATTGGGAATAGAATATCTGGTTAACCTACTAGGTTTTAATTATCATGCCTATATTCTTATTCGGGTTTTAGCCCTTGTGCAGGTTTCAACTTGAGTTCGATCGCCTTGGGAGATGTGTGATCATTTTATTAGATAGTGACCAGAGGGGTCACATGGAGTTAGTTGGTTATTGGGTTTGTTCATATGAGTAGTTTCCTTAGTTGTACATTCATATTCTTCTACAAATAATGTTCTTTTCAATTTTTATATAAATGTATTTTGGGCTATCCATTTATTTCCGCTATTTGTTTGATTGTTCATATATGGGAAAACTCATTCCCTTGTGTTATCTATTGAAGCCCATTGGTTCTTGTCACCATCCTGGGAGGATCAGGAATGCGTCTCGGGACTTGTCGCAGGCTGGCCTAGGTGACCAGTTCAGTGTCGACTCGGACTAGTTCGTGACAAAATGGTATTAGAGGAGGTCGGCTCTCAGCAGACCATTTTTTAGAGTGCCCTTGTTTTTTGGAGATGTCAAGGTAGATGGAGTAGGAGTTTTTGGACTTGAGGGGTAAGTGTGGGAAAAGTGTCGTGAACACTAGCTCGTTATGATCCTCGAGATTCCATGGGAAGTCTGGTTTTATTAGTTTCCTTTGTTCTTGCCGATTGTTTGTTGTTAGGATATGACAAATATAGTTTGTCTAATGTAATTAGTGAGATCGTAGGTCCTATCAAGCCATGTGGAGTAGGGGAATGGTCCTAATAAGTCTCCTTGTGTTGGTGTTGTGTCTGACATATTATCACCAACCATATGGTCAAGTCACCCACTGACACTAGTTCCCTTTTTTAGGACTTTTGAACCTTTCATGAATTCTGAATTTTTGTTTTGAAAATCGTTGTGTGAGAATTATGGAAATGTTTTTTAATGGAAGTAATGGATTTGTAAAATTAGAAAAGGGGTTTTTAAAAATTAAATATAAGAATGGTTTTTGTATGGTTGTGTTTTTTTAAACAAATTTTTGGGAGGAAGTGTAAATAATTTAATAGGATTGGATTTTCCCTAATCTAATCTTGTGGTTTATTGAAATAAAATGTTTTGAATGTGTGAATCATTTTTAAGTAAATCTGAAAATTTGTTTTAAATGGGGTTTTTTGGGTTGTTGAAAAGAGTTTGAATATGATGAATAGTATTTGGAAATTCAGTTGTGTGCTACTCGTGTTTTTCTGGAAAGTGGTTATGGCTTTTGTTGTTGTCTGATTATGAAATGTGACCGTGACAGTTTTTTTTAAAACAAATGGGGATGGGCTATTTGGAAAAGAATGGTTTTTTTACGTTATATTAAATGAAATGTATTGTTTTTTTAATAAAGTGTTTCTTGATGAAGTTTGGTTTGTTTTTTGGAATATGAAATGTGTTTTTCACTTGGTGGTGGGTGTTCCTTTTGACAGTACATGATTTTTGGAATGATGATGTTTTGTTTTAGCCTTTTTTTCATGGGTTCACACATGCATGGTTTTATTGATATCTGGAAGGATGGCCTATATGGAATGGTGTTTGGGTTGCTGGGGTGGCAAATAAATGTGAATGTCAGTGAGAATAGATGAAACACCATTGGTTAATATGGAAACCCACCAAGTTAGTTTTTTTTTCAAAATTGTTTTGAGCTGAAAATTTGTGGCCTTTTTTTAAACCAATGATTATGTGGATAGTTTTTTTCTATGTATTAGAAGATTTTTTTATTATGTGCCATTCCTTGTGATCGAGAATTCATACTCTTGTTTTATCTTGATATGAAATCTTGTTGGTTGCTCTGTTTTGGAGTAATTTTCATTGGGTTTTTAAAGATGTGTTTGATGTTGTGATGTGGCACAGGATAGTTCTCCATTGGAAATATTTCCTACTGATCAACCTAAGGATTCATTTAAAATGTTAAATCCAAATCTTTTGATGAAGCCTCAATCTGTTTTTTTTTAATATAGAGCTGTTTGGGATCTATTAAAATTTCTTCTAGGTCGTGATAATTTTTTTTGTCATAGGAGTTTTTTTAAGTGATGTTGATGGGTTTCGCCGTATTCCTTATCCGTTATGACCCTAGTTCGGAGAGAGATAGAATTTTCATATGAATATATGATTTACTATTTATATTAAGGTGTTTTGTTGAGAATGTGTGTTTTTTTGAGAAGTGTATTCTTTAGAACCCTAACTGCAGTGCAATAGATACTTCAAGAATCAGGGCCCTAGCCATAGGCCTTGGAATAATGCTTTTCACGCAGTCAAGAAATCTCCATAGCTGTGGAGTGCTCGATTAGTATCTTGCCTCCTCTGTTTTAGTAATTTAGTTTCTATGTCAATGTTTTGGTTCCTCTTTTCATTGAATTTCCCTTTTTCTCAACAGGCACGGTGTACTTACCCCTCACACAGTTTCTATTGTTATGCCTTTGTGGATTTGGGTTTTCGATCAATGTCCCTGTGTGGTCCTCCTATGAAAATCAGGTGTGGTCTTTGTGTTACATATTCATAGGTGGAGTGTTTTGGGTAGTTATTTGGTTTATTTTGTAGTTTCAATGGCCCAATTATTGGGACCCCTTACCTCCCCTCTGTGAGTGGTCGGGTTCCAGATCTGCGCTTAATGTCTAGGACCAGTTCTTATCTCCTCTGTTCGGGAGTGGGTGGTTTAGATATCCATGTTGTAACCATATTAACATGGGTTTGTAGGTTGTTGTGGGATCGTTTTTATTGTTTTGTTAAGGTGAGGAAAAAATCTAGTTCATTTTGAATTCATTTTTTGTTTCATTTCTAGTTGGTCTCTAAAGGTGTGGAGACCCACTACGGGTCTCGAAGATCATTCCTTTAGGGTTTGTCGGATGGTAGTTCTGATTTAATGGTTTGGATACCATTCATGCCTCCACCTTAATAAATTGTATTTTTTGAGTGAACTATGGTTTGGGTGATCATGGGGTTCATTGGGAGAAGTCCTGAAAATCCAGTTCTCGTCTTGGTTGTGGAGGTGGTGGCTTCATCTTTCCGTTGATTCTCCAGATGTAGCTATGAGTTTTGTTTTGTCTAGGAAATAGTATTAAGAAACATTGTTGGTGATTAATATTTCCTTATCCTTAAATGCTGGATTATGTTGTTAAGGAATACTTAGTTGTTGATCTTTAAACTAGAAAGTGTTATGGATTTTTGGGGGAAAATCATTAATGGTGGGGAGAATTGTCACACCCAGTTTTTTTGCATTTTTTTGATCTCGTCTATTAGAAATCTAAATCCTTTTCATGGGTATTTTTTGAGATTAATCATGACTTTTTAAGTATCATATATTTCTAATCACTCTAATTTGGGTTCCCTATGGTTTTTTAGGAGTTTTTTAAGAAAGGGTGGTTACATAATGATTTGGGCCAACCGAGACTGTAACACCCGAGATTTTTATGAGAAATATTTTGTTCTTATTTTATATACATAATCAAAGGAATATTTCACTACACACAACACCATCTTGGATTTCTTTACACGCAATCACGACCTTCCTCGATAGCTTGCGTTGTACGCAATACAATGTTTCACTAAACAACGATATGTTATTAAGATATTATTAAAACTAGCCATTATGAATAGTAATACCCATTTTTTTAAATTATATAAATTTTACATTTAAATATGGACTTGATTTTTGGATTTGGAATATCGAAATTAGCATAGGGTAAATTTTTAGTATTTTTCTGAAAACATTCAATTTTTGAGGAATAGTGAAAACACTAGGTTACTTTTTAAAAACTGAATTTTAATTTTTGTAATTATTTATTTTATTTAAATTTATTTAGGTCAAAATTGATACATAATACCTATATAAGTTCAAAGTAATTCATTTGAGTCATTTTATAATAATTTTTATATATAAAAATTTTATTGAACTTTTCACCGTCTATTACCCACCTCCTAGGAGAATTTGAAAATTTACATAAAACATAATTTTACCGCTTCTATGAGTGGAATTTTGAAAGTCCAAGAGACACTATTAATATCAAGGCTTAAAATGTGGTTCAATAAGATAAAAATATTTTTTTGTGAATAGTAACTTTATACTTTTATTTACCACGGTTAAAAGTAAAAATGGTAATTAATGGTAAAAATTGTATTATTATTACCCTAACACATGTCCTTACTCTATTGGATAAGTTTAACTCAACCAAAAACAACCTTAGGAATAAAATATGACCATTTAGGTCCACTTGGATTAGATTAGTACATTTAATATTATTTTATTAAGAAGAGTTAAAATAGTTAAAATCAATGTTTAATAACTAAAACATTTTTCATATAGGGTTATAAGTAAGATAAATTCTACTATAACTATTAATTAGAAAGCTAAAAATATTTCCTGCATAATTGTTATTTATTTATAATTTTTAGACTTTAAATAATTTAGTTTATTTATGAGAAAATGATGATGACGTGATTACCTTAATAATGAAATATTAACATAATTGATATTATAAATACCCAAATAAATGTAATTTGATACTTTTTCAGAATTAAAATAATTTCATAGGATAATATGACATATTATTATTGATTTAATTAACTTTTTTTGAACTAATAATGTTGTTATGATTTTTAAAAAAATCAATTACCAAATAGTGTCAGAATTGACATAAAATAGTTTTTTTAAAACAATATTATATTATTAATTGTTATTTTATTCCTAAAAATTTAAGGTTCGTCCAAATGACTTATATAAGGTTATATATATTAATAATTAACAACTTGGGGTTCTTTTGTCTTGTTATAGTATGTTTATTAGCCATATAGTGTAAGAAATAAAGAAGACATGGTAAAAGTAAAATTATTTAACTTTGAGTTAAATCTAAATGATAAGTTTAAAATAGTAACCAAAACTTGTCTAAAATATATATTTTTATAGTATTTCGACCCATACCCACCTTAGATTCTAAATAAATCTATTTTGAGCTATTAAAAACAGAATATTACTTTATTATAAAATATTATTTTAAGTTTTTCCTAAGGTGCCCCTCTCTTCCCTTATAAAAGGGCACCTCATCCCTCTCCTCCTCACACCACTTTGAGGTTTCATTATCTTCCAACCCCTGAAAATTTATCTTCTCCACTTTTCTAGAAACATCCTAGAGGTCTTGGTCTTCTTCAAATACCATATTTAGTTCCCTAAGAGGAGGTTAAGAGGAGGCACTTCAAAGAAGAGGTAATGTTTGTTTCCTTTTCTTCCAAATTTTTTTCTTCTTATACTTATTATTTTTTAGTTTTTTCATTATGAAGTAATAACATAGGTATCATTCATATAATGATATGTTATTATAAATATGAAACAACCCTATTTCACCCTCTATCCATCCTACGAAAAACGAAATCATCGCGCGTGCGTACGTACAAAATACCATTTCCACGACGTGGTGTAATCTGTTATCCACCACCACCTTACATGGATGGGTATAATGGTGTAAATAATAACTATTTATGATTATTTTAATTTTATATTTATTCTTAAATACTATACATACACTTCAATACAATTCCACGATCATGGGAACGATATCATCGCTCGTGCGTACGTACGGCCTACCGTCTCCAGGATGTGATGAAACTCGTTCTACATGATCATCAATGAATAATGATTATATAAATGAATTGAATGAATAAATATGATATATATTACAATAATAAAATTCTGTAAATGAGTTATCTATATCCTAAAAATAATAATAAGAATTTATTTGACAGAACCCGCATAAGAACAAAAAGCAATAAACACCTGAAAAACAATTAGCAATGAAATATTACTAATAAGAAGGTAAGAATATGACCATATATTATATCATAAAAATTTGTATGATTCTGTAACAAGTAAATAACATTATTTAAATCAATATACAGGATTTTTGGACACGTACGAAGCAAATCAGACCTACGGTAAGGGAAAATATCACAATCTCATTTTTATCCGAGATTGTTTATACTTTCGTATTTACTGGGGTGTATTTATCATCCACATCCATGTTTCCTCAATATGTAATATTATTTACATCCACTTATAATTTTTTAAATCCAATTTTACCCATTGGTGAGTTTTTATTAAATGATATGAATGGAATCTTTTGTCGTTTTTAGTACGAGGTACCTTTTTGACTTTTCCAGCCAAAGTATGAGAAGAATGTTTTCTTAACTTATACGGCCTGAATGGACTTTTAGAACATTTTTTCCATGAATATTCCTTTACAAGTTTTCAAGTTTATTTTTAATCAACTTATTTTAGTTTAAAATTGTATGACATTTTAAGAAAGGAAAACTGCTTTTGATGTATAAAGGATATTTTCCTCAAGAATGGAGTTGAAGCGTTTTATCAAAATTATTTTCCATCTAAGATATTAAAGGATTCTGTTTCTATCCCTATTTTTAAATTGATTTTAATATGCTATGATGGAATTATTTTTATGAAGTTCTTTTATCTTATATGGATTATGTTATGATGGCACGATGTTTAAGAATCCCATTTTTATGACATGTGTTATGCTATGATGTATGATTTATGATTTTGTGGAACACATAAGAATGTTCTCATTATGAGATGGGTGGGACCTATATCTACCTCCAATGCATTGGGTAAAAATTTATATCTCATGAGATAGAAATGGGTGAAACGGAAGGTTAATCCAGTTCAGTGATACAGGACTAAAATGAGGAGTGAACCCGGTTCAGAAATTGACTTTGTTCGCTATGATAGTATTGGAAATGAGCCTTGAATACTAAGAAATGATTCTCTATGATTATGTGTGTATGCCAAATAGTTTCATGTTTTATGTTATGATTATTGTCATTATATTTCACTACAATGATTTATCTCATGTTATGAAATTATGATCTATTCTGCAGGTTAAGATTTCCAAAATGTTTTGTTCTTATGAATATGATGTGATTGATATTTCTTTTGTTTTCCCTTACTGATAATTTGAGATCACCCTTTTGTATGTTTTCATTCTATATCGGGAAGAAGGTTATTAAGTAGGATATTCCAAAAGGGACTCCAGATATGATGAAATAAAATGGATATAATTTAGATTCTTTATGAACCAGTTGTTTATGTTTCCCAGTTTCTAAAGACACTATACCTATACGGTCCAACCATGGTGTTGTTATATGTTGTAATAAGTATGCTTCAATTCTAAAGTAATAACAATGTATGTAAAGTATGGGTCGTTATAATTGGTATCAGAGGAAAGGTATAGTCAACCTTTGGAAACTAGGATATGAAAGCCTTAGTAAGAACCCTAAGGATAAGTCTAAGCATAGAACACAATCTTAGTGTTTTAGAAATGCCATGAGTAACCTATGTTAAGACCTTAAGTGTGAAATTTTATTCTTGATTATGTGGTTTTCCTATTATGATTAGTGTTTCTCACCAAATGATTATTTGTTTTAGTCAATGGCTGGAACCCGAAGGAACCGTGTTAATGCTGAATGTGACGGGCAATGAAATGATTATACCCCTGAGCAACCAAACGTTATGGGAGATGGAATGAAAAATCTTGTATCCATGCTCACACAACTTTCTCAAGCTATGAATCATGAAATACTTCCAAACGAGCAAAGGAAGGAGAATCATTCTGTTGAATCCTTCATGAGGCAGCATCCACCATCATTTAGCGGGTCAACTTATCCGTTAGTGGATTAACAGTGGATCAGTACCACTGAAAAGATATTTTTAGTTCTTAAATGATTTGAACATGATAAAGTCACCTTAGTATTATATCATTTGGACAGTTAAGCTGATCAATGGTGGAATATTATCAAGAACACGAGGCAAAAGGATGAAATTGAATCCATGGAATGGGATGAGTTCAAGAACATATTTTTCAATAAGTACTTCCCTCATATTCTTCGAACAAAGATGGAGAAGGATTTTCTTGAAAGGAAGCAAAAGGATGATGAATTTGTTGGTACCTACGAAGAAAATTTTACAAGACTTGCATGTTACACTTTTGGGATTATTATCCAACCTGTGAGTAATATCGATCGATTCTTTAGTGGCTTAAAACCAAGTCTTCAAAGGGCGTTATCCATAAAGGACTTCAATAGCTACGAAGAAATCGTTCGATGTGCTCTCAAGGTTGAGATGGTTATTGGAGTAACCCATCAGTCATATGGGTTTGATAAGAAGAGTAAAATGGAATTCAATGGAAAATATAAAGAGCACACGTAAAGGAAGATGAGTTTTCCCTTATTCTCAATGTGTGGAAAGAAACCTAGAGGTAATTGTCTTAAAGGGACAAGTAAATGTTTCAAATGTGGAAAGGAATTTCATCGGACATTTGAATGCTTTAAAGATGGGACGAATATATCTTGTGATGTGAACAAAGAAAAGGCTACATAGGGTGAACCTCCTACACTTCAATGTTACAAGTGCAAGGAAATAGGGAATTATGCCAATCAATGACCTAATCCAATAGTTTTTTATGATGATCGATGTCAAAAAAACTCTTAAGGCTAAAGACAAATGAAAGTCACATGAAATTGCTATCATGGATGTGGAGTACGATAATGAAGTGGTGAAAGGTACACATACCATCCACTCTAAATTAGAAATTTTTTTATTTGATTGTGGATCCACCCACTCTTTTATTTCTGAAGAATTTTCTTAGGGTATAGCTATATTACCTCAACAATTAGATATTCAGATAGTTGTGAAAACCCCTAATGGAACAACAGTCGCATAAAAAGATTATAATTCTTCTCCGATTGAAGTTTGTGGGAATGTGCTTCCTGCAAATCTTGTGATCCTTATTATAGTATAATTTTATGTGATTCTTGGCAAGGATTGGCTTTCTTGATATGGATCTCATATCAATTTCCAAATAAGGGAAGTCACATTTTATATTCCAGATCAATCTATGATAATCTATCGATGCAAGGTTGAACATAACCTTCCAGTGGAAATTTCTTCCATATCATGGGTCTTGATTCTACTAAATGAAGGTTATTTATCTCAAATGGTTGGAGAGAAAGTCACGATTAAGAATACTCCCATTGTACATGAGTTGGATGATGTCTTTCTAGAGGAATTTCCAGGTCTTCCACCCGATCTTGAAGTTGAGTTTTCAATTCAAATTATACCTGGTGTTATGCCCATTTCAACGACACCTTATAGAATGGCACCAATTGATTTTTAGGAATTGAAGAAGAAACTCCAAAAGAATCTTTATAAGGGATTCAAACGCCCTAGTGCGTTACCTTGGGGAGCACATGTTCTATTTGTTGAGAAGAATGTTGGATCAATGAGACTCTGCATTGATTATCGAGAACTTAACAAGATCACTATCAAGAACAAATATCATCTCCCATGAATTGATGAATTATTTGACCAAATACGCGGAGCTCAATACTTCTCCAAGATTTATCTTCATTCTGGGTATCATCGATTTAGGGTCAAAAGGGAGGATATACCAAAGACGTTTTTCCATACATGTTATGGAAACTATGAATTTATATTGATTCCATTTGGTCTTAATAATGCCCCATCTTTCTTCATGAATCTGATGAATAGAGTCTTTAGGGTCTATCATGATCAGTTTATGGTAGTCTTTATAGACGATATTCGTGTTCATTCAAAGGTCAAGGAAGAACATGAAGATCAATTGAGAATTTTATTGAAGACACAGATAAAGGATAAGATTTATAGAAAAATTTACCAAGTGTGAATTTTGGCTTCAAAAGGTTCATTTTTGGGTCACATAATCTCAAAAGAGGGGATATCTATGGACCAAGAAAAAACAAAGGTTATCAAAAGATGGTCGAGACCAAAAACAGTAACTAGGATCTGATGTTTTCTTGGTTTGGCTGGATATTATCGACGCTTAGTGAATGATTTTTCACAATTATCTAATCCACTCACTATGTTGAATCGAGAAAGAGTTAAGTTTGTTTGGACAGAGGAGTGTGAAGATAATTTCAAGGAGTTAAAAAAAGGATATCCAGTGCACCTGTGCTCACACTGCCTTGTAGTGGAGAAAGGATTGTGATATACAGTGATGCATCCAAGAAGTGACTGGGGTGTGTTCTAATGTAAAATGATATGGTGATATATTATGCCTCACAAGAGTTGAAAATCCATGAGCAAAATTATCCAACTCAGATTTTGGATTTAGTTGCGGTAATCTTTGAATTAAATATTTGGAGGCATTATCTTTATTGTGAAAGGTGTGATATTTATACTGATCATAAAATTTTAAAGTATATTTTTACACAATAGGAGCTGAATATGCAGCAAAGAATGTGGTTGGAGCTGATTAACGATTATGAATTCTCAATTCATTATCACCATGGGAAAACAAACAAGGTGGCAGATGCATTAAGTCGACAAGAACATGCTAGCTTATCCATGATTAGGATCACAAAAGATCCAATATTTATGGATTTACAAAGGTTGGATCTTGGAATTATAATGGAAGTGGAAAATCTTATCATTATCATAGGAATGTTCAACCATCTATACATGTGATGATTAAAGAGGCACAAAAAGAAGATGGCAAGTTACAAAAAAAGGTGAGCAATTTTCCTGAATTCATCCTTGATTGTGATGGGATAATATGGTTCAAGAATCGGATTTGTGTTCCTCCCATCCCAGAATTAAATAAGGAGCTCTTGGATGAGGCTCATAGTTCTTCATTCTCTATTAATCCTGGAAGCATGAAGATGTATAGGGACTTGAAAGAGTCCTTCTGGTGTGATGTCATGAAAAGAGATGTTGTTGAATATGTCTCTCGATGCTTGGTTTGTCAGAAAGTTAAAGATTAAAGAAAGAAGTCTAAGGGGATGTTACAACCATTACCCATACCCAAATGAAAATGGGAAAATATCACTATGGACATTATCACTGGACTTCCTAAAACATCCAAAGGCAATAATGATATTTGGGTCATAGTTGATCATCTTACAAAGTCGGCACACTTCATTGCTATTAGAGAAGATTTCTCTCTTGATCAGCTTGCCAGGATATATGTAAAGGAAGTGGTAATATTTCATGGAGTACCACTTTCCATTATATCTAATCAGGATACGAGATTTACCTCAATGTTTTGGAAAAGTCTTCAGCATACTTTAGATACAATGTTGAGTTTCATCACTGCTTATCATCCTCAGACAGACGGTCAGTCTGAGAGAACAATTCAAACTCTGGAAGATATGTTAAGAGCTTTCACTATGGATTTCAAAGGTGGTTGGGATCAACCCCTACATTTGGTGAATTTTTATATAATAATAGCTTTCACTCCTGTATTCAGATGGCTCCTTATGAGGCTCTCTATGGGAAGAAATTCCAAACTCCAACTTTCTGGGAAGAAGTTGGAGAAAGAAAGCTATTAGGACCTGATCTTGTTGATGAGATGGCAAAAAAGATCTGATCTATTCAACAACACATAAGAGCTGCTCAGAGTCGACAAAAAAGTTATGCTGATAACCGAAGAAAAGACCTAGAGTTTTAAGTGGCTGATAAAGTGTTCTTACAAATATCTCTTTTGAAGAGGGTAATGAGATTTGGAAAAAAGGTAAAGCTGAGACCTAGGTATATCAGTCCTTTCAAAATACTGGATCGTGTTGGGAATGTAGCTTACCGATTGGAGATTCCCCCGAATCTCTCTCAAGTTCACTATGTGTTCCATGTATCTCTCCTGAGAATGTACATACCCGATCCTTCACATGTACTCAGCTCAGAAGTTGTACTGCTAGAGCAAGATCTTTCTTATGACGAACAACCGATAAAGATTTTGGATCGTAGTGAAAAAGTCCTACGGAACAATACCACTCGCTTGATGAAAGTTTTATAGAGAACCACCAATTATAATAAGCTACATGGGAGCTTGAGGATATGATGATGGAGAGGTATCCTCATCATTTTTCTACAAAGTGACTAATTTCGAGGGAGAATTTCATTTTCGGTGGGGTAGAATGTAACACCCGAGATTTTTATGAGAAATATTTTTTTTTATGTTATATACATCATCAATGAAATCTTTCACTACACACAATACTAGCTTGGCTTTCTTTATATTCAATCGCGACATTCCTCCATAGCTTGCGTTGTACGCAATACTGAGTTTCACTAAACAACGATATGCTATTAAAATATTATTAAAACTAGCCATTATAAATAGTAATACCCACTTTTTGAAATTTTATAAATTTTATATTTCAAAATGGACTTCATTTTTGGATTCGGAATATCACAATTAGCTTAGGGTGAATTTTTTTTAATTTTTTGAAAACTTTCAATTTTTGATGAATAGTGAAAACACTGGGTTACTATTTAAAAACCGACATTTTATTTAAATAATTATTTATTTTATTTAAATTTATTTTAGGTAAAAATTGATACATAATACCTATATAATTCCAAATTAATTCATGGGAGTCATTTTATAATAATTTTAGATATATAAAAATTTTATTGAACTTTTCACCATTTTTTACCCACCTCTTAGGAGAATTTGAAAATTTTTATAAATCATAATTTTACCGCTTCTGGGAGTGGAATTTAGAAAATCCAAGAGATACGGTTAATATCAAGGAGGAAAATGTGGTTCAACAAGATAAAAATAATTTTCGGTGAAAAGTAACTTTTTACTTTTATTTTCCACGGTTAAAAGTAAATAGAGTAATTAAGGGTAAAAATGGTATTATTATTACCCTAACACATGTCCTAATTCTATTGGATAAGATTAATTCGACCAAAAACAACCATATGAATAAAATATGACCATTCAGGTCCACTTGGATTAGATTAGGACATTTAATATTTTTTTTAAAGAGGAGTTGAAATAGTTAAAATCAAAGTTTAATAACTAAAACATTTTTAATATAGGGTTATAAATTAGACAAATTATACTATCAATATTAATTAGAAATATAAAAAAATTTCCTACATTATGGTATTTAATTTATAATTTTTAGAATTTAATTTATTTATGACACAATTATGATGTAGTAATTACCTTATTAATGAAATATTAAAATAATTGATATTATAAATACCAAAATAAATGTAATTTGAGACTTTTTAAGAATTAAACAAATTTTATAGGTTAATATTACATATTATTATTGATTTAATTAACTTTTTTCTAACTAATAATTATGTTATGATTTTCAAAAAAATCAATTACCAAATAGTGTCAAAATTGACATAAAATAGTTTTTAAAAAACTTATTATATAATTAATTGTTATTTTATTTTTAAAAATATAAGTTTAGGAAAAATGACTTAGATAAGGTTGTATATGTTAATAATTAACAACTTGTGGTTCTTTTGTCTTGTTATAGTAATTTTATTAACCATATAGTGTAAGAAAACGAGAAGAAATGGTAAAAGTTAAATTATTTAACATAGAGTTAAATCTAAATGATAAGGTTAAAATATTAACCTAAACTTGTCTAAAATATATTATTTGACAGGATTAATACCTATCCCCACCTTAGATTTGAAATAAATCAATTTGTAGTAATTAAAAACCGAGTATGACTTTATTATAAAATAATATTTTACGTTTTTCCTATGGTTCCCCTCTCCTCCCTTATAAAAGGGGACATCCTCCCTCTCCTCCTCACACCACATTGAGCCTTAAGGCTCGGCCAAACCCAGCCATATTATCTTATCCACTTCCCTAGAAACATTTTAGAGGTCTTGGTCCTCTTCATAGACCATCATTAGTGCCCTAAGAGGAGGTTAAGAAGAGGCGCTTCAAAGAAAAGGTAATGTCTGTTACCGATTCATTCAACTTTATTTCTTATTCTAAATATTCTTATTTAGTTGTTTCATTATGAAGTAATAAAATCAGTATCACTAATATACTGATATGTAATTAGAAATATGAAACAGCCATATTTCACCTTCTATCCATCCTACGGAAAATGAAATCACCACACGTGCGTACGTACGGAATATCGTCTATATGTTGTGGTTTAATCTAGTTTCCACCACCACCTTACATGGATGGGTATAATGAGTTAAATAATAACTATATATTAGTATTTAATGTTATATTGATTATGAAATTGTATACAAACACTTCAATATAATTCCACGATCATGGGAACGATATCATCGCTCGTGCGTACGTACGGCCTACCGTCTCCACATTGTGATGCTACTCGTTCTACATGATCTTAAATGCATAATGATTATATAAATTAATTTAGTGAATAAATATGATATATATTACACTAATACCATTCTGGAAAGGAGGTATCTATAACCTAAATAGAATAATATGAATTTATTCGACAGAACATGGATAAGAACAAAAAGTAATAAACACCTGAATAACAAGTAGCAATGAAATATTGCTAATAAGAAGCTAAGAATATGACCATATATGATATAATAACAATCAGTACTATTCTATAATAAATCAATAACATTATTTAAGTCATTATATAAGAGGTTCAGACACGTACGAAGCAAATCAGACCAAAGGTAAGGGAAAATCTCAAAATCTCGTTTTTATACGAGATTGATTATACCTGGGTATTTACTGGGGTGTATTTATCATCCACATCCATGTTTCCTCAATAAGTAATATTATTTCCATCCACTTACAATTTTTTAAATTCTTTTTTTACCCATTGGTGAGTTTTTAGTAAAATATATGAATGGAATATTTTTTCGTTTTTAGTACGAGGTACCTTTCTGACTTTTCCGGCCAAAGTACGAGAAACATGATTTTTAACTTTTGCGGCCTGAATGGACTTTTAGAACATTATTTCCATGAATCTTCCTTTACATGTTTTCATGTTTATTTTTAATCAAATTCATTTATTTTAAAATTTTATGACATTTAAAGAAAGGAAATTGTTTTTGATGTAGAAAAGATATTTTCCTCAAGAATGGAGTTCAAGCGTTTTATCAAAATTATTTTCCATATAAGAAAATATAGGGTTATGTTTCTATCCATATTTTTACATAGATTTTTTTATTTTATGATGGAATTATTTTTATGAAGTCCTTTTATCTTATATGGATTATGTTATGATGGCACGATGTTTAAGAATCCCATTTTTATGACATGGGTTATGCTATGATGTATGATTTATGATTTTGTGGAACACATAAGAATGGTTTCATTATGAGATGGGTGGGACCTATTTCTCCCTCAAATTCATTGGGTAAATATTTATATCTCATGAGATAGACATGGCTGGAATGGCAGGTTAATCCGGTTCAGTGATACAGGACTGAAACGAGGAGTGAAATCGGTTCAGAAATGGACTTTGTCCGCTAGGATATTCTTAGAAATGAGTTTTGACTACTAATAAATTATTCTCTAAGATTTTGTGTGTATGCCAAAAAGTTTCATGTTTTATGTTATGATTATTGGGATTACATTTCACTACTATGATATATTCCATGTTATGAAATTATGATCTCTTTTGTAGGTTAAGATTACCAAAATTTAATGTTCTTATGAATATAATGTGGTTGATATTTCTTTTGTTTACCCTTACTAAGAATTTGATCTCACCCTTTTGTATGTTTTCATTCCAGGTCAGGAAGAAGGTTATTATGTAGGATATGCCAAAAGAGACTCTACATATGATGAAATAAAAGGGGGACAATGTAGATGCTTTATGAACCAGTTGTTTATGTTTCCCAGTTTATAAAGACACTATACCTATATGGTCCTACCATGGTTTTTTAATATGTTGTAATAAGTATGCTTCAATTCTGAAGTAATAATAATGTATGTAAAGTATGGGTCGTTATAGTGACCTCATTTCCAGTTTAAAAAATACAGAATTTGTTTCTTTTATAACTCCTTTGGATTTCATCATTTTTCACCCATTACACTTCCCACTTGTCCTATACTGATATATTAAAACTTCCTTATCCTTTTGGACCCCATATAAATTCATAAGCATTGTGAATTGGGGTTACTTATTTAGGTAATGGGCCAGCCCATGGGCCCATTTCTGGTAAAAAAACAAATTGTTTCATTTATATCTAACTGAATTTGTAAGAGTTTTCGGTGATTACACCTCCCCCTTATAATCCCATATCCATATCCTCACCCCCAATATCTATTTACCCACATTGTAGCTCATATGGGTCACGGAATAGGGTGAAAGTTCTCAGGTTACCTAAATCGCCCAGAATTGATAAGGTAAATAATTTTATACATAACTCTTTCAATGAGTTCTATTTTTTAGAAAACTATTCTTTACCTTGTTTTCAAATTTCATAAGAGACTCTCCATGAAGTTTCATCCCATTACCTTTTTTCTAGGGGTTCATATCTAATGGAATATGAAGAGTTTTCTTGTGGAAAAGGTGAGACTCCATCTCCATTATCCTCCATCTTCTTCCTCCTTTCATTATTTCGTGGTTCTATAATCTCCCCTACTCATGATCAACCTCAGATTCTGTTGTAACATGGTTTTTGATGGGGTTTATATTAATTTAGGTCTGGTATTCATTGTTTTAGGGATTATAAACCCGCGACGGGTGATTTCGGATCTGCATTTCCATTACCCTAAGGATTTGAGGTTGGATATCTATTGTAGAAACCCTTATCATTTAAGTTTCATCATTTAAATTTTTTTATAACATTATTTATATGAAATTTACTGCTGTGAAACTTTGTATCTAAAGGTTTTTCTTGAAAATTATGTTTTATGACTTATTATGTTAAAAATATAACTATTTTGGTATAAATGTGCACTCCTCATGTTTGATAAATTATCCCATAAGATTTCTCACTTCGTTTATGGTATCTTGAATATGTCTCAGTAGCTTTAATAACATTGTGTCCTGAAAATGGTGTTTTATCCGTTTTTTTGTGATTAACAGATGTTTTTTTTGTTCAAGAGTGCATGCCATGTGTCCGGTAAATTGCGAGTTGGATTTTATGTTTCTAGTGCAATTTAAAATAATTTGTTTGGATTTTTAAATATATTGGCAGCATGTAAGAAAAATATTTTGGGATCCTTTTATGGATTTCAATATTGGATTTGCTTTTACAAATAATTTGTTTTTTTTTTCAACATGTTTTGGCCCGAGTTGCCGAAAAATGGCCCGTTTCACATTCTTATAAAAATTGTTATGTTTTGATTTTTTCACCTAAGTGTTTTAATGAATTTATGAATGTTGTTTTATAGTATAAATGGGGTGTACACACCTCCTAATAAAATTTAAATGCATAACATTGTAATATGTTAGTTTTGAAAAAATGATAAATAGCCCCTTTAGCCTTTATTAGAAATGAAGAATGACTATTTTACTTTTATATACCAAGTTATGCAATTGGGATTGTTTTATGGTCCATGAAATGATTTCATTAAATGTTTTTAGGGCTTCCAAACATGGTTTGGTATGGGTTTTATGAGTTTTTATAATTCAAAGAGTGTTTTTGAATGAGTTTTATGTGAAAAGCCTCAATACAATCCTTGAAATTGTTCTACAAAAATATTTAGTGGTTTGTTGATTCATGAATGAAATGTCAAGAAATATTGCGGGCTATTTTTTTGTTTATGTTTTGGGAATGGAATTTTTATGTGAAAAGTGTATTTGATAATATGTGTAACTTGAATGAGAACTAGAGGGAATCCCAGTTATCTAGGTGGGTGAACGTGTACTAGTATGTTGGTGATCCTGTGGGGTTTGGCCCCTATTTCACATAATATGTTTGACGATGAAATCACTAACTAAACTATGATGATGATGATGTTGGGGGACCACTAGGTTATGGGTATTCTCCCTACTAGTGGCTCGTGTGCACGAGAATAGATATTTAGTATGGTTACCTTCACGGAGATATGAGGTACCTGGGGCTCAAAACTGACTAGTGCCTAGGGGTGTTCCCATGACTTGTTCTCATTGGATCTTTTGTCCTCAGTGTCGGCATAAGGTGTGTTTTGTTGGTAAATTCAGTAGTGTGAGTGATTTATTTAAAAGTTAAAATTCTTTAAAGCATCCCTCTTGAAAACTATATTCATTTTGAAGTTGGACCACTTTGAAAGTTGTTACTTGCATTATTGTTTATAAAACATGCATGTTTTTGTCTGGTAGTTTTTTTATTGCATGGGACTTCAGTTAGAAGACATAAATTTATATTTTTATTTAAAACATGCAATTGATGTTTATTTTATTTTAAAGGATTTGCATTGGGAATAGAATATCGGGCTAACCTATCGAGTTTTAATACTCCTGCTCATAGTCTTTTTCGGTTTTTATCCCTTGTGCATGTTTCATCTTGAGTTTGATATCCTTTGGAGATGTGTGATAATTTTTTTGGAGAGTGACCAGCGAGGTCACATGGAGTTAGTTGGATATCAGGTCTGTTCAGTTGAGTTGTTGTCTTAGTTTTATATTCAGTTTCTTGTAGAAATAATGTTCAGTTCAATTTTCATATAAATGTATTTGGGGTTGTCCAGTTATTTCTGCGGTTTGTTTGATTTTTCATATATGGGAGAAATCATTCCCTTGTGTACTCTATTGATTCCATTGGGGCTTGTCGCCATCCTGGAAAGATCGTGAATGCCTCTCGGGACTTGTCACGGGCTGTCATGGGTGACTGGTTCAGGGTCGACTCGGACTAGTTGGTGACAATTTCATTTCATTTCACTCTCTATCATTTACTAATGGATATAAAATATCCTTAATAATATTTGGGGATTAATACATACATGACAAATGTTATATCAATCATTCCACTCTATCGATGTGTGCCATAATTTTTGTAACATAAACGGGGGTCTCATATAGATAATATGGTTTCTATTTACAATTAAATATTATACTAAATAAAATGATAAAATATACAAGATCTCTTTAATGACTATTCAAATTGGTTTTTATTATAAGGAAATTACTATAATTCAATTTATATACATATTTCTCATGATAGATATAAACAAAAATTTCTTGAATATACTTCAATTTATAAATTTGAGCATTTAAATATTACATGATTAATAAAAACCTTAAAAATATTTATCCCTTATTAACAGTTTCAATTAATAGAAAAATAATATCCCCACAATTATATTAGAAATATTTTTTTTCAAATATTATCAAATCATAAAACATATCTCTCTGCTGATTTATTTTAAAAACCTTCCATAAAACTAATATTCATATAATATGAAATTTGTACAATATTCATCACAAGTATCCCCAAAAAGGATATCGTCTATAAAATATTTTGTGGCATCAAAATAATAAAAAATCAAACCATATTCAATAAATATGATAAATATATTAGATATCCATTATAAAACAAATTTAAAAGATATTTCAGGATGGTTTCACATTCATCATGAATTTGCATATTTATAAAGCCTAATCATATCCATTGGTTATACCCCCAATAAATTTTATTATCTAACATCCCATACATTGTAATTACAAATAAAGCACATAACTTTAATTTGATTCCATGGATATTCTTATCATCAATGAGAATAATATGGTTTCATTTATTCCAGAACGATGATGCTAAATTAGACTTTATTTGACATCAGATTCTCAAATAAGTTTTTACTTATGGAAGAATGGAAAACCATACATATCTATCTACAATTATTGGAGAAAATTTAATTTTAATATACTTCTTGTATAATTAATTCATATCTATCTTATGGTATACTTCATGTAATAGAATAATGGTTACAAATAATTTATCAATTATTCGGATTTCTTTTTATCTCTAAAAAATGAAATTATAAAAGTGTTTTTTGTTGATAACCTTTCCTAAAATGTATCATATTCATGTGAAATAAAATTTTCTCCATTAGTATTAGAATTCACTAAATTATTCACTATATTTTTTTGGTCTAAATTTTTAACTAAAATAAATAAATAATTATTTGGAATATGTATAGTTTTTTTGGAATCTCTATATATTATTATTATGAGTTAAAAATATTACATCATTCCATTTCAGTGTATAATTCCTATTGATCTTCTTGTTTTTGTCTCCCAATAATGATTCGATTTCAATCTAACATTTTTTAGAAGTATTCATATTTGAATAATATTTCACCACCTTAAATATTGTGGGATCATAATTATTCTCCATATAATTTGGCCTTCATTACCAATTTGTTAAATATATGTATTTATATGACCATCTCACACATCTAGGACCAAAATAGTTCTAAACATCAAGGATTTATTAAATCTTTTCAGCTATGCTTTATATAGAGATATTCCATTAAATATAATGATGTCGATTATTTTCCAAATTTATGTGAATTGACATAGTAATATTATTATCTTATGAATCCAATGGATCATATCGACAATCCAATTCCCTATTCTAAAATTTATTTTAGTGCCATCATTTTACCAAAATCCTGATCCTAATTAGGAAATTTACATATTGTTTAAAAATTCTTGCATATGAGCTTGTTATATTTAGTTATTTGAACAAAATTTGGTGGTCATCAGGGTGGACCATCCCCAATAATACATATCTCATGCACTACATACATTATTTTATAGATATCTATATTAATCCTCATATACATATTTTTATAGTGTAAATTTATCCCTATATTATTTCATAAAAAATAAAAATTAATATTGGATTTCAAGATGGATATTACATATTCATCGACATATCCATGAGAACGATCGTTATATGATGTATTTATCATCATTATAAATAATGAAGGTATATTAATATCATACTAAATATTAAAATAAAAATGTTCCAAAAACACTAATTCAATAATATACATGTAAATATATATCCATACATGTCTATAATTCATTTAATTTAATCCAAAATTAAGGATTTTCATATTATGATTTCTTTTATTTTAAAAACCATTTAATAATTCGATAGAATAAAAAATAATTTTTTAATATTACTATAGTTTAATTTGAATATATATTTGACATCAATATTACCATTATTGATTGTAATGTATTCATAAACTGCATGGATCTTATTCTAAAATTCATTTGCAGCCACATCATTTCAATGATATAATTGATCCACACATATTCAAAATTTGATAATATCTATTCATCATCAACTATAAAAATTTCATTGGTAATATCATTTTTAAATAAATTTTAAAATTTAGAGTTACTTAACACATTTCATTATCCATGTTAAATACAAAACATTCATGATGGGTGATCTCTTACCATCGTGATTCATAAAAAACAAAAAATATAAATAACATCATTAAGAAATTCATTAAGTACTTTTTGTAATGTTCTTAAATAAATATCTTGTAAAAATAAAAAATATATCCTCACTACAATTTATTTTTAGATGTTTTCATGTAGATTTATCACCATAATTATAACAAACCACTTGATCAATTGAATATATTGATACAATTGAGGTAGAAATATTATCAACCACATGTTCATATCCATTAAGACACCATAATTATGTATTAGTAAAATGGATTAGAGAAACAAAAGATTATTCATTTGTAATGTGGGATTTAATTTTTTCCTCTTCACATTATTTATTTATTTTTTAATTAGGGACTTGTAAGATATATAATTATGATATAAATTTTATATATCCAAACTAAAAAATTCATTCATGAAAATTTATAAAATTGAATTAAATATATATAATTGAAATACATTACAAAATAAAGTGCTAAAATATAGTTGAACATATATATGATAATAATTAATGGGACCCATTAGTGATGACCATAACACCAAGATGGGCTGAATCATGGTTACTGAATTTGAATTATTTTTCAATTTTAGTCTATTTAACATTTAACATTTACGACTTGTAATGTTTAATGGATCAATATTGTTATATATATATATATGTTATCCATTTGATTTTCATTTCTCATAACTACAGATACAAACACATAAGTGTTGATGATATTTATATGGATTTACATTCATGATGAAAGGATTTGACTTGTGGTGAACAGATAAAACCATTGATCACATTAAAAAGTAAAAATATCCAATTAGTATTACACTATTATCAAATTATAGTTTGTGATTGTGCATCCTATTTATCCTTTTTCGACAATTCACGTTATAAGTTACATGATCTACCATTAAAATGAATTATAGGGTTAAAAACTTGAGAGTCTATTTCAATTTCAAGACATTCATAATTATTGATGGGATTTTAAATATTTTTTGGAGACCTTATTTACTCACATAGTTCTATTAAATAAGATATCTTCAAATAGTTTTATGTATTATTACAAGAAACTACTATCTACTGTTGAATATAGGATACATAATTTTGGTAATCATCCTCACTCCTTCTTATGAATCCTGAAATGCATGCACAATCCTTTTGAGAAATACGTAGCCGACAAAACATCTTTCATGTTAATTTTTGTTTACCTTATCCCAATGTTATTCAACATAAATTTATATAAGTTTACACTAGTTCTGTTAAATTTGATAAAATAAATAATCTATATTTCAATTTATATGATTTTTCAAATCACTTATATTTAACACTAATGTATTTCTTTAATTTCTGTGTAGTATTTCATTATCACACACACTATCTTGAAAGTGAAATTTTGTATCATAAAAAGTATTTATAAAATCTATATTTATTTTTCCAATACATCAAATATATATATATATAATAAATTCTCACACCATTAATTTCATTCTTTTTCATCATCTATATAACCACAACAATACATAGTTTTCAATTTCCTGAAGTCTTCATAATTAAAAACATAATTAATAATATCTTTTGTGTCATTATGAAAAAAATATCCATCAATACTTCTCTCTATAAAACCTATTCATAAAATGAAACTGCATTGAATTTTCCTTAACTATCAAATGCCAACATTCTTAAAAAATTCTCCATGAAATAATCATCATCCATGTACATTAAATACACAAAATAATATATTCATGTATTTACCTTACATAATCATGAATTCATTTATTATATAAAGAATAATGAAAAAAACATATTCTTTATCTATATTCAAATTTATCACAAGAATAATGTATATGAATTACAATCAATGTTTGTAATAACAATTAATTATGATCTTATTATTTGAATGTCCACGGTTCACATCCTATCAACCCCTTGAAACTACATGCATTGTTTGTAACTATATATTTACCCCTTATTTGAACATGTACCACTTCCTTTATCATAATTGGATAATTCTGTTAATTTTCACCATATTATTCGTAAATTCCAAACATTTAGTAGTAATATAAAATATATTTATTTATTTCATCATCATTAATTTATTATTGAACCTGCATATTCAACTTCATCAGTTTTCATTAAAGCTTCCAAAATCACGATAAAATGATCATGATCAATTTTTTTCATTAACGAACAACAATCTTGGGTTCTTATAAAAGCAATCATACTCAATAATTTCTTAGATCAATTTATTTAATGAAAAAAACCTCTAAATTTGGAATCAAATAGCCAATTGGGTGGTTATTCGATCAATAGTGATAACTATGATCATTTTAGATATATGTTTTCATGAATTATCTTCTATGGAACCATTGAATAAATGTTAACCTTTCAACCCAATTTAATAATATATAGATTCAGATACATTATTTCAAGCATCATTAATCTTATTCTCATTAATATTATTATCATTTTATTTAGAACATGATGATCCATATTTTGATTTATTTGTCTTTAAATAACACTTATAGTAAAAGAAAAAAATTCTTCAATTCTTCCATCATGGTAAAAATATATCACATTTTGGTATGGAGACCCCCATAACGACTAGAGCATATTGTGTGGTTTATCAGTCCCTAGTGCAAAAAGATATCTTCCCTCTATAATAAAATTTCACAATTTATTATAACATTTTGTGATGTGTTATATATACTTTTAACCATACATAGCTAATTTGATCATAAAATTATCATGACATAAATTATTCTTATTTAGTGTCTCCCTTACACAAATGTTCAAATGGACCTTACATATCAGGGTTATTACATTACATTAGAATGGAATCTTGTATTCATCTTTATGCATGCCACAGTAAATATACATGACATTTCAATATTGATATATTCATGTAATTAATTTACTGAAGACATTTCATGTTCCAATTTTATAGTCCCATTTTTAATTAACATTTTATATTTAAAATGTAACTCCAAACAATTTATCACGGTCTTATGTTCATCAGCATCAACATTATTTGGATCATATATATAAATTACTATCCTTCACAAATAAATCTTGTTCCCTTTACGTAAACAATATAAAATCATGAATATATCCAATTTTTTTCAAAATCACATCAACTATTATGATGAATTATCAAAAAATTTAACAACATAAATAATATCATCCAATTATTTTTAACATTTGTATTATGAAAATCGTTGATGGATCTCAAGTTTTCATAACAGATATATACTGATTCTCTTTTCAAATTCTCCATGGAACACTAAATCTTTATATAATAATTTACCTCAATTGTAAATTAATATATCATATAAACATCCATGTAAACGAAATTATCCATTTTTCATATAAATATAAATAGAGTAATGAAGAAAAAATATTCAATGATATTTAATAAAATCTCAATTCCATAATTTTGTGACACTATACATTGGTTCTTCCCAACAAGCATGGATTGTTTATCATTTATAATTAATACATAATTATCACTGTATTCATATCCCAACAATGAAAATTATTTCTTAGAATCATTATTATGTTCCTTAACATCATATTTATCACACAGCAAATGTACTCAGTTTCCAGACACACCAATACCCTTATCCACATTAATTAAGTTTCAAGGGAAATGACTCTATTTAAATCCTATTTCCAATATGACATAATAAAATGTCCTCAGAAAAAACTCAATAAGTGGACACAAATGGTTTTCATCTCATAATGGAATAATATAATCCATGTTGTACTATTTCCTTCCGAACTATTGAAAAACTCTATAAGTGGCATCCCTAATTCGAGAATTCCACCTCTCATCCTCCACACATCAATGCCTATAACTATACCTCAATCCTAGTTACCAGCTTAAATATTAGCATATAGATGACAATTTAATCATTAAATATCTCCGAGACACGTTGAAAATAGAAAAAAAACAACGGCTCATTAACCACTATAATCTTACATACCACTAAAAAATATCCATTATGAATAATTTAATAAAAATCAATGGATGTAATAAATTTTAACATAATTAACCACTGCTTGATATACATCTCATGAATCTCGTAATATCATGAACATCTGAATCAAATTAGATTATCAAGGAACATAAAACCAAAACACCGTAGACAACCATATAAATATAAAGTTTATATACATATAAATCAAAAAAACACTGAACAACTCAACATATTGATAATAAATATGTGAACCCCACTCCCTGCTATACTAATCTATTCCATTATACCATCAATAACATCAAACAATGGAATAAAATCCCATACAACATTGTCTTGTATGGGTATTAAATATAATTATTCCATTATTTAAAATTTACATCATCATTAACATCATTATCTATCCATGAAACAAAACAAAAATATTCATCAAGATATCAAAGAATCTATGACGCATGAAGAAAATCTGAAATCCTGTTAATCTTCATGGTATGTTCTAATCAACATTATATTTATACGAAAAGTTTTAACCCCTTCTGAAAGATTTAAAATACATACAATAAATACTCACACGTATAAACCACTTCTAAAAACTAATAAAGATATCATAAAAATATAATCTAAAATATAAAACTCTACAGTTTTCCTCCATTATCATCACACGACTTATGATGATTAAGAAATTCGATCATTTTCTGCTGGATCACCTTCCCATACTCTATAATAATTATCACCAATACTAATCCTTTAATCACTAACTCTCTAACCAAAATAGGAACTAATATTTACTAACATGGTAATTCATATTGTACATAAAATAAATGAACAATAATAATGTAATACTACATATTTTTTTAAGAGAACGTCATCAATGGAATATTTCACACCCACAAACATTCAAAATTTGGAATCCATGCAGACATCATATCATCTATTTTATTGACAGTATTCTATTTCTAAATATAAATTTGAGGATTTATTGATATGAGAAGGAATAGCTGAACACCAATAACAAATTTATGTCATATAAAACATATAGTTGATAAAATATGTCAACGATTAGAAATTTTCATCTTTAGAACCCAATAGAACCTCCCCACAACCTCCAGATATATCCTTGACAAAACAACATCTCTATAAACTCTATAATGTTTATTAATTTTGTTTCATTCTCTAATATTTCCTCTATAATCCATATATAATCTCATCTTGCAAAATATTTAAGAAAAAATAGGGATATAGCCATAAAAAATATCTCCAACTTCAAATGAGGAACATCGCATGTCTAAATATATCTAAAAAGAAACATGGTTCTAAGATTTCACCCTATAGAAACCCAAATATTTGTATATGAACACAATATTAGAACCCTTCATCCCAAAAAAAATAAACTACACTATAAACGAAATACATATCATATACACAATAAGTAATTCAATATTTGGATAACTATGGAAGTCATGAAGAATCGCATAACACACAATAATGTAATATTGAGTTACCCTAAATAAAAAATTTAGGTTGGTAATCCTCAGACCATCCATTAAAGGTATCATTAGAACCAATCCCATCTAATAAAACCCCCACCAACGATCTAGCAACATTGATTCCCCCACATTGTATATCAAATATGACAACAAAATCATCTAATAAATAGGATATGTCTAATAAACCTTTCCAACATCAAGGTACATCGTAGATAAAACATCTATTGCACTCCATGAAAATCAATGCTACCAAGAAAAATCTGTTTATGATATTCTACTAAATTAATATTAAAAATACATTTCCAAGTTATATCTAAAATCTAAAAGTAAAAAATACAACAAAACTTTTGTCCTCAATCCCATCCAAATATTTAAATCATCATACAAAAATATATACCTCTAGATTAAATTATATATGATGATATAAAGTTGATCACTGTTTTAGTGATGCTTCAACCCCATTAGAGAAATCCCAATGAAGAAAATATAACTATCATATAGAGAGTAGGAACATTCTTGAGGTCATAACATCCAAGACACATTAAAAATAATCTATCCCTATTACATTAAAACAACACCTAGGATATGATGAAATGTTTCAAACTAAACATATAATAAAATTCAAAACTATTGAAAATAATCAATTGATGAAAATAATAATTCCCCAATAAATAATTTAAAGAATCCTAGAATCGGTTATTTCACATGATTTCAAGGTTGTTTCTTCTGAATGTGTTCATTAAATTAAAAATAAAAATTCAATCAGGAATTAACCACCTATAATAACAATAAATACCAAGTTAACTCTACACATATACATCCTTATAAATGTGTATATATGTAAAAGATACCTCAATCGTCAAAGGATCCACTAATATTTAATATTAAGACACAACAATCACCATTATATATACCTCTTGGGACAAAAATGAAACTGCATGAGTTTTTATGAACTAATAATTTTTAATAAATAAAATTTTATAGATAGAATTAATTAAACACAACACAATTTTAGGAATGTGATACATTGAAATAATGGGTTATTTTCAATTAAACAGGACACCTAGTTTTAATAAAACCATGACATATAATTAAAATAGTTGTTTAAAAATTTCCCTAATAACCTATAAGTTTATTTTTCTTATTTGAGTGTTATGAAATAGTTTATACATTTTATTTACAATTTTTTACATATATTAATAACATTCATAAAAAACATAATTTTCAATAAATATAATATATTGTTTGAAATTTCTTTTATACGAAATAATAGATTTAAATTTCTCGTCGTGAACTGTATTAATATAAATTATACTCATATATATATAAATAATTTTAATAAAATAACATTTTATTTTAAATTATCATGACATAATTACATTAAAGAATATTTTAAGGATTGTTCTGAAATCTTTCAATTTTGAAAAATTGTTTATAATACATAATTTAAATGAAATTCAACAATTAAATTTATTTTATTTAATTAAAAACAATATTGATACTTGGACTAAAATAATAATTATATCAATTTTATAAAAATTATTATAATTTAGGGAACTGGAAATTTGAAATTGTATTTTGATATAAAATCATGATAAACTTTTTAATATATTCAATTTATTAACTAGCATTATCATTAAAGGTGTGGGATTACTATTTTCAAAAAAATACACTATTTTAAATGGAATTAGTAAAAATATATTCCATATTTTGAATCATAATAATTTAAATTATCTTATAATTTCATATTAAATTTTAACCAAAGTAAATTTTAGAAATAAAAAAAATTATTTACTGAGGTTAATGTAATATTGGGTTGACCGGGGGTGAAAATAAATTGATAAAGTTTAAAGATATCTCAAAACATGTCAAAAACCAATTATAACTTCTTATTTTGAACATTTCTAGTATATTACAATTATTTATTAATTTTTCGATCCCTGTGACATGATAAATGATGGGGTGGAATTATATAACTCAATAAAATTACTAGTTTGTCACTCACCTCACTTATAAAAGTCCACCCATTCACCTCTCATATTCACATCATCAAAATCTATTAGATCAGACCTGAACCGAACAATAATATATAAAGAGCACACCAGTAATCCTAAAATAATTATTTTTTATTCAAATACAACTAAGGAGGGAATTGTTTTTCAAACTTTAGGATGATACCTGAAGAAAAGATTATGTTCATTAATTATCATTTTTTTTATTTATAATCACACCTCCTTCAATTCTTATTATACCATTTTGATATAACAAAATATTTATATTTTATATGAATTTGTTTTTATATTAATTATGTTATCTAATACTATCTCCACATCCACCAAATTGGTTATGAAATGATTGTATGCATGTGTGAAAGGAAACCGCCTCGAGAACGAGTATAAGTTGTTTTTCTGTAAACTATAATAAAGAACATCGATAATGATTTAATTATTATAAATATATATAATTTTTGATATTATTATATTTATAGAATTGTTATAACACACTAAACAACATACTCTCTATTTTAATGGTAAATTATAGCACAACTCATGTGTACGATGGAAAACCCCATTACGAAATGATATGACTCATTCAAACATTAAATGGAATGTAATAATAATCTGTTTAATTAAAATATTATACATATTTTAAATTGAAAGGATTAGAGAATTATTAAATATCATTATCTGATATTTCTTTCTGTATGACACAAAAATAGATGCATTTTTCATACGTATATACTGGTTGTCATCTCCTTGACTAGTGTGTCCAATTTTACATCCATACATTGTTTTTATGATAATAAATAAATATATATTGGAATTATATTTTATTAATATCATTTACTACATTATTTTAATGATGAAAAGATGATATATATAAGATTAAAAAAATATAAATTCAAAACCTACATGAAAAACAATGTAGTTATTTCCAAAAACGTTATATTCATAAGGATTTGTTAATAAAAGGATAATAAAAGGGAATATGAACATAATGTATGGGATTATATATATAAATAAGTATATTAAATAAATTTATTTTATAAATATATTTTCTATAAATTATTTTTGAATAATTATGAAGGATGTTAAGGCATATGGTAAGGGATTTATAATCTCTCATTTATTTCGAGAAGATATATGGAAATTCACATCTAATATATTTTATGTTGTGTAGATAACTCACTATTTACTTGTTATGTATCATACCTACTTTGGTGACACAAAATCGGGCCCTGATCTGATCAGTCACATGACCAAAAGAATGCTTACACATAAACCAATGGTTGTCGACTCACAATGGGGGTCTATATAGATCTGGGGAGAGTATATCATATATATCAATGTATAAAAATAGTATAAAAAGAAAAAAATATAAAATAATATAATGATATAATAAATGATACTAAAATCACATTATGACCAAATTGGAAGATATGATTCGGAAACTGAATAACAGATAAACAAAGACAAAGGACATTTCAAGTGTAATTTGAAACCCAAAATTAAAAACACAAAAAATGACAGGTGGGTCCCAAAAGAATTATATTTCTCTCATACACTATACATCCAAAAACTACCATATATGATGAATACCATTACAATAACTTTTCCTACATCCATGAAATCTGTTAATGTATCGATTAGGTAGCCTAAGTAGTGCGTGAGTACAAATCAATAGGCACCCAATCATTTCAAAAATGATTTCGAGACATATAGTTCAATCAATTTGGTAAATAATTAATACTAGATGTAATGTAAACTGTTAAAATTTATTAAATAATTATTTATTTTATCATATAAAACCATGTGTTCCTAAGGATGCTCAAACCTGAATAACTTCATCATCCCACGCCAGAGTCTGAACTATCCCTGAGGGATATCATATCTCATAATTTCATTGTTACCATTCTTTATATATATTTATCTATGAATGGAATTTTAACCATTCATTGTCTCAATTCCCATATGAATTAATTTTTTCAAATTCATATATAAAAAAGATCATGAATTACATTATTACAAGTCATTATTTAAATATCACAAATGAATTCCAATTCTGTCTTTCATCATTTCAATATCACTTATGAATTTTATTTTTTCCATTTATTATCTCAATATCACATATGAATTTAATTTTAACTATTAAAAATCTCATTCTCATTCAATTAATTGTTTCAATAATTAACTAATCACCTAGATTTATATAATTAACTCAAAAAATTCGTTTATCATCTCAAACTAATTAATTAAATCAATAATTAAATAATCATCTCAATCACTTAACTAATTCACTAAATACTTTATAAAATAAATCACCTTATATTTTTCACAAATTTATTGATCATATCAGTCCATTTAACTAAATCAGATATTAATTAAAAATCTAAACTCATTAATTAACTCAATAATTAATTTATCATCCCAATATCATAAATTAGATCATAATTTATTAAACCATATCAATCTCATCACAAATTGAACAATTTTTTATCACTGAAATCCACAGAATTAATTCCCTCAATAGTTACAAAAAACAATCACATTAGTTAATTAACTATTTAATTAATCAATATAAATAAGTTAATATACAATAATTAATTAATAAACTAATAATTTTATTCATAACTCAATATTCTTGTAATTTACTCATAAAATAATTATCCCTAAGTACCACAATTCAATATTTCAATACTTAACTGACTAATTAATTATACGGAATTTGTTGTTCCTTTATAAATTAATTTACACAATTAATTATTTAATTTATGAAATTCACTTTATATAATAACATTACCAATTTTAAAATTAAATAAGAGTAATTGAAATCATGACTCTAGGATTTGAATAATTGGCCATATAACTCAATTTTATGTAGAGTGATCTCCCAACAGAAATTCCTAATATGAACGAAATATTGATGTAGAACGTGATGTATACCATGACCCATAAATCATGATTAATCAAACAATATTTGATAAGTGTATTTTAGAGATAAATTTTATGTTTTTTAATAAAACAGTTTGTGTATTAAATGGAATTATCTTTCTAATAATATAATAGATTTACATGTTTTATGATTTATGGTAGGAAGAAATGAATATTTGGAAAAATAAAAAAAAAGGGATTGAAATAAGAGATTAAAGACAATTTGGGCCATGAGTGAGGTAAAGCGGCATGACACTGGGTTTTTAAGGATGAAGTGCAGTATGAAAACTAGAGCAGATCAATTTACACATTTTTTATTCTTGTTAAAAAACATGATTTTTTTTATAATATATTATCCAGAAGAACATGTTTTGACACCATCATAATCAATAAAATACTATTCCACATCACATATACCAATAACATTATGTGAAAATATTCAAGATTATTTTTATGTGGATTTTGAAAATCTAAATGACTTCTATTGGAATGAATGTCGAAGGACTACACAAGTTAGAATAACATTACACATCATTTAATTATAAATGATATGAGTAATAAATTCAATTTGGACAATGGTTTGACATTTTTTGTTATAAGAACAATCCTCAACCACACAGTATTAGGAGCCTGTGACTGGATGTGTTTGAGTGACATTTCACAGAGGAGACACACACATTGAGTGAGAATGCGAAGCACTTATTCACTATCATTATTCATTGACATTCTGATTTTGGTATCCATGATACCATTTTTCATCATGCCCAGCATGATAATGTATTTTTCGTTTTTGATGGGTGGTGTAATTAAACGTGGATGTTATTTTTGGGGTGGAATATTTTTCTAATGATAAATTAGTTTTCCTCAAACCATTTATTCAATTCCATTTGATCTTTTTGTTGTATTGCATGAATGATTTTGGTTTTAGAGGATTATTATTTATTATCATTAATTGAAAAATTATGTATTGTATGATCACTGTGAAATCTATGACAATAATGATTAAATAAGGTTTTGGGTTTCCAAATTTTATGATTTCTCTACTAGATGACCAATCCCAGGGCGGAATGATAGTATTAGTACATGGTACCCATAACAAGGATCCCTGCTGATCTAATTGTGATAACAACAAGAATAAACCCTTATCAGTTTAATCCATAGGGCATTACCTTAAAAATAAATAAATCTATCATTTTTTCTCTCTTTATATTCAAACCCAATCCTTTCTTCACTGTCATTCTTTTCCAAAATATAATGTAACAATTTCAGTTTTAGTTTATTTAATTAATATAGAACCTAATATCTTTCCTAATGTTTTTGGAATAATGAAATTAAAATTACAATATTTTTAGTATTATTGTATGAGATTAATAAATTATTAAAATTGTATAGACCCATCAGATTTAATGAAAACTGAAATCCCTAAAGATCTCAATAATTTAGATCTAGATCATCAATAAAAGATCAATATTTAACTAAATCAGGGAACAAAAATCCTTCAATTGATTGAAAGAAGAACATGAAAAATAGGATAACAGACTGGTTGAGACTGCCATTCTTAAAGGGATTTAAGTCATCATTTTGTTATTTGAATAATGAATAACAGAATTTTAAATGTCTTGTAATCTATCTGGTATGATCCAAAATCATAAAACATAGTTATTAAACAACTTAGGTATTAATATGGTTAAAATGGGGGATCATGAAATTTGAAATCTAATTATCATGGGATTAATATATCATATGAACAGTGGTGTACAATTTTGGAAAACATGTGATAACTATGCGCTACCCATTATTATTCATAAATTATTGTATTTCGACCCAAAACCCATGCAAGATAAAACCCATCATAATGTAAAAAAATGGAAAAATAGTACATGTAAACAAGTCTACGACATCTCCAGAAAAGGATAGAATTTTATAATATCCGCACATAATAACAGATCATCAACCAATTTTAATCCCATTAATATCACTAATTTTTAGTCAAATGATGGTTCCACTTACCCTGAATAAACATTTCCCACTCCAATGTTCATCCTAAACCCCATAATGGGTCAAAAATACATGAACTGTCAGAACTTTCATTCCCCACAACACATTCTATCACTGATCTGACACACATATCAGATAATCCACAAAGGATTCATCTATCTCATTCTCACCGTCATCGACATTAAAATCGGTAGAAATTTTTGGTTTATACCATTTTAGTTTTGAATCATGGAAAAAATCATACATATTATTGTATTTCTATTGAAGAGCCAATCGGTATGCCACTGGACAGATTCTCTCCACATCCTCATATGGTCCATCAAACATTGGTGGCACCATTCCTTACCTCCATAACCCATGATAACCAAATCATGGTGACACTGGAAAAAATAAAAGACCAAAAAATGTAAATAATTGTTTTTTTCAACATCTCGAAGCATACCACTTAAGTATATGATGATAAGTATCCATATGATTCTGAATAATTTGAATATTCTGTAACATATCATTTGTGAGGCTCTATCCCAAAAACTATGACTTACCTTCATCCATCCATCATAGAGGAGATTTGAATGGCCTACCATAAATATCATGCATTTTTTCGTATAATAGATTATTGGGAACTATTTTTATTGGTGAACACCATTTTAGTAAATTGAATGTTTTAATGATAATTTATACATATAAGTGTGTTTTATATTATTTTATACAAAGAAAAACTATATCAATTTAATAATAATGTGAGAAAAAATCAAAATGTGATCGTCATGTTTCAACAATAATGTTGCATTTGGTTAGTTAGAAAATTTAATACTATATTCTTTATAATAATTTTCTTGCTATAATGATTGATTATATAGAGAAATGACAAATAAAAATTATTAGATAAATGATAACCAATGGCCTAAACCAAAAGAGTCATGTTGTATGAATCATGTATGTTAGAACATGGGGGGAGGTAGAAGCACTAAGCTTCGCTCTAGACCAAGCCCATGTAGAGCATCAATAATTGAGGATTGAATAAAATTTCTTATAGGAAAATTTCATGTTAGTATAATGTTTTACTCTAAAGAATATTGTCGAGCCTCCTCATATGAAACATCCTAAATCTGGATTCCACCCATAGGGGTCCCATACCCAGTTGCTCACACGGCTTGAAGCACATTTCCCTGAATACCAGAGGATACCAACAAACAGTGAGGGCCTCTGATGTGATTGTAGGGATACTATGCCTTCATTGATAGAGTAACAAAATGGATGTAAAATAGATATACAATAGTGGAATCAGTAAAACATGCAATAAGTAAACAGTGGTAAAATTGAAGAAATAAACAACATGATCTCACATATATAAATGATTCATGATACATAGGTCTAGGAATGCAGAAAAAAAAATCACAATGCCGAAAAACCGTAATAAACCATTGTACAAAGGAAATGTAGTAAACTACTCCCCAACATCACAAGACGTAACATGGTCCCATGCTACCCATATCCATAGCAATCACATACCTGAAGTAGATGGGCGCATGACCTTATCTATACCTACAACAATATAATCAGTTTGGGCCCAAAAGAAAGACCCAAATAGGGTGTGAGTCTAATCCCATAATGCAAGCACTGAATGATCTATGCCTAATAGTCAGTGAACATATATAAGAGACAATAAAAAATGAAGTAGTAAACTTGGAAGTACACGTATTAACAATCTTAAAAATTAAAATGAATACATTTTCATATATCTAGTATGTCTCTAATCAAAATAAGGTCACCCTATGAGAAGTACTCATAGCCTAACACCACTGGATCAACCAAAGAATCACATATACCTATTTCCACCATATCCCTCGATATAGGCTCCAAACAGTAAGTCCTGAAGAAATTAATTCCTCTGATACCACTTCGTAACGTCATGAATCGTGAAGTCTCCCAATGGTGTACTGAACTTGGTTGGTCAGAGAGAATCAAGCCCATTTCCGCAAATGTCAGAGGAATCTGACATGAAGTGAGGTCCATAGGTGTGATATTGGGGAAACTATGGCCTCATTGGTATAGTAACACAGAGACAGTAATATTGATATACAATAGAGGAATCAGTCAAATCATGCAATAAGTAAATAGAGGAAGACAGAATAAATAAACAACTAGGGCACACATATATAAATGATTAATGATAATAATGTCTATGAAAGTATCCAAACAAATCAAAATGTGTTAATACATTACAAAAACAAAAGTAAAAATGAAAAGCAGTAAACAACTTCACAGCATCACAAGCCTCTCCTTGGTCCCATGATCCCCAGCTCCATAGCAATCATGTACATGAAGAAGAAGAGTGATTTACCTTTTCTATACTTGTAACAATATAATCTGTTATGGCCAAAAATCATTACAAAAACTATGTGTGATACCAATACCAATAGGTAACCACCGAATGACATGTGCCTTATAGTCAAGGAATATATATGACAGGCAATGAAAAAAATGAAGCAGTAAACTAGGAATTACACATAGTGACCATCCTACAAATTCAAATTCATTCACTATCACATATCAAATAAGTCGCTTATCAAAAAAGGTAACACCTTAGGATGTACTCATAGCCTAACACCTTTGGTTCAACCAAACAAACATAAGAAACCCTCTGGGAATTACAAATAGTCTAACACCTCTGGTTCAGGTCTAGAAAAGACTCTCTAAGGAAGCACTCACCATCAATTCCCCATATATTCTCATATCGGTATCTAATAGTCATCGTGATGAAGAAATCAATGTCATATTACCCCTATGGTCCACATTGAGTAACAACAGAAAGTCTGATGGAGAACTTATATCCATCCCCCCTATGGTCTCGCTACGTAACAGAAACACAGACACTCTGTAGAAGCCCTCAATGTCAAATCTCACTATGGTCCACTAAACCAGGTTTTCACGGCCCTGTGTAAGTCAGTCGTGCACAAATGATATGTGAAATACAATTTAAACTTCAAGAACTGATTTTATAAACAATATAAAACATATCCCAGAAATTTAGATAATAATCACTCCATCCTAACAATACTAGGAATCAGAAACAAAGTAGCAGCCTAATAGGAAACGCTAGACCAAATGTCCAAAAACAAGAAAACCTGGATAAACATCCATATCATGTAAAATTTTACCCTATTAAGAACAATTATCCTCTATCAAAACAAAGAAGGCATAGCAGGTAATAATAGGGAAACAACCATAAACACACAATACCCCGTTCTTGGGTATTGTGTACACTTTCATATAAAATTCAATGAGAAACTATTGAAAAGAACAAAAAAACCAACCTTGGCATCGTGAGATGGATATAAATGAACCCCGGGACTTGAATAAACCAAGTACACTAAAGATCATCAAAAATGTTAAAAAAGTTCAACTGAAAATAACTCGCGAGAGAAGAGAAATGGGGAGATTCTATTATAGAATAAAGGATAACTCACCAATTTGAATCCAACGCAATTGACAATGGTTGATTTGGAGTGTGGATGGTGAGTCGGAGGATCGGAGAAGATTCGTGATCATACAAATTCTCATAGACGAAATAGGTTGAGAAGAAGCGTGTTCTGTGTGGCAGACATGACCCCCGTACGTTTATTGAAAAAATAATTACACCTCATTTTCTATTAAAATTACACGTCGTGTACTTTCCATTTCTAGCCTCCACTTTAGGCAGTCTCCAGGTAACCACACATGGGCATTTACTCATCTTGTACATGGACATTACATGGTCACCCCCAGCAACCGAGTACATGATGTGTACTTATAAATACACGGTGTGTACTCCTGAATTTTTAATAAACTCCTCTTTTTCCTCAATGACAACCAGAAAAGTAAAACATACTAGAAAAAAAGATCTGGTTTTTTTACAAACATCCCCCCTTAACGAAATTTTTCCCTAAATTTCCCTAGCATGGCAGCATAGAAGAAAAAACCTCAAACAACACTGGCCACTACGGTGGAACATCGACCTTCCTCTCCCAAGTCTCGTCTTGTACTCGCTCGGGCTTCCATGTAACTCATACTAGAGGGACATACCATCCTAAGAGAACCTTCGTACATCAATCAAAAATCTGGGCAGGACACTGCTCAAAGGATGCATCGGCCTATAACTATACCTCATCAGGTTGGAAAATAAGAGACATGTCAGAGAAGTAATGTCGATGCTGAGAAACATAGAAGACATTGTGCATAGCCTGGTACCTCTGAGGTAACTGCAGCCGATATGCCCTGGCCCAACTCTCTCAAAAAACAGAAATGGCCCGATGTACCTTGGAAAAAGCATAACATATCTCCTAATATTCATGTTTCCCAACCTCATTGTGAGACATATAAAATCCTGATCTCTGACCTCAAACTCCAGAGGTCTTCTATGTCGATCATCATAAGACATTTTTCGTGATTGTGCAGTATCCATCCTCTTCTTAATCAACACAATATGCTCTATGGTCTCCTAGAAAAGATGAGGTCCTGTCATAGCTTCATCTCCTACCTCCATCTAACATATTGTTGATCGGCATGGACAACCATATTAAACCTCAACAGATTCCATATGAATGGTTTCTTTAAAAATATTACTATAGAAAGCTCCACAAGAGGTATGAGATTCTCCCAAGAACCTCTAAAATCTTGGATGCATGTTTTTAGCATTTCCTCATGCTCCTAAATCGTATGCTCAGACCAGCCATCATTCTGTGGATGGTAAGCTTTACTCAAAATTACATTGTACGCATAGCATTCTGATGTCCATGCCAAACCCGAGAAATATAACGTGTTTCCCTATCTGATACAATGGAGTGTGGAACCCCATGTAGATATACAATCTCCTAGCTGTATAGCCATCCTAACACATCAAAAATGAATGTCCCCTTGATCGAAAAGAAGTGATCTTCCTTCGTTATTCTGTCAAGGACAACCCAACCTGCATCATTCCTTTGAGGAGTCCTCAGAAAACATGTCATGAAATCCATCAAGACATCATTCAATTTCTACTCGGGAATAGGTAAATGTAGCCAATGCCCTGTTTGTTGCTGATTATCCACCTTCAACTCATGACAGGTGGAAAACCTTATGACAAAACCAAAAATGTCTCACATCATACATGGCCACAAATAATGACAGTGTAGGTCTTGATACATCATGGTGACGCCAGGATGAACTACCCAAACTGAGGAATGAATGTCTCACATCATCTCATCACGTATGTATGTAGGTACCCACACACGTACATGAAAATGAAAGATCTCATCCTCACCTACTATCCATCCTAGAATTGGGTCCTCTCCTAACACACTCTCCCATAGGACTTGGCCTTTTGAATTTGATAGCATCCTCATTATCACATGATCAAAAAGAGTGGAGGAAATAACAACAGAGGATAGAAACGTCTTCCCCTTTTTGTAGTGTACCATGAAATACATTTCATAGAACATATCTATAAGCTTCCACTCTCTTCTGGCCTCCTGAACTGCCTGTTTCTGAGTTCTTCTGCTCAACACATTAGACATTGTGTTCCACTTCCCAGACGTGTAGACTAGCTCAAATTCATAATATTGAAGGTACACAACTGACATTCGATGTCTCAAATTAAGGTCATGATGAGTTAAGATATACTTGAGACTTTTTTGGTTGGTGAAGACCAAAAAATTATCTCCCAATAGGTAGTGCCTTCGACAGTGTAAAGCATGAACATCTGCAGCCAACTCAAGATCGTGTGTCGGGTAATTCCTCTCATGTTGCTTCAACTACTGAGACCCATGTGGAACAACTCCCTCTCCATGTATAATCGTTGCTCCCTGACCGATACCTGATGTATCACAGTACACCATATAGCTCTTTCCTAGCTCTAGCAGAACTGGTATTGGTGTGGATGTCAACCTCCATTACAGCCTTTGAAAGGATGAATCACAAGAACAAGACCACATGCACTTCTCACCATTCTTAGCCTGGGCCATCAGGGGTGCTGCTCAGCATGAAAAGTCATGTATAAAACGTTTGTAGTAACCATCAAGATCTAAAAAACATTGTTCCTCAAAGACCTTCTTCCGCTGCTCAAAGAAAACTACTACTCTCACTTTCTCTTGGTCTACTGATTCTCCTGTCTATGAGATAACATTACCCAAGAAGTGAATGTAGATCCTCTAAAAATGGAATTTTGAGAGCTTATCATATAATTGATGTTCTCTCAATGTACTCAAAAAGATCTCTATATGGGTCGCATGGTTGTGTTGAGTGTGAGAGTACACAAACATATCTTCCATGAAGACTACCTTAATGGAATCCATGTATGGATGGAACAATCGGTTAATCAGTTCCAGGAAGACTATCGGCGCGTTCGTGAGACTAAAATGCTTAACAACACACACATATAGAACATAACTACTCGAAAATTCTGTAATAGGTATATCAAATAGTCTAACATGCATTTGATGGTATTTTATCCTCATGTTAATCTTCAAGAACACCCCTTCTCTTCATAGATGATCAAAGAGATCATCCATCCCCAAAAAGAGATATCAGTTCATGACTGTCAACTAGTTCAACTTTCGATAATCCACACAAAGATGGAGGGGACTGTCTCCCTTCTCCGCAAACAGGGCATGCGTACCCCAAGGAGATGTACTTGGTTGGATGAAACTGTTTGACTACAACTCGTCCAACTACTTCTTGAGCTTCTGTAACTCTATTGTAGACATCCAATATGGATAAATGGACACTAGTGCAGCTCCTGGAAAATGCGCAATAGAAAATTTTAACTCTCTCTATAGAGGAAAACATGAAAATTCCCATGAAAAAAAATCCAGGAAATGATCCACCATCAGAGGAAAGTCCATCTGTGAAGTCCTTTGGTCATCCAGATATAGACTAGAAATCTGGGACGTATCTCCTCTCAACCCATGATGCTAAGGCCCCGCTCTGCTCACCTGGACATCCCACACTTCTTTATGAAGAAACGATCTTACCCATTGTGATGTGAAACTCGCCCTATGATGATAATAATTGATATCTACTTGGATAGAAACTAACCAGTCCATTCCGAGAATGAAATCGCATCCTGTCAATTCCTAAAAATAGAGGTCCCAGATGATGTGAACCCCACCTATCTCAAGAGGGCACTCCTTGAACTGACGTACACATGTCTCTCTAGTTCCAAACATAGTGTCTAGTGTTAAGATATCAGTAGAAGAAAATATGCAGATCCCAAGTCTCTATACAACAACAATAGATATAAATCTATGAGAATCCATTGTATCAAAAAGATAAAAATCTAAAACTGAGGAAATTATGATCGTACCTCGAACTGTTGAGGGTCTGGGATTTTACTACTGCTTGGTCTGCTCCACTGCAAAAGTCTGACCAGCACTATGGCCCTACCACCCTACCTGACCAATCTGAGCTGATCCACCCTCTTGTCGCTGAATGCCTAGAAACTGGCTACCACTACCATGATCTCCAGCTATAACTATATGACCGGAAGAGCTCCAGTTTTCTAACTAATGAGAAACTGGTTGTGCCACTCCTGAACGAGGAGTCATATAAGAACATGTTTCACCATCTACTAGTGAGAATATCTGATAAAAATGTGGAAGATGACCCATCTTTCCACATCATTGGTATTCCAATGGGTCTCTTGGGAATTGTGGCCTCTTATACCTTTTCTCCCCGCACTAGAATCACACCAACTAGCTACAATAAGATGTATTCTTCCTACTGTGATATCCACGTGTAGACTCCCTATAGTGCTTCCTACTATCATTTGGAGGGATACCAACTCCAGATGTCAAACCACCCAAGATCACCACTCCAAAATACATCATAGTTCACTCCATGATTAGAACCTTTTCGTTAATGAGAGTGATGTAAATAAGACAAATGATGTTAACCTGAGATCATGTTTAATGCTTGAGACCATCCTCAAACATCCTTTTTAGAAATAACTCATCACCTCCTAGAATAGGCTTAAATAACTATAGCTCTATAAAGCAAGAATAATACTCCAAAATAGAAAGAGTACAATACTCTTGACTCATGAACACTCGGGCTTGATTAGGCATCAAATTCACTGATATAAGTAGTCATAAACAACATTCTTGAACTCATCACAATCCATAACGAGCTGTCATCCCACTAGTGTGATCACATCACACCATCTTTTGGTGGAATCCAAAGCATATACTTAGCGAGCTTCACCCTCCCCTTTAGAGGTGTCTTAGAATGCATGATGAAAGATAGCAAATCTTCTAACCATGAATCTTCTAACTAAGGTCCTCTTTCCCTTTTGATGTTGGGAGGATGAATCTGCTCGAATACCCACATCAACTCCACCATAAAAGGGGTAGGATGTGTTTCTCCTTGGAAGGCCTGCATGAACCACATAAAGCCCTCTCGGAAATGTGCGTCAACACATGTGTCTAAAATGATGGCTGGGGAAAAGACCAACACAACTAGATAATCTACAGGTAGTCCTTGAACTACAATATCCAGTACCTGGTCACTGCCCTGTAATTGACAGACAACCGGAGGATGTCTTGGGGGCATCACTCTGCAAGGTTAAGCGCACAACATAGATCCAGATTATCATGGAATAAATCATAGATGTGTAAGAGGGAACAATGGAAAGGAAGAATTCATGTTATTCAAATCATGGATACCCGGCGTGTATATACACTACAGGGTGTGTTCCCTTAATCCTTCACATGAGCATGTACTCTTGCAAAAACTAGTTTTGTAACAAACCATACACATGGCGTGTTGTCCCAAAAAATGGCTTGTACATGAATTAACTTCCCTTTCCTCGAATACTTCACATGGATATGCCACATGGTTCTCCTAGAAGACGACTACACAGCGTGTCAGTTCTAGACATGGTGTGTACTAGATGAACTTCACCAACCCGGGCTGTTAGTCACAGGGCCGGTTACACAACTCACTCTACACGGAGTGTTTATGATACACACGGTGTGTGCTACGATGATTTCACTAACCCATGTTGTTTGTTACACGGTCGAAATCAAGGGTTACCCTACACAGATTGATCAAGCATGACACGACATGTATGACATATGCTTTCACCCATCCGTGTCGTTAGTCACAGTGTTTGACACATAGTCTACACATCACGGTGTGTACATCTAGAACACAGTGTATTCTACCATGATTTTACCAACCTCGTGTCTCTTCCCACACAGCCAGTGACACGGTTATAGACTTCATAGAGTGTACATAAAGTACACAGTGTGTACTTATGAAAAAGTGTTCCTTCCCAAACACAAGGTCACATGGAATAATTTTTTCATTGCATGTTGTGTGTTTTGTGTTTTTCAGGATAGTAAGCCTTAGAAACTACAATAGAAACTAGAAAACACTAAAAAATACATTAAAGATCCAAATTATTATCTGTGTGGGACCATAATCCTTGAGAATAAATGCTTGGAATCTTATACATGTCATAGAAAATGAATAACCGTACAATGATCCACTAATTTCTGATCCATGAGGCCCTATAACACCTCAAGAACCATATTTTGGCATTCATTGAGACATAACATTAAAAAAACCAATACCATATGAAAAAAAGTTATTCTATCAAGAAATATATCACAACATCATTCATATGTTACACAACATCTTTCAGAACAACATGCAATCTTTAATGCACCCTAAATGGAATGGAAATAATGCATGACATGTGAGTTCTAGCAGGTGACTATATGATTATTGAGATGGGATACCATCAACTCATTGGGTTGAAATAGAATTAAACCTCAATAATATAAACAATAACATAACAAAACATTTGAATTACCCAATGGTGAAATCAAATCTACAATAAAAATTGAAAAATCAAAAAAATTACAATGACAATGTAAATTGGATTTTACCTGTACATGGGTTAGCTACTCCCTCACACATCTTATTACCATGTAACCATTTAATTTCTATTCTAAGATATAGGCATCAAATATTATGTCAAGAATAAAATAATTCATTGGATACCACTTCATAACTTCACGAATCATGAAGTCTCCCAATGGCATCCCGTAACTGGTTGGTCAAATGTCCTCAATCACATTTCCCCAAAGGCCAGAGGTTGCCGATTAGCAGTGAGGGAATTAGGAATGATTGTGGAGAATCTATTCCTTCATTGGAAGAGTAAAACATTAGAATTGAAACCGATATACAATAGAAGAAGCAGTAAAAGAATGCAATAAGTAAACAATGGAATACTGAAGAAATAAACCACTAGAGCACACATATTTAAATGATGAATGATACATATGTCTAAGAAGGTATCCAAAAAAATCAAAATGCGGGAATATATTAAAAAAATAATTTAAAAAATAATAGCAGTAAACATCTACATAGCATCGTAAGCCTCAGCTTGGTCCCATACCCCCCAGCTCCATAGAAATCTTGTACCTGAAGTAGAATGTCAATTTCCCTTATCTATAGTTGCAACAATATAATCTGTTTGGGCCCAAAACCATGACCCAAATACGTTGTGAGACTAATAACAGTAGGAAACCACCCAATGATCAGTTCCTTATAGTCAGGGAATATATATATGGTAGGAAACAAAAAAATGAACCATTAAACAAGTACACATAGTAACAAACCTACAAATTCAAATGCCTTCATTTTCACATTTCAAGTAAGTCGCTTCTCAAAAGTAGTTAACGCTCTGGGATGTACTCATAACATATCTCATTTCGTTCAAACAATGAAACATAAGAAAACCTCTGGGAAATACACACTGTCTAACCCCACTAGTTCAGCTTTAGCATAGACTCCCTGAGGAAGCACTCACTGGAAATCCCCCCTTTGGTCTCATATCGATAAATAATAGCCACTCTAATGAATCACTCAAAGTAAAATTCCCCTTGTGGATCGCATAAGGAAACTATAAACACTCTGAGGGAGAAATTATACTCACCCCCCTATGTCCTAGCATCATAACAATAAAACAAACACTCTGGAGAAGCCCTCCACATCAATTCTCCATGTGGTCTACTACACCAAGTTCTCACCGTCTTGTATAAGTCATTCGTTCCCAAACGATATGTGGAAGTAAAAGTAAACCCACAAAAATACATGAATAAATAATATAAAACATATCATATCATGTCAGATAATAATCACTCCATCCTAACAATAATAATAATTGGAAACAAATCTGCATCCTAACATACAATGCTATACCAAACGGTCAAAAACAAGAAAACATGGGCAACACATCTGTAGGATAGAAAAGTTAACCCTATTCAAAAAAATTAACCTCTATCCAAAAAAATGCATAACAGGTAACAAAAAGTCTAAAAACATAAACACACAATACCATGTTCTTGGGTATTAGGAACTTTTTCATATAAAATTCAAAGACTATCAATAAAAAGGAAAAAACCTCCTACCTCGGTGTTGTGAGATTGGTATTTGTGAACCTTAGACCGTGAGTCAACCTACATCTCCGTAGGTCTAAAAAAATGTTAAAAATGTTCATCAAAAAATAAAAAGCGAGGGAGGAGAAATCAAGAGATGTTGTTCAAGAATAATGGAGAACTCATTAATGTGATTCCAACTCATTCCACGTCAGTCGATTCATACAACAGTCAGTGAGTCATTGGCATGAAGAATATTTGCGACCATAAAGATGCTCCTAGATGAAATAGGTTGATAAGAAGTGTTTTCTTTCCGTCTGACGTGACCCTGTTCCATTTAATGGAATGAAAATAAAGTACACGACATGTTCTTTAAAAAGTACACGGTGTGTACTTGGCTTTTTCGTCCTCTGGTTTAGGCAGTCTCCAAGTCACCACACACTGCCATGTACTCAGCCACTACCTAGCCAGTACATGGTCACCTGCAAGAACCATGTACATGAAATGTATGTATAAATACACGCCGTGAACTCCTAAATTATTCAGATACTCCTCTTTTTCATCAAAAACCACCAGAAAAGAAAACATACCATAAAAGAAGATCCACATTATTACACCATGAATCTATCACCATTGCACACCTCACCCTTATTGTATTTGAAAGTGTTATAAGGGGTTATATGATGAGTACCTTATTACATAATGAGTAAACCCTTTGTATAAATAAAATATTATACCACCATTTCTATTTTATGAATAGTTTTTCTTATGAAAATTGAGAAAGAATTTGATAAATTGATTTTTTGGTGAGAAATTTTACTTTTAATAAATGTTATAATTGTTATAATAAAAATAGTTATTATGAATAATTTTTATTTTTTAAAAAATAAAATTATCAAAAATATATTTTTAAAAAATAAATGATAAAATAATTTAATTTTTTCATGTGTCCGAAATTTTAATATTCATTTTCAAACCACAATAATTTATAATAAATAATAATTTTAATATATAATATTTAATATTATAAAATTTACATAATTAATATGATAAAATAAATATAATTTATGAAATTAGAACATCTAAATTATTTTAATTATAATTTATGAGAATTTTCTAAAATACATTATTATTTTTTTGAATTTTAACGAATATCATTTGATTTTTTCGGTATGTTTAATGACTTCACAATTATCTCACAATGATGTAATAAATTATTATCCATTGTGATTGTATTTTAATATTTTATCTTATTAATATCAATAAAATTAATATATATTAATGAAATTTAAATTATATAATTTACATTCAAAATTATAAAATGGAAACATTATCATTAAAAATGTTTTTGTTGAAAACAATAATTTTCCTTCAAAAAAGTTGTAATAAAAAAATTTGTTGACTCTTGTGGGATTAAATGACATTAAATATAATCTAGGTATCCAATAACATGGGAAATAACATGGGATATCACTGACCACTACTTAGGTGTCCAAAGTCTTTTTTACAAATTAATTAAAAAATCCCCCAGTTTTCTAATAAATTTTGACCATTTATCCATTTACATTCAATGAAAATTAATCTTCTAGGAATATATGATATTTTAACCACCAATAAGGTCTTGAAAAAAGTTCTTCAATCCCCCCAAATACCCAAGACTCATGTTTTATGATTCATTATTCCAGGTAAGGGAAATCTCCACTTCTCGTTTACATTCATTCTTCCTCTTTAGGATTTATGTCTTTAATATATACCATAATTTGATATTATAACCATTTTATTCAATCTAATTGTTGTATTAAGTGTCTTTTTAGAAAGGGAGACCCCTTCCACACTCAATTTACAAGAATCTAAAACCATTTTTTGTACCATTAATGATTCCAATTTTACTTCTCAAATATTCACTCTTATCCTAAAGAAATTTCCTTTTATATTATTAATGTTAATACAATAAACTCTCTTTATTATAGGATTATTCATCCTGATATAATTATAATTTATTTTATTATGGTATTGACATACATTAAACCCTCATTCTATTTCCTTGGGATATAAATTACATAAAAGTATTTTCTTCATTGACTCTTTTCAACATCATTCATTTTTATATGAATCCTATTTATTTTATTCTTAATGGGTTATTCATGAATTATTTTATTATGATATTTGAGGCTCAAATTATGTTTGAAATATTATCTTTGTTCACTTATAGAACTCCAATTAATTTGGTTGCGAATTTAATGTCATGAAATGAAATGTTTTATTATAAATAGGAGAATAACCATATTAATATTTATGACACCTTGATGAAAATATATATATATATATGATTAGGAATGTATAAATTATTTTTAGACACATTTTCCATATTAGTATTGAAGTAATTGTTATTATTATATGACTCTAGATTATACCATTATGATGATCCTCGTGTCCTTATTGATTTTCCCTCAAGAACACATGTAAAATATTTCCCCTATATTCTCTTATTGTTCCCTATTCAAACCCTTTCCATTGAGTTATATACACTTGTAAAGATATTAAAGAAATTTACATAGGATGATCCTTTGTAAAATACTTTCATGTGGATTATAATAATGTTTTCTATTTACATGTTTTATGTACCCTATTCCCAAGAAACTATACTTTAATAATCCCTTATTTTTACCCTGTAAATGTTATTTTATATATTAAAATGGAGGTATTCCATAGACAGTATAAAAGTATGGTTTTGTTGTTTTTGTAAAATATTATTTGAGTTTTTTTGTAAGAAACTTATAGAATTTTTTATTTATAAGAAAAATATCATGGTATTCTAGTGAATTATTAAGTAAGTGGATTTAGAACAATGAAATACCTTTCTAGACATGACCAAGAGAATATGGTTGGGGAACATATGTACCTAAGGGAAAAACTCTAACATGGATCATTTCTCCTGATACCACATAACCAATTACACGACAACAAGACTTATGGGGTAATTGGTTTGACACTGACGTCGAATATTTTAGGTTAACCATGAGCAATTAATGAATAAATAATAAGGAATTATATTAAATGTAACTTTTTTATGATTAAAATATTTAACAAGGATGTTTTGTGGTATAAAAATTCCATTTTACTTATAATATTCTTATATGAAAAAAATATCACACATTTATTTTTTAAGAATATGTGGAGAAATAGGAGGAACCAGGTAAATAGGGAATGAAGTATAACAAGAACAGATGGCCATCTGATGATTTTTTGAATTATAACATCATGATAATGATAAATGAAATTACTAGAGTTAGGAGTAGTAAATTTAATCATTATGAGAGATGAGATTCTCCTTAAAAAAATTCCATTTAGTCTATTATGAGTTAATGACAACATTCTTTCATTGGATCTATTAAACCATTTATTACTAAAAAATGTAAATCTATATATAAAAGAACATATTTATGCTCCATTTCATGGAACAAGTTAATGTCACCCATGATATATAATTATTATATAGGGAAATGTTTATTGGTGGAAAATGATTAAAAACAATATTCCACCATTGTTGATTGATATTGTGGAGTGGGAGATGTTTAGGATAAACATTTTTATAAATATTTCCCCCCATTAATTATGAACAAAAAATGATGAAGGAATTTATAGAGGACATAAAGAAGGAGAATTAATATGTGTGATTCTAGGAGGTGAACATTACAAGTCAATCTATATGACTCTATCTTGGTCATGGATACTAATAAAAGGGATGATATATTATTTGATGGACTAAGGGCCCGTCTACAAAATAATTTTTCCAATCAATATTATAAAATTTACATGAGGTAGTGAGAGGTGATAGGAAGGTTGAAATGGGGTTCATAGGGATACATTGTTCCTATAAATCGAATGAAAATGAAAAGGTCAATAGGTCCAAGATTATGTAGTATCGTTGACCGTGAATGAGTAGTATAACTAGTAAATCATTCAACAGTAAATAACTATTGGATGAAGAATTCAATAAAATTCACTCATGGGAATTTTAAAGTTTACAAGTGTGGAATAGATGGCCATAATTATTGGATGTTCTATAGTGAGGTAAATCCTCAACTTCTCAACACTCATGAAAATGAAAGATTAAGAATAACAAGCCTCATGTCATTTCCTTGATGTGTGGATTACATCGGAACATTTCCAATCATGGTTAAAATTTGATATTAATGGAGGGGAATAACCATCAAGCTCATCAAAGGAAAATAGATAATGGTCAATGATTTTTCAATCATGATAGATTAATTTAAAGCATCGAGTGATGTGGGGAAAGGTACTCTCATTATTCAATCAAATGTAGAAAGTCAATTTTTTATTCTATCGTTATATATTCCTGTATTTTGTCTATGTTTTCAATTAAATTAGAGTCATTCCTTGTACTATAAGAAGTATAGTTATCAGTCCATATTAACAGAGGAATTATCCCTGAATCAACGTTGTATAGAAACTCTAGTATTCACATGTTCATGAACAATCTCATCTCAATTATACTAGTAATTCCAATGAATGAATTCTACATTGTACTATCGATGTATTGTCTCTCAATATATAATGACATTATAAGCTACTAATGTAATGAACTTTGTTGAGTCTTTAACTGGTACCCTTTATCTATTTTCAAAGGAAATATATATCGACCTAATAATTTTATAGAACAACATCTCATATCCTACTTTATATAAATGATAATTGATAGTGAATAAGGAAATCATTTTATACTAATACAGAACATCCCTGAAATTGAGGAATACAAAGACAGATTTTCTGAGTAGTTACATGGACCTCCAATAGATTGACTGATTAGTTCTCCACTGAACTCATGCAATTATCCAACCCAATATCAATGTCCTCGTAAAAAATATATAATGTGGAACTAGATGAATTAAATAAACCACTCCATGATATTTTGGAGAATGGGTTTATCTACCCAATTTTTTCACATGGGGAGAAAATGTTAGTATGGATCAATGTACTATCGCATTGATTATACAGAACTTAATCAGATCATAGTGAATAAAAAATACGCTCTTCCATGGATTGGTTATTTATTTGGAATTCTTTTTGGATCTCAATTCTTCCCCAATATTGATAGATGATCTTGTTTTCATAAATTAAGGTTGAATAAATAATATATTTCAAAGGCCACCATGTGATGATGGTACAAGAATTTTGAGTTTGTTATGATGCCCTTTGGATTAAAATATTATCCTCCAATATTTATGTATTAGATTAATAGAGTCATTAATGACTACCTAGATAAATACTTTGAATTAATTATTTTTTATATTTTTAAATATTTCAAAATAATTTTAGGTGCATGAGGATCATCTAAGGCTTATATTTCATATATTGGGAAATGAGGTTCTATTTGGAGATTCCATTCCATGTGAATTTTCTAAAAAAAAGTTACATTCATGGGGAACATTTTATCTAATGAGGGAATCATAGATGTCCCATGCAATAAAAAGGTTATGGAACTTTAGCCCCATCTTACTATAATAACAACGATTTATAATGTCTGTTGTTTAGAAGGATATTATTAAAGATTAGTGAAAAACATTTCATGAATCTATAATACTGTGAAAAACTAACATTAATAGGTTCAACTTTCATATGGAAAAAAGAGTTTGAAGAATTTTTTCATTAGCTGAAGAAGAGATTAGATACAAAACCCTTGTTAGCAGTACCCACTATCAAAGAAGAAATTGTTATTTTTTTTGATGCATCTCTTAGAGGACATGGGTATGCCCACATGAAAAATGGCTTGGTGATGGCTTATGAACCTTGGCTGTTAATTCCTCATGAGTATAATTTCAATATTCCTAGTTAGGAGATAGCTGAGATTTTTTAGTCTGAAAATATAGAGAAACTATATTTATGCAGGGAAATGTGATATATACAAAGACTATCAATGTTTGAAGTATATTTTGACATGACGAGAATAGAATAATAGATAGAGGATATTGATGGAACTAATTATATACTATTATTATACAATTAATTATCCTCATATAAGATAGAATAATATTGTAGATCATTTAGTAGGAAGGACCATGTTATGTTAGAAATGATAAGGATTCAAGGTGACACATTGATCAAATACCTGTTAAAATTGAATACGGTAATCATGTGGGTAAAACAATAATCAACCCTATCCCATATTATTTCTCAACCATAACTAATAGATAATATCAATAAATATCCAAGAGAATATCATTTAATATATAACATGATATAGGATGTGAGTAATGTGATATTTTTTTCAATAATGATCACGATGGTCTACTGAGCGTGGTAATCGGTGAAGCATGCTGAGTGAAATCCCAATGGAATCCCCTGTAATAACTATCCAGGCCAAGGAAACTATTGACCTCGAACACAATCATCAGTTTCTCCCATGAAATTACCACAATGAACTTATCGTTGTCTACAGAAACACCCTACTCTGAAATCACATGCCCTGGACATCTCACATCTCTGATCCAGAAAGCGCATTTTGACAACTTTTCACAAAGGTGATTTTCTCACAAGTCGCCTTGAACTATCTGCCTGTGATTTTCAGGTTCCTCATCAGATCCAGAATAAATAATTATGTATTCCATAAATACCATGAAAAATAAAATTGTGATGTTGATGTAACACCCTATTCATGAGTTCCATAAAGATTGTCTGGGCATTGGTCAATCCAAAGGGCATGACTATGTAATATAAGTGGCTGTAACTACTTTGGAAGGCTATCTTTTGGATATCTTCCTCATTCACCCTGATTCGATGATAGCCTGAACATAGGTCTATCATTGAAAACAATTTATCCACATCAAATGATCAAAAATGAAATCTATTCGGGGCCAAGCATATTTGTTCTGTAATGTTACCTTATTCAGCTTCTGGTAGTCAATGCACAACCAGAGGGATCCATCATCCTTTTTTACTAATAATAAATGAGTGGCCCAAGGAGATATGCTTGGGAAAATGAATTCTTTGGATTATATGTGATCTAACTATATCATTAATTCAAATAGCTCTATGGGAGCCATGTGATATGAGGAATGAGATATTGGTTGTGTTCTCTCTGCCAGATGAATAATGAACTCCACATCCCTCTCTAGCGAAATCCTAAAAATTCATATGTAAATACTTTCTGAAACTCATCCACTACATGAGGTGTTCCAACTTTAGGATCAATTACATCATCATATAGAGAAAGAGATGGTATCAAGAATTAATAGCTTCCCAAATATTGTAGTGGAGGTCATGTGAGACCTGATGGAGGATCCCATTCACCACGAAAAACCAGACAACATCCATCAGGTGTCGAGAAACTATCTAACTGCCTATATAGATCAATGTGTTCATGGAAGTGTACAAGAATATCCATGCCATGAATAATACCAAATAGTTCCATATCTAAGACCAATAGGTCCCACTCCATCTCAACCTCTCACACAGAAAGTGCACATGACCGAAACGAGACACTCTGCTTATTCTTCCTTGCCAATGGTGTCACAAACTCCTTTGAAAAAGACAACAAATACACAATATTCAATGAATATTTTTCAAAAAAACAATAAATTAATGACCACATTTCAATAAAACATGTATGCTACTTTATTTTCCATAAAAACCACCATATTCAAAAGATAAGTACAAAAGATTCAATGAACACCAATCTCGGGAACACCCCTGTAAAGTAGGTATTCTCGAGCCCCATGTACCTCGTACCTTGGTGTAAAGTAACAATAGAAAAATCCTTTATCAAGAATGATACAATTTTAGGGAACATATATATAACCTAATGTCCCCCTATCATCATAAATATTGTATTCTTAGTTATTTCATTATCCATTTTTCTCAGTTAATCATGGAGAAAACCCATCCAGATCACTAGCCTACTAGTACATATCATCTCTCCAAGTTACCCCAGATTCCCCCTTTATTATCATAGAATAATCTCACACATAAATTATCCATTTTAACATTAAAATATCAATTTTGGTCACAATCAAATCAAAATAGTAGCTACACATGTTTTTCACCACTGAAACCACTCGATAAAACCATTAATATTTCAATAAAATAACCTCACAAAATCAAATAAATCTTTACACACAAAATCTCTATAAAACCCAAATTTATACTGTATTCTCATACCCATATTCACCAAAATAGAATGATCAGAATGAAAGTCCATTCTATTAAATCATTACTCAGGTTATAAATCAACCCCATTTTATATATCATAAAATAGACATGTAAAACACCGAATTAAACACAAAATTGGTAAATAAAAATCATTTTCTTAACCAACATAACCAAAACCAGATTTAAAAACAAATGATAATGGATGATAACTATTCTTAATATATAAATTCAGAAAAGATAACTCCTCTAGAAATTGTTACCCATGGAATCACCTACCATAACAATGAAAACCCTTGAATCTTTTTTCAAAAATACAAGCACACCACCACGACACCACAAGGGACATAAATGAAGCCTAAAACCAAAATAATGGAACATGAGAACTAGTATAAAAACAAATAATATAAACCCAACTTTCTAGAAATAAGTAACATAAAAATTAAATGGAAGAAACCCTATAAAAATTGAATAAAACCCAAATCAAATTGTAATAAGTATGAATGAGACCCACCTACGTGAGGGATCTTGGAAAAATCACCCCAAATACACTAGTAAATGAATTTGAAAATATCCATAAATTTAATTGAGGTTTGAATATGGTATAGAACGTTATTTTATAAATGCAATTGGTGAAAATCTTTAAAAATTGGGGTTATTATTACCGAAACATGTTACCTTTTCAAATATAGAAAAATTGAGAAAGGTAAGAGGTTTTGACCTAATCTACAAAGGAAATGAGCTAAAATGAGGTAGAAATTAATATGGTGTCATTAAAAGGGATTTTAGAATCGATTGGGAGGTGGAATCACTAAAAAAATAAACAATTAATAAGATATTAAATAAACACTTTTTTAAAAAAACTAGAAATGGGCTACTGGGATAGACTAATTCTTTATACTAAAACACAAATCCAGCAATATTTTTGATTAATTAAGGGTCCAAATTGATATGGTGGTGTTAATATGTAACGGTAATCCATGTTGGATGTGTAATGGGAGAAAAATGTGAAAAAAGAAAGAAAAATAAAGGGAATTTTTTTATAAAAAATTTGGAAAATGGGCACCCAATTTGGCCCAAATTTTGAAAACCCACCATTTCCAACAAAATGCATCAGAAACCACCAAAAATATGAAATTATGGAAATTAAATGAAAATTAACTTTAAAATATTTCATTTATATGACAAAAATTTTAAAAAAATTCAAATTTAGAAAATGAATAAAATATAAATCGAAAATAAGGATTAAATAATACCAGTGATAATATGAATTATACTCAGAATGATTGAACACTTTACTTTATATCGATGATCTATAATGACTATACCACTATCACCCATCCTCAACCAATCTGTTCTCATTTTCAACAGAAAAAAACCCATAAATCATGAAATAGTTAATTTTAATTCATTTAAAGTCTTTATATATAATTTATATTTCCATGTTTGATTCACGAGGTTAAACAACATTAACACAGAATGTATTCCTTGAAAATTTGATCTTCAAAATATCATAAAAATGTGAAACATCCCTTGAGATTGTATATTGAATGAAAATTATAATAATAATGATGAAGTTATTTAATACGACTGTATAAAACGAGGAATATAATATTATTTTAAAACACAATGTTTGATTGAATATATGACACATACACAGAGCATAAATGAAATGAAAAATATTAATCATTCATCAATGTTGCAAATTAAAAATTGAAATTAATGTGTAAAATTTTTATTATGTACATTATGAAATATATATATATATATATATTAATTTCTTAATAAAAAAAAAGTTTGATAATTTTTTTTGGAAATAACCATTAATATTGTTGAAAAATAATTTTATCTTTTAAAAATATGATTTCATCAAAATTCATTTTTTTATTTTTGTGAGAGAATACTATAATTCAGTTATATAACTTTTGAAGTATTTATTTGGTAAGAATATTATAGTTTTATGTTCCTAAAATATTCTCTGGGAGTAATTTTTCTATTTTCGATCATTTTTTATCTCTATCACCAATTTTTCTATGTTTATACTCATTTCATGATGCTGATTAAAATTTCACAAATGATGTTATGTATTAGGACTTTTGAAATTGGTTATTTTGATGGTTTCTTAGTGTTATATGCTATTTTAAAATTAGTAATTGTGGATTCAAAATATTTTTAATTGAGGTATGATATTGAAAAATTTATTGTTTAATACTAAGACACATCTTGGATGGATGGGTGTCCAATGTGTAGGCTACTAACCGCAAGCTTGTAAAAAAATCCTATACATATCAACTGTTCTATAATTGAATTTATTTTATTTATAATGACCATATATGAATCAACTAATTGAAAAATTATCCTTACAATGGTTCTACAAGCAATCATTCAAATATTTCAAGATATAATTATTAAATAAGTAATCATTCTTTGGAGTTGTGTAGTGATAAATTATTCAGTTAATACATAATATTATGTAGGAATGGTGAAATTAAAATGATATTAAAAAATACCATTATCCTATCTCAATGAAAAATTACAATCAAACTATATATATGTTGTAATTTTATACAAAATTTCAAAAACAACATAATATCTTTTGAATATTGACTTTTTGTTGAACAATCAAATCGCAATGAAATAAGAAGATGATTTGGATGGATGGAGTATGAACTTGATTGTGAAGATCAATAATTATAGGTTTATTATCCTATGAATTTATTTTGTTGGAAATTATTTTGAGGATCATAAAATTGAAGGATCTCTATAGTGGTTTTCATAGTTTATTTTCAAATCTAATTATTTGTCACTTTTCTTCTGATGATCATTGTTCTTTTGTAAATTTGGATTTAAATATGTAGACATTAAATTTAAAGTTGATGAAATTTAATATCAACTCATTATCTCACTTTGTAAATAAACTATAATTTAATAAATTTTTCATTTATTGGTAATGTAACTGACTCATACTTGATCATTCTAAGGGAATGAAAAATAACTCAATATTTTCTTTTAATATTGATAAAATTTTGTTTAATAAATAAAAATTAAACATGGCCAGTATTAAAAGGTTATTTTAAATATGAATTAATTTTTTCATGTTAATTTTATAATAGAAAATTTGATGAAATAATTATACTAAAAACATACAGAACGGTGACAGAGATATTGTGAATGCCGTAGAATAATGAATTAAATGATTTTGATATCTCTAAAAGTAATATTTTTAATGTCTGTTAAGGTGTAAAATGTTTTTTGAATAAAAATATAACATATTGGAGGTTTATATGAATTTTATATTTTGTTTCCATTATTTTATATTCTTCTCAGAGACTAATATTGTAAATAGTTCATAAAAGAATATTAATATTATATTATTTAAAATATATTTGAATAAATTATATAAAAAATACAAAAGGATTCCATAGGTACAGTAGGAAGATAAATAGACTAAAATATAATACAGTGGAAAACTATTATACAACTATCACCATATAACTAAAACTATTACATTTAAAATTTTAAGAAATTTATTACCATTGTTAATAGTAAAATTGGTTAACCAATAAATTAAACAAAGTATTATGTAGTTAAATGATATATAAAAAATAAAAAAATATTTTATGGTTATGTTAAGACCATATCATCCTTATATAAGAATATATCAAATTTTAAACCCATTTCATGAGATTGAAAAGTATAATTTCATAATTTTTTATGTATTTCTAAAATAGATATTCATATTATTATTAAAAAATGTTGTTGTGTTAAATAATATCAATATAAAATCCAAAATTTGTGATAGAAAATTGGATATGATATAAAAAATAAACCATATTCCATTTATGGGACACTTTACCTTTTACTGTAACATTCCATTAACCTAAAGAGTATAATACATTAATATTTTGATTATTGTTAAAAGGTTTAACATGGTCTTAAAACCAACAGATAATGGTTAAGAAATCACATAAACCTATAAATATTTTATTGGATGATATTATTTCAATAAATATCCACCATATCATTTAACTAGGGCAATTTGGTTGCATTTTTTGAGTAAAATTAATTTTTATTAATTTATTACATTAAAAAATTATTATAATTCGCCTCCCCTCATTTATAATAAGACACTAGGTCACATATCCTGTCTACACATCAAGAGTAATTTTTATCTTCATATTACATTAAATATATCTTCCTAAAATACGTCCACAAATTATACTGGTATTATTTTTAGAAATCATGATATTTAAACGGCATAATTTTTATTGAAATGGATGTTGTTTGAAGAAGTTATTATGTTTTTAACAAAATATTTAGTCTTAATTATACTTCTACCTCAATAGAATATACTAAAAACGTGATTAAATAATAACATCAGAATATTATATTTTCATATATAATTAATTTTTCCAATTTAATAACCTATACCCATGTACACTTCCATCAAATTGAAAATGAAACTATTTTTTATCTGTTTTGTAAACAATCACCTTGTGAACCGATGTAATTCACGTTCCATCACCAACTATAATTTATTTTTATAGTGATAAATTTAAAGTATATATAGGGTATATATGAAATATTTATCCATCTATATTCATAATATATCATCTAATTTTTTACCTCATGAACTATTGAGAAATTATAACGTTGTTCATGTGTTCTTGTTAACAAACCACCTCCCAGAAGCATTGTGATTCATTTTTTGTGAACACATATGATAAATAAATAATGTAAGTATATTTAAATAAATATGTTTTTATTTATATAATAATTATCATATTTCAAATATAATATTTGACTTACCATTTTTTCAATCTGTTCTCTGAAAATAGACAAGTTACACATGCATATTTAGGACCAACCATCTCTACAATTGTAACGTAACATATTTTTCCCAAATATCAGTAATGAGTGGTTTTATAATAAAAATAAATATATATAAATGATAAAGTTTCATTATTATTACTTTTTTTATGATGTAAAAATGAACTATACGACCATGGTCATCATTTATTGTTTGATTTGTCACAATAAACAGAATGTCCTTAAAACAGATGACATGGACTTAACTATTCATTTAAAAATTATGTAATTAAAATAAGTAAGATAATTGATTAATTATAATGTAATAAAATATAAATACATTCATAAATATTTTAATATTTTAATATTTATATTATTCAAGAGTTAAAAGACGTATACGGGAATTTGGGACATGACGTAATGGATTTTGCATCAATATCCCTTCATTGAGGCATACATTATATTTATGCTCCAAATTTAACATATATGGAATATACATTAATCCAATAATATATTATATCATGAATGGTTTAAAAATAATGGAATTTTATGATACAATTAATGTTAATTCATCAAAGGTTTTTTTATTTGAAAGTTACCAAAGTGGTAATGGGTTTCCTCACTCCATTTCATTTCATTGGTTGTATAAATTTCATATAGATTGTATTATGTCAATATAATTTTTAAAATTTTAATTTATTGAATTAAGTTTTATATCAACTTTTTTAGGAGGAATTATATTTTTATGAACAATCATCCAATTGATTAATTATCAATTAATTGATGTGATATTATTAATAGTTATTTGTCTCAAATTTTATTTCTTTAAGACATAATATAATGTTTTGAACCTCAATACCTATATTTGTTGTAAATACTCCCAACAACATATTATATCAAGGATATATTTATATTCATGAAATTTAGTGTTCCATTTTCTTTCATTTATTTGAGTGGATTATAATTAAAATTTAAGGAAAACTAAAAGTATTTTTTAGGATACAAACACATCATATTTTATAATTTTCAATGTTCAATGTTTCATTAAGAGTGATAATATACTATTATTTTCACTAAAAAATTGTCTTCATACATTATGGTTATTATTGTGGATTATATATTATGTTATCTTGTCCTCAATAATTTATTAAAAAAATGAAATGATATTGTTTTTATGTGATTTTCATTTTGTAACTTCTGCCAGATTAATAATAATTCCCATCCATGTATATCTATTCTAAAATTATTTATGGAATTTTATTTTATAAAAATAAAATATTAACATATGATATTTTAAATGATCATTTACTTTATTTAAAAATTTAATAACTAAAAAATTTTGGTTGGTGTTTATTTAGACTATCATTACAATTTGTTTAAAATAATGTTTATTTTTATCATTTATGACATGAATATATTTTCTAATTACCATGTAGTTTATTTTATTTTACTACTAAATTATTTGTTTATAATTTTTTTTCAATGAAAAATATATTCAAAACATATTGTGATTTTTTTTTTAAATTTTTATGTGGAAATTGTATTTTCCACAAGGATGATTTAAAAAATAGTTTCATAACAAATATACTAATAAAATACAAAAAACAATAATGTTGTATAAGATCCAGTCATGATATTTTTTAATTATACCATTCTAATTTTGTTTCTAGATGGATTATTAATTTTTTAAAAAGATCATCCTAGATCCAATTTTATTCCCATTGGTTAATTTTACTAGAAATGGAATGACAGTAATTAAAATTATAATAATTATGAAATAAATGGTCTTGGTACGTTATTTATTTATGGTTATTATAATTTATTTTTTATAATGGGTGGTTCTATTATTAAACTAGGTTGGGTGGTTCACTTTTAAAATAAGAATGAATTTTTATTTTTTAAACCAAGGATTGGTTGGTCTGTTATATCCCATTAATAAATTTTAAAATTATTACATTATCTAGAGTATTAGGTTGGTAGTTTTATGTATTTGTATTTTTATATATAATGGTTATTTTAAATTATTTGAAAATATAATGTCACAAGATACCATCATTTTATATTTATTCATTCTATGGATTTTTTATTATTCCTCCGATCATGGTTGGCATCAGCTTACTCTTGATTATTGATTTTTATGAATCATTTATTTGTTATTTATTTATGTAATGTCAAATGATTAATGATCCATGTTCTTATTTGTCTTATTTGTCTTATTTTATTCTCATGTATTATGATTATTTCATCATAACATTATTCATGTCTTATGACCACTAATGACATTTAATCGTTCTTCTTAGGTGGACCATTATAGAACAATTGAGTACACCAATCATATGTATCCTTCTGCATGGGATTTGAATAATTATGTTAAATAATATTTCCATGGAAAGGGTTCATCTGTAGGTAGTTTTATGGGAGGTAGTGCATATATAATATGTAATATGAAAATAATTGTTTTAGTGGAAAAAATATCATAATTAAATATATGGATATTATTATTTAAGAGTTACATGAAGAATAAATACCATTACATCTATATGGCCCGTGTATGTTTATGTGATCCCATATTTAAGTTTTTGGTTATCAGTTTTATTTGGTTTTAATTAGGTCATATATACTGGGAAAAAATTAATAAATGCTGCCATGACCAACCCCTCGGGGCCCTTGTCGTGACTACCTCAATCTTGCCTTCTATAGGCCAGGTGATGGCGACTAGCACCAAAGGCATATCCACAATATTTGGGAAGGCATTGCCTTTAAAACTTGTAAGAAGACGTATCCAAGCACACTGTAAGATAGTAACACAAGTAAACTGAACAGTAAACATAATGATTTCAGTACGTAAATGGGACAGGAATACAAGCCCAACTGGAAATTACAAGTACAATTGTGATCCAATACCACTGAATAAAATGAAAAGTCATTTGATGGGTCTTCCTCCAAGGTTCCTACCTGAAGGGTAGGTACAGATCGCCTCCACAGCACTCCACGTACACCCACCTCCTCTTCATACCGACACGTCGTATGGTCAACCTCCAGGTACCATCTAGTCCAGGACCCTCTTCCTTAGTCAGCGTCGTCTGTCGTCTACATCCAACAAAACAGGTTTGGGGCATAACCCGTGCAGGAATGAGAACAAAGATACTCAATATGGAATCTGAGACCTTCTAGGTCTCAGAAAATACAACAATGATAATTAAAAAAGTATGAAATCAATAGATAACCATACTTAGGAATATGCCCATACATATACCCAAGTTATCAAATAATCCATCTCAATCATGAGAAAAACACAGAGGTACTGACTCAGCTCACACCAGGACTTATTATAGGATAGTATTAAGTAACATTCCTGGCCACAACATCGAACACCTCGGCAGCTGGATAACTCATCCTCTATCAAGTACGTTGGGCATGCCGCATCACACATCGGCGCTTCCCACTAACCTTGGACTACTGAGGAACATCTCTTGTTGAGTACTAGGGGTTTGCCGCGTCACCAAGGCTCTCACCACAATGGGTCTGCTGCATCCCCAATGACCTCCCCCTTGTGGCTTGCTGATGTAATCCTCCTTTCAAGTATCATGGGCCTGCTGCATCACTAAGGCTCTCCCCACCATGGGTCTGCCACGTCACCAAGGCACACCCCACTGGGACAGTCATGTCACTCCGAGTCAAAAAGATCAACAGTTGTCAAGTATCATCCATCCACTGGGTTCCAGTACTACACTTGATTGTCTCTAGGAGGATCCACTCCACAAGCTACAAGCTGATACTCCAATTTCCACGAATTCTCAGGAAATATTATCTCAAAGTTCCACCACATCATAGGAATCTCAACGTAATAGACGACACTTCAATCAGATGTCTGGTCTGTGAGTTATTATCCATTTAGTGTCGGGGGTCTTAAATGGATTCGTGCTCGATCCTACCGGATCGTTACCCATCTTAATCCAAAACATAGTGGTGTATCACTCAAATTGTCCATCTTGCTCCAAGGTTCCAACACCGCAGACGGTTCATCTAACAGATGTCCGGTGCCAAAGATATAGCCAAAAAATGTAAATGGGTCGTAGTGGGATTGAGTCCGGTCTAACCTAGTCGGAGCGACCTTCCCCCACCCAGCCTAGCCCGACCAAGTTCAGGTCGACCCGGCCCAACCCAAAGTGCGGCCCGACCCATTGGGTTCGACCCGGACTGATGGGTTCGACTCGGCCTGTAGGGTGGTCCGATAGGCCACGAGGGGACACGAGGGTTCGGCCACAGATGGAACGAGGTCCTGGGGTGACGCGGCCGAGGCAGCTCGGCCAAGAGGGAGGAGGTCGTAGGGCAGCTCGGCCAAAGCAGATCAGGTCCTTGGGGGTCTCGTCTAGAGCGGTCGTAGGAGGCTCGACCATAGCGGCTTGGAGAGCCCCGGGTGGTGCAGTAGGTGTGGCTCGGTTAGCAGAGCTGTAGGATTACAACGTCTTGGCGGACCGCGGCAGAGGCACAGAGGACGACGAAGGTGGCTCAGCGGACAGCGGAGGTAGATCATCCAGGTCGGCTGTAATGACTCAGACTGGATGGCGGCGGCCGTGGGCGGTGTGGTGGGGCTGCGGGAAGTGGATCCACGGGGTGCAGTGGCTATGGGTGTCGCGGAGCGGCTCTTCCACGTGGTACTACGAGGGCACAGAGTTCGCAAGCAGGCGGTGGCCATGGGGCGGTGTCATTGTACCATCTCCTTCATCGCGTTCAACATCACAAATCATCACAAGATTTATGGAGGGGGCATGCCTTGTTTGTTTTGCATCTACCCTCCTCTGTAGGGTGGTAGCTTATGGCCAAACATGAACTAGAAGATGCACGTCAAGCTTTACAACCTTCAACAAAGATTTATTCCCAATCCAGAAAAAATTCAAGGGAAGAATGATGTGGCCTTTAAAACACATGTTTTTTCACATACTTTTTAATTAATTTTTATTCATTTAATATCTTATTTTAACACTTTTTAGTAAATAATGACACTTATGTAATTTTATCACTAAATTCATTAATCTATCAATTCTTATACTTAATAGTGTATTTTAAGTCTTATATTTTTTAATTTATTTGTTACATTAATTTTATAGACTAATAATTTTTTATTTAGATTGTTGTGTTTGTTCTGTATAGCAAATAATTAAACAAAAACTAATTTATTAATTAAGTTTTCTTCAGCATATAATTAATGTACTCTTAATATAACATTGCATGTACTGAAAATTAATTTAATATAACCTAATTAATATATTCATTTCAATAATTTATTAAATAAAATATAAGATTATAAACTTATTTTAGTATTATTAAGTTTTATTTAAATTTATATAATTTACATAATGGTTTAAAAATATAAAAATTATCTTTATACATTAAATTAATTTAATTTGATATAGAAACTAATTTAAATAATTTTACTTAGTTAAATTAATGTTTAAATTTATTTTAATTTTTAATAAGTTAGTTTCCTTTTAATATAGTAATAATTTACGTTATGCGAATTAAAGTTATCAATAATTTAATTTAAGTTTAATTGTTTTTATAAATTTATTAAAGTTTATTTTTCAAATGAATTTTGCATTTGTTTTAATTCAGTTTTAGTTTTTATTAATTACTTTGTTCATATTCTCTTTAAGTTTTTAATTTAATTTATTTACTCTGCTTATTTTGCAGGTTTACGATTTTAACACCGTCACGGTGTCTCTTGCTTCTGGTTCCTCTCCTCACGATCTCACCGTGATATCCAATTCTCAGACGCACTATAACCCCATTCCTGTGGTACCGTAACCCTTGCAAACATGTGCCACCGTGACTTCTTTCCACCGTGACTTCTTTCCACCGTGACTTCTTGGCACCGTGACTCTTCTGTAACTGTCTCACTGTGAAGCTCCTCACGGACGCACCATTTCTGTTTTTCCACTGCCACTGCACACACCGGTTTATGCCACCGTGAACACCTCCTTGCCGTATCACCGTCTATTTCATTCACGGTGCCTCCGTGAATTCATACTCACGGTCTCACCAGTTCCCTTTCATCTTTACACGGTAATTGGCAGCAATAGTTTCATTCTTCCATGATGACACATTCTCCCACCGCTTTTCCATGAATCCCTTTCGCCACACACTGGATTCAAATCGGTGCCACCATTTCCAAGCTTGCTGTCACACCGTTTAATTTTCATAATTGTCTCACCGTAATCATTTTATAGTGACACAAAAATCGTAATTCCATTTCATGTTCTGTTCATGAATAATTTGGCACTCTGTGCTGCTGGCCGACCAGTTCACCACTTGAGTTATGCTGTTGAAGACTGAATGAGCCGCTGCTGTATAAGGGAGGCGGAGCCGCAAGGGTGGGAAGCTGAAGCTGACACCCGCCACTTTATTTTTATCACAAGATAGAGAACCAATGGAGCGAAGAAGATCCGCTGGTTTATGATGTCAGTCCCCGCAAGGAGTGGCTTTAAGCAGGAGGGCGCTGCACCTGCTGGATGTCGCCAACTTGGATCTAAAAAAAACGTCAAGTTGACTACGCCGCTGTTGGAGGATTAATTTGACGCCGATGTGGGAGGAAGAACAACACTTTGACGCTGGAGGAGTACCAGGGAGTTGCGTCGATGTTTTCAGAATATGAACCACAACCTATACCTGTTGGAGTCAAGACCGAGCCGAGGGAATAAGCTGTGCGTATGGGTAGTTGTGTCGTCGTCGCTGGATTGATGGAGGACACGTCGCACCTGAAGGATGCCATGGCGCGTCATTGGATGAACTTTGGGGAGCTGTGCTTCTGCAACCTCAGGGAGAAGAAAACGCAGAGGCCCTCCCTCTGTAGCGCCGGTTTGGGGGAGGAGTTGATGAATAAATACAAACTAACTCTAAACTAATTAAAAAAAATAAAATTAAAAACATAAATTAAAAATAACTTAATGTAAAATAACATTAATTATAAATAAATAATGAATATAAAATAATTAAATTCTAAAATAGAATTAATAAATTATTTAACTTAATTACAACTTTAATTAAATTAAACTTATTAATAAGAATATCTAAATTAAAATTAATTAAATGTATCATTTTAAATAATTATTTTCTAATAAAATTAAATACATAATAATAATTTATTTCTAACTTAAATAAACTAATCTAATTAACATAAATTAGTAAATAAATTAATTTATTAAAAATAAAAAACATTTAATTTAACATTAATAACTCTAATTAAAAAAACTAGATAACTTCATTATCAGTTCATTTAAGACTTTTAATAAACTAATAATTTCAAAATGTTTATTTATTTTCTTTTTGTTTCTAATTATTTTGTGTGCTAATTTGTGCTGGTTCATACGGGACGTGAATTCACGTCCAGGTGCATGTAACTAACTCAACGGGAGTTAGTTACATGAGTAAATTTAGCGCGACGTGCTTGTCACGAACACACACACGTGTGCGGTGTGCTCGTGAAGAAAACTTAATGTCGGTGGAAGGAAAGCGGTGACCAACAGAAGATGACGGAGGACATAAAAACAGAGCAGCAGCAGAATTTTGGAGGGGGGACATTCATTTGAAGTAGAACTCCACTAGAGAGCAGGGAACCTGAAGCGACTCTCGGAGAACCATTCGATGGAGACCCGAGGGCCTGGAGCAGGAGGAATTCAAGCAAGCAGTGGGAGTTTTCTTCCTCTGTTTTTTTAATTCTCTTCCTCTGTAATTTAATGTTTTTAGAACACGTAAAGAATGGAATGTTAGGCTAAATACATACAATTCTGGGGTAAAAATTGAGTCTACTGGTTTTCGTTCTTTTGTTTTCTCACTATCCTGTTAATGTGATCAGAATTGATCGGCGAGGTCAGTTCTGATTACAATACATTGCAACGTACCAATTGTTCTTAATCTAATATTTCCACATTTATACGGTATTTTTAAATGTGAATTTATTTTCTTGAAAATTTAAATGGAAATAACATGCTACAGGACACACGGCGAGTTAGTTCTGTGTTCTTTTCGAACAAGAATTTTTATGTTGGTTAATCTAAGGGTGGAGAACTCTGAAATTGGCCGGAATGAGTAATTATCTCCTAGTGAGGGAAATAAATCACTCCATTTCAATGGTATTAGTTGTAATCAATGTCATGAGAAAGTATACCTTCAAAACAAGTAGAGTTGATTTACTTCCCGGACGTTTTTCTCCAGATTGATTACTTTTTAGTGCACTGTTTCGTTGTTACTTGTTTTTTTGAGCCTGTTACTTATTTGGTACAGTTTAGATAAAAAACAAATCTAAAAAAAATGTGTTCTTTCATTTGTTCCTTATAGTAAAAAATTTTTTAAAAAAAGAAAGATTATAAATTCAATCTCACTGCTGACAACATTGGGTCTTTAGTTATTTTTTTAGAGAATAGTGGCCAAAATAGACTTCCCTATGGGTTCGACCTTGCTTCCCACATTTATTGTAGTTATTAGGAAAATAAATATTAAACTTTGTCCGGCTTCAAAAATAGTACGAGTCATGTTTTTTGCGCCGTTTCTGGGGAAGGCACGAGCCATTGCTAAAAAAATCTAAAAAAAACACATATATAAATTTGTTTTAAAAAAAATAGAAAATTTTGAAAACTGTAAAAAAACTGTTACTTTTATTTCTGAGTTGTAACTGTTAGAAACTTTCTACCATAGTTTGTATGAGCACAAGAACATATGCTGTTAGATTAGAGCCTATAAAACCTAAACTCGATAAACATTTATCTGCTCTAAGAAGGAAAAACAAAATTGAAATGGAAAATCAAGATAATAGTGTTCCTAATAATAATTTCCAAAACCACCCAAAAATCATAGATGAAAATGAAATGCCTAGGATGAGGGAGTGTCAACTCCTACAAGTTTCAAGCAACCCATCTTCGATTAGTTTTAGTCCTAGAGCTCGAAACTATGAACTAAAACAATCACACATTTCACTGCTGTCTGCTTTCAATGGGCTCTCTAATGAGGACTCTTTAGCCTTCATTAGAGACTTCTATAACAGTGTGCAACAACTACCACTTTTAGGACTTACATAGAATGAGTTTAGGATGGGATTTTTTCCATTTTGCCTTTTAGGGAATGCTAGGAATTTTTTTATATGTTTCGATGAATATATTTTTGAAAATTGGGATCAAGTGTATAACTCATTAATTATGAAATTTTATCCCCAAAGACTAAAGGAGATCTTATAACTAAAATCACTAGTTTTTATCAAGAGGATGGATAATATTTTCATGAAGTTGGGATAGATTCAAGGATCTTCTTATGCAGTGTCCTCATCATCAACTCACATCACATCTCCTCATGGACAACTTCTATGAAGGGCTTTCCTCCTCTGTTCAGAACATAGTGGATCAAGTTGCTGGGGGGTAATTACAATGATAAGAGTGATAAGGAGTTGAGACAAATTTTCAATAATTTGGCCCTTAATTTTCAACATAAGAATTCAAGAAGGAATAGAGTCAATAAGAATGTTAATACTGGTTCAGGAGCAGATACTGAAGCCCAACTTTCCGAAATCACCAACCAACTTCAAACATTAATGAACCAGAATTCAAAACAAAATATTAACCAAGTTAAAAACCAGAATCAGTATCAATCTCTTAGGAAACAGTGCACTCAATGTGTTATGTTTGGGCACTCTGATTTTTTTTCCTAATGCTGATTTAACTGCCCAACAACCTGAAACCTTAAACATTTTCAATTATGGTCCTAGGATGCCTCTAAAAGAAGATCCATTTTCAAACAACTATATCCAAGGCTATAGGAACCATCCAAATCTGTCGTGGAAGGATCAAGGTATTATTAAGCAACGAACTGCCCCTAATTATCAGAACCAACCTAGACCAAACGTTCAAAATCAACAAATGGGGGAGACTTCAAATGTTCAAGGAATTAATGATAATAAAATGTATTCTAAATTGGATCAGATCTTGAATAAAATAAATTCACAAGAGGAAAGTTACATAAATCATCATAATAAACAGAAAAATCAATATGAGTCTGACAAGATGCAAAATGATGTGAGAATGCAAAACATGGAAACACAGCTAGGCCAATTAGCTAGATATTTGACTTCTAGGGATAAAGGCAGGTTTCCTAGTACAACTGAACTTAATCATAAGGAGAATGGCATGGCTTTTGTCACTAGGAGTGTGCTGAATACTCAAACTATTGCTTAAAAAACTGTAAAAAATGCCCAAAATGAGAAACTATTTGAATTTGGAAATGAAAGTCTGCTTTGTTCACAATCTGTAAATTCACAAAAAAAAATGTTGAAAATGATGAGAAATTGAACCTGTCACCTGGATCTCAAGCTGAAACTTCTTCTAAAAATCAAAAGAATAAAGGAAAATAGAATTTTGTGGCAGGGGTGAGGGATATTCCTACTGCTCTAAATAATTTTTCCCCACCCATCCCTTTACCTGAGAAGCTGAAACCTTAAAGTAATACCAAGGATGAACTTCTTCAGTTCCTTGGTCATCTTTCTAAGCTTCAAGTGAACATCCATTTTATCCAATCCTTAATTCAAATACCATCTTATATGAAATCATTAATGAAAATTGTTTCAAAAAAAAATACACTTGAAGAATTTTCTACCTACAGCCTCACAAAAGAGTGTAGTGTTGTCCTCCAAAAGAAAATCCCATCTAAATTGAAAGATTCAGGTAGTTTTTTCATCCCTTGTACACTAGGAAATTATGGTCAGTTGAACTGGTTGTGCGATCTAGGTTCCAGCATTAATATGCTCCCATAATCACTGTTTCGATAGATGAGGCTGGCTGATTTTCAACCCCCCACAATCATACTACAATTATCTAATAGATCGTTCACTCATCCTGTGGGAAGGGTATATGACTTACTAGTTGGAGTTTGGAAATTGTTCTAACCTGCTGACTTTCTTGTTTTGGATATGGAGTGTGATCAAGAGGTACCTATCATCATGGGTAGGCCCTTCTTGGCCACAGGAGGTGCTGTCATTGATGTGTCTAAGGGTCAGCTAATATTCAAAATTGGCGAACAAGAAGAAGATTTCAATGTTTTTAAAAATATTAAGGGACCAAATTATTCTGAAAACTGTTCAAAAATTGAGTCTCTTGAAGCTGAATGTTCTTATAAAAATAATCTTGAACTCATTGAAGAATCTGAAAATAATTCATCTGTTGAAGAAAATATTTGTGAAGATGAAAGTCTTTGTGAATTTGTTTGTAATACTGAAAATTCTTCTCTAAGACCAAAACTGGAAAATCTTCTCGAACTGGACAACTTTCTAGTTTCTGCTATAGGAGATTCCTCTGTTTCTGATCTTAGGAGCTTTCTGAGTGAATTTGAGGGTGTTTCTGTTAACACCATCCTTTCTGAACACGTTGATGATATTGAGGGAGAACTTATAATACAATTAGATGATTCTACTTTGATAAACCTTCTAAATTCTGATATGGAATGTCTGGACAGCATATTGCCCACCTTGGATAGTAGGACTGTTGTCTCTGAATCTGAACTTGTAATTGAAAATCATTTATCTTTCAATAATCCTTATAAGAAATATGTTGAAGATCTTGGACCTCCCAGGCCCAAGAGTCTTCCTTCCTGTGTAGAACCACATAATCTTGAGCTGAATCACATCCTTTCCCATCTTAAATATTCATTTTTAGGTGAGAACTCTACTTTTCCTGTAATAATCTCTGCTGAACATAATGGAAACCAAGAAGAAAAATTGTTGGAAGTTTTGAAAAAAATTTAAATCTGCCATAGGCTAGACAATAACTGATATCAATTGTATTATTCCCTCATTCTATATGCCCATGATTCTTATGAAGCCTGACCATATGACTACGGTAGAGTGTCAAAGATGATTAAATCCAAACATGAAATAAGTTGTGAGAGAGGAAGTGATCAAACTATTAGATACTGGAATGATATATCCCATCTCTAATAGTGCTGAGCTCAGCCCTGCCTAGGTTGTCCCCAAGAAGGGAGGTTTCATTTTAGTAAAGAATGAAAAAAATGATGAAGTCCAAGTTAAGAATTCCAAAAAATGAAGAATCTTTATTGATTATAGGAAGCTTAATGCAGCAACTAGGAAAGACCATTTTCCAATGCCCTTCTTGGATCAAATGCTTGAGAGGATTGTTGGAAATAAATTTTTCTGTTTTATGGATGGGTATTCTGGTCACAACCAGATACCTATTGATCTAGAGGATCAGGAGAAGACCACTTTTACATGCCCCTTTGGAACATTTTCTTACCGGCAGATGCCCTTTGGGTTGTGTGGAGCTCCATCCACCTTTCAAAGGTGTATGATGGCTATTTTTTCAGATATGATTGAATGAATCATTTATGTTTTCATGGATGACGTTTCCATTGTGGGGAGTACTTTTGATACTTGTATTCAAATTCATGAATTAGTCATAGAAAGATGCATTGAAACCAACCTAGTTCTTAATTGGGAGAAATTTCAATTCATGGTTATAGAGGGTATTTTCCTTGGTCATAAAGTTTCAAAGAGAGGTTTAGAAGTTGATACTGCGATGATAGAAGTTATTCAGAAACTGCCTCTTCCTGTTAATGATAAAGGTGTTATAAGTTTTCTAGGGAATTCTTGTTTCTACCGAAGATTCATAAAGGATTTTTATAAAATAACTAAGCCCTTTTGTTCTTTACTGGTCAATGATACTCCTTTAAATATTGATGAAACTTGTTTGAAATCATTTAATCTACTTAAAGAGAAACTCACTTCATCACCTATCATTACTGCACCTGATTGTAAATTACCTTTTGAGATTATGTGTGATGCTAGTGACAAGGTTGTAGGTGTTGTCCTTGGTCATAGGAGAGAAAAGAAGTTGCATCTGGTGTATTATGCTAGTAGACTGCTAGATGATTCCCAAAAGAATTATACCACCACTGAAAATGAGTTGTTAGCTTTTGTGTTTGCTCTTGAGAAGTTTAGACAGTATTTGTTTGGGTCTGAAGTTATAATTTTCACTGATCATTTTGCTTTAAAATACTTTCTGTCTAAAAAGGAAACAAGTCCCAGGATGATTAGATGGATCTTATTGTTAAAATAATTTGACTTAATGATTAGGGATAAGCAGGGAGCTAAAAACATAGTTGATGATCACCTTTCTAGGATTCCTTTTACTCAATCTGAATCTGAAAATCCTCGGGAGATTAAATCTTCCTTTCCTAATGAGAAGCTTCTCACTGTGTTAGTCAAGCAATCTGCTTGGTTTGAAGATTTTTCCAACTTTTTGGTAGTAGTTGTCATTCCCAAAAATCTATCTAATAATCCAAGACAAAAATTCATTTCTGAGCTTAAATATTATCTGTGGGATGATCCCTTTCTGTTTAGGAGGTGTGCTGATAGTATTCTTAGGATATTTATTCCTGAGGAAGATATGTTGTGTGTTATTAAAAGTTGTCCTTCTTCACCTTGGGGAGGTCACCATGGGGGTGAGAGGACTGCTCAAAAAGACCTGTAGTCTAGTTTGTATTGGACTACACTTTTTAATGACGCTAGAAGTTTTGTGTTTGGGTGTGATAGGTGTCAGAGACTGAGAAATGAGGGTAGGAAACATGAGTTACCCCAAAAGGGTATTTTGGAAGTTGAAATATTTGATGTATGGGGTTTAGATTTCATGGGTCCATTTCCATCATCTCATGGGAATGAGTACATTCTTGTTGTTGTGGATTATGTATCAAAGTGGGTTGAGGCAGTAGCTCTGCCCAACAATCAAGCAAATAGTGTGATAAAATTTGTGAAAAAGAACATCTTTACAGGATTTGGAGTCCCAAAGGCTTTTATCACTGATAATGGAACACATTTTAAGAATTAAAAATTTCAATCATTGATGGAAAAGTATGGTTGTGTTCATAAAACTTGAACTCCTTATCACCCACAGTCTAGTGGACAAGTGGAAATTTCTAACAGAGAACTAAAAAAAATTCATGAGAAAAATGTGTCAAACTCTAGGAAGGACTGTTCTATTAAACTTGATGAAGCTTTGTGGGAAAATAAAAATGCTTTCAATACCCCCATTGGTATGTCTCCTTACAGGCTGTTGTTTGAGAAATACAGTCATTTACCTGTGGAGTTGCATCACAACTCTTATTAGGTAGTTAAAGCTCTGAACATTGATTTTGAGAGTACTGGTGAGAGGAGACTTCTTGATTTGAGTGAAATTGATGATATTAGGAGAGAGAGTTATGATTATTCGAGAATTTATAAAGAGAGGACTAAGATCTTTCATGATTCTATCATTCAAAACAAAGAATTCAAACCTGGACAAAAGGTCCTTCTCTTTAACTATAGACTTAAACACTTTCCTAGGAAGCTGAAGTCCAAGTGGTCTGGACCGTTTTCTATTTTGAGAGTACGGAATAATGGTGCTTTGGAAATTATAGGTGAAGAGAATAAACCCATTTTGGTCAACGGGCAAAGATTGAAACTTTATTTTGAGTGGCAGCCAAAGGGCATGGCTGCCTCCACTGTTCTTGAAAATTGTTCTTGAATAATTTTTGGCTTGGGACTGTAAACCTAGCGATGCATGGGAGGAAACCCAATGTCTTTTTTTTTGTTAATAACAAAATTGTAATAAAATAAAGTCTAACTGAAGACTTTAAATTTAGTGCTTCATGGGATTCAACCCATGATCTTTCTTTAGTGTTTACTTTTATTTTTTTTTCTTGTTTTACTTATAATAAAGTGCTGCTTTTCATTCTTATATATGCTCTGTATCTACTGGATACTTGTTCCTAGTTTATATACTCTGTGTTTCTAGGAATTCTACTGCTTTCAACTAAGGAGTGGAATTCCCATGGTCATTTTTGGACCAGAACATAGTTAGGGAAGTTATTAAACTTTTAAACATTTAGTTCATCTCCTATTTTTTACTGCATAAAATTCTTCTGCATGTCTTGATACTGAATTGTCAAAATTCTTATTTAAAAAAAAAATTCCGGCACATATTGGTATGTTATTTTACTATATATCACTGCTTAGATTAAAAAATTTTCATGCACCTCTTACTGAAAAAAGATGAATTTCATCGTCTAAAATCTTCTCACTTCATGAAATTATGTTTGGGGGGGTACATGTTTGCTGGTAGTTTTGAATTTCATTGGAAATGATTATTCTTTAGGGGGTTTATCTTGTATTTTCTTACTTCTTAATTGAACATCTATTTGAAACATACTTTTCTAAACTTGTTTACACCCTATGAATTGTGCTTTCACACTTCTTATGCTTTGTTTGAACATTAATTGAAAATTTTCCACTGGACTTGAATTTTAATGCATGTAGTTGCTAATGAACCTGCTGATTATTTATTTATTATGGAAAAAAATCTTTTTGAACTTCATTGAGACACCTTATACATTTTATCTATCTAATTAATTGAAAATATATATTGAACTATAATTGATTAATTGTTCTTCTCCATATTTAGAAGTCAAATTTGGTGAAAAAGTTCGGTTTGAAGTGTGGCGGAGGGGGTCAATTCTTGACTATGATAAACTGTTCTTTAATGTAAGCTCATCAATTCCCACTGCAAATTCAAACTTTTTGTGAAAAATGGTTAAAAGTTTTCAAAATTCTTGCATAATTTTAGGCTTTACATTGTATTCAATTGGGTCTTGCCTTAGGATTAGTTCCTTGATGGTAGTTGAGAGCTACTTTGAGTCTGAAATTAGTGAGTTTGGATGATTTCGGAGTGGTTTTACTTAGTGATTTCATGGAAATTCAGTTTAGGACCTACCTCTGGAAGTGATTTGGGTACCCTGTTTGTGGAATTATGATCATAAATCTTGGAACTGGAAGTTTGGTTTTGATTCAAGGGGCCTAATTATTTATCATTTATTTATTAAAAGTATTTTCTTTAATGAACCAATGTAAATGAATTTTATATAAATCTTTTGAAACTGGAGTAATTTGGGTATCTAAGATCCCAAGGTGAGTCTCTGAGACCGTAAGTGATGGGTGCCTTTCTGTTAACTAAAAGCCCTCTATTCACTCTGAATAATTGCATTATACAGTGCTTAGCACAATGATACATGGCTATGGAAAAATAAATTAAGTGTCTATGGTCAAAAAAGAACCCATTAAGGTGAGGGGAATGATGAACACCAGATGAAGAAGGGATCAAATGGTTTATATGGAAATCACTTATGTTGTATCATTGAGGTGGTTCACAAAAATATATTTATTTCTCGGACTTAAGATTGAGTCAAATTACAAATATCCTTGGTTAAGGTCATAATTCCATTTATTTTTCTACCTCCTTTAATTTTTGGACTTATAACCTGAGATTGGATTGAAGTTACTTACTAAACAGTTCCACATATGAGGCATGACACTTACATTACTTGTTGATTCATTGGTCTTTTGACTACCAGTGAGTATTTGGTCTAAGAATGATTCATATGAGCATTTTATTTTCTAAGCCTAATGAAAGCCTTAAAGTCCTCTGTTTATAGTTCTAGACATGTTACATTTTGATTTGAGTTATAAACATACGTCTGTTTTCAAAGATAATAAAACATGGTATTGTTTGGGGACAAACAATGATCAAGTGTGGGGGAATTTGATGTGGCCTTAAAAACAAATGTTTTGACACATCATTTTTATTAATTTAATTTCTTATTTTAACACTTTTTAGTAAATAATGACACTTATGTAATTTTATCACTAAATTCATTAAACTATCAATTCTTATAATTAATTGTGTATTTTAAATCTTAAAATAATTAATTAATTTGTCACTTTAATTTTATAGACTAATAATTTTTTATTTAGATTGTTGTTTTTGTTTTGCATAGCTAATAATTTAACAAAAATTAATTAATTAAATAAGTTTTCTTCTGGATATAATTAATGTACTTTTAATCTAATATTGCATGTTCTGAAAATTCATTTAATATAAACTAATTAATAGATTCATTTCAATAATTTATTAAATATAATATAAGATTATAAACTTACATTAGTATTATTATGTTTTATTTAAATTTCATTAATTTACATAATGGTTTAATAATATAATAATTATCTTTATACCTTAAATTAATTTAATTTGATATAGAAACTAATTTAAATAATTTTACTTTGTTAAATAAATGATTAATTTTATTTTAATTTTTAATAAGTTAGTTGATTTTCAATATAATAATAATTTATGTTATGCGACTTAAATTTATTAATAATTTAATTTAATTTTAGTAGTTTTCATAAATTTATTAATGTTTATTTTGCAAATGAAGTTTGCATTTGTTTTAATTCAGTTTTAGTTTTTATTAATTACTTTTTTCATATTCTCTTCAAGTTTTTAATTTAATTTATTTACTCTTCTTATTTTGTAGGTTCACGGTTTTAACACCGTCACGGTGTCTCCTGCTTCTGGTTCCTCTCCTCACAGTCTCACCGTGATATCAAGTTCTCAGACGCGCCGTAACCCAATTCCTATGGCACCGTAACCCTTACAAACTGGTGCCACCGTGACTTCTTTCCACCTTGACTTCTTGGCACCGTGACTCTTCTGACACTGTCTCACCGTGAAGCTCCTCCTGGATGCACCGTTTCTATTTTGCCACTGCCACTGCACACACCGGTTTATGCCACTGTGAACACCCCCTTTCTGTCTCACTGTGTGTTTCATTCATGGTGCCTCCATGAATTCAAACTCACGGTCTCACCATTACCCTTTCATCTTGCCACCGTAATTGGCAGCAATGGTTTCATTCATCCCTGATGAGACCTTCTCACACCGCTTCTCCGTGAATCCCTTTTACCACGCACTAGATTCAAATCGGTGCCACCATTTCCCCCCTTGCTGTCGCACCGTTTCATTCTCATTACTGTCTCATCATAATCATTTTACGGTGACACAGCGACCGTAATTCCATTTCATGTTCTGTTCATGAATAATTTTTCACTCCCTGCTGCTGGGTGACCAGTTCACCGCTTGAGCTATGCTGTTGATCACTAAATGAGCCGCTGCTGTATTAGGGGGGTGGAGCCGCAAGGGTGGGATGCTGAAGCTGACACCCACCATTGTATTTGTATCACGAGCAGAAGAACCATTGGAGCGAAAAAGATCTGCTGGTTCACGATTTCAGTCCCCGCAAAGAGGGGTTGTGAGCAGGAGGGTGCTGCACCTGCTGGATGTATCCAACTTGGATCTGAAAAAAAACATCAAGCTATCTACGCTGCTGTTGGAGGATTGAGTAGATGCCGATGTGGGAGGAAGAACAGCACTTCGACGATGGAGGAGTACCAGGGAGTTGCATCGATGTTTTATGAATATGATCCACAACCGCTACCTGTTGGAGTCAAGACCGAGCCAAGGGAATAAGCTGTGAGTAAGGGTAGTTGTGTCATTGTCGCTGGATTGAAAGAGGACGCATCGCTCCTGAATGATGCCATGGAACATCGCTGGAGGAGCTTTGGGGAGCTGCACTGTTGCAACCTCCTGGAGATGAAAATGCAGAGACCCTCCCACTGTAGCTCCGGTTTTGGGGAAGAGTTAATGAAATAAAACAAACTAACTAAAAACAAATTAAAAAAACTAAAATTAAAAATATAAATTAAAAATAACTTAATTTAAAACAATATTAATTATAAATATATAATCATTATAAGATAATTAAATTCAAAAACAGAATTAACAAATTAACTAACTTAATTAAAACATTAATTAAATTAAAATTTTTAATAAGAATATCTAAATTAAAATTAATTTAATGTGGCATTTTAAACAATTCTTTTCTAATAAAATTAAATACATAATAATAATTTATTTCGAAATAAAATAAACTAATATAATTAACATAAATTTTTAAATAAATTAATTTATTAAAAATGAAAAACTTTTAATTTAACAATAATAACTCTAATTTAAAATAAAACTAGATAACATTATAATCAGTTCTTTTAAGACTTTTAATAAACTAATAATTTCAAAATGTTTATTTTTTTTCTTCTCATTTCTAATTATTTTGTGTGTTAATTTGTGAAGGTTCATACAGGAAGTGAGTTCTTATCCAGGTGCATATAACTATCTCAACCGAAGTTAGTTACGTGAGTAAAGGTAGAGCGATGTGCTTGTCACGAACACACACACGTGTGCGGTGTTCTCGTGAAGAAAACATAATGTTGGTGGAATGATAGCGGTGACCAGCCGTAGATGACGGAGAACATAAAAACAGAGTAGCAGCAGAATTTTTGAGGGGGGACATTCATTTGAAGAATCACACCACTCGAGAGAAGAGAACCTGAAGCGACTCTCGGAGAACCATTCCTTGGAGACCTGAGGGCCTGGAGTAGGAGGAATTCAACCAAGCAGAGGGAGTTTTCTTCCTTTTTTTTAACTCTATTCCTCTGTAATTGAATGTTTTTAGAACACGTAAAGAAATAACTTTTAGGCTAAATACTTATAGTTCAGGGGGAAAAATTGAGTCTACTGGTTTTCGTTATTTTCATTTCTCACTATCCTGTTAATGTGATTAGAATTGATCGGCGGTGTCGGTTCTGATTACATACCATTGCAACGTACCACTTGTGCTTAATCTATGATTTCCACATTTATACGGTGAGTTTAAATGTGGATTTATTTTCTTTAACATTTAAATTGAAATAAAAGTCTATAGGACACACGGTGGGTTAGTTCTGTGTTCTTTTCAAACTTGAATTTTTTATGTTGTGTAATCTATGGGTAGAGAACTCTAAAATTGTCCGTCTTGAGTGATTATCATCTATTGAGGGAAATAAATTACTCCATTTCAGTGGTATTAGTTGTAATTAATGTCATGAGAAAGTATACCTTCAAAACCAGTAGAGTTGATATACTCCATGGACGTTTTTCTCCAGATCGTTTACATTTTAGTGCACTGTTTCATTGTTACTTGTTATTTTGAGCCTGTTTCATGTTTGATAATGTTTAAATAAAAAAAATCTAAAAAAATTTGTCGTTTCATTTGTGCCTTATAGTAAAAAAATTAAAAAAATAGAAAGATTAGAAAATCAACTTCAATGCTGACAACAGTGGGTCTTTAGTTAGTTTTTTTAGAGAATAGTTTCCAAAATATCCTTCCCTGTGGGTTAGACCCTGCTTCCCACATTTACTATAGTTATTAAAAAAATAAATATTAAAATTTAATGGCTTCAATGACAGTACATGTCAAATAACATTGTAAAAGTATTCATACACAAATAAACCCCTTCCATGGATTGTTCATTGACGTTGGTGCGAGAAGAAAGTCGAAGTTTTCAACATTCATCTCATACGCCACACACCTCCAGTCCCAAGCTCGTGCACACATTCATCATAGTCAAAGACGTTCCTCATTGATGGATGTCCCGCGGTAGAAGTCAAAATCGGTGTTCTTCATTGGAGGAGCTTTCTTCGTGGAAGAATGTTTTCTTCATTGGAGAAGTGTAATCCTCTAAGGGTTCTCCTCTCACAATCCCACCCAAAAAAATGAAAGAGGTTCCAATATGATTATCATAAAAGATTAATTATGTTGGAACAACCACGTTGGCATAATTATTGTACTGTTTTGGCATAATTAATTATCTCCATTAATTGGCCTAATTTAATGGCTCAATTTAATGGGAGGGGTGGAATATTGTGGAGTTGAGAGGTTTCTCCCAATTAAGAGGGGTCGGGTGGTCCCCACCTTTAAAATTCAAATTTGGGGTTTAGGCTTGGGTGGTCCCCACCACCATAACCTCACAAGGGAGGTTTAGTTCCAGTGGACCCCACCTCTAATTATTAAAAGGGAGGTTTAGTTCTAGTGGTCCCCACCTCACAACATCCACATAGGTGTTTCAAATAAAAAAATTGGTACACAATTTTATTTTTATTTTATTCTTTCATGAAAATACCCAATAAATAACTTTCACACTCGACCAACTTTCGTCGAGGTGAAAGTCTCATTATGAGAATACTGGCACTAAGATTTCAACGGTGACCTCATATTTATATTATGATAAACATTTTAGAAGTTATAAAAAACCCTCTCATACGTTTACTAAACGAACCGGAAGAAATGTTCATAAATTCATTCCTGACACTCTGGACCTCTGAAGCAACCACCGTAAATTTTCACGGACTCTTAAATTTCCCATATATTTAAAAAAAACATGGAAATTTGGGGTCTTCACATTCTCTCCACCTCAGGGATCTACATCACTGTAAGCCACAACATAAACTAGTTTAAAAAGTGGGGGTACTAAGCATGCATCTAAGCCACCCTCTCCCATGTGCTCTCCTAGAGGTTCTGTGCTGCCAGAAAACGCGCACCAGAGTTATCAACTATCCATGAAGGACCCGCTCCTGTTAATCCTCAATATCTAATGTAACATCCATAATAGTTTCCCCATTGTCGATGTCTAGCTCAGCATGGTCGAGGATGTGATAGTGGTCATGCATGTATTGTAAGGGTTAGTGTCCTGAGAACCAATTGTTTTGTACTTTGATTACATGAATGTTCAGTTATTATATATTGTTCATTGTTCTGCATGACTATAATATATTAATGTCCCGGAATATTTATTTCATTTATAAGGTAATGGAAGATCGCCGATATGATGATAACCTTGAAATTCTATAACAATATTCTTAAATAAGGTTCTATGATTGGATGACATACTATAATAGGAAACATTGTATACAAACTGTCATGTACGAATACTCATAAGAAGATGAGACTCTCTCTTAAGGAGTTCTCACTTGGTGATCTCTAAGATGGAAGATTATTAGAATAGTCCCTCCAATAGAAATTCAGCATGTCTTGGTGCCATCAGACATTGCTATCTACGAGCGTGTGTAATGGTCCTTAGACTGAAATATTATCATTAACTCATATCATGACTCGCACACTTAGATTTACCGATGAAAACCGTAATGCAGAGAGTTGGTAGGAAGTAGTGTATGTTGGGTGCGTCATGAGTGACATGTTGTTAATGGATAAGTTGAGGAAGGATTTGTCCCTTCCATTTATGGAAGTTGATATCTTGGCACTTTGATTGAAATAGAACTATCACATTAAATTCCATGTCCATGGTGTAAATGAAGAGTTTATTTCAGGTAGTCAAAGAACGACAAATCAAGCATATAGGTTTATGAGACGGCCTTGAAACCTACTTGATGAGATATCGAGACAAAGGGATTAAATTATACAGTAAGCATTTGTATGAGGTGACATGTCAATGTGGATTCAACTTCTTTATGTTGGGTGCCTTGACCCATTTCTAGACAGTAATCTTGGACTTTAGGTAAGCCCTCCTAATACCAACGAGAAAGAGGCCTAGAGGGTCACACACTATGTGAATTCATGTATATCATGTAGAATAATTATTATTTCTGTATGTGGTTTAATAATTATTCATGAAAGCCTAAATGGTTTTAATGTTGTTCAAAGAATAAAATAAAACAAGTACATGTGATATATCAATGATTACATGCCGTGTAGTTTTAGTTTGAAAAAAAGTACACTCCATGTATTGTTAAATGTACACACCATGTAGTTTCCATTTTTGGAAAGGAAATGAATAAATGAAAACAAGATATACACACCTTGTACATTGAATGTACACACTGTTTAGTTTTCAATGAAAAACAAGTACATGCCATGTATTTATTAATAGACGCCATGTAGTTTCTCTAGTTGGGATTTTGAAGAAATATAGTTTTATTAAATGATATTTATTATAATTAGTGTGGACGCATGTCAAGGAATTAATGAATCAACATGGGGTTTTCAAAAGGTAGTTAATGAAATATTTAAAACGCGTAACATGTTTATTTGTTGTCATAACTCTACAACCTAAAAACCGATTATAAATATCCTCAGAACCCTAAATCTTTTCCTAACACAAGAGAATCCTTGGCAACAACATCTCTGTGGAATTATTTCATGGAAGAAAGAACCATTTCCTCTAAGAACGCTCTCAAGATCGAGAGAGATCCTCTTCCATCGAATCAAGACGATCTAAGGTGGAAAATGCAAGCACAGATTTCTCCACGCTATCACCTGGAGACTCCTTTGGTGACCTTGCGAGACATGAGGTACACGTGTGGATCATCACTAGAGGAAGCCTACACCTGCCTTCTGCGACGCAATGAAAAATCACATCAGAACGTGATCAATAACATCAACGAAGAAATAAAACCCAGAAGGTATTTCTTTTCAATTGATTAAATTAATTATAATCAACATGTAAGGATCCTATATTGTGGTTCCGGGAATTTCCATTTCATTATCCATTTCTGTGATTCGATCCGTGGAGAATGGCATTTATTGTCATATTGATCCCGGATTGATCATTGTTAATGACAAAATGAAAAGTGGGAAAATCCACCCACATGCTTCCGCTGCACACGGAACCTTACATGGCATGTACTTCTGAAATTTCCAAAGTATAGAGAACACGCCAAGCCCTCGGCGTGTACTTTGGATAAAAGGTGAAAAGAAATACATGCAGTGTAAATATAAACCACACGCTGTGTACTTTCTATAAACTTCACCAGGTTTCCTCCAAAAGTATTATGACCTGTACAAAGGATATATATGAGAATAATCTCAAAGAAATTCAGAAAGGAATTTAAGATAAAGAATTGATTATTTATAAGATCATAATTAATTGTATTCAAGCATGACTTATCTTGAATAATAGAACGATTAAAAGAATTTGATTTATAAATATTCCTAAATGTCATTTCATGCTATGGATGATCATGATCTAGACCGATGAACCTTTTCCTGTGTGAATGGTTTCATTTAAATTTTATTAATTTAAATTCGTTGGCCTGTGAGCCTTCATCCAATAAAATTTAGGGCATGTGTGGCCATGGTTTCTTTTATGTAAACCCCATGTAATGGAGGATCTCCCAAGCCAGAGGAGATGGTTCGAAATCCAAAGATGAGGCCAAACCGACCCAAGAAGATATAAAGGTGGATAGGTGGGAGCTGCAAAACACGAACCATCAGGTTCATGGTGTTTTCCCTAGGTCAGGTTTAGCTTATCTAAACCACTGGATAAGGTAACCAATAGAATCTCATGATCATGCCATCCTATTTTATTTTTGTCTGATATCATGGTTTATTTATTATGTATGTGTTGTCATGATCACATAATTAAAAAAATTAATAAACATGCAAAGATGGATTAAAATAAAAACCGGACTATGCGTAAACATTATCATAACATGATTAATCAATTAAGCTAGCATCACATAATATTAACTATCATGTGATAATGTAAAACTACGCATAAAACAGTAAAATCCCGCAATACCATATTGAGTCAGAACAAGTATTCTGTTACATGATTAAGGGAAAGACTCAATAAAACTATGTGTTTGACCAACCCTAGTTGGGACTCATAATTTTTAAAGGAATCCCTTAAGAAAGGTTTCATGTTGATTTAACCATATTACATCAAGAGGAGTAACCCTTGCTATACGTGATGTAATATTGGAGGCAAGAGTTGCGCAAATCCAAGTCAGGATTTCATGATTAGGGAGTCCACTCAACAGATCAAGTAACTGTAAGCTCACAGTTGGCAAATACCTACCTACCAAAATACCTTCAAAATATCTTGATCAACCCTTATTGGGGTTATCCAAAAGGGGAATATGGATCCTTTCCACTATAATGTCAAATCAAATGAACATTCCGAGTTCAATGGAGAGTACCATTAGGACATGATAAAATAGTGGGAGAATTAATAAATTCATTTATTATTTCTCATAAAAAAGTAATAAAGAAAGTACTGATAAATATGAAATTTTAATTTGTAGAATCGAAATGAAAAACTCATCAACCAAATTTTCTTTGTTATCAGTTCTGTATAAAGACAATATCCTCCCCGGTAGTAACTTTTAGGAATGTTTTTGGTGCCTTCAGGTTATCCTATTCCATGAAATAATGTTTTACGTGATGGAGTCCTCACTTCCTGATCCGCCTGCCCCAGGGGTGAGTGATGATGATATCCTATTCTATGATCAAAATTTGAGAGATTCACATGACATTCAATGTTTTATGATGTCATCAATGTCTAGTGAGCTCATGTAGTCTCATGAAGACATGGATTCCTACAACATGCTTGAGAATCTCCGTGTTCTATACCATGAGAGAGATAGAAATGAAAGGTTTGAGATCTCTAAGTATCTATTTCCAAGAAATCATGGAGAAGGTGCCCCAGCCGGGCCTCATGTAGACTATCTCATTGGCTACATTGAGTGCTTGGAGGTTCTAGGGTTTATACTCCATGAAGAACTAGGTACCGATCTCATTCTAGCATCAATTCCCAAGAGCTTCTCAATCTTTGTTGTGAAATTCAACATAAAAAACATTGAGAAGTCCTTATCTAATATTCATATCCTCATTCGACAAGTGGATAATGTCATGAAGCGTGAAAAACCTTCTGTCCTTATGGTGAATAAAAGGAAAGGGAAGGTTAAGAGATTTAAGCCCAATTCTTCTTCAAGGCCTTCCAAGAAAAGGATGATAAAAGGGGAGGAAAGGGAACATGAAGCTGTTTGTTCACATGTGGCAAGAAGGGCCACTAGAAGAAAAAATACACCCATCCAAGGAAGAAATGGGAAGCTTCAGGTGCGTTTGTCTTTGAATGCAATGTATCTGTTTCTACAAATTGGGTATTAGATAAATATTGTGGTTCTCACATAAGTATCCAAATATAGGAAAAAATTATATTCAAGAAGATTGATTGAGGGGAGGTAGATCTCCAAGCATCCAATGGAGCCAGACTTGCTGCTATAGCTATCGGGGACTACCACCTCACATTGCCAACTTGAATGATATTTGGGATAAAAGGTTGTTATTATGTGCCTTCTGTAACCAAAAAAATTATTTCAGTATCCATATTAGATACCGATGGTTTCATCTTCAAGTTTAGAAGTGGATGTTGCTATTTTTTTAAAGACCAAATTTGTTTTTGAAGGGCACATTTATATAATGACCTTTATGTGTTACACTACACAAAAAAAGTAATGACATTCGATGACAAAGTAAATTAACTTGAATCGTACCACACCCAACTTAGGAATCACCCGATAGTTCATGCAAATGAGAAACATTTGACAAAATTACATCATGATGGGTATTTATATTCATTCGAAGTAAAAAAACATGGTGAATGTCATGCATGTCTACAAGGAAAAATTACAAAAGCCCCATTTAGTGGGAAATGTGAAAGAGCTAAATAAATTCTAGAATTAGTATACACATATGTGTGTGTACCATTTCTAGTTGAAGAAAGGGGTCGGTTATCATACTTTATAACTTTTACTGATGATTTTAGTTGATATGGATATATCTACATAATGAGGTATAAGTCAGATTATTTTTATTGGTTCAGATAATACAAGAATGAATTTTAGAACCGACATGGTAAGAAGATTAAGAAACTCTGCTCAAATAGAGGAGGGGAATATCATAATCATGACTTCATTGATTTCATACGGGATTTTGGGATTCTATCTCAACTCACTCCTCCTTACACACCTCAGTGGAATGATATAAGTTAAAGGAGGAACCACACCCTGTTCAAAAAGGTGAGATCAATTATTAGTCATGTGAGTCTTCCATTATCCTTTTGGGGTTATGCATTACAAACAGAAGCACACATACTAAACCAAGTACCAACTAAATCGATTACTGGTATTCCTTATGAGTTATGGAGTAGACGCAAATCCAGGTTATTGAATTTAAATTTGTGGGGTAGAGAAGCATTTGATAAGGCCTATTTAGGTAACAAACTTTTACCCCAAGGCACAAAGTGTCTCTTTATAGGATATCACAAGTAGAAAAAGGGTAATTACCTATAAAACCCCTCAGAAAAAAAGGTTTTAGTGGAAATACACGCTATATTACTTGAGATGGGGAACATCTCCAAAAGAGATTGTGGGAGCGAGATAGACTTCGATGAATTCGAGGCTCAAGATACAGAGGAGTTTGTACAATAACAAATTACACAAAGCCCCATGGAAGAACAATCTGTTCTAGACACACAAGAACTGCATAGAGGAACAAGAGAGGTGAGAGAACCATAAAGATATGGTTTTGTTTTCATCGAGGACGATGAATCATTATTGGTTGACAATGATGATGTTCTAACCTACAAGGAAGAAATTGAAGGCACAGACGTTGCCAAGTGGTAAGAATCCATGAATTCTAAAATATATTCCATGTTCCTAAACCATGTCTAGATTGTGGTAGATCCTCCTGTTGATGTAAATCCTATTTGTAATAAATGTGTATTCAAGAAGAAATTGGACATGGAGGGGGCAGGTCAGCACCTATAAGGCACGACTGGTTGAAAATAGTTTTAAACAGTGTTATGTTATTGACTATGATGAATCCTTTTCACTACTTGCGATGATGAAAACCATCAAAATCCTATTGGACATTTCTGCTTACCATGACTGTGAAATTAGTAAAATGGATGTCAAAACAGCAATTTTGAACGGGAACCACCAGGACGATGTCTACAAGACACAGCCTGAAGTCTTTGTGACTCCAAAGTATGCCAATAAGGTATGAAAGTTGTATAAATCCATTTATGGATTAAAGAAATCATCAAGATAATGGAAAATTCGTTTTGATGAAACTGTAATAAAATTTGGCTTTGTTAAGAACGAATGTGAGCCTTGTGTATACAAGAGGTTTAGTGGAAGTGCATTCGTTTCACTAATAGTATATGTTGATGACATATTACTAATTGGAAACAAATTACATGTCTTACAGTCATTTAATTCATGGTTTCATAAAGGCTTCTCCATGAAAGACTTGGGCAAGGAAACATATATTCTAGGGATCGGGATCCATCATGATAGATCCAAGAGAATGCTAAGCCTGAGTTAAAGTACATATATTGACAAGATACTGAAGAAATTAAGGATGGAACGGTCCACGAGGGGATTGTTTCCAATGTCACATCACATTCATCCATACAGGAAAATGTGTCCTCAGACACATGAGGAATGAATGGAAATGGAAAGGATCCATTATGCCTCCGCAATTGGGTCAGTCATGTATGTTATGCTATGTACAAGGATAGATGTTTCTTATGCATTAAGTTTCGTAGGAAGATATCAAGATGATCCAAAAGACCTCCATTGGATGGCAGTCAAGACTATCCTTAAGTATCTGAGGCGTACTAAGGATATGATATTGGTTTATAGAGGAGATGAGGAACTAGTAATCAGATGGCATGTACATGCTAGTTTCCAGACTGATCAAGATGACATGAAGTTGTAGACTTGGTACATCATCAGTTTGAATGGAGGTGAAGTGAACTGGAAGAGCTCAAAGCAAAGTGTGGTGGCAGATTATACAGTGGAGTCCGAGTATATCGCAGCTTATGAGGCAGCTAAAGAAGCAATATGGATGTTAAGCTTCTTCCATGAGATGGATGTAGTACCAAGAATTAAAGATCCTATCACACTCTATTGTGATAATATTGCAGTGGTGGAACTTGCCAAAGATCCAAGGTCACATCAGCGGACATAGCACATACTTTAGAAGTATCATCTCTTGAGAGATTTTTCTCAATTAGGTGAAGTTGCAGGGAGCAGTATTTCCACGAAATACAATGTGGCAGACCCCTTGAATAAATCCTTTACTGAGAAGACACATGATCATCATGTAAGGTCTAGCCGACTAAAAGTGGTAGGCAGTTGGCTCTAGTCCAAGTGGGAGTCTGTACAGGTTGGTGTCCTGAGAACCAACTGTTTTTTACTTTGATTACAAGAATGTTCACTTATTATATATTGTTCATTATTCTACATGACTATAATATATTAATGTCATGGAATATTTTTTTCATTGATAAGGTAATGGTAGATCCCCGCTATGATGAGAACCTTGAAATGCTATAACAATAATCTTAAATAAAGTTCTACGGTTGGATGACATACTATGATAGGACACAGTGTATACAAACTGTTATGTGCGAGTACTCGTAAGAAGACGAGAATCTCTCTCATGGAGTTTGCACATGGTAATCTCCAAGATGGGTGATTATGAGAACAGACCCGCCTATAGCAATTCTGTATGTCTTGGTGTCATCAGACATTTCTATCTACAAGCGTTTGTCATGGTACTTAGACTGGAAGATTATCATTTACTCATGTCCTGACTCACACACTTAGATTTACTAACGACAACCATCACACAGAGAGTTGGCAGGAATTAGGGTACTTTCGGTGCTTCACGAGTGAAATGTTGTTAATGGATATGTCGAGGAAGAAATTTTCCCCTCAATTTATGGAAGTTGATATCCTGACCCTTTGATTGAAATAGAACTATCCCATTAAATTCCAAGGCCATGCGGTAAATGAAGAGTTTATTTCAGATAGTCAAAGAATTAAGGATCAAGCATATAGTTTTATGACAATGCCATGAAACCAGCTTAATGAGATATCAAGAAAAAGGGATGAAAATACACAATAAGTGTTCGTATGAGGTGATACGTCAATGCGACGTTAACTTCTTTCTCCTGGTTGCCTTGACCGGTTGCTAGAAAGTAATCTTGGACATTAGGCATGCCCACCTAATTCTGACGAGAAAGAGTGCTAGAGGGCCACACACTAAGTGTAATCAAGTATCTCAAATAGAATAATGATTATTTTTGTACGTGGTTTAATAATTATTCAAGGAAGACTAAATTGTTTTAATGTTGGAGGAAGAATAAAATAAAACAAGTACATGTCGTGTATCAATTATTACATTCCATGTAGTTTTATTTTGAAAATAAGTACACACCTTGTATTATTAAATGTACACGCCATGTATTTTTCATTTTTGAAAGGAAATGAATAAATGAAAACAAGTTATACATGCCGTGTACATTGAATGTACATTCCGTGTAGTTTTCAATGAAAAACAAGTACATGCTGTGTATTTATTAATACATACCGTGTAGTTTTTCCAGTCAGGATTTTGAGGAAATATCGTATTATTAAATGATATTTATTATAATCAGTGTGGGTGCATGTCAAGGAATTAATGACTTGACATGGGGTTTTCAAAATGGAGATAATGAAATAAATAAAACGCATAACGCATTTATTTATTGTCATAACTCTATAACCTCAAACCCGATTATAAATATCCTCACAACCCCAACTCTTTTCCTAACATAGGAGAAACATTTTACACAACAACTATGGGGAAAACTTTCTATGCCAAAAGAATCTCTTCCTCCAAGAGCGCTCTCAAGACCAAGAGAGATTCTTTGCCATCCGATCAAGACGATCTAAGGCGGACAACGTAGACAAATGTTTCTCCATGATAGCATCTGGAGACTCTTATGGCGACGTCCTTAGATACGAGGTACATGTGTGGATCACTGATAGAGGACGTCTATGTTTGGATTCTGCGATGCAATGAAAAATCACATCGGAATGTGCTCAAGAACATCAACGATGAAATAACACCCAAAAGGTATTTCATTTCAATTGATTAAATTAATTATAACCAAACTGTAACGATCCTAAATTATGGTTCTAGGACTTTAATTTTTTTCCATTTCTGTGAATCAATCCATGGAGATTGGATTTTATTGTCGTATTGATCCCAAATTGATCGTTGTTAATGAATAAAATCCATGGGGGCACATCTACCCACACACTTCCACATCGCCCGGAACCTTCATGTATCTCCTCAGATGGGACACATGGAAGAAGTCATGCACCCAGTGCAGTTGAGGTGGAAGAGCTAAGTCGTATGCCACCTTGCAAACATTACGGAGGACTAGAAAATATTCGATGAATCTCGGAGATAACTTTCCACCACGACCAAATATTGGTAGAACTCATTGGGATGATACTCATAGAAAGACGTCGTCTCTATCCTTGAACTCCAAATGTCTTCATCTTCTATAGGAATATGACTTATGCTTGCTCTGTGCAATCATCATTTTCACATGGATGATCTACACATTCATTGTGGTGGCCCGTACCATCTCTGGTCCTACTAGGGCTGACTCACCTGGGTCATTCCAGCATAAATGTGATTTGCAAGGTCGCTCTTACAATGCCTCAAATTTTTCCATCCAAATGGTAGAGTTTAAGATGTTTTTGTATGCATACTCCATCAAAGGTAAGTGACCCTCCCAATGGTGATTGAAGTCTAGGACAGATGCATGAGACATGTCCTCGAGGGTCTAAATGGTCCAATCAGTCTGACCATCTATCTAATGATAGAAGGCGGTGCTCAAATGAAGCTGCATCCCAAAAGTATCATGCAACCCCATTGATATCCAGGATGTATAATGTGCATCCTGATCAAAGAAAATCATCTAGGTTACTCCATGTAACTGCACAATCTCATGCACATAGAGACATCCCATGCTCTTTATTGAAACCTGCTCTCTGACCAGTAGTAATTTTTCAATCTTGTTGAGTCGATCGACGATCTCCCAAATCGAGTCATGTCCATTGGATTTATGTGGAATTCCTATCATGATATCCATGGATAACCCATCCAACTTCCACTCTGCGACCACCAAAAGCTTAACCAAGCCTACTGATACATGATGCTCCGCCTTCACTTGCTAACAAGTGAGGCACTGAGAAACAAACTATACAAAAACTTCATCATTCCCATCCAACAGTGCTATCGGCAGACATCCTGGTACATCTTTTCCACTCCTGGATGTACCTCTAGAGGGGATGTGTGGAAATCCCTCAACACTTCCTTGTAATTTGACACTAGTACCATGGTACATCCACTGAAAAGGATGATGTGCTCCCCACCTTCATAAAATCTATCCGGAGCCTGTCCTATGGATATTTGAGCATTTCAAGCCTCGCAGTCAGCATCCCCACACTAAACCTCCCTGATTCAATGAATAGGTTGTGGAGTGACTGTAAGATACTGAAGGAAAATTGCTTCATCATGTTCCACGAAGGATATCTGGAAAGCGGCCAGCTACTCTGTCACCTCCCCATGAAGCGGCATAACAGTCCTCCTGTGAAGTTCATTTTCAACAACATTCCCATTCATAAGAGTATAGACATTCTATAAGTCAAAGAACTAGAGGAAATAAATCTAACTTCATTGTCTCAGATTCAGGTCATTCTGAGAGAAGGTATACCTGAGACTCTGGTGATCAGAGTACACTGTAAAACATTCGATGATCTAATAGTGCTTCCACATCATCAAGGAAAAGACCACTACTACTAACTCCATGTCATGGGAAGCATAGTTCTTCTCATGTCATCTCAGCTGTAGAGAACCATATACAATCCCAACTCAATCAGGCATCTGGACACATACAAGCTCGGTCCCTGATGCATCACAATAAACTGCGTACCCTATTCCCTCCTATAAAAGCCTCAAGATGGGGGGAACTAGTCATCCTATTCCCTGCTCCTGAAAACTCTACTAGCATATCTCTGACGACCCAAAGGGTTCCCTATTCTTTGTTATGGATGATAGTGGTGCTGCAACTCTAGAGAAATCTAGCACAAGCCTCATGTAGTATCCAACCAAACACAAGAATCTTTTTTACCTCTGTCACATTCATGGTGGCTCCCAAGAAAGTACCGCGTCAATCTTCTCTGGATCCACTGCAACTTCAGCCTCTGATATGACATGTCCCAGAAAGTAAACCTCTCGAATCCAGAACTGGAACATTAAGAGATTATTATAAATCAGCTGCTCTCGGAGTGTGTCCTGTACTACCCAGAAATGATAAGCATGCTCCTCTTCAGTAGTCGAGTAGATAAGAATGTCGTCGATGAACACTACAAAAAAAGATATCATGGTATGGCTGAAATATCTTTTTCATGAGTCCCATGAACACCGCTAGAGCTTTGGTCTTGCCGAATGGAATAACCATGAACTCGTAATGGTTGTAGCAACACCTGAAGGGAAACTTCTACACATCCTTGTCTCGTTCTATGAGATAGGTATAGCCTGATCTGAGGTCTATCTGTGAGAACCATCATGATACCTTCACCTGATCATAGAGGTCATCAATCCTTGAGAGTTGTTAATTGTTCTTCACGGTCACCTGGTTAAGGTGCCGATAGTCGAATCAAAGTCTCAAGCTCCCATCCACCTTCTTGGCGATCAAAATCAGGGTTGACCAAGGAGAAACACAGGGTCGAATGAACCCCTTCCCCTCCAAGTAGTCTATATGTACCGGCAGCTCATGATGATCGGTGAGAGACTGCCAATACGCTAGTGTTGATATCAGTTCCGTCTAGGGGTACAAGTATATATAAAAGTCCAACTCTTTGGGATGATGAAGAACTGAGACATCATCAGGGAAAAAATCCGTGTACTGGTCCACCACTATTGGTTAGCTCCGAATCTCCAAATAAACATCTCCGAGGGTACGTCTAGCCAACAGATAAGTGATCAGTTGTACTATCCTCTGAGTAATTCCATCCTACACTATAAAGGGTCCCTTCTTGTCGGTGAAGGTAAATGTGGTCCCATTTGTGCGAACACACCACACATTGTGCATAATACATTCAATCAGAGCATAGACTATAGATAACTAATACTTACCTAAGATGACTTCGTAAGGCCTCGACGCCACTACTAGGAGATCCCAGCTAATGCTCTTGCCTCCAAGAGTAAGATAGCACTGTTTGTACCATTGTGTAATCATCGAATCCTCTCCTGTAGGAGTCTCTAGCCATAAGGATCGAGAAAATGGATCCGTCAGAATCTCTGAGCTCCGAACGAGGGTCATGAAAAAAAATAATGGTTGTCACATGTGTCTATAAGTACCGCAGCTATGGTGCAGTAGACACAAATCATACATTATATCATCTTAGGAGCACCTTGATCATAGGACTTAGTGTCTTGGAGATGAGCTCTCTTATATCCACCTACTCCCTTAGGCCGGGGTTGACCGATTAGTGGTGGTGGCAGAAACATCTCAAATCATCACCCACTACCGGCTGCACAACTAGCCACTATGCCATGTCCTCATTCTCCCTACAGACCTCTTTTGTCGAACCTCTGTTTTTTCCTTGGCGGTCCCTCGACAGTCTGCTGATCATCCGTACGGCGGGTTGGATAGTCACGAGCCATGTGACACTACATGTTGACTAGTAGTGGGTCTCGCTGCTGGTGACTGATCAGGAAGGAAACTTTCCACCAATAGGGCTCTCTCTAATACATCTTCCTGCGTAGGGATGCTGTGTGAGATCGTCGAATCCATCATCTCTCACTGAAGACCTTGATCGATGGTCCGGACCCTGAAAGAAGGGTCCCGCACCATATCAGTGGAGTAGCATGAGAGGTTAGTGAACCACACTGAGTATTGAGCCACAATCATGCTTCCCTGCTGCAGATGAAGAAGCTCTTGTATTCCCACTACGCAAAGAGTCTCTAGGAAAAACTCTGCCAGAAACAGGCTCTCAAAGTCTTCCTAGAGAAGAATCACCTTGTCGTGAACCTAGATCATCAAGCTCCATCTTCGGCCTGCTCTTTCTTGTAGATGATAGGCGGCACAGATCACCTTGAGATCGTATGGTGTCCCTACAAGTCGTAAAATTCTCACCACAACCTCCATCCAATCCTCAACCGCATGCGGGTCCATCTCTCCCCTGAATATGGGTGACCTCTAGTGCTAGAAATTGTGAAATGCGCTAAAGCGATGTGCACATTCAGCTATTGGGGCTGGTGGCATCAGTGGCCCAATGGTGAGTGGTACCGCATATTCCACTGCCGGATCCTCTACTAGAAAAGGGCCATGCACCAAGGCCTCGTTACTCGGTGGTCTATCTGTACTTACAACTCTTGGAACCCAAGACAAGAGTCTGTGTAGAGGAGTCCTGAAATATAATAGGTGTTCCACTGTCAATAAGTTTTACCTATTGAGAAAACATAAAATATCACAAAGAAAACTTTTGAAAACACACAGACAATCAGTTTCATTGGGCACAGAGTTGGAAAACAGAAGTCTAGGTCCGGGTGTATGGATACGTTGGATATCTCACCAACAATGGATTCTCTAAACTGATTACCACACTAACTACATTTAGAATTATTTACCTCAAAAATAGATATCAGAGTCCTATTCTTCATGGATGATCCGACTCCTCTGATACGAATTTTTCATGACCCGTCCCCCGAGGCCTGTGTCGTGACTGCCCCATGCCTACCTTCCATAAGACGTAAGCTAGAGACAAGCACCAAATGCGTATTCCCAGAAAATCGGAAGCCATTTCCTTTAAAACCTGTAAGCACACATAACCAAGAACACAACAAGATAGGAACACAAGTAAACTGAATTGTAAGCAGAGTGAGTGCAATAAGTAAAAGGGGCCAGAATACAAGCCCAACTGGAAAGTAAAACTACAAATGTGATACAATACAACAGAAGAAAAGGAAAAGTCAGCTTCTGGGTCATCTTCCGAGGTTCTGATATGAAGGGTGGGTACAAATCGACTCATCAGCACTCCACGTCCACCCATATCCTCTGTTTACCAACACGCTGTATGGTCCACCTACAGGTTCTGTCCGGTCCAGGTACTCTCAGCCTCAGTCAGCGTTGTCCATCGACTACATCCTACACCACAAGGTGCGGGCATAGCCTGGGTAGGGGTGAGTATAACGATACTCAGTAGGGTTTCTGAGACTGTCTAGGTCTCACAAAATCCATCAAGGATAAATCACAATGTATGAAATAAACATATCACTTTAATTAGGTATATGCCCATACATATTCTTTAGGTATCTGTAATCCATCGCAATCATGAGGAAAACACCGAGGTACTGACTCAGCATACACCATGATTTATTTTTGAAGTGGTATCATGTAACATTCACAGTCAAAACATAGAACACCTCGACTGCTAGAGAACTCCTCCTCTATCATGTACAGTGGGCCTGCCGTGTCACACAGAGTCACTTCCCACTAAACTTGGACTGATGAGGCACTCCTTCTTTCGAGTATCGTGGGTCTACCACATCACCAAGGCACTCCCCACTTTGGGTATTCTGCGTCCCCAAGGCTCTCCTCCTTTTTTACTACTGAGGTAATCCTTCTATTGAGTATCATGGGACTACCGCATCACCCAGGTTCTCTCAACTGTGGGTCTTCCATGTCACCAAGGCGCTCCCCACTAGGCCAATCATGTCACTTTGTGTCGAAACCGTCAGCAGTCGTCAAGTCTCAGCCAGCCAATGGGTTCCTACACTGTTTTTTCTCATCTCTGAAAGGATCCACTCCACTAGCTACTAGTCGGTACTCCAAATACCATGAATTCCCACGAAGAAGTATCTCGAAGGACCTACACCTCATAGGGGTCTCAATGTAATATATGGCGCATTAATTGGATGCCTAGTTTGTGAGTTATTAGCCTTTTAGTCCCAGGGGCCCCGGTTGGATTTGTGCTCGATCCAACTTGAAAATTCCCCATCATAATCCAAAACAAAGAGGTGTATCACTCAAAGGGACCGACTTGCTCCCAGGTTCCCAACACTGCTAACAGTTCATCTAACAGATGTCCGGTGCAAATTTCATGGAAAAAAAGGCAAATGCATCACAAGCCTCTACTTTGTCCCATGATCCCCAGGTCAATAGAAATCATGTACCTGAAGAATAATGGTGATTTAACTTTTCTATACCTGTAACAATATAATTTTTTCGGGCCCAAAAGCATGACAAAAACTGTGTGTGAGAGCAATACTAGTAGGTAAACACCCAATGATATGTGCCTTACAGTCAGGGATTATATATGGCAGGCAATGAACAAAATGAAGCAGTTAAAAAGGAATTACACATAGTGACCATCCTACAAATTCAAATTCAATAATTATCAAATATCAAATAATTTTCTAATCAGAAAAAGGTAACACCCTGGGAAGTAGTCAAAACCTAACACATTTGGTTCAACCAAAGAAACATAAGCAACCCTCTGCGAATTAAAAACAGTCTTACACCTCTGGTTTAGGTTTAGCACAGACTCTCTTAGGCATCACTCACCGTCAATTCAACATTTATTCTCATATAGGTAACTAATAGGCACTGTTAGGAAGCACTCATTTTCCTATTCTCCCTATGGTCTACATAGAGGAACAACAGACACTCTGATGGAGAACATACATCCATCTCCCCTATTGTCTCGCAACGTAACAGAAATACAGACACTCTGTAGAAGCCCCCAATGTCCATTCTCCCTATGGTCCACTAGACCAGGTTCTCACGGCCCTCTATATGTCAGTCGTGCACAAATGATATCTGAAAGAAAATTTAAACTTCATGAACTGATTTTCTAAACAATCTGCAATATATCACAGAATGTTAGATAATAATCACTGCATCCTAACAATACTAGGCATCGAAAACAAAGTAGAAGCCTAACCGGAAACGCTAGGCCAAATGTTCAAAAATAAGAAAACATGGAAAAACATCCATATCATGGAAAATTGAATCCTATTCAAAACAATTATCCTCTATGCAAACGAACAAGGCATAGCGGTAATAAAAGGGAAAAACCATAAACACAAAATACCCCGTTCTTGGTAATTGTGTACATTTTCAAATAAAATTCAATGAATTACTATTAAAATCCACAAGAAACCAACCTCAACATCGTGAGATCAATATACATGAACCTCAGGTCTTGAATAACCTATGAACACTGAAGATCATCCAAAATATTAAAAGCATTCAACTGAGAATAACTCGTGAGAGAGGAGAAATGAGGAGATTCTATTCTAGAAGAAAGAATAACTCCAAAATTTGAATCCAACGCAATCGACGATGGTCTATTTTGAGTATGGAATGTTAGTCGGAGGATTAGTGAAGATTCGTGATCATACTAATACTCATAGACAAAATAGGTTGAGAAGAAGTGTGTTCTGTCTGGCAAACATGACCCAAGTACGTTTATTGAAAAAAAATGTACAAGTCATTCTCCTTTAAAAGTACACGTTGTGTACTTACCATTTCTAACCTCCACATTAGGCGGTCTCCAGGTTACCACACACGGCCATTTACTCATCCACTACCTAGCCAGTACACGGTCACCCAAAGCAACTAAGTACATGGTGTGTACTTATAAATACATGGTGTGTACTCCTAAATTTTTAATAAACACTTCTTTTTCCTCAATAACAACAAGAAAAGGAAAACATATTGGAAAAGAAGATCTGCTTTCTTAAAAACCTTCCCCCTTAAAGAAATATGTCCATAAATTTCCCTAGAAAGGCAGAATAAAAGAAGAAACCTCAAACTACACTGGCCACTACGGTGGAACGTCGGCCTCCCTCTCCCAAGTCTCGTCTTGTAGTCGCTCGGGCTTCCATATCACTCATACCAGAGGGACATACCATCCATATATAACCTTTTCACATCAATCAACAGTCTGGTTAGGACACTGCTCAAAGGACGAATCCGCCTATAACTAAACCACATCAGTTTGGAAAATATGAAAAAGGTCTGAGAAGTAATGTCGATGCTGAGAAACGTGGAAGACATTGTGCATTTCCCGGTACCTCTAATGTAACTGCAACTGATATGCCCGGGCCCAACTCTCTCTAACACCTGAAACGGCCCGACGTACCTTGGAAAAAGCATAACTTCTCTCTTAATCTTCATGTGTCCCGACCTCGTTGTGACACATAGAAAACCCTGATCTGTGACCTCAAACTCCAGAGGTCATCTCTGTAGATCATAATAAGACATTTATCGTGATTGTGTATTATCCATCATCTTCTAAATCAACTCAATATGATCTGTGGTATCTTAGAAAAGACTAGTTTCTAGCATAGCTTCATCTCCTACATCCAACCATCATAAGGGTGATCGGCATGGACAACCATACTAAGCCTCAAGAGATTCCATATGAATGGTTTCTTTAAAACTATTACTATAGAAAACTCCACTAGAGTTATGGGATTATTCCAAGAACCTCTAAAATATTGGATGCATGTTTGTATCATGTACACATGTACCTAAATCGTATGCTCAGACTAGCCATATTTCTGTGGATGGTAAGCTGTACTCAAAAGTACATGTGTACACATAGCCTTCTGAAGTCCATTCCAAACCCAAGAAATAAAACCTGTGTCCCATTCTGATACACTGGAGTGTGGAACCCCAGGTAGATAAACAATCTATAGATGTAAAACCCTCCAAACTCATCAACACTGAAGGTATCCTTGATCGAGAAGAATTGAGCGACCTTTGTTATTCTGTCAATAACAACCCAAACTGCATCATTCCATCGAGGTGAACTCAGAAAACATGTCACGAAATCCATCACGACATCATTATAATTCTACTCGGCAATTGGTAACTACAACCAATGCCTTGTTGGTTTCTTATTCTCCACCATCACCTGCTGACAGGTGGAACACCTTATGACAAAACCAACAATGTCTCACTTCATACATGGACACCAATACTGAATGTGTAGGTCTTGATACATGTTGGTGACATCCGGATGAACTACTGAAACTGATTAATGAATGTCTGACATCATCTCTTCATGTATGTATGGAGGCACCGACACAAGTACATGAAAATGAAAGATCGTATCCTCGCCTACCTTCCATCTTGGAAATGGGTCCTCTCCTGACACACTCTCCCATAGGACATGGCCTTTTGAATTGGATAGAATCCTAATTCTCACCTAATCAAGAAGAGTAGAGGTAACTTCTACAGAGGATAGAAACGTCTTCCCCTGTCTATAGTGTACATAAAAATACATTTCAGAGAATATATCCATAAGATTCCACTCTCTACTGGCCTCCTGAACTGCCTGTTTCTGATTTCTTCTGCTCAACGCATTAGCCACTGCATTTCCCTTCCTAGACGTGTAGACTAGATCAATGTCAAAAGGCAGAAGGTACACAACCGACATTCGATGTCTCAAAATCAGGTCATGATGAGTGAAGATATACTTGAGTGTTTTGTGGTCGGTGAAGACCCAAAAATTATCTCCCAATAGGTAGTGCCTACAAAAGTGTAAATCATGAACATCTGCAACCAACTCAAGATCGGGTGTCGGGAAATTCCCCACATGTCGCTTCAACTACTTAGACCCATACTCAAAGACTCCTTCTCCCTGCATAATCACTGCTCCAAGCCTGATACCTGATTTATCACAGTAGACCGTATAGCTCTTCCCCGGCTCTAGTAGAACTAGTATTGGTGCTGATGTCAACCTCCCTTGCAGCTCCTGAAAGGATGAATATCAAGAACAAGACCACATGAACTTCTCACCATTCTTAGTCAGTGCCATCAGGGGCACTGATAAGCATGAAATGTCTTGTATAAAACGTTTTTAGTCACCATCATGATCTAAAAAACATTGTTCCTCAAAGACCATCTTCCGCTGCTCATAGAAAAATATTGATCTCACTTTCTCTTGGACTACTGATACTCTTGTCTCCGAGATAACATGACCCAAGAAGTGAATCTATTTCATCTAAAAATGGAATTTTGTGAGTTTATCATATAATTTATGATCTCTCAATGGACTCAAAACAATCTCTAGATGGGTAGAATGGTCATGTTGAGTGTGAGAGTACACAAAAATATCTTCCATGAAGACTACCATAATGGAATCCATGTATGGATGGAACACTCGTTTCATCAGTTCCATGAAGACTTCCAGCGCGTTCGTGAGACTGGACGACTTAACTAAATACTCATATAGACCATAACTACTCCGAAAGGTTGTAAGAGGTATATCAGATAGTCTAAGGCGCATCTGATGGTATATGAACCTCAAATTAATATTCAAGAACACCCAGGATCCTCATAGCTGATCAAAGAGAACATCCATCCCCATCAAGAGATATCGGTTCATGACCGTTAACTGGTTCATCTTTCGATAATACACATAAATACTGAGGGTGTTGTCCGACTTCTCTACAAACAGGACATACATACCCCAGGGAGAAGTACCTGGTTGGATGAAACCATTTGACTGCAACTCCTCCAACTACTTCTTGAGCTCCTGCAACTCTATTGTAGACATCCAGAAAGGATAAATGTACACTGGTGCAGCTCATGGAACATACTCAATAGAAATTTTCACCTCTCGTTATAGAGGCAAACATGAAATGTCCTCTGAAAAGGCATCCCTGAAATGATCCACCATCAGAAGAAATTCCATCTATGAAGTCCTTTGGTCATCCTGATATAGACTAGCAATCTGGGATGTAACTCCTCCCTAGCCAAGATGCTAAGGTCCTGTTCTTCTCACCTAGACATCCCATAATTCTTTATGAAGAAATGATCTTACCTCTGGGGCAAAAATGATGGCAGAAATAGACCCCAATGGTTGGCCAGGGAGAAACTCTACAAACCCTAGTCAGAGGGAGGGACGGGATTACAGAATCTTATTCTGTTCAATGATGCACTATTGGACAAGAAAGGATGGAGCCTTCTTAACCATCCTTTATCTATATGGGCGCGAGTACTCTGTGCCAAATACTTTCCCCAGACGGACATTCGTGGCTCCTTTCATGGCCCCCGCCCTAGCTTCCTCTGGAGAAGTATTTGGGGGGCCCAAAATCTCATGGAAAAAGGATTAGGATTGAGGATTGAAAATGGATCATCTATCAACATCTGGACCAATCCATAGATTTTCAATATGGATGTTGTGAGGGCCACATGCCCCACTCAACCAGGTCTTGAAGAGGCCATTTTCAACTGCCTATTTTTAGACCCGGGCCTAATATGGTGTGTAGAAAAAATCCAGGAGTGTTTTAATGGAAGAGACAAATAAAATTATTATGAGAATCCCCTGGGACCCTGATGCCAGCCCCGACCATCTTTTATGGACCAATGATTCTTCAGGAGATTTCACGGTGAGATCTGTGTACAGACTGCCTCTTGTCATTCACTCTCACGACTGTGATGAGGGACCATTGAAAGTGCTTTGGAAGATTAATGTCCCCCAAAAAATTATCTAATTTTGGTGGCAGGTGTGCACGGGCCCCCTCCCTACTATGAGCCTCCTAGTTTTCCGACATATGGCTAGTGATGATTCCTGCCGTTTTTGCCCGAATATTTTTGAACCCCTTGGCACACCTTCATTCACTACCTGGGAGCCATTAAAATTTGGAATAAATGTGGCTCGACTTCGAATGCTTCACTGGACACTGCCTCTGACCTCCCCGATCTTCTGATGCATTGGTGTTCCTCTCATTCAACGTCTGATGCAAGCTCCCGTTGCACCATGGCCTGTATCATTTGGGTGCGGCATAACGATTCAGTTTTCCACCAAGTTCATTAGCCTCCCGAGTTCTGTTTTGAATGAGCCACTTAATGGTATGAGGGCCGGAAGGACCGCAAAGGACACTTTTTCTAGTCATGGCCCCCTCCTGTTCCCCTCTCTGGACCCCCAAAGGAATGGAGTCTTAAGAATAACGTGGAAGCCTCTCTCCCCAAGGATGGGCCTGATGCTCTCATCCTCGTGGATAAAAATCATCTAGGGAATATCATTGCAGCAAAATATGAACCACATCATGCCTTCTTGGAACCTGTAGTTGCTGAGGCCTATGCCATACTGGTAGGGATGATGCTCACTGTGGAACGTGGATGGGCTGATATCATCATCGAGTATGACTGTGGTTCGGTCATCAATGATATTAACCATGACGACACCAGACTTCAGGCCTTCAGATTTATCATTAGAAGAATCCACTCACTCCACCAAGGCTTCGCTTGTTGCACCTTCTCCTTTACCAAATGGGAATGAAATAATGAGGCCCGTCAGCTGGCTGCCTCAGGCCCCTTCGATGTCAACCAACTATGGCTGCACAATATCCCTTCTTAGCTCTACTTATGTACGACTGCTAATATAATCCATTAATATAAATCCTCTTTCTTCAAATAAAACTAACCAGTCAATTTCGAGAATGAAATCGTTGCCTATTATTTCCTAGAAATAGAGGTCCTAGAAGATGTGAACCCCACCAACCTGAAGTGGGAACTCCTTGAACAGACGTACATTACTCACTCTAGTTTCAAAACAGAATGTCTAGTGTTAATATATCAATAGAAGATAATATACAGATCCCAAGGCTCTATAGAACAAAAATAGATATAATTCTATGAGAATCACTTTTATCGATAAGATCAAAATCTAAAACTAAGGCAATTATGATCGTATGTCGAACTGTTGAGGATCTGGGATCCTACTCTTGCTGGGTCTACTCTACTGCAAAAGTCTGACCAGCACTATGGCCCTACCACCCTGCCTGACCAATTTGAGCTGATCCACCTTGTTGTCACTGAATTCCTGGAAACAGGCTACCACTACCATGATCTACATCTCTAACTATATGACCTGATGATCTCGAGTTTTCTAACTAATGAGAAACTGGTTGTGCTACTCCTGAATGAGGAGTCATATAAGAACTATTTTCACCATGTACTTGTGAGAATATTTTACAGATGTGTTGAAGGTGACCCATATTTCTGCATGATTGGTATTCCAATGGGTCTCTTGGGAAATATGGCCTCGTATACCCTCTCTTCTCACACTAGTATCACACCAACTAGCTACCAGAATATGTATTATGCCTACAACGATCTCCACGTGTAGACTCCCTGTAGCGCTTCCTACTTTCAGTTGGAGGGATACCAACTCCAGATGTCAAATATCCCTAGATCACCACTCCAAAATCCCTCAGATTTCACCCCATTATTAGCACGTTTTTGACAATAGAAGTGATGTAAATCAAACTGATTATGTTCACCTAGGATCAAATGTCGTGCCAGAGACCATCCTCAATTTTCCTTTCTAGAAATAACTCATCACCTTCGGGAATAGGTTTGAAGCACTATAGCTCTATGAAGAAAGAATAATACTCCAAAATAGAAAAAGTACCATAATATTGACTCATGATCACTCGGGACTGATTATCCATCAAAGTCTCTGGTAGAAGTAGTCATAAACGACATTCTTGAACTCATCAAAATCCATAATGAGCTGCCATCCCACAAGTGTGATCACATCGCACAATCTTTTTGTGGAATCCAAAGCATATACATAGCAAGATTCACCCTCCCCTTTAGAGGTTTCTCCCAATGCATTATGATAGAAAGCATGTATTCTGACCATGAATCTTCATACTAAGGTCCTCCTTCCCATTTTATGTTGGTAGGATGATTCTGCTCGAAAACCTAGGTCAACTCTTCCATAGAAGGGACTGGATGCGTTACTCCTTGGAAGGTCTGAATGAACCACATAAAGCCCTCTTAAGACTATGCATCAACACCTGTGTCTAGAATGATGGTTGGTTCAAAGACTGGCACAACTAGATAATCTGCAGGTAGTCCTTGAACTTCCATATCCGGTTCATGATCACTGCCCTGTAACTAGAAGTCAACTGGAGGATGTCTCGGTGGCATGACACTTCAAGGTTAAGCGCTCACCATAGATCCATATTATCATGGAATGAAACATATATGTGTAAGAGGGAACAATGGAAAGGAAGAAATCATGTTATTCAAAACATGGATACATGGCGTGTATATCCACTACATGGTGTGTTCCATTAATCCTTCACATGGGTGTGTACTCTTGCCAAAGCTAGTTGTGTAATAAACCATACTCATGGAAGGTTGTCCTACCAAATGGCCTGTACATGAATCCTTTTCCCTTTCCGAGAATCCATCACATGGCTATGACACATGGTTCTCCTAGAACAAGACTACACAGCGTGTTAGTTCTAGACATGGTGTGAAGTAGATGAACTTCACTGACACATGTTGTTAGTCACTTGGCCGGTTACACAACTCACTTTACGCAACATGTTTATGATAGACACAGTGTGTACTAGGAATACTTCACTGACCTATGTTGTTTATTACGTGTTCAAGAATCATGGGTTAAACTACACTGATTGATCAATCATGAAACGACACGTATAACATATGTTTTCACCCATCTGTGTTGTTAGTCACAGTGTTGGACACATGGTCTACACCTCACGACATGTACTTCTAGAACACAACATGTTCTACCATGATTTTCTCAACCTTGTGTCTCATCCCACATATCCAATGACACAGTTAGAGATTTCACAGCTTTTACATATAGTACACATTGTGTACTTATGGAAAATAGTTCCTTCCGAAACAAAAGTACACATGGCATAAATTTTTCGTTCCATGCCCTGTGTTTTGCGTTTTTAAAAAGAGTAAGCCTTAGTAACAACTATAGAAACCAAAAAACACTAAAAAGAACATTAAAGTTCCAAATTCTGATCTGTGAGGGCCCAAAATCACTAAGAATCAATCCTAGGCATCTTATACATGTCATACACAATGAATAACCGTACAATGTTCCACTAATTTCTGATCCATGAGGGCCTATAGCACCTCAAGAAAATAATTTTGGCATCCATTCAAACATAACATTAAAAAAAACAATACAATATAAAAAAGAAGGTATTATATCAAGGAATATATCACAACATCATTCATATATTACACAATATATATCATCACAACATGAAATCATTAATTCAACCAAAATGGCTTGGAAATAATTCATGAAATGTGAGTTCTAGCAGGTGCCTATCTGATGCCTGAGAAGGAATACCCTCAAATCATTGGGTTTTAATAGAATTGAACATCAATAATATCAACAATAACATAACCAGACATTTTAATCACCCAGTGGTGAAATCAAATCTACTGTAAAAATTGCAAAATCAAAAAAATTACAATGACAATGTAAATTGGATTTTACCAGTACATGGGTTAGCTACTCCCTCACACATCTTATTACCAAGTAAAATTTCATTCCTATTCTAGGATACAGGCGTCAAATAGTTTTTCAAGAAGAAAATAATTCCTTGGTTACCACTTCATAACATCAAGAATCAAAAAGTTTCCCAATGGAATCCCTTAACTGGTTGGTCACATGTCCTCAATATCATTTCCCTGAATTCCAAAGGTTGCCGACAAGCAGTGAGGGCCTTAGGAATGATAGTGGGGAAATTATTCCTTCATTGGAAGAGTAACACTATAGAAGTAAAACTGATATACAATAGCAGAAGCAGTAAAAGAATACAATAAGTAAACAGTAGAAGACTGATGAAATAAACAACTAGAGCACACATATTTAAATGATGAATGATACACATGTCAAATAAAGTAGACCAAAAACCACAATGCAGGAATATATTACTAAAATAAATTACAAAATAATTTCATTAAACTTATACATAGAATCACAAGACTCAGCTTGGTCTCATTCCCCCCAACTCCATAGAAATATTTTACCTGAAGTAGAAGGTCACTATTCTTTATCTATAGTTGCAACAATATAATCCGTTTGGGGCCAAAAGCATGGCCCAAAAAGGGGGTGAGAATAATACCAGTAGGAAACCACCCAATGATATATGCCTTATAGCTAGGGAATATATATATGTTAGGAAATAAAAAATGAACTATTAAACAATGAATTACACATAGTAACAATCCTACCAATTCAAATTAATATATTTTCACATATCAAGTAAGTTGCTTCTCAAAAGCAGTTAACCCTCTAGGATGTACTCACATCCTAACCCATTTTTTTCAACCAATGAAACATAAGCAACCCTCTGGGAAATAAACACTGTCTAACCCCACTAGTTCAGATTTAGTGTAGACTCTCTGAGGAAGCACTCACATGAAATTCCCCCTTTAGTCTTGTATCAATAAATAATAGCCACTATAATGAATCACTCAAAGTAAAATTCCCCTTGTCGACCACATAGAGGAACTTCAATCACTCTGATGGAGCACATACATCCACCACCCTATGGTCTTGCATCATAACAATAAAACAAACTCTCTGGAGAAGCCCTCAACATCCATTCTCCATGTGTTCAACTACACCAGCTTCTCATAGACTTGTATAAGTCATTCATGCCATAACGATATGTGGAAGTCAAAGTAAACCTCAAGAACTACTTGAATAAATAATCTAAAACATATCATATCATGTCAGATAATAATCACTACATCTTAACAATACAAGGTATTGGAAACAAAGCATCATCCTAACACGCAAAGCTAGACCAAACGGTCAAAAACAAGAAAACATGGGCAACACATCCGTAAGATAGAAAAGTTAACCCTATTCACAACAATTAACCTATATCCAAACTCAAGGCATAACAGGTAATAATAGGGCTAAAACCATAAACATGCAATACCTTGTTCATGGGTATTTGGCACTTTTTCATATAAAATTCAAATACTATCTATAGAAAGGCACAAACCTCCTACCTCGGTGTTGTGAGATTGATATTTTTGAACCTTAGTCCTTGAATCATCCTACATTGCCATATGTCTACAAAAACATTAAAAAATTTCAACTGGACATAACTAGCGAGAGAGGAGAAATCAGGAAATGTTGTTCGAGAAGAATGGAGAACTCACTAACGTGATTGAAACTCAATCGACGTCGGTCGATTCGGACAACAGACAATGAGTCGGGGGCACGAAGTATATTTGAGACCATAAAAATTCTCCGAGATGAAATAGGCTGAGACGAAGTGTGTTATTTCTTTCTGATGTGACCCTGTTCCATTTAATGAAAAGAAAAGAATGTACATGTCTTGTTCTTTTAAATGTACACAGTGTGTACTTGGATTTTTCGGCATATTCTTTAGGCATTCTCCAGGTCACCACACACTTCCATGTACTCAACAACTACCTAGCTAGTATACGGTCTCCCGCAACAACCGAGTACATGAAATGTATGTATAAATGCATGGTGTGCACTCATAAATTTTTCAGATACTACTCTTTTTCATAAAAAACTACCAGAAAAGAAAAACATACCTTAAAGAGGATCCAATTTATTACACCACGAGTGTATCAACATTACACACCTCACCCTTATTGTATTTAAAGGTGTTATAAGGGGTTATATGTGTAGTACCTTATTACATAATGAGTAAACCCTTTGTATGAATAAAATATTATACCATCATTTCTATTTTATGAATTGTTTTTCTTATGAATATTGAAAAAGAATTTGATAAATTGATTTTTTGGTGAGAAATTTTACTTTAAATAAATGATATAATTGATATAATAAAAATAGTTATTATGAAATTTTTTTATTTCTTATAAAATAAAATTATCAAAAATATATTTTTTAAAAATAAATGATAAAATAATTTAATTTTTTCTTGTGTCTAAAATTTTAATATTCATTTTCAACCCACAATAATTTATAATAAATAATGATATTAAAGTATAATATTTAATATTATCATATTTACAGAATTAATATGATAAAATAAATATAATTTATGAAATTAGAACATCAAAATTATGTTAGTTTTATTTTATGAGAATTTTCTAAAATAAATTATTATTTTTGTGAATTTTAACGTATATCATTTGAGTTTTTCGGTATGATTAATGACTTCACAGTTATCTCACAATGACATAATAAATTATTAACCATTGTGATTTTATTTTAATATTTTATCTTATTAATAATATTTAAATTAATATATATTACTGAAATTTAAATTATATAATCTACTTTGAAAATTATAAAATAGAAACCTTATCATTAAAAATATTATTTGTTGAAAACATTAATTTTCATTGAAAAAACATGTAATAAAAACATTTGCTGACTCTTATGGGATTAAATGACATAAAATATAATCTAGGTATCCAATAACATGGGAAATAACACGGGTTATTATTGACCACTACTTAGGTGTCCAAAGTCTTTTTTACAAATTAATTAAAAATTCCCCCACTTTTCAAATAAATTTTGACCATTTATCAATTTCCCTTCAATAAAAATTAATGTTATAGAAATATATGATATTTTAACCACCAATAGAGTCTTGAAAATGATTTTTCAATCCCCCCAAATTCCCAAGACTCATGTTTTATGAGTCATTATTCCATGTAAGGGAAAGCTCCAATTCTCTTTTACATTCATGCTTCCTATTTGGGATGTATGCCTTTAAAATATTCCATAATTTGATATTCTATCCATTTTATTCAATCTCAGTGTTGTATTAAGTGTCTTTTTAGAAAGGGATACCCTTTCCCCACTTTATTTACAATAATCTAAAACCATGTTTTATACCATTTATAATGCTAATTTTAGATCTCAAATTTTCACTCATATCCTAAAAAATTTACCTTTTATTATATTAATGTGAATACGCTAACCTGTCTTCATTCTAGGAATATTCACCATGATATAATTATTATTTATTTTATTATGGTATTGACATACATGAAACCCGCATTCTATTTCCATGGGATATAAATGACATAAAATTATTTTCTTCATTGACTCTTTATAATAACATGCATTTTTTATATGAATCCTATTTATTTTATTATTCATGGGTTATTCATGAATTATTTTATTATGATATTTGAGGCTCAAATTATGTTTCAAATAATTTTTTTTTCACTTATAGGACTCAAATTAAATTGGTAGTGAATTTAAGGTCATGGTATGAAATGTTTTATGATACCTTGGCGAATAACCATAGTAATTTTTAGGACCCCATGATAAAAACACACATATATATGATTATGAATGTTTAAATTAATTGTTTTAGACACATTTTCCATATTAATATTGACGTAATTGTTATTATTATATGACTCTAGATCATGACTTTATGATGATCCTCATTTTATTATTGATTTTCCCTCAAGAAAACATGTAAACAATTTCCCCTATATTCTCTTATTGGTCCATATTCTAACCCTTTCCATTGAGTTATGTCCCCTTGTAACAAGATGAATTAAATGTAAATAGGATGATCATTTGTGAAATACTTTAATGTGGATTATAAAAATGTTTTCTGTTTACATGTATTATGTCCCCTATTCCCAAGAAATTATTCTTTAATAATCCCTTATTTGTACCTTGTAAATGATATTTTATATATTAAAAGGTTTGGATTCCATAGATGGTATCAATGTATGGTTTAGTTATTTTTGTAAAATATTATTTGAATTTTTTTGAAAGAAACATATTGAATTTTTTATTTATAGGAAAATATCCTGGTATTCTATTCGATTATTAAGTAAGTGGATTTAAAACAATGAAATACCTTTCTAGATATGAACAAGTGAATGTGGTTGGGGAATATATGTACCTATGGGAAAAATCTCTAACATGGATCATTTTTCTGGACACGACATAACCAATTACAGGACACCAAGGCTTATGGGGCAACTGGTTTGACACCGACATAGAATATTTTTAGTTTTCCATAAGAGTTTAATGAATAAATAATAAGTAATTATATTAAATGTAACTTTTTTATGATTAAAATATTTAAGAAGGATTTTTTGTGGCATAAAAATTCCATTTTACTTATAATATTCTTGTATGAAAAACACATCACACTATTATTTTTTTAAGAATATGGGGGGAAGTAGGATGAACCAGGTAAATAGTGAATGAAGTATAACAAGCACATATGGCCATTTTATTGTTGTTTTAATAGATAACATCATGATAATGATAAATGAAATTACATGAGTTAGAAGTTGTAAATTGAATCATTCTGAGAGACGAGATTCTCCTTGAAAAAAAAATCCATTTCGTCGATTATGAGTTAATGACAATTTTCTTTAAATGGATCTATTAAACCATTGATTACTAAAAATTGTAAATATATATATAAAAGAACATCTCTTTGATCCATTTCACGGAATAGGATAATGTCACCCTAGATATGTAATTATTATATAGAGAAGCTGTTTGTGGTGGAAAATGATTAAAAACAATATTCCACCATTGTTGATTGATATTATAGTGTGGGACATGTTTAGGATAACCTTTTTTATAAATATTTTCCACCATTCATTATGAACAAAAAATGTTGATGGAGTTTATAGATTTCATGAAGAAGAAGAATTAATATGTGTGAAGCTATGAGTTGAACATTACAAGTCAATATATATGACTCTATCTTGGTCATGAATCCTATTGAAAGGGATGATATATTCATTGAAAGACTAAGGTCCCGTCTACAAAATAATTTTTCCAATCAATATTATAATATTTACTATTAGGTAGGGAGAGGTGATAGGAAGGTTGAAATGGGGTTCATAGGGATAAATTTTTCCTATAAATCGAATGAAAATTAATAGGTCAATAGGTCCAAGATTAGGTAGTATCATTGACCATGAATGAGTAGTATAACTTATTAATCATTCAACATTAAATAAATGTTGGATGAAGAATAAAAAAAATCACTCATGGGAATTGTAAATTTTACAAGTGTGCAATAGATGGACATAATTATTGGATGCTCTATAGTGAGTTAAATCCTCAACTACTCAACACTAAAGAAAAATTAAATATTAAGCAGACCAAGACTCATGTCGTTTCCATCATCTGTGGATTACTTCAGAAAATTTCCAATAATTGGTAAATTTTGATATTAATGGAGGGCAATAACCATCAAGATCATCAAAGGACAGTAGATAATTTTCAATGATTTTTGAATCGTGATAGATTAATTAAAAGAATCGAATGATGTGGGGAAAGGTACTCTAAATATTCACTCAAATCTAGTAAGTACATTTTTTATTCTATAGTTATATATTACTGTATTTCCTCTATGTTTTCAATTAATATATAATCATTACTTTTACTACAATAATTATTGTTATCAGTCTATATTCATAGAGTAATTATCCAATAATCAACGTTGTATAGAAACTCTAGTATTCACATGGTCATGAACAATCTCATCTCAATTCTACTAGTAATTCCAATGAAGGAATTATATATTGTACTAGCGATGTATTGTCTCTCAATGTATAATGATATTATAAACTACTAAATTAATTAACTCTCTAGAGACTTTAAATGGTATCCTATATCTATTTTCAAAGGAAATATATATCGACCTGATAATTTTCTAGAACAACATCACATATGCTATTTTTTATAAATGGTCATTGATAGTGAATAATGAAATCAATTTATACCAATATGGAACATTCCCGAAATTGAGGAATAAGAAGTAATATATTCTAAGTAGTTACATGGACCTCCCATAGATTGAATGATTAGTTCTCCAATGAAGTCGTTCTATTATCCATGACAATATAAAAGTCCTCATAAAAAATTATATAATGTGGAACTAGATGAATTAAATAAACCACTCCCTGTTATTTTGGATAATAAGTTTATCTAACCAGTATTTTTCCCTTGGGGAGAATATTTTTGGATGGATCAATGTACTAAGGCATTGATTATATAGAAATTAATCGGATTATAGTGAATAACAAATATGATCTTCCATGGATTGGTGATTTATTTGGAATGCTTTGTGGATCAAAATTCTTCCCCAATATTGATA